>CM031879.1:23880712-24014724 GCA_018697195.1 Certhia americana
TAATATAATATAATATAATATAATATAATATAATATAATATAATATATAGTATAATATAATATTTGCACTTTGTTTCATTCATTTTGTTGTTTAGTAAGAAATCGAGATTGGGCCACCACTGCCCTGAAATACCTTACATAGCATTACTGCCAGAAGTATCCCAAGCATCAGGCTTGCAGGGGAGACCAGCACTCCTTCATTCATTTGATTCATCTTGTTCCACATACAGGCAGTCCCATGACATAACGTAGTACATTCAACACATTCCCAAGCATGGAGTGTTTTTTTTTCCCTCCCTTAATTCAGTACATCTGGTAAACAAGTAGCAGAAGCTGCATTTCCATTTCATACGCTTGTTGATAAGAAGAATGCTGAGGAAAGCATTCATGCTGGACTAATGTAATGTATAAGTTATGTATCCTAAATTTCTCTTTTACTGTTGTACTAGACAGGAAATTCATATCCACCTCATTTGGTTAATGAATGGGTTTCTCCTGATAAAAAGTTGAAAATACACAAAGTTATGCAATCTTCAATGGCATCACAAAAGGGATGTACAGCTTTGCTAATTTAATTCTATAGCAAATGAACACAAATTATGGTTTGCACTTTAATAAGGAGAATGGTTTCATATCCAAAATACTGTAGCAGATTAAATTGTAAAAAGCAGCGCAAAATCATAATAAAAGATTGAAAATACAATAATAAAAAGAAATGGTGAAACCAGGAATTAAATTTCACAGGTGCTACGCATATTTAAGTAAGTAAACACAGTTTTCACCTGAGACTTTACAACTGGAAATCAGGAGAAAAAAAGGAAGTGGAAGGAAAAAAACAACTAAAGAAATCTCTAGTTTTTAACTTAAACAGTTTCATATTTCTTTGAATGCTAACTTACAGATAAAAAATTTTGAATGAGATCACATTCATCAAACTGTCCGCTTAATGTAACAATATTACATCTCACTGATGAATCTTCCATCAATTAGAAGCTGTAAAATTTCATTAAACATTTGCTAATTATAGCTAGCACTGTCATATGACCTATGCATGCATTTCATGTATCACAACATGCCAACACTGCACTTCCCTATTCCTGGTACCATCTTGAGGATTTACGATGGAGGTTTTCAAGGAGGGAGGAGAATCAAAGGAAACAACAGGTAAGAAAACAGGAAATTGCTGAAACAGAAACACTGAGATAAATATGTAACATCTACTTGAGGCCGACAGGAATTCAATACATAGGCATATACGTTCAAAAATAAAATAAATAAAATGCTGAACTATGTGACCATATTTCCACCTTGATGTCCTAGTGACTACATAAAGTAGGCAAGCTTTGATTTCATGCTTCCTAAGGAGCTCCTCAATGGTATTACAACTCACTAATCCATAGTTGCCTTGTATTTCTCTTATCTGTGTTACATTATTATAGATGTTATAAATACAAATAATATGTAATAAAGCCACAGAAGAATATTAATAATTTGTGACATCACTGCATGCTGTTCTTCAGCTGTTACACTTTAATTACTATATATATATTTATATATGTATTTCAAATAAAATAGAAAATAATGAAGGCAGCCTAACCATCAACATCACTAAGAGTGTGACAGAACACAAAGTTCAGCACAGGTTTTACTTACGGTCTTCACAGGACTTCATAAGATGGCTTCATGATTTAATTCACGAATGACAGAAGACATGTATCACACACCAATCACCAGAGCTCTTCCAGCCCATTGTCTTCCTTCCTTCCATTATGACACCATTAACAAGTTCCATCCTGTCTTTTGTGGTACCTGAACCTCTCTTGTACCATGTCCCTGCCCTGAATGATATCTTTTCTATTAGAGGGCTACAAGATATTCACCTTTCTCTGCTGTACATACATATGATTTTTTTTATACTTCAGAATTATTAATTTCCGTGTACATTTTCCCCTCAATCCTACTTTTTCCCCTGTTCCTTAGGATTAGAATCAACACAGAAAGATGAAGATAGTTGAGAGACTCTATCTACTGGCTCAGCATTACTACCTAGCAGCATAAAACATTAACTTTTATTTGTCAATAATTATGACATAACTCAGTTAACACCACTGGAATCATTATTCCATACATGAATAGCTTCTTACAGACATTATAAACTTTACTCCACCTTTCTTACAACACTATTTTATTTACTTATTAATCCAAACCAACCTAACATGTTATCACATCAAATATAGATTACTCAGTCCACCCTAGAAAGCCATCATTAATCTGGCTGATTTACGGCAGAAATTTACTGAAACATTTGGATGGCAATAAAAGGTAAACCTTTTTCCATCCACAGAACTGTCCAAGGCCAGGCAGGATGGGGCTTGAAGCAACCTGGTCTAGTGGAAGGTTTCCCTACCCATGGAAGGGAGGTTGGAACTGGATGATTTTTAATGTCCTTTCTACTCCAAACAGTTCTATAACTCTGTGATTTTATATCAATTTAACAAAACCAACCTCAGCTGAAACAGTTTATGAAGTATCAAACATCAGACTAGCTGCATCTGTTCTGCAGACACTTCTGGTACACTTCTGCTAGGGCAGAAAGTGAGAGAAGAGAGATTTCCTTGAAACAGGAGAACTGCAGTAACTAAAGCTTATCTTTTCATGTTCCTTTAAAAGACCTAGACTGAGGTTTAGGCACACTGCAGTCACTGTTGCAACTACATTTTCCACATAATTACTGGAGATAGTGTGAAACTAGCCAGATCAAGTGCTGTGACCCATCTAGCCATAGCTCTGATAAACTCAGCACAGGTTGCAGAACCTGCCTGAGAAACAAAATGAATATGCAACTATTAACTGTCCCTGTACCTCCTGTCTCACAGACATAGACTCTGCAGGAATCCCAGATCAGTATACAGGGGAGAGTGACTGCTGTTAACGACACCCAGGTGCCCACAAAATAGTTCCAATATTGAGTGCTAAGCACAGAATTATAAGAAAATCAAGAAAAACCCTGCCTTTATAGAGAAACCAAATAATTTAAAGATAAACAAGAGAATTTAAAGATAATTTATTTATAATTCTTTATCTTTAAAGAATAATTTAAAGATAAAAAAGAGAAACCAGACCTTAACAGCATTATCATATAATCAAGTCCAATAAAAACTTAATAACTTTTGGAAAAGTATTTTTAGTATTTGACAATAATATTTTAGGGGTTTTTATCTATTCACACACCTATCCCACTCTTATTAAAAAAAATCTTTTATTTACAGGAAGGTGTTTCCAAGATCTGACTATTTACAGTATCTTCTCTATTTTACGTCTTTCCAAATAAAAGTTATTGGCATTTTGATACAGAAATACTTATTCCAAGACACAAAAATGAACATTTTATATTGAATGGTTACAAGAGAGTGACACACAAAACTCTTACTTGAAAGGGTTACTGTACCTTACATTGGTTTTAATAAATCAGGTTCTAAAATACTAATAACAAGAACCAATTAAACACTATATATTAAAAGAAAAATATTCTACAACCCCCACACACACCCTTTCAAAGAAATGGGACAGGAACAGAGCATTACTGTGTAGCCCCAGATTTGGAACCTCAGAAGATTGCTATATCAAATACAAATAACTGAAAATTCCAGGTGGCAATTCTTTTTGACACGCAACACAAAATCTGTAATCTCAGTATTTCTGTAATTAATCCATCATTTACAATTTATTTAAATTGCCAGAATTTTTGAGCTAGCTTTGCTTGTTTGTTCCATTTGGTTGGATAAAAAGGTTGGGCGAGAAAGAAGGCAGGCAAAAAAAAACTAACAACAACAAAAAAATTATTTGATGAACAAGAAAACATAATTCCACAAATTACTTCAACAAATCTTCATTTCTTAGTGGATGGGTTCCCATACATGAGAATCCCAAATGAGTAGACATGGCAAGAATATTTTGATAATATGAGAGTCTCTTCTGCTTTCTGTTGCAGTTGGACAAGCAAGAGGTTTCTGTACACAAGAAGTTGAAAACTGACTCAGCACCACAGTCCCCTTCTGTGGGTCAAGATAAAGAGTATCTGACTACCTGCAGACACTGCTGCTGCTAATACACAACAGACAACATTTTTCTTAAGAAGTGCTCCATGGCTACTCAGATAATCACAATAAACAGAAAAAGGAGGTAACAAACTCTCAAATAGTATCTCTGGTATGAAAAGAAGGAGGATGCCAAGTTTCAGAGATCTTGCTTAAGGCTTTAGAGTATACATCTTCAGTATGTATAGGATTATATTAAATAGTGAGTTAATTCAGTTGCACAGACACCCATAAAACACAGGAACATGCATTTCAGCAGGTAAGTACATGCATTGTCACAGATGGATTTACATGGTCATAGTTAGGATTGTGCTATAGTTACTACACACTTTCTGCTTTCCAAAAAAAAGGTGAGATTCAAGTTACTGCTAGCAGATGTACACAAACTATAAGTGTTACCCTAACTAGAAAACAATTTAGATCATACAGCATCACACGGTCATAATTCTATGATTGTAATATCCTGACCATGGCTTTTGGTTTTCTGAGGTTTGGTCTTGTGGGCTTCTTCCAGGTGTTTCAGTTTGTGTTTATTTGAGGGTTTTTTTGAAGATTAGGCAGGAGGGGATGGGGGGAGGGGAGTGTTCATTTGTGGGTTGTTTTGGGGTTTTCTTTTGAGGGAGGTGTTACTTTTTTGATGGCTTGATTTTTGAAAAGAAGACTATTATGAGGATCCACATGAAATCTTACTTTTAGATTAGTCCCATCCTGCTATCACACTGCAATTCCAGTTAAGCAGAATGAAAAAAAATGCTTTGAACTTCAACAGATTATTAAAAAAAAAAATCAATTTTCTTAAATTTTCTGTAGTAATTTTTCTCTTAAATACCAGCATACAAATAGTTGTAGAAAAAAGAGTGAAAAACTCAAAACATAACATTTTCACCATGCCTATACAGCATATGTTTTTAAGACAATATTTTCCAGTTGTGACAAAGTAAATTTTAGAGGGAAAGTAACAGATTCATGGCTATGGAGTTTCCAAAAGCAGCTTTTAACAAAATAGCAAAACAAGGGATGAACAAACTACTCAACCTGGATACAATTTGGAGATCAATGGATCTCCAGTCCCTTTCTTCCACAAAAGCAAAATCTAATCACAGTTAATTGTAAAATTAAGTTA
Organism: Certhia americana; assembly: GCA_018697195.1. Classification (NCBI taxonomy): domain Eukaryota; kingdom Metazoa; phylum Chordata; class Aves; order Passeriformes; family Certhiidae; genus Certhia; species Certhia americana. Next base: position 23,885,933 of record CM031879.1, read on the forward strand.
CTGCAAGTTTTACCTACATCTTTTATTGTAGTGCACATTAACTATGGCTGTCAATGAATGGACATTAATGTTATAGAGGGAAAACAACCAAGACTTCTTACTAAAGTTTTCAAATTGTACAACTACCTTGTTTTTTTTGAAGATGGCTCTGCTAACTCATTTTTTATGGGAGTTTTTATGTTTCTGGATACAAATTATGATGATTTTTCCTCTATTTGTCCTGAGCTTTATTTCTGAAGGAATTTTAGGGCTCTCAAGATTATTTTCTCCTTTAATTGTGAAGGAATGGGGTTCTAAATTATTTTTATAAGAGGCCTTTCTTGTCCTCAACTTGAATTATGCAAATCTAATTGCAAACTCCATTACTTGTTGCTTCAAACAGATACAAAAATAGACATTAATGTGTAATACTCCATATTATTTTCTAAATAAATACATGTTGTTTCCTTAACTCCCTTTTTTTTAGCTCAAAATGGCATCATACAGAATAAGCTTACATTTATATTTGTACTATGTCCTCCAAAACTTGATCTTAATTAATGCATTCCTTATTGATTCTTTTAGTTCATAACAGGTCCAAAGGAAATATGACGAAACACAATTATTCATGTCCCTCTGAAAGGTTTAGGAAACCTTTTGAGTTCCAGTATCTAGAGTGGGACAGACCCAGAACAAAAATGCACCTTCCTTCTCTTGTTTTTGGCCTTCCTGTCACTATGGGATGCCAGGACAAAGAAAGTGATGTTTTATGAACCTTGTCAGCATATATGTTTCACTGCAGAAACTTTCAGGAACACTGTCTGGAAAGAACAAACTCAATTTCCATACTCATACCTCTGCAAACTCTTCATAAAAATACTACAAAAAGAAGTAATTTGAGACTGCTACCACAGCTGCCTAGAACAGCATAACATATTTCCAACCTTAGTGATCCTGTGATTCTATCGGATAGCAGAGCAGAGCAGATCATAGAATAGACTCATTTCAGTTGGAAGGGAACCTATAACTACCCTCCAAAACCAGCTGCCTGACCAATGCAGAGGCTGCCCAAAAGTTTAAATGTTATTAAGAATGCTGTAAACACTTACAAGCTTGGGTCATGCACCACCACTTTAGGAAGCCTGCTTCAGTGTTTGACCAACCACTCCATAAAGAAATGTTTCCAAATGTCAAGACAGATACCCCAGGTGCAGCTTTCAGTATTCCCACAAGTCCTATCACTGGATGCCAGGGAGAAGTGATCAGCTGCTCCATCTCATTTTCCCCTCCTCGGGAAGCTGTACAGAGCAATGAGGTCACCCCTCAGCCCCCTTTTCTCCAAACTTGATAAACCCAAAGTCCTTGGCCACTCCTCATGGGACATTTCCTCCAGCCTGCTCACCAGTTCTGCTGCCCTCCTCTGGATGCATTCACAGGCTATCACACATCCTCTTAAATTGAACACAGTATTCAAGAGCAGTGCTGTACTTTTCCGTAATGAGCTCTTTACCCTAACATCTAAAAGCACCTACCAAACTAGGACAGAAATTATTCCAAAATAAAATATTTCTATTATTTTTCATCCAAAATAGACTTTGCACTTCAAGTACACATCACATTAAACTATTTACTGATAAAAGTAAATATATATGGGCAAATGGATGCAAACAACAACAAATTAGTTCCGCTTTAACAAGAATGTCCTGAAAGAAATGGCTATTGATATGTACACTTCTAAAAGATGCTAAGTATATTTCACAATTTACCTTATGTGTTAATTAATTTTTTTATTATCTGATTTCCTAATATAGGGAAAAATGTTGCACATATGGAGAAAGGAATGAAATCTCAGAAATGCTGCCTTGTATTTCACACAATTTCATCTGACCTTGAACAATGCTAGTGCAAAGAGCCCAGACAAATTAGATTTTACATTTACAAGAATTCCACAGCGTGAACATCTAAGAGTGTGAATGTCTCCTGACAATTTTTTCAGGTTGTTCTTAGAAACAGGTAAGAATTTCCTTGCTAAAACATCAATTGGCTCCCAATGGGAGTTACTTTAGGTAGGCCTGAGGAATAAGAAGCTTCAGAATTATGGCCTTTCCGTCACAGTACAGCAGCTCAAGAAAAAGGACAAGAGCAAGGGATTAAGGAAGCTTAGATATTGTTCACAATTCAAATTAATCTTTGAGTAGATGATGGGTTATAAGTGACAGATGAATAAGGGAGCAGAATTTTCAAGTAAATGTTGCTTCTGTCCCGCAGCAGGGAAGATTTGCTTAGCTGAAATGCAGTTTCCTCAGTGCCTGACTGATGCAAGGACGAACAACAAGGCATAAATTTAAGCTAAAAAGCTTACCTTTGTTAATAAAAGTTAAATGAGAAATATAGTTTTGGTTTTTTACTTTTTTATCAGAAAGCTGGTAAGTCAAAAGAGCAAATCAAGCATGTAAAACTCACAAAGAAAATCAGCAACAAATACCCATGCTTGAGCACTCCTAGAAGTCTCTCTCAGTCATTTGAAACCCCCTTCTATCCATGGTAAGAAATCAGACAGATACTCAAAGATTGCTCATCTATATTGGACAAGAGTAATATAATATCCTCACAAAAGCCTAAGTAAACATGAAGCATCCTATATGTAATTATCCTTTAGACAATTAATTATAAATTATCATAACATTTTTTAAAAATTCATAGATATTAAATTAGTCAATTAGGAACAAGCTTTATCCTTTTCTCTGGAATTGTGCATAAATATCCTTGACAGAATGAATGAAAAACCCCAAAAACAATAAACAACAATCCAAATCAGTTAAGACTAACCATACCTATTTAAAAATGCAGATACCCAAAATGTGAACAGGGTAAGCAATAGTGTCTGTTGTATTTAGACAGCCTTTCATCCTACCATGTGTTGAAGCAAAAAATATGTTTTAATAAGTATAATTACTTCAATAAATAAATGAAGATGGTCAGGACTGACTTTTAAAGCTAGTTGATTACGAAGAGTAGAATAGCAGTGGGTTTTTTTGGTTTTGTTTTTTTTAATAAAGAGGTTTAAAATATTTTAATAAATGCCTTTATGTTATGGGATTTTGTATTCCTGAGACGTAAATAAAACAATAAGTCTGTAAAGCTCAGAGAATAACTACATAAGCCATTTTACAAGGAGGATATACTTTTCCTTCTTTTCTTTGAATGTATAAAGCTCTCCTTCAAGCTCTTACTAAATCTATTGATCTGTGAAACACAGTGCACTCCAGGGAGGCAATTCACTTGACGTTATATATCAAATGATGAGATGAATAATGATCATACCATTTGGTAATTAAACATCTTACAAACCTTCTAACTGACTGAACGTCAGAAAGGTCAAATGAGATCAAACCTATTTTTTTGTTGTTTTTAATTTTTTTTGTATTTGCGACACAGAAGTTATATTTAACAGCAACTACTCTGTTACACGGCAAAACCAAATTATTGAACATGCATTTCATTCCTATTAGGCAGTCTGAATACGTAAGAGAAATATTTCTTTCATCCCATGGTCCTATTATAATCTTCATTTTTAATCTTAAAGAGAAGTAGCCACTCACCAGTACAGTGCAAATAACTAGCAAAGTTATTAGATTAAGGGAAATGAACAGCACATATTACAAATCTATAATATATCAAAGCACTAAGAAATTAAAAAACCTCCTTGATAACTTCCTGTAAAGTTACAGGAAACTGATGTATTTTTAGATACCAAGTAAGTCCATTTTAATAGTTTGAAGACACTAACAGTGTTCGTCAACTTACACATTAATTTGGACTTTTTTTTAATAATTATTATATGGAAAAAATTTAAATGTCTGACACTAGAAATAAATCCAAAATATTTCATAAAGACACCTACAACTGTAATTTCACGAACAATTTTGTATTTTGCCTGTAAACTTTTAAGTTGCAAAGGCAACCAAAAGATGCACAGCAAAGATGGTTTTCACTACACACTAACAAGTGAAAATCATTTGCCTCAATAGGTAATGCCTCTGTCAAACATGGTTTCTAGAAAAGACAGCATCTATTCACAAACATCTTCAGCACAGCCTTATGGGTTACCATAAATCAAGACTTTCATTGTCAGACAGAATAAATCCCCCCACCTTCACGCAAGCTAACACCAGCCTTCACAGCCCAAAGCACATCCCAAATATTAAAGAATATCTTAGGATTTTCCTTGAATTACTTTCCTAGAAAACAAAGAAATCTTTATTATCTTAAGAAAGCACAGAACATCTTTCTCAAAAACAAATTGGGACAGATCCAGTCAACTCTCACAAAAACACAATTTCACAAACACATAGTCAATACATGGAAGAACTGAACACACCCAATAACAGCTTATATGTATGTGACAGTTCTGTCTTACAGAGGAGCAAACTAGCCACTCTCAAAAACCAACCACAGCCTACTGAGGCCAGTATCCCAGTCTTGCTCCAGGTGCTTCTGCACACCTGCAAGAGAGAGGTCTCTGGGGCAGAAGATGAAAGAAAGAGAGGTTTTTCACAGGGCATCTAAAGATGTAATGCAGCAGATGAATCTGTTTTACTGGGAAGTCCCACATCCATGCAGTTGACTGGCTACTAGGGACCTGAGAAGGATGTGGGAGATGATTCCTTCATGATATCAGCTGCCAGTCCCTCACAGTACTTTGCCTTCCCTTGTCTCGAGGCTGGGAACAGAGGTCAAGTTCACAAAATGAAAAAGAGGTAATTAAATCACATGCTCAATCTTCTGAGATCTTTTAAGTATTCAACAGGGTATTCAGGTTCCTAACACAATAACATAAAAACACCGTCCTATCAAATACATTCAATCCATCCGATAAACAGCTTTTTCAGGCCTAATAAGTGAATTTAAAATACCTTTAATGAAAAATATTTCTGAATTGCAAAAATAAAATAATGTAAAGGATAATTCTTCTTCAGATCTTCGTTTCTAATAATATCATTTCTAATAATGTCCAAATGTACAGTATTCAGAAATAGAAAATACTCATTTTTTAAAAAGCTCAACATGCAGAAAGTATCAGGGGGAAAATGTCACTTTACTGTAAGGAACTGGACTATTCCATTATACTTTAAGGATAAGTAAATAACTGATGGACTTGCACAAAAGAACAACTTCCCTTAGAAAAACAAACAAGCAGGTGCTCAGATCAAATTTAGGGGAATATTACACATGTGAATTAAGCACTGACCTGAGAAAAGATGTTTTGTGGAGGCTCAAGGGCTTCAACATATGCTCACTTAGCAAACAGCTGCAGTAGTTAAGGCTGCTCCTTCCCTCTCCCCTTCCTTTTCCCACTGTTTGTTACCTTCCCAATGCCAGAGCTGCCTGCTGCTACTCAAGAGCTGGCAAAAGGACCGTACAAAATGACAATATGTGTAATTTTAATGCAGAACAAGGAGCATGGCTTAAACTGTTATGGACCTTTTATGGCATCAGCTGGGCATCCTTTCCACATTCAGTTAGTTTTCTTTTTAACAGGTTGAAGAGAAACAAGAAAGAATGCAAACACAAGTTCTGGTGGAGGGTCAATAAAGAATTTTGGAGAGAGGGAAAAGATATCAAGTAACTGAAGTACCTGTTCATTAAATAACTATGTACTTTCGTTAAAAGGATTATCAATAATCGTGAGTCCAACACTTCTACAGTGAAGATGAAAAATTTACAAATGGAAATGCTTATGTTCCACATTCTTTCTAATACTACTCAAAAAAGCAAATGTAAAATGATTCTGTCATAAGAGAAAACTTCAAATATTTTTCCATTCATTCAGTAATTCAATTCCACATTTCAGCCTTATTTTTTAAAATAAAATAAATAATAATGCTGTCATCCATTTAGTCCACTTAACCAGCAGAGAGAAACTGGCCTGAGGCAAAATTTCAATACAGACGTTTGTTTTGTTGGGTTGGGGTTTTTTGTCAGGTTTTTTTTTTGTTGGTTTTGGAATTTTTTGCTTGTTTCTAGGTTTTTAAGAAGGAATATTAGAAGTAAAATTCCATTTAAGAAGAAGGTAGGGATGATGATGCAGAGATTATAAAACCCTGAATTTACCTCTTGCTAAACAAGTAGCAACCATCAAATTTGAAAAAAAAAATACATCTACCTAAAGCTAATAGCTTTTGACTGGACTGAGTAGAAATTTGACATAGAAATTAGAACTATGACATAGTTCTAATTCTTTATTAAGTGATAAACAAAGAGAACTGGATTTGCACTACATTATGAAAATGTATCTTAGAGCAAAGAGAAAACTAAGTAAAAATGACAAATGGCCATGTGAGAAAATTTTCATCTTGAAAAGAAGAAAGCTATATATTCTACTTGATGGTAGCATGCAGATAATAAATATTAGTTTCAAATTAGCTGCAAAACATTTAAGTCATGAGGTCACATGTCTTTGTCATAGCACACTATCCATCTGCTCTAATTTGAAGTGTTTAGTAAATAGCCTCACCCAAATAACACAGATGATACTAGACTGAAAATTCAATTACAGACAGGAACTATATATCTATATGTATTTCAACAGATCTAAAACAATATTTAATTTAGTTTCTCCCTCATGTATAAAAACACTGAGTTAAATTTACAGTCCATTTCCCATTAGTGCTGTTATCTATAAAACTATACTTAACCAAAGCATATAGAATTAAGTTTCTATATTTTACTTAATGAGGTACCATGTCCCACACCTTATTCTTGAGAAGTGACATATATCATGCGAACTATACCAAGCAGTTTTAACTTTGAAGCCATTGATTACATGCCTGGTAGTTTGGGTCTTTTTTTCAAAACCTTCACTGGATATATCATAATAAAATGAATTTATAAATAGGCACTGAAATTTATATGCTTCTGTTTGGATGTAGGACCAGAACCAACACATGAACCAAAACATAACCTGTTTTTCTTCCCTAGACAACTCAAGTTCAGGGGAAAAAAAAGTTTCTTCAAAACTTAAATTATGAACATCTGAATTTACAAAAAAAAAAAAAAAAAAAAAAAAAAAAACAACCACAAAAAAAAAAGATGCAGTTAAGCACAGTTTTCCCCTACCAAATAACCATTAAAACCCCATGTTCTATAGGCTGTGACTGACAACAATTACCACTAAATAGCTGGTTTACAGGCAACATCCAAAATTCTGAGGCCTAGTTCCTGAGGGACAGTGATCTCTGTCCTGTTCCCACATGACAGCGGACACATAAAAAAAAAAAAAAATTACCTCTTTCTTTCCTAGACCCCATAATGCATTTTCCAGAGAAGAGAAGAAATAACTCCCCAAGACAGTTAACAAGCACCACTTACAAACACAAAACTCATTTAAAATCAGCTTTTTAGGGAAGCCAGCTCTCAAAGCAATCAAATAAACATCTATAAACATCTATTCCATTTTCAAGATCCCATTTATTTTCAGGAATTACATGTGATGCTATTTCTTCCATATGTAGTTACTTGTACTGAATTGCTTTCTTTATCGCCTACATTCATTTATTTTTTTAATAAGGACTTAAAATAGCTGGTTCATAACATTTCTGATAGAATGATTTCTGGATAAGTTAACTTCAAAAGCATGTCAAAAATACAGATAAATTTATTTTTTCCTGTGTTGCTGAAGAACATGGGAAACAGTGACATGAAAATCAGAATTACTTCAGATACAGTCAAATAAGAGACCCCGCTGAGAAAAACAGCACAAATAAGTTGTTCTCAGCAATTCGGGAAACCACATTTGATTATCTTAAGTTTCAGAGAAATACCAACTACTGTTGAGGCTTTCTTTTCTCTTGATAAAACCAGCATTTATTCTGTTTAAATGAATCTATGTACAAATACTCACAGACCTCATATTTTTTTTTTTTTTCTCAAATATTGTGCTAATGGCATAATGGCTTTACAATTTAAGTAGAAAAAGCTATGAGAGAAAGAAAAGCTATGTAACACGGAAATGAGCGGGGATTCTTTGTCTTGGAACTCCTATCACAGAGAAATACCCAAAGCAATTCTATGTATATAATTACAAGCAACTAAATTAATTTTCTCTGTCCCCTCTGAATGACAAGGCTTTCCAAGAACTTCAGATATGGAAAATGAAAGGGTTAAAGCAGGGATTTTTGGCAAAGCTGTGTCTTCTTCTATTCTGTCCCAAAGAAAGACAAAGCTGTCAATGACCCTTTTATCCTACTGAATGAACAGAAAAAGTACCATAGAGTAAACGTTGAAATTTCAAGTCTGGAACTGCTTTGAGTCCATTATGAGTTCGGCCACATACAGTCATCAGCATGGCAACAAGAGAAAAAAGACCTGGGGCCACTGCTCTGCCTTATAAGCACAACAGAGGAATTTTAGCTCTTAAAAACACATACAGGATGGGAAAAAAGCAGAGTACCATTCATTTTTCTTAGGTTTATTCACAGTCTTATTGAAAATATGATTTTGACCAATACCATCCCTGCTACTGCATACATCAGCATAACTAGCTGTGTATTCTGGCTAACATTTAACCTGGAAATCCATCCTTACTACATTTTTCTAGTCTGTCAGCTCACTCCTGCAGGTCATTTTCAAACAGCTCGTTCATAATTTCCTTCTTACCCAATACACATGAAATCTTACTAGCATAAGAAAAGTACAAATAGCACAATATTTTACAATCAATTTCTTAACTTCAAAAAATGAAATAAAATTGATACATGACATCCCTCTCCTCTCCACCCCAAAAAAGAGCAGACTTTGTTTAAACATAAAGAAAATAAAAAAAATTAGTATTGGATATTTAAATTACTGTGGTTTCAAGTGCTAAGCTGAGGTTGCATCTGCCAAATTTGTTGTTATTTTTTTTAACTTCTTCTGTATTCATTTCCTTTATTAACTCTGAGTTTGTCATATTTTTTTTTAATATTAAAATAAAATACAGGTGTGTCTTGCTTTCTTGAAGAAGTGGTCCAACTAGTAATGAGTCCATTAGTGTGACTAAAAAGACACACTATCCACATAAAAAAATTAGCCATATGTCATCTATTGTGTCTTTAGTCACATATTATCATGCATTGTCTTATTTCTAAAAATAGCACAGACATACTGCAATGCATATCTACAGAAATTATTTATAAAATAAAAATGTTGTGAAAAATATTTGGGAATTGTTGACTATTATTCTGAGTAGTTTGCCACAGTAACTTTAGGCCCTTTAAGTTTTTGTGTATTGTACTGCTATACTTCTAGAAATGCTAGGGATTTTTTTAGCAACTTGATCTATAATATTCAAAATTATGTCAATGATTATTAAAAAACCTATAAAAGTAACAATTTATTTTGCCTTTCACAGAATTATTTTCTCAAATACTAAACTCACCCTTAAGTACTCTATCAACTATGTTTTCTGGAGGGGCAACAAGACTAGTAACCCGTAGTTAACCTTTATTATTTTTTAAAAATCAAATATCAAGAGACTGGCTATCTATCGCTGGTCTCTTAAGGAATCAGAAGCAAAAAGAAACTAAAATCACTATTTTCATTACTTTTATATTAAAAATAATCTCTATGTTTGAGAGAAGTAACAATTTAAACACCAATGGAACTGATATTTTCAACAATTATAATTTTGGTAAAAGCCATTAACAATGTAACAGCGAGCCAGTAGACACCTTTCCCTGGTATATTGTGCATAAAAAGTATTCCCATCTGTTTCAATGCTCTGGCTTTTTCATGGGCTTAAACCTGTCAAATTATTCCATTTGATTTCAGAGAATTCTCATATGGCAATCTATTTTATTTACTTTATCTTCAATAAAATGGTTGAGTGAGCATTAGCAACTATGAGACACAAGTTTCAATCAGTCCTCTGGCAAAGGCGTCAATCTACATTAGACCTACAACGCTGGGAGCTGCAGCCAGAAAGCTGGAGTGAGACAGGGCAACAGTGAATGAGTGAGCAAGACCTAATAAAGCAGCAGTGAAGAGAGAGAAAATTCCCCCCAGACACCACCATACACTGCTTATATAATGTGTGTGCCTAGTTCAACACACCAGTAGCTCCTTAATAAAGCTGACAGCTAAAAAGGAGATTCAGACTCCAACTTCATTTTACATGACAACTACAGTAATGGTCCTCTGTTCTCAAGCAGGCCACGTTTAGAAGCCTGGATTCAGTTCAGTTAAAAATTAAGAGTTTTCAGCTCTCTCATTCATGTCACATAGGGAAAAGAATCATAAAATTATTAAGATGCACACCATTTTCTCCTCATTTCATACAGTGGAAGAAACCATCAGGTTTCAACTAGATTTTCCTTAAAAATTTCTGTGCTGGAAACCACAATACAATCAGTGTATTTAAGCAATAATAACTCATTTTTCAAGACAGTATAATTAATGACTAATTCCAACAAATGTGGAGCATCACTCCTAGATGCCCAAAAATACCTCCCAAAACACAAACTTTGTAATAACTTATGCAAGTTCATATTTTATATGGGCTGTAAAAAGCAGATTACTGCAAGTGCTCTTCCCAGGAAATCAGACCATTAAGACTGTACTTATTGTTTAACTGAATTGAAAAGCTGGCCAGTTTAAATCCATAGTTTGACATTATGTATAATCATAGCAAAAATTTACTGCCTCTTATTTCCAGGTCACAAATTCAATTCTATCCATGTACACTACCTTTTTTGACAAAAGTTGACTTCAGGTTCCCCCCAAATCACCAATTTATAGCTATTCAAAATCACCCTGGAAAGAAATTCAAAAGTCTACAATAAATAGGGCTGCAGTCCTAATACAATTCCATTAAAGTATAAAGAACTGTTTATGTTTCAGATTCTTCCTGTTAGAAACCATGTTAAAGACAAAGCCCATCGAACCCCATCTAACTGCTTCTTGTCAACCAGATACCACCTTTTTCTTTCAGCATTATGCTGTATGTTTTCCTTTAATTCACTTACAGAAGTATTAAAACTCCTTTACCTTCTGACAAAACATGTGAAAGGGTTAGACTTCTTTGTGGACAAAGTTAATGCCAATCCATTATGCAGCTAGTGGAAAACATACTATCTTTCACATGTTGGTCACCAACATGTTCACCACCAATGAGTCCTTACATAACTCTTGAAAGAATTTCAGTTCAGATGCAAGATACCTTCAGATGAGACATTCTTCTGTACTAATTTAACAGTATGTTTCCCCTCTACAACTACAAACTGAATATTTAATAGTACACAAAATGTATGCATATACATGTACATGAGCTGTGATGTTTCAAGTTTTTGTTTCCTGTAGTATCAGATAGAAAAAGCAATGAGCACAGGTCTCCTCTTCTCCAAACTGACAATACCAAAGAACTAGATCTATTTAATAATCGGAATTTATTCAGCTTTTTTTAAAGCCTAAGTAACTCAGAAAACATAGATGTAAATGTATCATTAGCAGTCTCAAAACTATCTATTTAAGTCATCAGTCAGAAATTAGAATTTTTTTCTTTGCTTTCACATCTCTCTGAGATCTGTCTCAGTTTTTCTAAAACTTAGTCCTATAATGTTAAGTGTTCTATTAAGAGGACAAAAAAACAAACAGATTTTTATCTCTCTTTTGATTAAAATTATATTCATAATTTCAAATTTATTTTTTGCATATCTATCACTACATTTATGACTGAATCTCAGTTTTCAATCAGTGCAAACACATCATACCCTGCCATAAAAGAACTTATTAATTCTAGATACCATACTGAAGGAACTAGCATTCAGAATTTACTACTGTTTCCTCACTGACTACAAAAACATTCCTTCTCCACTTTCACATACTGCAAGAAATAAAAGACCAATGCTAAAAAGGCCAAAAAGATTTTGGCTTCTTTCACAGAGAGCATTTTTATAGAATATATACAACTTAAAATTATGGAAGGAAATAATGGAGGAAGCAGAATAGCAGTTATTTTCTTTCATATGCTTTAATTTTCAGACATACTGGAATTCAATAAAATTATACTGCCAAAATATTATAGATGCACAAGTCAGTTGTACTGCATTTTTGACATTATTTGTCAAAATATAGTAAACTTCCAGAAAAAATATCTTTTAAAAACTTAAACACTCTTGCTGACTCAACAGACTTCAACTACTATAGTTTCTATCAAACTCCAGTTTCTATCAGCTTTCCAGAATATTGACACTATCAAAAAACTACCTAACATAACTACATACAGGTTACCCCTTTCCGACATGCACAAATATGTGAAATCCAGCCATATTCCATTGCTACATAAGAAAGCAAAGAATCTGATATTTTTCACTTTTTTTTTCTACTGAAGAATGAATGAAAAAAACATTGTTTTGCAAATAAATATATTACTACATACTAACACATGGTCACATAAAGTTTGCATTCAATATCAGTAGTATCTACAGTTTCTCTGTATAGTGCTGTACATCCTTTCACTTACAACACTGCTACACCTAACCTTTCTTCTTTTCCTGACTTCACCATATTCATACTGTAGCCTTCCAGCTCGTGCCTTAACTCCTTGGAAAAAGGTGAAGTTAAATTGGAATAAAGAAAATTTCCTTTCTTATTACCCAGTGAAGCCAGTCACAGTGAAACACATACCAGAACAATCTTTTTCTGCACTACTTTGAATTAGGTCAAAAAGGGCTGTGCTTCCTCACAGAGGGAGTGAGGAAAAAACTTGTTATAAACACAGTTTCAGAAATAATTACTGTCATCATCATCATTAACTCCTCTGTAACAGCTTCTTTTTCTTTCCTTCCAGAGACATCAATACATTAAGTTGGATATACCAATATTACAGAGTCTATAGGCATATCAGAGTATCTCGTAATAACTTGGCAATTACTACACATGGCATATTATTTGTATTTACATATCTGTTTCTACTTCCTGGTGCACATAGAAGCAATTTGTGCTGGTTCCTATTACGGTAAGTTTGTTGCACCCTTTGGAAATCTGTATCTTAAAAATTTAGTATCAGGTCCAATTTACCATATTTTGCAATTTACATGTTAAAATATTGCCTAAAAATTTTGAATTTGGAAAGGGCTGGGAATATTCTCAAAAAACTTTATACCTCTGTAGGAAATGTAGAATATGAACAACCACAACACTCAACATACAGATTAATTTTTTGTTGCAATAGCAATTATAAAAAATCCAAAATAAATTTGTCTGCCTTGCTAAGCTCTCATCTTACATTAATTCCTTCAGGATCTCCTTTTCCAGATCTGTCTAAGCTAAAAAGACCTGATAGCCACTTGGACACAATTCACTGAAGATAGCTGCGAAGGTCTGGAGCAAAGCAAGGTATTCAGTAGCACTACGACTGATAGTGTAGTGTCTCAGGCAGGTTCAGCCTCCTAACACACAAAGCAGTTGCCACTGAACTCATTTGCTGCAAGGTTTGAACTCATGGTCCTTGACATCATGGAATTCCGGGTTACCAAAGGAAAAAAGATCATCCCAGTTTTAAAAACTAGGAATATCCAAGCTCAGGTATTCTTCACTATTTATTATAGTATATTTGCTTTTTGAAATTTTATTTTTTACAAAAAAATACAGTCTAAAAATTTTAAAACTAAATTAGCTTAATTATCATACTCCTAATACAGCTGATATAATGAAACTACACAGTGTAAATTAACTCCAGAGTTCCAGAGACCTTGGTTAGAGAACCATGGTTTTACTTGATTTCACGACAGAAATTTAAAAAGCATGTAGGGGAGTCCTAAATTAATCAGATATTCTCTGCTATCTAGTCACAACACAAGCAGTCATACATCTCAGTGAATCAGGGAAAGCAGAGACCAGCTATTTGAATTTGGACTGGTAAGCAAGAACAGCAATTCTGGAATAAAAGAAAGTTGAAAAAAAAATCCTCTTTGATTTGTAATGATTGACCTGTACTCACCTGCTTCTTCTAAGCCTCAGAAAGACCTTTCAACTTCAGCCTTGAACTGAAGTGATGTCCAAGATCAATTCTAGTACCACCATCCTGACAAAACAGAGAGAAATGTTTACAGCTATTTAGAATCATTTAACAAAATCTACATAGAATCTGGCCTTATCACTCCCTCTAATTTGTTCTCCTAACAAGTAATAAGCTTAAATGTAGTCCACAAAGAAACATAATTTTTCACCAAGTTTCTTGCTTGCAGAAGAGTGACAGCTAAGGCATCACTCAAATTCTAGTCCTGTATTTTTATTCTATTTTTACTATTATAGTACCCAAGAGCAAACAAAAGGAAGGCTTCCCTGAAGTAGCTTGTTTCAGAGAATCGCACACAATATCACTACCCGTAAGTTCATAAGGTCATCTGAAGGAAGGGACAGAAGCTGGGACACAGCATGCCAATAAAATTTAAATCTATATGTATGCTAGGAAGGACAAAAGGACAAGCCAAAAGAAGAAAAAAAATAAATAATAAAACCAGCTTTGAAGCTGAGACTGGAAGACTGCAATGAAGAGGGAAGGCTGGACAAGGAAGAAGAAATAAAGAACATGCAGGTTTGCAGAATATTTAGATTGCATCTATGCCTGGGCACATTTCTCTTTCCTGAAATCAACTGGCAGAATTATTCCTCCTTCTATGTAGGATGTAGGATAATCCTACATCTACATAGCATAGTCACATATGCCCCGAAACATAGGGGTCGAATAAAAATTGTCTAATGGTGATGGGATAAATGTCTGGGAATTTTCTGGAACAATGTTGGTTTGCAAAGACATAAACTGTGGCAGAGATCTGGAAATATTTCCAGGCATTGTTTAATTTACTAATATAGACATAGACTTAATGCCTGAAACTCTGCTATCCCTGAAGTAGATCCTACCAGCCTCTCAATGGTGCCTCTTGGCAATTCTCTCTTGCTGACAAGGTCAGACAGAAGCAGGCTGAAGAGTAAAATGAATGTAGAATTTTATAAAGAAAAGACTGCTTTCCCACAGTTTAAGAAAAAAAATCTGTGTTCCAACTGGCATTATTAATACACACTTTGTTACAAGATGTTTGGACATTTAAAAGAGCTGCAGTTCTAACTTCTTCCTTTGTTTGTAGAGTGCAACAAAACCTGCTGGGAAGGTCGAAGTTCCTAGAAAACTGAAAGCTACCTGGCAGCCTCTGTAGTAGAGCAAGTGAAGAAGGGAGAGCAAAGAATGACAGGCTGGAGAAATAAACACTACATG
Source organism: Certhia americana (assembly GCA_018697195.1). Lineage (NCBI taxonomy): Eukaryota > Metazoa > Chordata > Aves > Passeriformes > Certhiidae > Certhia > Certhia americana. The sequence goes on from CM031879.1 coordinate 23,901,165, forward strand.
AAACCCCTGCACAGTAGGACAGCACTGGGAAATGAGAAGGATATCTTATGAGCTTAATACAAAGCAAAAAAGAGAAGAAAATGTTAAAAACAGGTAAGGATCCTAAGGCAAATATGAGGACATGAAGGTGGGTGGCAATTCTTAAAAGTTTTTGGAAAGTAAAATATGTGTCAATGAAACTTTGCTTGATGGTCATGTGGTCACCCTGGATCCACAATGTAAATGTCCAACCAACTGAGCAAAAAGCATTCATCTCACTGACCTATTTTCCATTAAAAGGTTGCAGTTTTGCCTTTAAATAGCTACACCTCTCAGTCTTTGAAGTTTCTTGTGCACCTGAATTCTAGACAGAAATACACATTGCAGTTATTTCTTCAACACTACATATTGTTGACAGATAATATTTAAGCCTCAAACATGAATATTCTGTATTTATCTTTTTTCCTATACTCCACTACACCAAAATACTTTCAAATCATCAGTTTCCTTAGCTTGGAGTATATTAAACATCACATATTGCTTCACTTCAGAAATAAAGCCAGGACAATCGCAGTTATTATAGATGAAATCTTGTATCAAAACATGACCTACTTTGTTGAGATACAGCCTTTTCATAAAAATTTTTCATGATAGTATTTTTTGGTAATTACTCTTAATATGACAACAACCACAGTCATTAATCTCGATGATTATAATTTTATCTTTGGTCTATTTCTGGATTTCTATACTTCAGAAATCAATAATAAATATTTAAAGTGGTGAGGAAGGCACAAAATAGGTATGACAAATATGTCACAGATGGATAGCAGGTCTTACCTACCTGTTCTCTTTATAATGGTACAAATTTTTATCTTTAGAATCTTATCTATTGACTTCTGTTTCACTAATTCTACATTTCAGTGTGGTTTACCTGATAAAGGCAGCTGACTCCTAAAAAACAATATTACTTCTGTTATAAATATTGATTTTTTAAAAATTTTTGTTAGCATCCAAAACCTGGATCTGAATCATTCCAGTTATTCCAGTTTAACGCCAACATTTCCCTACCTCCCATCTGAGCAGGCAGATTCCATCCCTTGGGCCCCAGCAGGTAGAACTTTAATTGTTTACCTGCCCCCTACTGATAGGACTTACAGAGATATGTTTCCATTCTTCAATATCTAACAATTCCATCTGAATTCCATTTGAACCTAAAAAACCCTACAAATTCACAGAGCTTGTTAACAAAAGCTTTAAAAGCATCCTGACAGAATGTTATCATAGTGTCAGAAATACGTAGAATATTTAATTCAAAATGAAAGTCAAATTCATTCCTGGATGAAGACTTAGAAACTTCACCTAAATAAATACAATGCCCATGTGCTGCAAGCTATTTCTGTAGCTCATTCATTTACTTACTGCCAACACCTCTTAAGCTTATTCCACATTTAGATCACAAATCATTAGGGTAAGTTTACTTGTTTGCACACTGCCTCTAAGACAATATTTTGATTTGAGATTACATGCTTTTATTCTTTATTCCTGCCTTATTGGTGGTCTTTGGTATTTTTCAAAACATAAGTAACTCCACCAAACTGCACTTAAGCAGTTCTCATATTTGATAGATTGTCACGGGTTGCAGTGCAAAATGTAACCAAAACTGTGTATTCTATCACCATCTGATGAAACTGGGGTGTGGGGTGGTGTAATTGTCTGGCAATGGCCAACTGTCAAAAACCTGCTGGGGCAGTTTTCTTATTTCTTCCACAACCCAGCCTCCCTCCAGGGAGAGATCTTCTGCTAATGGGCCATTGAGTCTCACTGATAGAATTACATCATCCCACTGGGAAATGCTCCAGCCAGGGGGAGGAGCCAAGTATTCCTACCTGGATAAAATCTGGGAGTTGGAACACCAAGGCAGCCTTTCCACTAGATTCTCAGAGGAAGACCAGGCCCATCCATCACCACTGGACCTTCAGCAAAAGAACTCCACTTTTCTACAGGAGCATCACTTCAACAGAGCCACATCTGCCACTGAGACTGCAGCCACCATTGAATGGGACTGCCACCAACAGCCTGACCCACAGGGTGTCAGGTTGGATCCTGACTCTGTCAGTGGGTTTTGTTTGTTTATTTGTTTGTCTTACTGCATGTGGTTTTGTTTTACTGTTTATTTTAGTTCCCCTAGTAAAGAACTGTTATTCCTATTCCCATATCTTTACCTGAGAGCCCCTTAATTTCAAAGTTATAATAATTCGGAGGGAGGGGGTTTTAATTCTCCATTCCAAGGGAGGCTCCTGCCTTCCTTAGCAGACACCTGGTGTTCAAACCACAACATAGATCAAGTTGCTATCAAGTGCCACTATTTCAGGTAAGACCTGCTTGTTCAGATTTCTTCCAGTAAAAATATAATAATATAAAAAATTTAAAATGGTTCAAACTGCATTGCTGCTTAAAGTGGGTATTTGTATAAAATACTTTAATGAAACACTACTCACCAAAGCATGCAAGAAAATTTTAAAACCTTGTTGAGGGCTATCTACAGTTATTATTAGGTATGCTTGTTTTGAATCAGATAGATTAAACCAAAGTCACCACTGTTTTTGCTAAAGCAAAAATGACTTGCTAAAGAGACTGTCTAGGGTTTTAAAGACATAAACACTCACTGGTGTATGTAGCTTTCAACGCTCTATCATACAGGACTTTAAAAAAAACCCCTCTTAATTCATAATTGGACTTCTGAGCAAGTCTTAAATTGCACTATGTCAATGGGATATCCTGAATTTTATTTGAAAATACATCACTTTCATACAATCTATAATGTATATCTACTAAAAGTAAGAAAAAGTGTAAATTTGCCTAACAGTCAGACTATGTTTTTTTAATTATATTTAAGCTATTTCAACACTTTAATTTACACTACAAAAAATACGGTTTTTTAAGAATATCATACAAATTGAAAAACTGCAAATAGTAGAGACACCTCCCTTTTTCCTGATTCCAGGAATTCATATTTCTGTGATAGAAAGATACTCAGAAGCTCATAACCAGATGAGCACTACTGAACGCCATTTGAATTAACAAGAATGTGCAAAATGAATTAGTAATTATGTTTATAATCAGTCCAAAGTTAAATGAACCAACAAAAGGACCTTCATACTACCATGATCTCATCAGCTAATTTTTATATACTATTTTACCTTACTACTTAGACAAATGAAGGCTGGATTACACTATCAGTGGATCCAAATAGAAGTTCTGTTGTGGTGGGAGAAGCATATATTTTTTCATGTGGCACAGAGAAAATAATGAATTCCTATATGACTCTTGAGCTGTCAAGCTTTCCCAACTACATATCTTCCAAATTTTTCAGTGCTATGTACTTATAGAGGTTTACATTATATTCTGTACCACAAAAAATTATTCTTTAATTTTTATAACTTGGAATTTCCTATGCAAAACACCCATACTCCATTATTCCATAAAACATGTAACTGTGCAAAGAATTAAGCCAAGGATAATAATAAAATTTACAAAAAAATCATTAAAAATTTAACATTAAATGCTCTGGAAATTGCCTGGTGACAGACTCCATGTCCACATGGAGTAAATGCACCATCTACTTCCAGTATATTCCATCCAGTGTGCAACTGATGCACAGGTTACATCTAACTCCTCTTGGGGAAGAGGGGCTGGGGGTGAGATGTTATTCCATTTAGGTCTTACTTGTCCTAAAGATTAACAGGACACCGATTACCTGTACCTACCAAAGCACACTGGAGAAAATGGAGACAGTACCAATGAATAGGAAGCCTGAAGTGATGGAAAAATCATCCCTCAGCCTTTTCTTCCAAAATATCCACAGCAACGTTGTCTGAATAGTTGTATATACAGACTAAACCATCCCTGAGGCATGTCTAACTTGCTAGACTTGCCCCTACATGAAAGATAACCTGTGTTGACACTAATCTTTTAAGTATGCATGATACTAATATCATATTTATAGAGATTTCTATCCAGTGTGCACAGCTACCATACCTTACTTTATCCTCGGGCATATCTGTCTTTCTTCTGAAAACATATAATTTATTCTAAGACAACTCAAAGAAAAAACACTTTCCACTTGTTGAATTTTCTTATTATAATAAACTGCAACAGTCTACACGAACTGGAGGAGAAGAATATAAACAAAAAATGAAATCAATTACTATTCTTAAACAGTTTGTTCTACAATACCACTAACACAGCTGCAATACAGTCTTGCGAATTACTTCCAGAATTATGCCGTGTTTCTCCCTTCTTCTCCTGTGATGTGACTAGAAGGGATTCAGAAATAATACCAGATGAGAGTGTAGAACAACTTTAGAAAATAGTATCTCATAAATGCACATATATGGTGATCATCCTGAATTGTCTGACGTATCTAGTTTGTCCCTGTAAGGAGACGTATGTATAGATTTATAAGCTAGTAACACATGAAGTCAAAATGCACCCGACCCTTCCAATGCATCTCCAAAACCTTCAAAAACAGTGATTCCACAACCTGGTTTCCCTAGGCAATCATTTCTGTTTCATAATAATCCTTCTGCTGAAAATATTTTCCCTCATATTGAATCAAAACCTTCACACATGAGTCCCATGCATGAGTTCCTTCACATAAAGGAGAACCCTCACACCCCTTTCCTGTCTGAGTCTTTTAGAGAGCTTTTACAATCATTCATCACTAAATCCCAACTTTCTAGCTGTTCTGCCACTTTGCAGCTTATTCCAATGATACCATCATTCTGGATCTGCATGTGGAACTCTAGCTCCTCCTGTTTCCTTCCCACCGAGAGTCTCATCTACATAAATATACTGAAAATTCAACAAAAACAACAAAATATAGATTAAGATTAGGGTAAAATTAAAGAGTCACACAACTTTCAGGAAGAAAAAGAAACACAAAACTCTATGAAGTTCACACCTACAAACAACACAGAGCAGAGAACCTAAGACAGACATAGTCCTTGAGCTCCTAAAGACCAAAAGAAAACACACCAAAAAAATTATGATAAATAAGCCAAACTAACTGAAAAAAAAAATTAGGAGAAAAAAAACAAAAAGATGTTCCAAGATAATATACCTGTGCAGCCTCTATTCCCTGCCAAAAATGTCACAATAAAATAAAGAAAAGAAATTGTCCCACCAATTGCTGTCATCTTCATTAACTGACTGTTTACAGCCTCTCAAAGTATGTGTTTTCTGCTTTGGCTGAACAGTAGGTAACTTACTGATCAACACAGAGCTTCCGTGGGGCTTCCATAGTCCTAACATATCCTCAGTTTGGGCACCTCAAGAACTGCTTACATTGTTTAGGAGGTTGGTTCAATACTGATATGAACACAATTAGTTACAGATAATTGTTGAAAATTAAATGTCCATAAGATGACTGGATCCTTGCAGAGGTCCCTATCCTAAACCCAAAGTTTGACATGACTTCATTAATTGTGTCTTTTGCAAAGAACATAATTAGAGCAGAATTATGTCCTTTATTTCTTCTCAGAGACCCTGTCTGATGACCTCAGTGATAGGTCTCTCCAGAGGATGCTGATCACACATCTCCATAATCACTTCTTGATTTCAAATTCAGAGCTACATCAGTCTGCAGAAGGAAAATACTTATACTACAGACACAGCAGGTCTTGAGCTATGCTGTATCTAGGTATGGACCACTTCAGATTACTTGGCAAGCTCAAGGGATTCCTTTTTGGTTTTTTTCCACTCATTAGGGAATGACTGCTCATGGTTACCAGATCCATCTGGCAGTTAACAGTCCATTCATGTTAACCCAGAGACTCCCTTTCAGCAATGGGCAATGACATCAAGAAAGACATAGGATATAAATATAACCCATGCTCTGTACCAACCCCTAAAGACACCTAAGAAACAGAACACCTTCATAACACTGAATAATGTCCCTATAAGTATGGCAGATAAATATTAGGGCTGTTGGATATTTCTGCCTGTCGTGTACAAGCACATGACATATTGGGGTATGACTCAAAGTACATTTCTAGCCACAGTCAATAACTGCTTTGATGTAGATTGGAATCTATGCCCTTGAAGGGGCAACAAAAGCCAAAAAAACTCTACAATCATTTCAAAGAGGGTCACTGAATAAAAAATGAGTAAGCTTGTTACAAGAAAGAAAAAAGAATCAGCTACAAAAGTCACATTTTCACAGGTGGCACAGAGGCTGATTAAAGACACCTTTTGCAAACTCAGAAGAAATGCATACAACCCATCAAAAAAGATTGAGAAAATCCAGAGAAGGGAGCTGTCATGAACAAATGGGACGAAGGAGGCTATTAAAAACAAAAAGGCACCTTTGTAAAAGCTTCAAGTTGTGTCCAAGTAAGGGAAACAAAAAGGATTGTAATCTTTGGGAGGCTTAAGCATAAAACACAGTCCAGGATCAGAGGTCTGCAGGGACCAGCAGCTCCCTACAGTCTGGAGGCCAGAAGTTGTGGGGACTGTCCACGGTCAGAGGAGGACCTTGCTGCCCTTGGCCAGGGAGAGTAGCAGTCCATGGGGTAGCTGGGGCAGCCCCAAGCCCACAGCACACCAGCCACCTCAGTGGAGACAGGCCAAGGCTGAACTCAGAGTCAGGCTTAGTGAGGAGCCTCCCACAGCCAGCCATCACGGGGCTTCTGCTGAGGCTGGCAGAAAGCAGGGACCACTGAAAAACTGGGGGTTTATCCACACCAGAAACTGGAGAAGTTACTAGGCTAGATATTCTCTTCAGAGAAATACATGATCAGTATACATGGAGTGGACACTAGGCAACTTTCTACAATAAAGTTTATGTGTTTGCCAATAATAAGTGACCTGCTGTTTAGGAGTCAACATTTCAGTATGGAAATGGAAGACATGCTTTAGATTATCTCAGTTTTTTTGAGAAGTCACTGAGAACATGGACGAATGAAAATCACTTGTAAGTCATGAATTTCCAACAATCATTCTACAAGCTCTCTTACCCAAAGTCTCTAAAAGAAGGCCTTTGTACTGCTAAAAATTTAAAAGAGAGATTATTTGGAATAAGAATAAATGACAGTTTGCAGTATTTTCCAGAAGGATATCAAAGAATCATTGTTAAGGTTAGTAAAGATCTCCAAGATCACCAAGTCCAACTTTCGTCCAAACACTACTGTGCCAACTAAGCACTAAGTGCTATGTCCAGTCATTTCTTGAGCACCTCCAGGGATGGTGACTCCATCACTTCCCTAGACTGCTCATTACAAATCTTGGACATCCTTTCCATGAAAACAATCCCTCCTGACGTCCAACCTGAATCTCCCATGGTGCAGCCTTAGGTAATTTCCTCTAGTCCAGTCACTGGCTGCCTGGGAAAAGAGGCTGACTCCCAGCTGGCTACAACCTCCTTTCAGGCAGCTGTGAGGATGGTCAGGCATTGGAATAAGTTGCCCAGGGAGGTTCTTGACTCATCATACCTGGAGAGACATCTGGGTCTGGCACTAGGTGATGTGGTTCAGTGGTTAAGGGGTTACAGTGCTAGTGCTGGATGGTAGTTGGACTGGACAATCTTACAGATCTCTTCCAAACATTATCATTCTATGTTTATATGAAATTTGAATTCAGTTTTTGAAAATACAGTGTATGCAGGATCCAAATGTTGCCTGCAACTTTTGAAAACTGCCTCACATACCTGCAGAACTTCAATACAACTCTTCAAACTCAGTAGGATTCTGCAGGTGATCTCACACTAAATACATAGGTAGGTATCTTCTACAATTATTTTTTGATTACCTTGTGGACAATACTGTTAAAGATGAAAAACACCTTACCCTAGTGATTTAAACCAGATGGTAAAATCCGAAGAAAGAGGGATCAAACATTATACTTTCCTAACATAATAAAGTATGTTTGCTCATAAAGAAGCAAAGCTGAAGAGGGACTTTTCACAAGGGTATGTAGTGACAGGTCAAGAGACAATGGCTTGAAACTAAAACAAGGTACATATTTACATTACATATATGAAAGAAATTCTTGACTGCAAGAGGGGTGAGATACTGGATCAGGTTGCCCAGAGACTTTGTGGCTGCCCTGTCCCAGGAAATATTCAAAGCCATGTTTGATGGTACTTTAAGCAACTTGGTCGAGTGATAGGTGTCCCTGTCAATGGCAGGGGGTTGGAACTAGAGGATCTTCAAGGTCCCTTCCAACCCAAACCATTATGAAATTCTATGAATGGTCTATGAATGAGTTCAATCCCTTTAACAGATTGAAAAAACCCACCAGTTTCCTAACAAATTAAGAGCTCAGGTTAATTTAGGCATTTATACTAGCTCTCATTTCTGCATTAACTTTTACAATAAATGACAAAATTCTCATAACAACCTCCTGCACTGTATGATGTACACGTTGCTCATGAAACATAAAACATATATCTGACATGTACAAATCAAAGCATAATGGGAAGGTAGATAGCTTTTATATTTTGAAAGCAGTAAATTATCTTGGAAATTTTTTATTTTTATGCTTATCTTGTTACTTTCTTCAACAAATCTATTTCACATGAATAAAATGACCCTCTTACAAACAGCTTCAGGCATACAAACTAAATATAAAATAAATACAGTAAAATATTGATAAGCTAAACTATGTAGTTTTGCTCTCCAAAATATTAACATATATTTTCTTTTAAAGAGGGATTATTGAAATACATAGGTTAAGAGAGTGCTGTCAGATAAGAACTTTACTTCAAAAAGGTACCATGTGACTACTTTTGCCAGGAACGTCAATTGCTTTGGCTAATGCAGAGCCAACAAATTTTAATTTCTGCAATTGACTTTATCATTTCCTATGGAAATTTTGGTCAAGAGACCTGACTACTTCCAGCCACTCCAAGCCACACACCACAGAGTGGTGCCTCAGATAGAAGAGGTATAGGAAAGGGCAAAACCACCACACAGGCAGAGGATTGGTGGGGAGAAAGTGTGAGAAACAGCTTGAGAACACAGTGAAGGTCAGTGAGCAGGAAGGTGAGCTAGTGCTGCCTGAAGAAAGAGATGCTTTCATTATTTCTCATTCACAAAATATATTTTAATTGGAAATAAATTGGATCAATTTTTCCCAGGTCAGACTGTTTGGCTGTAACAGTAACTGGTAAGCAATTTCCCATGTCTTAATCATAACCCGTGAACTTTTTGTCATCCTATTTTCTCCCTCCTGTCCTGTTGAGGAGGGAAGCAAGTAAGCAGCTGGCCATAGCCAGCCCCCAACACTGACCTACTGACCCCACAGAATCACAGCACTGGACATCTTGCTAATACTTTGAATGACGTTCATGTACTGTAACAATGTGAGAACTTACTGCATTTATTCTGTAAACTGATAGCCCTAAAACTGTGAAATTAAGAAAGCATCAATTTAATGTAAATTTTTCCACTGAGATATATATGGTCCACAAAATAACATGCTTCAAGAGTCTTTTTCCTACATTACTGCAATGTACATAACAGCATTCCAAGAAAAAAGGTTTTTGAAACTTCTAAATCAAACAGGTCAGAAATTACATGCTCATGTCTTGTTTCTGTAAGAAACACAAATATGGCCACAATTTTTGAAACTTTTCTCCAACAAAGACTGTTACACAGAATTTATCTTAATCCCATTGCAACAAACAGCAATTGATACAAGCACTAAGCCCTTTTAGAAAAAGAAATAGACATCTCTTGTTTCACAAGAAATTTGAAAAAAAAAATGGGGAATATGTCTCTTCAAACTCAAAGAAAAACATGATAAATGGTAACAGAAGTGCCAAGAGAAAGAGGACATTAGGAGCAAGCTGCTAAATCCAGGATACGTGCTGGTGGAAGGGGAAAAGAAGAAAAGAACAAGTAAAAGAACTGGCAGACAAGTGTGTCACTTCTGGGTGTTGTGGGCTGTAAATTTTAACTACATTGGGAGAGATCTGGGTGCACATGTGACCATGTAAGCACAAGGAAAAACATATAATTCCAGTAAATTAAAAAGATCAAGTAAGCTGATATTTAATGGCCTCAGATGATCTGTAACATCACAGCAGATGCACTTCAGATGTTACTCAGCAGTAGCTTTTCCACCTGTCCCTTTTCCTGGGTCTTGTGCATAGATTAACAGGATAAACACAAGCAGCTGAAGAGTTAAGTAATGAAAGCAGAAGAGAGGAAAAACTAACAAAAGACAGATGAAGGAGAAAAAGACAAAAAACTAATGGGAATTAATGAAAGAATAAACAGTGGAATTGTTAAAATGTGTGTGAAAACAAGCACCAATATGTTGGTGTCAAAGGTAAAGTAAAAGAGATTAAAGTCATGGATTACTGATGTCAAGAAGCATTTATTTAAAAATGATCCTGCTGCCCTGAACTGTAATATAAAAAGGACCCTTTTGAAAACTGCCTGCCAGCAGTCTTAGAAAGGCCTTGTGTTGTGTATTGCCTGGGGGAAATTTAAACTGTCCTTGATTTAAAGCAATTGAAACTTTTCAGTGAAATACAAAATAAAAATTTAATTTCTTGTGATGTTACTGTTAAACACTGTACTGTAAGAGGTCTTTTCATAAACGTGACTACATGGAAAAGATTTTCAGGGTAGCTCAGGACTGATGTAACTAGGCTATCCTTCAATAGCAAAACTCCCATTGATTTCAGCAGAACAGATTTAAAACCAGAACTGAGCATTTTTGAAACTCCTTTATTTATGGATTCCACAGCTGGAATTCATTCAATGCTGCCATATCTATGACTCCACCTTGACTGCACACTTTTTGGTAGATATGTTATAAGGAGAAATAAATATAAAACTGGGATCCTTTCAGCTTCCCTGACTCAGCATTCCATTGACCCTACTGGATGTAATAAAGCTCTTTGCCTGCGACAAACAAACAATATCTGGCCCCTTATTTATTCAAAGTACTTTGTAAGAGACTTATACTGCAAAGAATAAAAAACATCTTTCCTCTTGGTCACTCCTCAAACAGGTCAGGCTCTACCGAGTTGCCCACGGAGTGTCCAAGGAAATCCTATCTGGCCTCCAGCTGTCACCTTAGAAGGGTGCAGGTCTCCTGTGTCATATCTGACAGATGACCTCCCAGGTTATCTCAGATTTGCAGGACACATGATAAAGCCCACCCTGTCAAGTATAAAGCTACTGGGCTACCATCAGCAGGTTTTACATGATTTTTGCATAGCTTCAGTAGTGGGCAATTATAGCAATTTCTAAATCTGTTCAAGTAAATCCTTAAATTTGGAAGCTCTTCTAATGTTTAGCCAAAGAATTCCAAAATTACCCTTGCTCTTTTTGCATCTCACCTACTTACTTTTAGTATGAATTTATAAGCCACTTTCCTGCTACCAAACTCTCCATATGATTTATTAAAACTTTAGCCCAACAAATTAATACAAAATACATGCTAATACTAATTCATACTAATAGGAAAGCAAACACAAATTTCTCTGATAATTCCAGATTTATTTTTCATGGGCCAGACAGGTATTGACACACAGTGTCATTTTGTCAAATATCACCAAGACATTTTCATCTCTCTCATTGCAGAAGTCAATAAACTCTGACTAAATTCCAATGGCTAATTCTGCTACTTCTCTTTCAATCGCCAGAATGTAAAATTGATGGATTTTGGTTGGTATTAAGTGTTAATTCCAACACAAGTTTAAGTTTCGTTTTCTACACCTCTGTGTTATATGAGAAGAAAATAACAAAGCAACAGATGATTTGAATTGCTTGACTAATTTTGGTCAAAGAGAAAGTAAGCAGTACTTTCAGTACTACTGTTTCATTTAACAGCTAACTTATCAATTCCAAAATTTCCACAGATGTCAGGCATAAACAATTTTTTAACACCCTTCCTAAAAAAAATTTCATCCAAGCGGAATATATATTTTCTACTGTTTTCATATTTCTCCACCCTACTTTATCATCACTGCTTAGATGGAATGGAAATACCCACCAGCTGCAAATAGCATAAAAACCTTGGATAGCAAATACAGCTAATGGACTACTCATTGCCATTTACAGATCAGTATCTTTAGCATATATCACATTTACTGAATTCTGAAGTATGTTTATGCACTCAAATTGTTTAGACACCCAAATTTTACAAACCTTGACACAAGTCAGAAATGTTTGCACACAGGAATTTCTGAGATAAGTTTTGCTGTTATGACTCATAACATTTTTCCATTTCTAACTGCCTTTACAATTCTGCAATTAGAAAAGCAATCAAATAATATACTGACAAAAATCTGCAGCTGCCATCATGCTGTTCATGACAGAAATATTTTGTTGTTCATTGAAATACCCATCATCATCAGATGTATTATGGAACCCTATGTAGCCTCTCTGAACAGGAGGCAACTGAAAGATAAATGGAGATGATGTAACAAACCAACATACTGTAAGTTAGAATAAATAATACAGTTGCTGTAACACAAATAGAAGCAAATAATCTAGTGTAATTAGAATTTCTGAATGCATGTTCTCCACAGAATATTCTACAGTAAATCTACAAAGTGCCTTCTGGGCAGTGTGTAACCATGAACAGGAACTCAGGATGAGTCTTCAATGAAACCTTTGCCTCCAGGACATGAAGATGGGATTGGGAGGGCAGTAGAGATTCACTACTATCAGAGAGGGCAGGTTGGGGCAAGTCTCAGTGATAGGTATCTGTGATCTTCTCACAAAAATGAAACAGCTAACTATAAATACTGTCATCATGGCTAACAAAATATGACAACACCGGCACACCACATGCATGAAGTAATTCGAATTTGATGGTATGATCAAATTCCCAATGAAAACAAAACTTTGCTTCTTTTTAAAAATATATTTATAAACTTCAGGAACAGAGAACAGAGAAAGGTCAACTAACAATTTGAAACATGGTAAGCCAAGTGGCTGCTGCCTCCCATCAGGCACAGATCACTTGGCTTCACCTTAAGAAAACAGCCCAACTGAACATTTTCTGTAACACCAACATCTTTCACTGTTTTACACAAGGATATTTGTTATGTGGACTCCTGTAGCATTCACTATGTTATTACAAAAACTTTTCCCCACTGCAGACTAAAGAGTAGCAGTAAGATCTATGATTCTATGAAACATAAGTATCTGTAAGGAACCAGGTCTACTATTGTCATTATGGGATTAGCAACATAAGACTACAAACACCTCACCCAACTCTTCCTAGAGCTGTATCACTAGAACTGCTGGGTAGGTTGCATTACAGCAAATTTCCCATTCTACCTATGGTATGAAGAAGGAGTGAGAAAAGAGCAAAGAATATTAACCTCTTTTAAGATACAAGATATATCTTAACAGTAGTTGTAGCAGTAGCTGTCCCGCTGCCTTGAGAAGTGAAAGGGTTATGCAGATAATGATCCCTCTAAAAAAACAAAAAAAAAAAAAGTTAACACATTGGAATCATCCTCAGCTTCCTCTTTCTACCTCTTTCTGGTTCCGAGAACTGTGCCCTTAACAAGGCCATGCTCTCAGAGATAAGCACCAGAAAGCTGACCATAGATATAGTCTATGGTTTTGATGCATTTGCAGCTATTTTAGAGCCCAATTAACTCTTCTGGCAAAGTAAAGATCTTGGTTTGCTTTGCTTTTTTGCTGGAGAACGTTAGTATGATATTCCTTACAATGCCCTGAGGTGTGCACTAAAGAGAATCACAGGTTCTATACATTGCTCAAGCTCCAAAAGAACAAATTTCTCATCAACAATCTTTCTCATCGACAATCAAGACCCTGAGTTTGGAGTCACTCCAAGTGTGTTTTTTGAAGCCTTTTAATGAGGAAATCAAACTGCCAGGAATGGCAAGGGAAATATGAAAAGATGTCTGCTTCAGATACATTTTAGATCATTACATTGTATCAGAGAAGATAACCTTAGTAAGGCATATCTGAGAGAGTTCCCATTTAAAACTAAAGACCCACATTTCCTATAAGCTATACAAACAGCAGAAACACGATTTCCCAGAGATAGTGGCTAAAGGAAAAAAAAAAAAAAAAACAGAAGAAAGACAGAAGCAATAATAAAACATCAGCCAGCAATCAGAATGCACATCATTATTTCTTAATAAGAGTTAATTTCTTTATATATTTGCTTAAGCCTTGAAAGAAAAAAACAGTATGCATTTAATTGAAATCCTCAGTCGATTTTTCAAGACCACTTTTTTATAAATCAAATGCATTTTATTTATATGGCTATATTTGACATTTTCCCTTCCAATTTTTCTTATTACTATTGTAACAACACTAAAAGCATAGTGAGCAATACCTACATTCAACTTTTGCTTATTTCAGTTCTTTAACAACCATACTGATAATAATGCCTCCCTACTGAAATATTGTTAAAATATTTATGATTTTTACATAGTTGCTACTGTTGCTTTACATAATTGTTTTTAAAAGTACCTATATTTGAAAATACAGAAAAGAAAAACTAAAGCCTGTCAAACAAATCAAGAGTATTTCTGATAAAATGGAAACATTCTGTAATTTTTACATTTCACTTCATATTCTATGATTTCCTATGATCTTGAGCATTATGTTTCAAAATTCCATTTATATAACACTCTTACCCTACAATTTAAGCTATTGTAAGAACTGTTCACCAGCATAACCACAAACACAAGGCACGAGTGACAAATGCTGCATTCATCCATGAACAAACAGTATTTGCTACTACACTCATGGGGGTTTTTGTCTTATTTTTAATGATGACAAAATTTATATATATATATATATATACACATACATATATATTATACCTGAATATATGACATACCACCAAGCTCTTCAGTTTTGCATATTTTCATGGTTGAAGAATAAACTCCAGAAAATATTAACCACCCACAGAGATCACCTTGACATGCTTTTGCTGCAGAAAATAGAACATTATACAAACTACTGAAGCCTGAAGCATACTCAAAACATCACATCGTATTTGTAAAATGCACAGAAAGAATAATGGGATCAGTAAGAACATTTAAAAAGTAATGTGTTATATTCAGTTTAAACTCTATAAAAATGAGACTTCTCAAAAAGCAGGCATACTTATTTTTAACATGATCAGATTAAGCTGAATATAACTGTTGGATAAATCCTTCTTAGTTTTACTCATACAATCTCAAAGACATTAAGGAGTAACATTAAGCCATATGCACAAAAAAAAGTATGCTTCAAATGAAGACCAGAGGACAAGCTACTGGAAAACCAATGCCTTTGCATGAAAAACTGGCAGTCACACCAGAATTTCCTAAATCCATATTTGAAAGGAATCTAGTATAAAATTTAACATACTTTGAAGGAACATAACATTTATCAATCTAAAAATTACAATGTACTTCTAATTATGACTGTTCTTGACTTCAGAGAAATCAGTGTCAAGGTTCAGGATGTACTTCTTCCTCACAGGTTCTTGCAAACTGCCACAGAACTTCTGGTAATAAATATAGGGTTATGTAAATTAAATCCAGATATGACTTTAAATCATTTTTTTAAGGAATTGCAAAGAAAATATGACATTATTATTATAGTAGTAAAACTTTACCATAATGGCTCAAGAGAACCCTTCCATACAAAGTTCTGAGGCCAATACAAAAAAATCACACAAATTTATTCTGAATATAAGCACGTATACAGAAAGGACAGATAATGTATTACAATCAGAATGAGTAAAAATAATACATATTGTTTCATAACAAGTATCATATCCAAAGATCCTTTATTTTTCATTAATTGTGCTCCATTCCATATTGAAAAGGGAAAATATGCATTATTAAAGTATACTGCATGTATATTCTACTAAACCTATTGAAACTCTTATTACTCTGAGTCCTCAATGAAGAGGGCAACACCAAATAAGGAGTTACATCTGTGAAAAAAAATTGCTCATGTGTCTCTTTAAGGAAATACTGGACAAGAAGGAAAGCCCTACCTATCTTCCTAGCAGGAAATACAATTGCAGCACATAAGCCAGGAAAAGACCCACTAATTCTTGTAGTGAATTCACTGGCAAGACTGCAGCCTTTATTTCTCACTTCAGAGAGTAGTACTGAAATACTCAAGAACTTGATGGAATTCAGTAATTTTACTTGAGATGTTGCAAAAAATCTATTAGATTAGACTATCTAGAAATGTCAAAAGGAATTCTGGTTTTCTTACCCCAATATGGTCTTTCTATGCTTGCAAATTGAAAGACCAATATGGTCCTTCTATCCTTCTACGCAAGGGAAGGAAGGAACAGGGGAGAAAGTTAAGAGGAAGAAGGGACATGACAGGAGAGGAGAGAAACACAAACAAACCTCATCTAATTTAGCTGACTTAATTCTATGCTACAGTCTCATACAAGCTTCAATAAATACAGTAATATGAACACATTTCCTTCAGTCCATTACAAAACAGCCTTCTCATCTGGACACAGGAGAACTCCTTAAGAATTTGGCACTCAAAATGGCACTATTGAAAAGCATGTTGGTTGGACACTTCCTAAACTTCAGTTTTCTTCCTTCACAGTTTTTCTGCCAGAACAAACCCCTTTCAGTTTTTGAAAGAGGTCAAATTTTCAACATTTTGGAAAGAATCACGGGTTACAAGTTACTACCATTAACATTACCTCTGTCTGTCCACATCACCTCTTACAGGACATCTACTGTTCTGCCTGTACCTAGGGAGTAAAACAAGAAACCAAAATCTGCCAGCTACAGTGGTGGAGGAAGGAGACAACTGACATGGGAGGAACTAACAGAATATTCAGAGAGAAGCCAGATGAATTTCTGGAGGTTACGTGACACATTGATACAGAAATTGGTAGAATCTTTAGAGTTGCTTTGCTAAAAATCAGGTTTTTTTCACTGTATGTTTCACACAACGTTTGTTTAGGCATTTTGATGAATCATTATTATAGGCAACAAAACTCAAGTTTTTCAAACCACCACAGCTTCAAGCAGCAATTTTAATTACACCAGCTTTAAGATTCCCTTTTTATCCTTTTTGTGATGTGCTTTGTTTCTGGGACTATCATGGGCTTTGAAAGTCATTGGAGTGACTATTTTTGCCTTGTCCTTTCATTTCTTATCTCATGAAGTTACTTACCCCAGTGGCTCTTAGATTCCTTTCAAAAATTGAACTCAAACATATTTCTTAATTCTGCAGAATTTCACAATAATCAGATGACTTTTTATAAAGCAATTTCATCTGTCATTTTCACTGAAAGCAAAAACTACCTTTCAGAATGACAAATGAAACAAAATCATGTAAAAACTTTAAAAATTTCACAAACACATTCTGTCAGTAATATCTACTATTGGTAGAGTGTTCAGTGGGAGAAAAAGGAATAATTCAGAGCAGATCCTTAAAAATTCCAATTATGTTTCTGGGGTTTGGAATACATCTCATACATTTTGGCAAGGCTTCACTCACCATGTAGATTTCGAAAGTTACGTACTAAGCAAAACAGGTGTATGAACCATTTCATGAAGTAAAATTATATGAGCAATTAGCTGCTGAAGTGTCATCAGTCAGTTACTGAGAGCTCTTTCACATGCATTGTCACTGCACTCATAGCAAATCCTCAATGTAGTCATTAGGGAGGAAGAAAATTGAGACTTATCTCAACAGAAGAGGCACACAAAGCATTTAGAAAAAGCTGCACATAAAACGTGGTGCAACATGAGTTCAATTATCTCCTTATTGTATAGTATGAGCATGCAGGATGTGAAAATAGAAGGGAAATTGTATAAATACTGAGATACAGTCTGCACAATATAGAGAGCAGTTAGGAAAAGGGCAATAAACCATATTGGAGCACTGTAGTGAAGAAAAAATACAGAAAGGTGGAAGAAAGACAGTTGATGGTGCCATGGCCTGGAAAGTAGATCTGCTTGGACCTTAGAAACCAAGATCCCTGATTGGCATGAAATTAAAAAAAAAATTCTGCTATAATTTTAAAGTTTGTTTTTAAGAATTCTGGTGCTGACCTAATGTTATTTAACATTTTACATTTTGCAACAGACAGCTGAACTAAAGTCATCCATTTACCATAGTTATACATCCACAGTCCATAAACACTAACATTATTTATCAATATGTCAAAATTTTGATAGCAATTCAAAACTTATGTAAATTACAGTGAAAATTCAGATTCCAGAATCACTCCATTACTAACTAGTACTATTCAAATAATGGCAATTAGATTGCACTTGCTTTGGTTCTTTGTAAATGTAATAAGCAGCACAAGTACTATCAAAGGTCAAAATACGTAAGACACAAGGGTTCAGTCTCAGCAGGGTATTAGACACATGAGCATTTACACACTAAGAATATTAATTATGATGAAAAAACAAACAAACCAACAAACAAACCCCCAAAAAATCTCCACCAAAAAACTAACCCACCCCCTGCAAAACCCCAAAAACAAAAAAAAACAAGTTTAAGCTCTCTGCATAGAGAGCCTCTTTTTCCAGTAACAAATAGTTTCCCTTTTCAACACTGCCAAAGTACGAGTCAGAAGAATATTTATGGACATATGTGCTATCTTTTTTTGGAATTAATACAAAATTTTAATAGAAATTATAGGTTGACACGTCTGCAATACTTAAGTAAGAACCAGTATCTGACAAAAATACTACAATAAGGTCTCTGTGTCCTGGGGCATGGGGGATAGATGCTTAGTTATATGCTTTGTTTCCTGCTTTCTTCCAAGTACAGCCAGTGAGAATTTCTATACATTTTATGGAAAATTCCTGCCTCAAAACTGTAAATAAAACAAACATTTTGTTGGCCAAGTTTACAAAAAATGCCAAGTGTTCATTCTCAAGCAAATGTTCCAGCATAGCTAAAATAATGCTGAAATCACCACATAAAAGCAGTTTTTCTCATCTTTTCAAGATACTCAAAGGACCAGGTATATTCACAAATATTGATCAGCATGAGCTAGGACCATCAGTCCAGTTCAAAATGATATCTGACTAGAAGCGGCACTAGTGGCTCCAGTAATCTTGTGTTGAATCCCTGCCACTCTCATCTTCAGGCCCCTACAACGTATCTAGAACCATTTCAGACCAATTTATTTCTCCAAAAGACATTAAGCAACAGAAGTCTCTAAACAGCCAGAGAAGAGAAACAAAAAGATGTTTCTATAGAGATTGAAGAGATTGACCACAGGACCCTACAGCTGTCTGAAGTGCTCGCTGAAGGATCCCATCTCTCCAGGGACTATTGACAGATTTTAAGTACACCAGACTGCTGGTGTAGACATCCAGAATAATGCTATGAAATATTTTTCCTTGTAAATAGACACTTGGTAATGAAAACTACAGAAGTTGTGTTTTCTTTTAAAAAGTTGTGAAGGCAATAAAATACTTCCTTCACATCTCTGCTAATATGAGACTGTTGATCTTTACGTTTCTGTCCTGTGGCATCTTTATTGAAAAAAAAAAAAAAAAAAAAAAGAAACACAGAAAATGATCTTCACATAACAAGCAATGTGTTTACTGCTTCCAGCACAGAAAACCATCTGTTTATTATCTCTGATAGTATGAACTTCTGTTTCATTCTCTGCTAGGCCATCACAACACATCATCAGCAATACTGCTCATAGGTGCACCCCAGAACTACACATGCTAAAGCACAGCAAATTTTATTCTAGTGAAGACTCTATCAATGCCACTTTTAGAAGACTTTCCATCAAGTGGCAAAGGCAGGGCAGAAGAAAGGATGTAAAATTAGAATTTACAATGCCTGTGTTTGTGCACAGTGTGCCCAGCACTTACAAACACCCAGCTCCCTAGTCTGATTGCTGATTTTATTTAGTAATCCTGCATCAACACACTGTTGCAATACTCCAGCACCTCCTCCCTGTCAAACACCCCCATAAAAAGCAGAAATATTATAAATACAGCTCTTTCACACACATCTGATAACTCAGCTAATTAAACAGATGTTCTGGTATTAAGCATCAAACCAGTTAAAATGTGGGTTTTGTCTGCATTAAGAACTTATATCTGGTACAAAACAAAATGTGTTTGGGTAAGCAGTAATGCTTCATCAGCTTAACTTAAAACAGTATCTGACTAAAAATGCCTCCTGTAAAATTTTGGGTTAAATCTCTTAATCTTTACAAATTTACAAATATACAAATCTCTTCAAACAGAATAAAGAAAAGTGAGGATGGAAAAGTTAGTATGGCTTTTTTGATGGGGAAAGGAGGGCTCAAGAAAAAGACTAATGATGTAAAAGTATTTTCAAGTGTATCAATACATGGAGAAAAAACTAACAACTAAAAACATTTTTAAAAATTAAAAATTAAGACTAAACAGACTTTTTTGTGATATTTATTCTGCGGTATTACTAGAAGGTCATATTTTAAGACTTGAAAAACAGAATAAAACAGATAGTGGTAACTACTTCCTAATATTATAGATGATAGAGTTACAAGCCGCTCTATGATTCTATGATTTCCAGAAAAAATGCTGTGCAAAAAAGAAATCTGATAAAACCATCTACACTATGGGCACACATCCACAACTAATTACACGCCCACCTCAAAACTGGTGTGATGTTTGGCCATAACTGCTTGTAGCTAATCAGACAATATTTGTGGAAAAGCAATCTGAAGTTTTCCAATGCAGAACAGTTTCTCCCTGCCTGAGGCCTTTTTCAGGATTAAATCTTGCCTGCCCCATAACACTTCCCCTGTTAACTTACATTTTAAAGATATGTCTCTATAAACCCTCAGCCCCAGAAGGTGCTAACTCATCTGCCCATATATTCACCTTTAACTACACCTATATGGCAGACAGAGACTGTCTCACACTCCACTTATCACTGCCTTTAATCTGATCTCCTTTTTAACCACACAAAGGTTCAATATACTTTTTTAGCTATCAGTAGCCAATTCACACAGTACCAAGACTGACAGAAGTCCTAGATGAGTTATTTCCTGACTCTTTCAGAGTGTGGCTTCCTGATGGCATCTTATTTTTCTGGGCAAGAGTCTTAGTATTCCACATGGAAACTGGCACATGAGACAGTCACTGTCTCATACTGACTCTCCACGTAATTGCATAATAAACAAAGCTGATCCGATCCTTCATGACAATGTATTTTGAGAAATACAGAAAAGATTGTAGGAAGGGCAAGTATAACACTACAATAAAAAAAACAGGGAAGAAATGAACAGAGGAGCAAGGGAGCATAGGTACTCAAGGCAGGTAAGCATTTCACAGGTATTTTGGCTGGATAGTGACTTCAAGCAATATAGCTTTATAAGTGTTCATTAAAGAAAAGAAAGGAAAGCAAAAAAGCTTCAGGAAAGTAAATACAGTAGGGACTTTGAGTGAGGCAAATCAGAATGCTGCTTGGGGTCTTTGTCCAAAGGGTCTTTTTTTATTTTCTGTATGAAAAGCTGAAAAGAAAATAAATTGAAATAAATAAATAAACCCATCCAGTTTCAAGCACACAAACAATTGTTTCTCACACACAATTTCAGAAGGGACTGAACCTCAGTCTACAGTTATTAATCCTACAATATCATTGTGAGTCTGTATCACAGCTGTTTTACTTAGCTCCCCATATATTCCTTGTTACAAAAACAGCTCAAAATGTTTTTTCATTGCTGAGCATGCCTGTAACACTATATTTTATAACAAAATATTCTAAAGATGTATGCAGTATGTTTTGAGTAAGGAATTTCAAATTTTTATTTTCATATAAATATCCAAATCTATTTACTATTTCACAGACTCTTGGCTGGAATTCCTTTTTTAATCAATATGCTTCTTAGAACAATAATGACTAAAGGCACATTTCATGTTTCTGGACAAAGTCATCAGAAAAGACTAACAAGTAATGACTGCAGGAATGACTTTCATAGTGTGTAGGTAAAAATTAATACAAAAATATAAATTCATAAAAAATAATATTTATAAAAAGAACAAGCTAGACAAAAGTGATAATTTCTAAAAATAAGACTGAAAAAATTCCAGAAGCTATAAAATAGATTTCAGATGGGACAAACATCTATGACATCTTTATTGATATGACTGAGAGTGAAAGGTAATGAAATTGCATATACTTCGTGTTTAAAATTTAAGGAACTTAACAAAAGCTCCTTCCAATATATGTGCATATATATAAAATGGAGGCCTAGGACACTCAATTCTTCAGAGGAACTTTGTTTTGAAGAATGTTGCAAGAGCACAGTAGCACAGCCACCAAATGACTAAGGCAAAAAAAAGGAAGAACTGCCAGTACTGAAATCCAAGAGCACCCAGCTGGTAGATTTTAAGCTACATGGATGAGGAAGAACATTTCCTGAGCTTCAAAAGGCATAGTGCATGCCACCAAAACAAAACATGGATACAGTCAAAAGGAGGTTACTTTATAAAATGTACCTTAGCTGTAAATTTTTAGAGAAAGACCATTCTTCATGTGAGGGAAGCACACTTTCCAGCTACAGAAAAATACATTTAATAGCCATTTTGACAAAATACTTTAAAACTATTATCAAACAATAATAATATGTTATTGCCACATATTGCCTTGTCACAAAAATAACTGAGAACCAGATGGGCGAACACATGATAAAATTCTCAACATTTAACCTCTGACCACAGCCAAATTTAGAATCAGCAAATGTCCAAAAGCTCTTCTCACTTCATGAACATGTGACAACCTCCATGAAATAAGCAGATTTTATTTCCATTTGTACCAGACAGATGTTAGCAATACGCAATATTCTAGTTACACTGAAGTATCTTGAGCCTAAATTTATCCAAATGCATTCATTTAGATTACATGCTTGCACACTACACAACACTGAAGGGCAAAACCAGCCTGATACTGCTCTGTAATTGTCCCTAGCACTGTTCTGCACTGCCTTCAGTAGCCTTGCCCTAGTCAGCACCATGCTAGTGGGTCCTTTTGCCCCTCTGCCTCCAGCCTTTTGTCCTCTCCTTTCCACTTCAGCCCATGTCTGCATAAATTCCCTGCCTCCAGACAGTTCAAAAGGAAAATGAAAGAAGTTCAAAGCAATGGAAGAAACTAGGGTCCCAACGGCTCCAAACCTTGCAGATGTCTCCCAGAAAAAGGATGGAACAGCAAAGGACAGGTGTGAGCTGCAAGGGCTATGTCTTCACTGGCTGCACAGTAGAGCATTTTGTGCTGAGAAACATGATCCAACAAAGTGAGGGATAGAAGTCTTGTCTGGACAGATTCTGAACCTCAGAAACACCAACTCAGCTGGGGAGAAGATGGAAGTTCTAGGAAAGGAGAGGATGTTCAGCTCAACCACAGTACCGAAAGTCTTCTGTACCACAAAACCCTACACTATAATCTTATAAAAAACATAGTGCCATTGTCTATCACTGCTGGATTCAATACAATCAGCATGATACAGTTACCCATCAGCTGGGGACCTAATGAGAGGCAGATTCTCCCTTTTTGTGGAATAATTCTCTAGACAACATACAGAAAACAGTGCCAATTATTATGGTAATAGGATGACAGGAAAGTCGAAAGTGTTGCATGGCAGCAGAGTAACACTAAAGAGAAGGCAGCTTTCCCACTCTTCAAAATTCTTCAAAAGCAGACAGCAAGTTATAGTCAGTTAAAAAAATTTGGAGAAGGAGAATTGCCTATGACACATACTCAGTTGAAAAAAACCCTACAAAGTTAAAAAGCCCATCTTTTGAAAATATTCAGAATTATTCTGAGAAGGTAAAGGAACCATTTAAGTTCTTCTATCTAACCTAAGGATAGGAAAGTGCAGTAAAGGCAGACATAAGCATAGACAGACACATTGCTCTTGGACAGCATTATGTGTTTTAAGGACAAAGAAATCTTCTGAGTATGCCTCTTCTGCAGCATCTCCCAGATGGTTAAAGCAAATGCAAAGTATCATCATACAAATAACAGAATAATCTATAATTATTAGGAAGCTTCAGCCTTAAAAGAGATGCCTCAAACTACCTGGTAATGGCTAATTACTTTGTCTTTTAACTCATCACATGACTGGAAATCTTTGTGCATATTTGCAGTAAGTAAATGAAGAATATAAAAGTCCTATGATAATATCTACACATGTATGAAAAATACTCCTGAAATAAAAATAAGTGAAGTTGAGAATTTGGTGTTGGAAGCACATAACATGTCTCAAAATCAGAAATATAATTCCATCTATGACCACAGGTAGTTTTGTTACTTCTCACACTCAGGACAGGATATAATATTTTCAAAAGCTGCATTAAATCCATGCAATTTTTATTTTATTTTACTGATTTTGCAAATCTTTGTTTGTTGCTGGAGAGAATATTGAATATCACCATCCTCAGGACTCGTCTTTGTTACACCTCTGTAGTTTCACTCCAACTGTGCTAGAAATTATTTTCAGCTGGCCCAGAGGCATTGTCGAATGCTCTGTGCTGCCACTGGCAAGACCAATATTTGATAGCTAACTTAGGATTCCTGCTGCCTGAACTGGTAGAGAACAAGCATGTGGTAGAAGTGATGAGCTTGCTCTCCTGAGGGTAGGGTGCCAGCTGCACTATAAAAGAGAGATAGTGTGGAATTAATAGTGGCCTCACAGGCAGGCTGTATATTTTACCTTTCAACAGAAAAATTCATGCCTTAATGGAAGAACGAGGAATCAGAATGCAGAAAAGGCAACTACTGGCTTGCAAAATGAATTTATTTCAATTCTGTGGACTTCGGCCACACAATTGCCGGATGCTTTTCAGATACTTTAAAGGATACTTTGTGTCTAAATAAATGTATCATCTAATGACAAACCACTCCAGAATTGCTACAGAAAAACAAAGAATAGAAGCAAATTCTGTATGTGGAAACTCTGGATTGATGTATGCAAGAAGGCAGAAGTGGGCTTATAAAAAGGATGCATAAGCAAATGCAGCACAGGCTTTTTGATGAGCTCATGAGGTTCTCTATAGCTATAGAAAACAAAATACAGCTGTGAGAGAAACTGTCTTCAAACATGTAGCCAAGTCTGGAAGTAGAAGGAGGCATCTACAAGTGCAAGTAGAATGAACAGGCATAACATAATACTTGATTTTACAAAAAAACACACACAAATGACAAAGTTCAGAGAAAAATTGACTATGATTTTGGACCTAACAAATAAAGTTCCTCAAAAATAATATAAGTAGCACTTATACTTCATTTGGTTCCACCAACGTTTTTCCACCCCCTCTCAATCTATTGCTGGACTGCTCAGCACACTTAGAAAGCACACATGTAAAGCTTAAGTGGGTATCTTAAATTTGATGCAAGAGGCCTTGAGAATGTAAAACAAGAAGGGATATGAAAACACAAGCAGACTAAAAGAAGGAATTCTCTGACTACAATTTGGTTAAAGGCAGGCAACATTCGATTTGCAAATGAACAAAAAAGAAAGAAAGAACAAAATTGTGAATGTTAGGACAGAGGAAAGAAGGTCTGAATAAGAAATTTACCAGAAGGATCAGAGGAAAAATTGG
Organism: Certhia americana; assembly: GCA_018697195.1. NCBI lineage: Eukaryota > Metazoa > Chordata > Aves > Passeriformes > Certhiidae > Certhia > Certhia americana. The sequence goes on from CM031879.1 coordinate 23,926,702, forward strand.
ATCTGAACAATATCAAAAATAAAAATATGTAGGATCTGGTCCTGGTCAGGATGCATGAAGCATGAGGAATATAAGAGTGAAAAATAACCCTGAGTCACTGAATCTGAGTGACAAGAAAGATAATGTTCTTGTCGTTTGTGATAGAAAAGGGGAGAAGTGGATAGAGTTCTGTTTTGGAATGATAAGACAATTAAAAGACATCATGTTAGACATCCAGCCTGGGACATGAGACTAGATGGAACGAGCAATAACATTGGTGGAAAGACAGATTTATAAATTGTCAGTATAACTATGACAGTAAAGGCAGTGCAAGATGGCTTCTGCTCCTTCCATTTTTATTTTGTTTTATGATGCAATTTGCATAAAGTAGAATCTGCATGTTGGAGTTTGGAGTTGTCCCACTTGCTACTCAACTGAATTCTTGACTCTAGATTCACTGCCATAACCAGAGGATAGTACAAGTATTATTGCTGGTGGTGATTCCTTAAGCCATGAATGTCTCCTAAAGCTTATTTCTATCTCACTTGCCTTCAGGACCAAATGATAGGAAAAGTTGGATTTTCTGCTACTCACAGTGTACAGCTAGGCACCTCAATGTTTAATTCCCTCCCAGATCAGTTTAGAGGAATTAGTTTTAGCCTTGTCTCATAAATCAAGTTCTTGCACAATGAGATTGATTCATCATACACTAAAATATGGAAATTGTTCCAGCAGTTATTACCCTAGATAGCACTTGGTTTATTAAAGTGCTCAGTACATAAGGATTCGCAGTAGGTTGATGAAGTCTGTCACTGGGCTTTGCACCATTTCTGTTACTTCTTCTGGAGGAACTTCTAACTGAGAAGCCAGACAGCATTAAAAGGTCTAAGACATACCATGCACAGAAGGGACTGACCAGAGACCACCCGGAGGTGGCTAAGAACTTCATTACCAGCTGAGCACCATAGGGCCAAAAGGGACTGCAGAAAGTCCCATAGTTCACTTGTGCTACTCCAGAATGGAATCAGCAGCCTGTGCCAGGGAGTTCTTAAAGGCTTAGAGTATGAAAGGCTCCCAGTCTCACCAGAGCATCTATTCCAATGTTTTGCTATCCTCACACTTCAAAGTATACCCAATGTCTAACTTTACTTCACTGTTATTTAGATCCACCATTTCTGCTTTTAGCCACCTGGAGTAAGGTGAACAACACTGCAGCATCTTTCTAACGTATTTAAAGATTTATCTTGCCTCTCTCATTCTCCTCTTCTTTAAGCTATCAATTTTTCTAAACTTTTTGTAATTGCCATTGCTTTTATAGAGACTCTTATCTGTATAGTTCATTCCCATCTTTTCTGAAGTGCCCAGAACTGAATACATTAAACCTGAGCAGTGTTGAAAGTTTCATACATCTTCTATACCATACTTAATTTTCCAATGTTTGCACTTTTTAGACTTGTATCACATCAGTTTCACATCTTTGGTTGGGAACACCTACAATCCTAAAACCTTTTTCTAAGGAGCTGCTATCCAGATAATTATTTCCTGCTCTGTAGTTCTTCAGTGGATTAGTCTTGTTTCAGATTCCTCTTTCACTCCTTCAATTCAAGGCTGCAGTGAGGTGGTACTAACAGGATGCTGTCTTTTGTCTATCTTGTTGGAATGTTGAGTGAAGCCCGTGATCATTACTAAATCTATTTTCTATTGGTTATAACACACGTTTTTTTGTCGTATTTACAGCATGTTGAAAGTATTGAAAATTGGAAACTCCTTCTATCTGAACAATCTCAATCTGAGGCTGACAAATATATTTTACAGAGATTATTTTTGGTAAGAATAAAAAGTGGGATGCTGGGTAATCCAAGTTCATCCAGGTATGCTGAAGAGACAAAGTCCTGCCAAGCCACACTATGAACAGAAATATTTTATAACAGCTTTCAATTCTCCTCCGCCTCTACTTTTAAAATACTTTTACTAAACAAATCAAACTTTAGACAAACTGTTCTCAGCCTCTCAGTAAAAGTTTGAAGTAAGGTCAGTCAGTTTCACACATAAACTTCTCAAAAAGTGCTTGAGAAGGGCTATTTTCAATATTCAAATTGCTGTATAGCTGTAGCATTCATAGCTTCAAGAAGATGTGGCAGAACTTCCATTATTATAATAAAATGTGATAGTTCCTCTTACATTTTGCTTAGATTTTATTTTTTCCAGTTTTAACGATCATTATTAAAGTGTATTTATTCTTCACTTATTTTTAATCATAATATTCAATTGAAGTTCGGGTCAAAATAAATAACCTGGCCCAAGGGCCTAATTTGCAGTGAGGTCCTATTTAAGAGTTTGCTGATAAGCTCAAGAAGAAATAATTAGAACACTTAAAGTGACAAATTAAAGCCCATGCAATTAGCAAAAACCCTCATGATTACTTAATATTTTCTAAGTGGTTTCGAAAAAGCAATGACAAGATTTAATGCTACAAGATAAAAATACTAGTCATGCAGAGAAGTGAATTACATATGTTTACCATATTGAAGAGTGTGAGAAAAAATCAAATGCAGTAAAAGGATATTAATAAATTAACACTAGACCGTACGACCAGAGAAATATTCACTCTGTCACGGTCTGTGAGTGGTCTATGAGTCCTGAATTTATACTGTCAATGCCTAGACCAAAATATATCTCAATTTCTGTGTTTAAAAGTAGTGTATGATCATTTGAACCAATTTATATTATAGCATCTGATCAAAGAAACACATTTAAAAACTAGCTTTCATGCAAAATTCTGAGTCAAGTCTTTTCTGTAGAACAGAATAAAACCACAAGGGATCCATGCAAAGTTTGGCCTTTGTCACAAAATTCTCTGATTTTTTTTGGTTTTGTTTTTCTAACACAGTATCATTCTTGATTCTTAGCTGTTCTCAGAATACCTTAGAGCACAGTGAGAAATATTGCAGGTATTAAAGTTGCATACTACATGCTCACAAACATGTACACCTGCATTTACATATATAAGACTCCACTCTAAGAACTCAAATCACCAATAAACCTAAAATTTTTAGTCATCCCTTGGTTTTCTTTCAATTAAAAATAGTTTCAGAATAGGAAATTAAATTCTCTAAGAGTTAGTACTACAGCGCTGCTTGGAGGAAAAAAAACCCAAACACTGTTGTACTTGAAATCCGTGAAAAGATTTTGCATCAACCTCCAGGTCTGGAAACAGGAATAAACTCATTAAATCCAAATAGACTATTGCTTAACTGAGAAACAACTCACTTCAGAAAAAGATGTATCTGTTCAGCTGGTTAGAAACAGGAAACATTTTCCTTTTCTCACCAATAATCAGTACTAATAAATAACCTGAGTAATGTCAACACATGAAAATTGACTAAATATTTGCAGCAGCAAACCAACTGGTACTTTATGCAGTATTATCCATATAGAGCCTGTGAAATGAAGTGCAAGTTCTGTGCCTTTATGGAAAAATACAAAAAAGTCTCCAAAACTTAAGATCTTCCATCATAAATGCCTGGTGTGTTTATAGTGCAAATTTATATAAAAAACCACCCTTCCTCAGTATCTTACAATATGAAATGTAGCGTCCAGTTTCATACACGGACTACAGGTTACAGACATATTTTGATTCAGCAAGCAGTGTACTTTCTACTCAAGCACAAACAGTAACTAGAGAAAAATGTACAAACAGGGACATCTAACACAGAGCAGAGCATACCCCTTTCCTCAATGCTCCATTTCCCTGCTCTTCTCCCTCCATATGTAACCCCAGACCTTACAGGAAACATTTCTTCCTCTATCCATTGGCAAGAAAGGCCAGCATTGGTTTAAATGTGACCATTCAGATGCCGTTCTCATCTGCTATTGAAAGCCATTCTCTTAACACCCAGGAAAGGTTTTCTTCACATAGGGTAGAATACTACACAGGAAAACTACCTTCTAAAGAACTTCTGATGCATAGCTTTAAAGAATAAAAAATAGTGAAATGCTGGGGAATTTGATGACTTTCTCTTTTGTGCAATGAAGTTTTTATGGTGATTTGCTTCTGTTATCATGCTATAAATGTAAAATAAGCAGCACTGACTACTGACTCTATCAGGCTGGTGGAACCAACACTCCAAGAAAAAGAAGTGCAGCCCCCATCTGCACACAGCCTGGGGGCAGACACCTCTGTGTGCTCACACATCTAGTGCTGTGGAATGGCATGTTCTTCTCTCTTGCCTGTACATAATCTTTTTCAAGTTTCTGAATATTGGCGATGCAGAATGTCTCAATCTGCTTGTTAGTGCATATCACCAGGCAGTATTTACTCCTTTTTAAATCATTTTCAACTGAAATTTTGCTCATAAAAACTTTTTGCTTACAGTCACCATGATTCCTGTTTTCTTAAAAATATTAGCAATAACAGGCTTAAGGTAAAACAGACACATGCTTTGTTGCTTAATGACTTATTATATCAAGATTTTCACTCTTTCTCAAATTGTATTTCTCAAATTTAAAGTTGACCATTCTCAAGATAAAAAATACTGGGTAAAACATCAGCAAGAAAGTCTATTCCTCTAAAATAAGTTTTCATTATTTTCCATTGAAGAAGAAGTAACAACTGGAGTGTCTGCCATAACATCTTTGCAGATATTGTAGTGTTCTCAACAAATGGAAAAATGATTGTAGCAGTCACAACCCAGACAGGAAAACTACCCAAAAATAATCAACAAATTTCAAGAATGTTCATGGGCAGACCTTTACTATCTCTGCTTTCTTCTTCACTACTTCATGCAATGTTTTAAAATCACCTAGGATGACACAATCTCAGGGATGCAAATGCTTTCACATCAAAACCAGCCACCCTTGGTTCAATGCACCTACTGGTGAATTTGAGTCAAATCTCATTTAGCCTGGATGACAGCCTGGTGTCCAAGGATACAGGAGGCACCACTGCCAGAGAGACACCCACTGTAGTTCTCTGCTGTGCTGGCTGGAAGCAGAGCCCCGTGCACACAGCCACTGCAACACAACACACCAACAGCTCTGGTGGTTTGGCAGCACTTTAGAAGTGCCAGAAACACCCCCCATTGTCAGAGGATGATATCCCACAGATAGTTCAGTGGTTAGGGAAAGCACATAGACTGATGCCAGTCCCAGCTAGCCAACTTCCCACCATGGGCTTTTCAGCCCCCTTTCAGTGCAAGAGTATTGAAAGTTTAACATTTCCAAAAACATTTCTGTTTTGAATTTTTACTGGCTTTTTACTTGAAACTCATGATCTTCTTTTTGGAATACTTCATTTTCTGATTGGCAGCATTTATTAAAGATAGAGAAAACCCCCAAATGCACTTGTGTCACTTTCTGCGACACAGAGCTGGTTTCTTATTCTCAGTGATTTTTCAAATCTTCTGGTAAAATCCAAATTTCTTTTACACCAATATTTAAATTCATTTCCATTGCCCAAGTACTCACAGATCTACAGAGTGGCTCACTGGCTCACAAATTTAGGACACTGGAGAGAAATAGATACAGTAGTTAAACCTTCTCTTTGGCAAATTTCTCTTGTTCAATACAACAATTTAATTTAGAAACTTATATAATCCTGACAATGCCACCTTCGTGTACTAATCTATACAAAAACCTGCATAGGAGCATATTGCAAAAATATATTTAAACTGCAATGTAGTACATTCTGTAGTACTTAATTTCCCCAGATTCTCATAATGTTTCTGCATACAGGATTCATTCTCCAGTCATGTTACAGGTAATTCAGAGTGAATTAAAATTTAAACTTTTTTTAAAAAAAATGTAACAGACATGGGGAAGACTACTGTTATGTACATCAAATTAAAAGTCTCCTTAAAAATGCATAAGTTACTACTAACTACAGAGTAAATAACTTATTTACATATTTACTGGTTACTCTGAAGTATGTCAACATTGGTCTTTTAACTTGATTTAAATTAGTTTCAACTAATAAATCTTTATTTTCTCTAATGTAATTAATTTAAAAAATCTATAAAAGACTACAGAGAGATCTGTTTACTAAGTAATGGATTCAAAAAATTCCAGATTCAAAGATGCATTGTAAAGCACAAGACAGAACTAGTGAAAGCTTTTATGCAAGAAAGGCATCTGTCAGGATGAAGAAAGTAAAAAAAAAGAAAACATCTAGCAGCACAGTACCATGAAATACTGAAATGATAATTGCTTTTGGTTTGAAACACAGGATGTGGTATCAGGGAAAGAAGACTCAGGTAAAAATGTTTCAATGCCCACTGAAAAGTAAATAGGGTTTTTCTTCTCAGTAAACAGAGAAATGTTTCATCTTTTCCTTGAACATTCCTGCTTTCTGTGTTTATTTGTTTCTAGTTCCACTAGCATTTGTATCCATTTTTCCTTGTGTGATGGCATACTAAAGAACAACTTTAGAAAAATTTTAAAAGGACAAAAAAACAAAAAGAAAGAAAAATCCATGAAAGAACACAATGTTAAGAAGCAGTAATGTTTAAAAGAGAATCAAAGGAGAGGAGAGGAAAGGAGAAGAGAGCAGCTAAAAAGACTGAAAAAAGATAAAGGGCAAAGGATTTAAAAATTAAACAGAAGGAAAAAGATTAAAGAAAGAATGGCAAAAGGCAATGCAAAAGGATTTAAGAAGCCAGTATAAAGAAAAGACATCCAGTTACGAGAAAGGAATAGCAACTACTAGAGAGAAAATACTTGAATATAATGAATCAAAAAATGGAAAGAAGTTAGAAATTAATTTTAAGAAAACAAAGTTAGAAAACTTTTTTTTTCCCTGCATAAAATACATACACAAGATTCAGTGAAATTTTCAAAGTCTGTTTCAATTATATACAATATCATTCAACAATTTTCTGGGTTTAGTAATTTTAGTTATATGAAAATAAATACAAAGCTATGCAATGCTAAGTATTTCCTAAGCAGGTGTTTATGCATCATGTGCAAAGCTGAGAATAAAATGCATTGCTATTTAAAATAACCAATCCTTTTCTTTTTATGAATAATTTTATTAAAATTCAAAGAATTTGCCTGTCTATATAGGGATTTAACATCATTATGAAGGTCATTAATAGTTTCTGAAGGGTTAATAAAAGCTTACAGCTGCTTATTTTGCAGCCAGAAGCAGTGTATTGCAAGCAGTTAAAGACAAAAGTAGAGCAACCAACAGACTGACTGGACTTCACAATACACAATTAATTTATTATTAATGTTATCATGTCATTAAAAACTTCTAATAAATGTGCTCTTGCTATAATCAAAATTTTTTTGTTGGTAAAAAATAACAGCATACAGGAAAAAAGGAAGAAATATAACTTGGAATAAAGAAAGCACAAAGAGTTTAAGAGTAGAACTCTCTTATGAACATTATCTATTAGATACATTCTGAATCTTTTTATTATTATTATTACTTCTATCCTCTTAACTTCAGGGATGAATAGCTATTCATTTCAATATTTACCCCATGTAATTCAGTTTTTTCTCCAAACAAATAACATACTAAAGCCAGAAAAAGTTTTCTCATATATAGCCTGAATTTAAAGGTAGTGGTTTTATTCTACCCCTGCTTTATTCATTTATTTATTTATTTGAATATCTCCCACTCCCTGGTTTCTTAGGAAAAAAAAAGAGATTTTCAACCTTTAGCTCTCTATACTATTTATCATTTTATACATCATTTGCCTCTGTACTATTTAACACTTTATATAAACTACTTACCTCTTTTTTTATCTGCACACAATACTAATCTTTTCAATCTCTACCCATATGAAATAATTTCCATACCTCCAATCATTTTCAGTGGTCTTTGCTGGACTTTTTCTGTTCCTGCAATATTTTTCATGAAATGAATCAACCAGACTACAAAAGCTACTCAAGCTGAAGGCATACCATCACTTCATTTAAATGTGTCCTAATGCTTGTGGGAATATTCTCCAAAAACTCCATAATCTTTTCCTGGTTTTTCATTTTTTACTTTTTTTTCTTTTCTTCTTTCTTTTTGGACATAAAAATATATATTGAACAAACATTTTACATGAACAGAACAAAAAAACACCTACATGTCATTACTCGGTAGGAAAAATTTTAATGCACAGAAGCAGCCCAAGTTCCCTCTCAGCATGTGTTGCCATTTTGCACCACCCATTGTTACTTGCCTACTGTGCTGAAAACTGATCATTAATGAAACTTTTTGTTTGTGCATTCCATAGGACTCTGTAAACCAAGCAGGTAATATAACCTCTTCCACTAATTATAAAATTTCCTTTTCAAATCTGAAGATCTAAGATCAATCAGTTGTCCTTGTTTTACTGAACTGATGCGATCTGAAAGGCTGGATGAGCACAGCAATTGTTTACACAAAACACACTGGATTTCCTCAGCCACATTTTTTCAATCCTTGTAATCTGTAAGAATTAATGATACTTTAAAATAAAATTAATACTAAAATAAGGCTTAAATTTGTTTATTCAATGCAGTAATTTCCAGTTTTATTCATTTCTCTCTTATATGCTTAAAGATTTATCTTGATGTTTTACACATAGCCTTGCTCAGTTTTTTTCACTCTAATTAAAAAGAGGATAAAGAAACCATTTCACATTATCAATTGAAAATAATTTTTAAAAAATAACAACTACAATAAAAATCCTCCAGCTGAAAATCACACCTGTTAACATCTGTGTCACCAGAGATTTCTCTAAGTGTTTTTTACTCTAAACTTACAGCCCCATTTATCTCTCCTTAGACAGAAGACTTTACAAACAAGGATATTCCCAACAGATAGCAGCACAAATTTCTATCTGGTTGACAACTTGTCCACAAAACAGTAACTTTGAGCTTAAAACTATAGCCCTGATAGAAAGAAAAGTGCTGTAAAATGTGCAATTTAATCACATGAACCCATGAGAAAACAGAGATGTCCCACACGGTGCAATCAGCAGTCTAGTACAGAATGTTGTTTGCACACATCCAGTAATTCTGGGCTGCAATGTCCTGGGAGATTTTTTTTTTTACAAGCCTAATGAACAAGTGTTTTTCATTTCAGGTGACTGAGGAGATTAATTCAACTATGGCACATGAATGACTTCATCAGCTATACAGAAATTAAGTCTCATTCTTCACATAGCTGATCTTGAATGCTCCATTACTTGGACCCCAAAATAAAACAAACCCTGGAAGAGAAGTGCTTACAGCGAAACAACACTTGAAGTGTATTCCTGACAGAACTCTTTCTGAAGAAGTGACTCTACTTTTAAGACCAGCATAACTTTATATAATATCCTTAGGATGGATTGCCCTAGATCAGGAAGCCAGCATGCAAAGTCAGTGCAACAAGCAAAAAGTTTTTCAGGAATTTAATTCAGCATGCTTTTGTCAACTAATACAGCAAATAAACTAAATAAAGCCCTGATACACACCCCGAAGCATTCTTCTGGATTACATATACTAGGACTGTGCACTGAAAACTTATACAGGATAGGAAATTAGTTTTTCAGTCACATCTAGCCAGGCCACTGGTATGAGCATGTTGTATCTTACCAAGCAGACTTCCAATTACAGCCATGTATCATTCTGGCTTTAAATTTCTGAAATGCTCTCAATTAATATATTCTGTATATATTAATCCAAACCTATATTTTACCAATGTGCAATATCACAATACTGTCACTTTTGAAAAAAAGGAAGTCAGAAAGAAGGTTTTTGCTCATATTTTTGCACTTCTTTCTCTGACAATTTACAACTTCAATATACGGCATTTACTGAAGGATTTTACAGAAACCCTTAAATTAAAACTTTCACATGAATTAAAAGCAATGAAAGATGCGTCAAAGAGATGCTGAACACAATAAAATGCTGGAAAATGCTCTGGAACAGCATAAAATTTCACAAAAGAAAATAGGACAAAATTTAGACAGGGTGCCAAAGATGAGTATTAATAGAAACATGTGGTTTGGAGTCTTATTTTTAAAACACCCTAACTGCAGCTGAGAAAAAGGAATGCAGCAAAATATCTATGATAGCTCTGTAAGAAGGAAACTCAGAGTAGCTGTACCATCAGAAATGTGGAGTTTAGATGTAAAGGGAGGAAATGAAAGACTAACTGCTGCAGCAGGTACAGTCCAGGACAGCTTCTGTGAATGTAGGCTGTGCACAAAACAGACTGAGGAGGAATGAGACGTTGAGGGAAAATGTGGAAACGAGAGATTAGAAAGCAAGCAAATATGCATAATGGGACAGCTTCAAAGTTCAGAGGCACCACACAAATCTGAGATGGTGGCAATGTGACTGTCTTTAGCAAGACAAGACAGATAATCTTGTGATTTATTTTACATTATGTATTTCAAAAGTTTTGTGTACCTAAAGTACAGAAAACAAAACAAATTTATTTTCTAAATTGAAAGATCATATCCTACAGAAGCTACATGTAAGGCATAGCTAAAATGATTATCTTAAGGATTGTAACTACTAAAAAACTAACTGAAGTGGTACCAATTAAGTGATCTTGAAGAGCTATGCAATTTCAGGTGAGGTACATGGGCAGGAGGGCACAAGCCTGAGGAGGTTCACCCTACCCAAGTTCCCAACAGGTCATGGACTTCAGCTCACAGCACTACACTTTGTAAGGAGGGAGGACAGAGAGATTTCAGCAATACAAACTATGCAATCAGCACAAATGATGGACAAAAACTACCTATGCTTCAGAGCAAGGCCTCTTAGCTTCAAAATTGTCTCTGTACATGACAGAAAACAGAAGGACTTTGGAGCTTTGGAGCTGTGCAACAATCTAAAGCCAAAACTAATAAACCCCCAGCAACAGCAAAACAATCTGAGAAAGACCATGGAATACTTCACCAAAAATCCTAGTAGGGCATGTACCATAAAAATAGCCACATCACCTCCTGTTAGATAAACAGAAGCTTTAGACAGACACACAGTGACAGTCAACACATTTCTGGAAAGTGACAGAGCTGCAATGTGATGTAGGAGCTGGCAAGTTTTTCAGGTTTAGCACACCAGACAAGAGGGTTTACCTTTTTAACTAGGGTTCTCCTACAGCAAAGTAACATGGAGTAGCCATAGCCTTGCACTATTTACAATTTGGCTAATGCAACAAGCTCACAAATAATATCAGGATCTAAACATGTAAAGAGATTTTTCCCTTTGCTGTTTTTTACTCTCACCATCCCCATGTGCTTGAACAATTCCTCACTTTTCATTTCTCATATTAATATCTACATTAGTAAGTATTAATAGGAAAGAACAAGAATGAAATTACAAGATCTTTTAACTGACATTAAGGTGTGCCACATTTGTATATGGCTTATTTCCAGTAACTTTTCATACAAGTGAAATTTAAAAAGAGAGGGCTGAGAGTATATAACCAAATGGTCTGGGCATTACTCTGATGCTTTTTTTCCTTGAAAATTCAAATGATCCCTGCAGGCAGCCGACAACTGCTAGAACTGTGGAATGTGCTCTTTGAACTGTACAAAACCCTTCAGCCTTTCGTGCATTGCTGCAAACAAAAACTGCCAAGTGCAATTATTTCTCAAATTTAATGTTATGGAAGTGTTGCACCATTTTTTTCACAGCTTTGAAAACAGCTGTAGAAAAAGAAAATTTACAAGACTATTTCCCCACAGAAGTTACACATTGCATTTATCACTTTTTGTAAACAACTGATACAAATGAACCAGTCAAATCCCAAAGAGTGCCATTCCTTCTTTGGTGCAGTTATAATTCTATGGAAAGAATTTTTATTATATTATATAACAACTGTGTTTCTATGGAAAGAAAAGAATGAATATGTGAAAGGAGTCCTCCCCAGCAGTTTTTCATTCTTTAGCCTTTTTAAAAGGGAAAAAAAAAAAAAAACACCATAATATACCACAAAACAAACCTCAACTTAGAAGCAGCAAACCACACTGAGAGAAAGACAGATGCTTAAAAATCTGTATTTCACTTCCCCCTTTTTTTCTTAACCTACACTGCTGTATCTAGAGTTCCTACAAACACCCACATACTAAAAGCTAATTTGGTAAAAACAAGCACAGCAATTCAGATAATCTTGCATGCATCTGTAGTTCCAGTAAGAACTGCCCAGGTTTTGAACACAGTTGCATTCAACTTGTTGAACCGAAGGCAGATGAACCTTACTCACTGAGTACAGACTTACTCTGTAACAAGACTTTTACTACTGACTTCAGCTATATCTGAGATTCTTAAGCTAAAGATGACATTGAGGGCATAACCAACTTTGTTTGGATTGCAGTTGGGGCTTGCTTTAGAAAGCAAGCTATTTAGTTCCAGTTCATTACAATTCAGACTTGAGGCGGAGAACTGTCTACACACCAAGTCCCAAAGCACACCTAAACTCCTAGGTCTTGTCCAAGATCCATTGCCCACACCCACACATTAAGTTAGCCACAATATCCTGTTTCATAGCAAGAGAAAGGACCTCCAAACAGCCAGATTCAAGCTGTGAAACAGATCATTTTAATGCAAAGTCCAAATGCAATCCTTAACTGATCCAAAATGAAGACGAGCCACTGCCCACTGTATGGCAAAAAGGAACCAAAAGTAACCAGAACAAAACAAAACAAAACTAAACAACGCTATAAAGAAAATAAAAAATAAAAAGGAGCTTGACTTTAGCTTGATCATGTGACAGAATGGACCAGATGAAGGCATTTAATAGACTTACAGCTTCATCAGATTTAGTTAGGGCCAAGAATTAGAATTAAAGCATGTGTCTAGCATCTCCTGTTGGCTGCTAAAACTATGTAGAATCAAGATACAAGTCAATGACAGTCAGGAGTCCCCTCTTGCTGCATTCCTGCAGCTGACAGGACAGAAGCTCACTCTACAATTGCAAGATACATCTCCTCAGCAGCAGAACATGCTGTGCTGTAACCCACTGACTGATTCACCAAGGAGGTTGTTCAGTGGTGCACTGAGTGACATTGTGTCACTGAGTTCTACAGATGCTATAAAAGGGGTGTCCAAAATTGTGACACCTTACATTGATTTCTGCTTCAACACTCTATTGAACACCTCAGAATCACAGAATATCTCAAGCTGGAACCTTGCCATCTCCTGGATGCTATTCATGTGTTTCCATCAAACACAGACATGTCTGCTATTTTAAAAATAAAACATTTGGTGGGTTTTTTTAAGTTGTCTTTGTGGTAATGAATCTTGGTCAAGATTCAGTGCTAACACAACTTATACAAACACCAAAGAGCAGACCACAGAACTGCCAGTGATGAACATAATTGCATTAAGAATGATGTGGCCTTCAAGATCGTGGTAAACCAAGCCAATGCAAGCAAAACTAGTAATGGAGAAATTGCAATTAATTCTGAATTAAAGAGGGCAATGGTACTGTTTCTCTTTGTTGATCTTTCCATCAGGGCAGGAAAAAGCACAATAATAAGCATGTTCATGGGGTTTTAAAAGCATTCCATGTAAAAAGCAAAAAAACATGAAGTACATTCATTGCAGCCTGAGCAAGAAGACTGTCCTGAGGGAGGCACAAGAGCTAGGCAGTTGATGCAAGACACACAGTTGCTCTCTCTAAGTTACCAAGAGTAAAGTTAAAAAAAAGAAAGTCTGGCATCACAGCAACAGCTTACAAACACTACAAAAGAAAGAAAACATCATGAAGCTGTGTCAGGGGCTGTTTAGGTTAGACATCTGGACTTAGGTCCTTCACTCAAAGGGTCTTGGGGCACTGAAACAGGATCCCCAGAGAAGGGGTCACAGAACCAAGCCTGACAGAGTTCAAGTGTTTGGACAATGCTCTTGGGCACATGGTGTGACTCTTGGGGATGTCCTTTGCAGGGCTAAGAGTTAGGTTTCAATAATTCTGGTAGATCCCTTCCAGCTCAGGACTGTTCTAATATTCTATGAAAAACACACTATTTTGATATGAGTTTCTAAAATCTATTAAAAAATAAAAACTAAAAGAAAAAGAAATCATTACTTTACCTTTGATATTTTTAAGCCTTTTTCAAACAAATGAAGCAGAACATCTCAAAGTCTTACTATTCTTTTAGCAATAAGACGAGCAAATGTCGGGATTTACAAGAGCAAAATCAGTACAAGGGCTTGTTGAAAATAATCTTAAAATAGGCATGATGAAATTATCTGTTGAGAAGAAAAGCACTTAAGGAGTGATTTACATAAGATCAGTGATGTCTCATTTTCAGGATATAACAAGATTATTTCTAGATTTCTTAAATGCATCTCATTGCTGACATCACTCTAAAAATTGTTTACACCTAGAGGTGCTTTCATATATTAGTTATAATCAGAAAGGTATGTGAGAAGCAAACATGAGATAACCTGTTCCTTATGATTGTTTCCCCAAACTTAATAGAAATTTGCCTAATACCAGTCATTCCTCTCTTGACACAAAAATTTCAAACTTGTCGATCCCCGTGGCAGCATCAGTGTAATGCTGTCTACCTTTTGCACTTCCTAAAACATGACTGACTAAAAGAAATCAGGAATAAAAAATCTGCCCTCAGGTTGAGGAGTTCAATGCCAAAATTTAGCCTTAGGTACATTTTGAAGTCAAAATGTTAATCCTTGGGTGAGGGGTGCTAGTGCTATGTTTTTAATGGTTTCTCATTTAGAACATTTGTGACACAAATGTCTGTAATCTCCTAACAAGAATATTTTCTTTCTTCAAATACCAGGAGAAATGCCCTGCTGGGGTGTCTGCTCCTGAAAGTAAATAAAAGTAAACACAATGGGTTTACTACCATATATACTACCATATATAATACCCATAACCTTGGTATTGTGCCATATAAAGGATAGTGGCTATAGCTCTGACTGAACTGAGTTAACATTTTAATACTGTAAAAGACAATAACCAGAAAAAGAGAACTCCAAACTTTTACTACAACCTGTGATAAAAGAATTCACTAATGGTCTCTTCATTCCAGATATCAAGTCTTCTATCATCTTTCTGATTTTTTTCCCAAATGAAAAAGCCATCGAAGTCCGGTAGAAGCTGGCCAAATAAGCAACATAGCTCATCTAGAGGGCAGTTAACAATAAAATCAAAAAATATATGAACTACCAAGAGTAACTATTTCTGGAAGGGGCCCTCCACCTAGAGTAAGAAAAGAGAAACCAGTCACAAATTTAGAAAATGCCTTCAGATCCCCCAATAAGAAACCATAGTTATTTCAAAAGGAATTACCCCTTCTCCCTTGCCTTACTTTTTATCTTATTCTACAAGCCACTCCCAGTCTAAGTGAATTTCTCTTCTGCAGGTTGTCAAGGTTGTCAAGAAGAGGGCCATGTGTTTTGCAGAGTTGCTGAAGTTCAGAAGATTCATGAATTAGAGAAAGTTTAAGGTCAGAAAGGACCATTAGATCATCTGGTCTGACTTCCTATAATATCACAGACCATAAAATTTCAGACAGTTACCTTATTATTGAACCCAAACACTTAAAGCTGATTGAAGAATAAATTCGGTTTCAGCTAAAACAATTGTTTCATGACACACTTTCTTTTTCTGTACTAGATTAAAGTGCTCTCTAGAGCACCAGATATTTTCTCTCTGTGAAGGTATGCTGTAATTAAGTAATTTCTCAAACATCTTTTTGATAAGGTAAACAGACTGATCTTAAATATTTCACTGCAAGGCAATTTTCAAGCTCTTAAATCTCTTTCATAATTGTTTCTGGCACCATCTCTAATTTTCAAAAAGGTTTTTTCTTTCAGATGTGGCCAGAAGAAACATAAGCTGAAATTCAGTCTGTTTATCAATGCAGTATAAAAAGATAAATTCACATATTTGCTGACATTTGATTGCTTGTACATCTAGCACAGTCCTTTATCTGTTGAATAGCATACTGAGTTTTCCCCTAACAGGAAAATAATCATAAAAATTAACGGGGGGGGGGGGGGGGGGGGGGGGGGGTGGTGACCCAGTACTGCAAGCAAGTATCAGCACAACTTGGCAATAACAGCAAACCTTAACTATCTGGTCATCTTTTTGGAAAGGAGACAGCAAGATACAGGCTATCCAAATATGTGTGAGCAACCATTCTTAGTACAGAAACTGAGGAAAACACTCAAAGCAAAAAATGTTTTAGATTGTACTTCAACATTCAATTCACTGGAAATGTGAGAATTGAGGGCACCTTGGTTGAAAGGAACCATAACATGAGAGAATTCCCATTTCTAAGGACAGGAAGGAAAAGGGAGACTAGAAGAATAAAGTCAATGAAGATTACAGAAAAGGACTTGGATAAATGAATTGGTGGCCAGGATCCTGTAAAAGGTAACTCGAAGGGAAGAAGAAAGAGTTCAAGAGAGATCACAGTTCCATCAAGGAGTAACATTTACAGCATAAGAGCAAACCAAGTCAACGTGGAAAAAGGCTACATCATAAGCTCTTCAAGGCTTGCAACTTCAGGAAAGTACAGGTCCATGAACACAAGCAGGTGAGAGAGAAAAACATGACAGTACAGGGTCAAAGTTAGAAGGGCAAAACCAGAAAGTGAAATGTAGCTTAAAGAAAAAAAAATTAGTAGCACAAAAGCATATTTTACCTTCCTTAATAGTAACAGGAAAATTCAAGGAAGAGCTGATCAGGCTATTTGCAGAAGAATCAAGGACGTATTTTGCTTAGCCTTTAATATAAGAGACAAATACAATCTGATCACTAAAACTAGTGACTAAAGGGACAAAAAATTAAGAGTAAACAAGGGAAATCAGATGATGAGACACTGCTATGCTGTCAGATGAGTTCACACTAACCAATATTACTTATGTTAGGTAAAAACATGATGTTGGCCTGTGCTGTGAAGCCAGCGCAAGAATATCAAACTCCAGTATTTCCAATGCCTGACTGCATGTATCTATCGTCTCTATCTACTCAAAAGCAAATCAGTGAAATTTTAAGAGTTTAAGTTACCTTTATTTTTGAAATTTATTCTTACCTCCAATCCAAGCAGTGACTAAGGTCTCTACCCCATATTGCCATAAACAGGTGCATTACCTCAATAGGTAAGACATTTAACCACAGTGTTAGGAACTCTTAAGACAATTAAGACTCTTAATCGAAACTTCCTCACTGGCATTAGCAGAACTCTCTTCAGAACTCTAGAGAATGGATGGAGCTCCAGAAAAATGAGGAGGGAAAAATACAGTCCCTGTCATAAAAAGCTGAAGAAAGAGGAAGTAAGAAATTATAAATTTTTCAATTAATTTCAGTTTCTGAAATATTTTTGAGAAAACCAAGACCAAAAAGACTTTATTTTTTTTCTTTACAAGAAAATAAATACCTGTCAATATAGTTTTGTCATGAGCAAAATTTGGCAAACCAATTAAATTTCTCCTTCAGTAGAAAAACAGATTTTTAATGGGAAAGAGGCAGTGGATGACACATAAAAAGAAGGGGATGACTCATAAAAAGAAGCAAAGGAAACAAAGACTAAATTAAACTATTTTAAGGGTAATACAAAATGTGTTCAAAAATTTGATACAGAGACTAGGAACAAAAGACAGATACTATGAATGGGGCTCAGCAGGGGTCCATCCTGGTCTGGTGTGTTTTCTTTTATAACTTTGATGGTGAAATGTCATTCATATAGAAATCATACTTTTAACATTTTCAGAAGATGCTAAATTTGAGAAAGACAGAAAAACGCTGTTCTTCCCTCCATGGGATACACCAAAAGGAACAGGAGGTACATTTAAAGATGTACACACATGAAAATTTATTTTAACAATTTTGAGATGCTGTTAGGAATTGTGAGTTAGTTCTGGAGTAGCTGAACTCTCAGTTGCACCAAACCCATTTTAAAACACATTATCACTTGACTGTGTGGCATCACAGAGTAACAATAGCTCGTTCTGTGGGCTGTGCTTAGACCTCTCCTGTCTTTCTCTTTTCAACTCTGCATTAAGTGAGACATAACAGACAGCCACAGACACAGCCTGAAAGGTGTCAGCTACTCAGTTCTGACCACTCTACTCTTTGAACACGTTGTACCACCAGCTGTTGGTGATTCTTGGTCATAGCTGCTAGGACAGAGTGAGCCAGCACTACCACCAATATTTCTGTATTCTTGGCATAACTAACAGGATATTTTAGCTTGCTGGGATGTTATCTGTGAACTTTTTTGGAACATATGGACATCTCACTCATCCCACCCATGTAGATGAACGCAGCCTTTATGAAAGCATGCCCAGATATGAGGGCTTCAAATTAACCTCACCATCTACTCCTGTTACTATAGGCCCTGGTAAAATCTCTGTCCTCATCTTTATTGCAGGCTTTAAGAACTGAAAGGCCACAATGAGGCCTCTCTTGAACCTTCCTTCACACCACCAGCTCCCTTAGCCTTTCCTGATAGCAGAGATGTTCCATTCCTCTGATCATTTTTGTTGCCCTCTTCTGGACAGGCCCTGGTGTTAAGGACCCTAGTGCTGAATGCACTTCTCCAGGTGGTGTCTTACATATTCCCCACAAAGCTACCAGACATGGCCTGGACGGCTGGTGCTGTATGCTGCACCAGGACAGCCTGCAAGAGTAGATAGAGCTACTGTAGTTGTAGTGAGTAACTCAGCAAAATCACTGGTATAATAGAGGCCCATGAGAAAAATGTTTGGACTGATGGACTGATGGTCATTTAATTGAGACAGCATAGAACTTACCATTGAATGAATGGTAAATATTTGCTTTTATGCAATGAGAAGTGTATGTATTTGGTCAATAAAATAAAAATTTGAAATTATACTTTTCAGGAATGTAGAAGAACGGAAAATTTAAAAAATATGTTAAGCAAGTACATAAGTGAAGAATTTAGTCAAGGCATCTCAGAAGACAAGAATAAATATATAAATTAATCAATTATAAAAAAAGAAACCACCAAGAACCTAGACTTATTATATTTGTTATACCTTTTCACTGAAGCAAAACATCGGCAAAAAGCACGAAGTGAAACTAAATGGCTTCCTATTTTCTTGCATATTGAATTATAGATGCTCATTACCTTCTAAGGTGAAATTGCTTCTTTGTATTTCCATAATCGGATTCTATCCGGATCATGTATTTGATTTTTACCAGACCATGCAAAAGAAGCAGAAGAGAAAAACATCTCCCAATGCATAGGCTGCAAAGGTATTAAAAACTACTGCTTCTGGACTTCATGCCCAGAGGTTTCCTAGAAACCCTCCATTAGTCTGTCCATGTTTGATGCATATATAAGTCTGGTCAAGTTAATGCTGCTATTGAAACCTAGAATTTTGCATTTCTCCAATGAAAACAAAAATGCTAAAAGCCCAAATATTGCATCTACATGCGTTTTTTTGCCTTTAATTTCCCAGGTTCCTTTTAGGGGAAAAAAAGGGAAAAAGTCCTTAAGGCAATATAAGCACTTAATCCAACTCAAATACTAAAGAGGACATAACCTTTTAAATCATCTTAAATATTTACGATGCCATAAGCTCTTAAACTTCCTGGAATACTTAGCCTTCCTTAAAACCTCACAGTACTCAAAGTCCCTTGAGCAACGTAAGCACCTAAACTGCTTCAAATCCTTTCAAAGGACACAACCTTTAAACCAACGTAGTGTCTAATTTTTAGAAATATTTTTGTTTCTTCAGGCACAATTCTGCCTGGTTTTGTCCACAAACCATGTAACTATTCAAGTACTATTCACATGCTTCCATTGACACAATGCTTCCATCGGATGGAAGACCTATGCATGGAAGATATAAAGCACCCTGCCAACAGTGGGAAAGTCAATGCAAGTAATGGAAGAGATTCCCTTGGTCCTAAACGTGGCCAGCTTCAACTTCACTGAAAGAGAAGTAATAGAAATGCAAGACAGTCACCAAAGCCTTTGCAGTACCTTGTTCATATCTTTACATGATGCCTGTCAGTGACTCGAACTAGGCTCAGTATTTCCCCATTAGCCTACGATAGCAATCAAGAAATTGCAAAATTGATGTCTTCAACAACAGCAACAAATGTGATCTCTGTGTGGGAGCCCAGCAGTAAGTCCTAAGAAAAGAGCCAGATTGCAAGCCACATTTAAGAAGTACTCAGCTAACGTGTTACAAGCACACACTACTTCAGGACTTTAATTCTTCAGGATGATGTCACTTCCCCATTCATTTCCTCACCTGATTTATCTTTCTAACAACTGTTCAGTGAACTTAAGTCACTCTGTTTCTTTCTTCTATAAGCCCTTTAGATAGGTCTGGAGTGAGCACAAAAGCATTTCAGAGTAAAGCAACCTCACACACACAAGTGTAGGAGGCAAAAATCCTTCTCTTTACTGAACTTCCCAGTTCAGGGTTTCAGCATTTCCTACAGCCTAGGATAGGAATCTGTGTTCCACTTTAGGGATTTTACTTTTGATCACAGGAGTGACCAGAGCATTAAGCGAAACTTAGTGCCACAACTGCTCTAAAGTAATTGAGAAAAAATATAAATACTTGATTCATTTAATTCTGAATTTCACCTGACAAGGAGTAAATAGTTGGTCAGTCAGGTTGTTTGTCCATAGGAAGTAAATTAGGATATCCGTTTTCAGACCACACTTGAAAATACACCAGATTTCTGCATGGCAAGCAAGGTTACCAAATATATGCATCTGAAATTATTTTAAAATTATTTTTATATGAATCATAAGCCATGTCAATAGAAGTGCTGTATCCATGAATGAGTAAAATATTTGAAATATGCAGTTCAACATTAACAAGTTTACTGTTATGCTGATATTTCAACATCTTGAAAATCTGTTTGGGATCTGCCCCTACAGCTCTACAAGGCAATGGCTTAAGAATTTTAAGAGTCCATGTTTATGCTGAGTCTGGTGAGCAAGTACAATATCATGCAAAACACTATTAAGTCCACTTTACCAGATCTTTTATTTACTTTGCACCTTTATCATCTTACCAATGAAATCAGTTGGTGTTAAATATTGACTGCCTCATCCTATAGTGGCTGGTCTAACAGCACTGAGTTAATGGGTATTTCATAACTAATGCCTTCCTGTCATTCAGTTAAGCTGGTTTCCTTAAATTGTTACCAAACCCTCTTTTTCTCCTTTTCCTTGGTGTCTTTTTATATATATTTATGGACTGCCAATTTCCTTACATCCCGTGTTACCCTGTTCCATCCTTGAGCATGAAAAACGTAAAACATTTTCAGCTATTTGCATAAGCACAATCATTTCAAAAATAATGCTCAAATGAGTGAAAGTTTAAATTTTTAAACAGCAGGCTACAATGGAAGCGTATGCTGGCTTTTCATAAACATAGAAACATAGGATTGGATTTTTTAGCTTTGGCACCTCTGGCACTTCAGAAGCATCATCTCACTAATTCATTCACAGCATGCTACCAAAGTAACTATTGTCTCAGTTTGAAGAGCACAGGAATGGGTAAGTCATTCTCTCAGTGCCATGAATAGTGCCATGGGGACAGAATATTGGCTGATGGGCCAAAAGCAAAGACTCTGATAGCCAAGAGCTCGTAACTCATGTCTAAGTGTCCAAAGAAGACCCACAGACACAAGCATGCAGCAATCTCCCTGACAAAGACTGACTAGGATAGAAAACCACTAGAAATGCACACAAATTCAGAAACCAGGGTACAAAGAAGTGAGACTAAATGCATCATCTTCCAGGCAACAAGGAGAGTAGAGAGTACTAAAACTGACGCTATATCCAATGAACTACACCATCAAAATTGTTGCTATCAGCAATACCATTTACTATGTGCTGTACTAAATAAAGCACAACATACACGTGTGTGTGTGTGTGTGTGTGTGTGTGTGTGTGTATACATATACATACTTATTACCAACACAGAAAATTATACAAGATTACAATGAAAATATTATCAAGTTCTGCTTTCAGTTCCATTTTTTTTCCCTAACTATTGATTAACAAGGTGTAACTCCACCATGGATTTTTTTATCACATAACGACAGAAATGGGAGTTGAAAATTATAGCCCTCCACTGGTCATCTAGTTCTCTTGAAAATATCTGTTCAAAGTATCCCTTAGAAATTTAAATAAAGAAGGTGAGATCAAAAATTTGTAACAACACCCTTTTAATGATACTTTCAATGGAAACTGACAATGTAACAACAATTTTTCATTCAGCCCAGTTTTAAGCATACAAAATGAAAATATTGCACTGGTCACAGAAGATTACAAGCAAACATTTTAATTACAGAAAAGACCTCTACAATTACAGACTCTAAACTACTGTCTGAACAAAAAAAAAAATAGAAATATTACATTACCCAGAGACATGAAAGGGTGTTTTTTTACCAGACTTATTTATGACAAGGAACCCTATGGTCTTCTATAACTAAGAAAACATCAGCATTAAGAAATAGTAGAGCCCAACAAAAACAGCCTTGCACAACAGAGCTCAACGTGTTACACGCATGTGACATGTGCTTCAAGATACTTTACTTTGTACTACTGCATAGGTTTGGTCCATTCTTCAAACAGTTGCCCTTGTTGAGCTTCATCATCAGGAAGGTTCAATGGGAGGCTAGTATATCCTGATACTTCTCTAGTGCAGTCCTGTTTTGAACTAAAATACTAAGAGATGCTGCAGAAGCCAATTAATACTAAGATGGTAATCATTCTTGTTCTAGGTATAAGACCACATTATTTTTGTTTTCAATGGCTAATTTCTCTTGCTGGGGCAGATTTGTATCTTTTCTCTCTTTAGACACTGAGTATTTTCAGCCATATGCAGGAACTCAGCTTCATAAGCCAACTCCAGAATAAGGGCAACTCATTTGCAGACAATGAAGAGCTTTGTAATTTAGCTGTAGGGCTTCAAAATGAATTTCACCAAAGACACAGGAGGTCTCAACTTCAAAATACCCAAAGGCTTCTATTTCATCATGAACTGAAGAGAAATTTACAATAATGTATGCATGTTAGGGGATTTAGAATTATAAACCTCAACATGCATGCATCAAATTACTGCAAAATAAATTAAAATTTATCTAGAAAAATTTGATTATTCACTGATTTTTGTAGGTGAAAAATTAGAAGTATATCATTCACTAACATATGGCTGGGGATTGTTCATATGAATTCACAGTTTCAGATAGTCCATCTAGAGCCCATCTCTCCCATGTTTAAGATTTTCATCAGAAACAAGAACTGAGAAATAATGACCTCTTGGGGGAAGGCTGATGACCTTGATTCTGCTCTCAATAACTGTCTCAGAAACCATTTATCGTATCTTGCAAAAATACAGGTATAAGATGCACCCTGAGAATCAAAATACCATTTAACTGCTCCACTGAAGAGCTCTTTCTCCCTAAAAGACCTGATGACAGACCATTTTTTCCCCTGGGCTAAGATACCAGCTAAAACTGTGATTCTTTCTCTGTCAGAGTAAAATTAGGGGAAGGAGGTGGAGAGAAAGGGGATCACATTTTAGTTTTATTCCACTGATGCTGCCGCCTGTCAGTAAAAGATGAAGGGCTGAAATCCCATCAGTCTGGATTTGCAGATCTGAGGATGAAGAATTAGTATTTTTCTGTTTTTGCAGAAAACTCCTTGATGTATGGCTCCATTATTGAATGTTAACAGCTTGGGTTTAAATTACAAATGAGGTTCTATTAGCATAACCCGTACTTGGTTTCTATTTAAAAATATGATTTTCGCCAAAATTGTGTCAGTTGAGAACCTACATGTTTTCATTTGTGGCTACAGATAAAGGAGAGAAGAAATTTTATATTTCACTAACTCAAAATATGAGATTTAGAACAGTAAAATATTAAAGAAAACTTTTAAAATACTATTGGTAGGTATCTCCTTCCCCAGGAGAGACAAGAGGTGAATGAATGGTCCTTAGGAATGATGTACCAAAGGCAGCCACAAACAAGCAGCAGCGCTGAAGGGGCAAAACCCAAAATGTCTTTTACAATCGTCTCTCCAAACCAATTTTCTAAATATGATTATTTCAAAACCCCTAAATTTCATTGTGGAATAACTGTTTTATTAGCTTTGGTTTTCATCATGTATGTTTTCATCAAAAGATACTACACAGCAGATGGTTTCTGCTCTTACACTTTTCAACTATAGTGTTTGTCTTGCCCTGGAAAAGTTGTTTCAGTCTAATGTATCTCCTACCGATGGTTTTAACACAAAAATATGCTGCTTTTCTGACATATACATGCATCAGCATATCAAAACTCATGAAATTGTTACATTAAATGGCCAGGATCCAACTGCACTGTTTGCACAGTATTATCTCCTGTAATATTACATAGTGCTTGAAGCTGTATAACAGCAGAGATCCAACAGCCTGAGCCAACTCTCACTGGAAACAGCCAGGCTGGTTGGGATGATTTTGGTGTCTGAGTGCTTATGCTGGAGTTACTGCTTGCCCAGACCAAGTCAAACTGTTTCTCTATGCCTTATGATCTCCATGTGGAAAATACTGATATTTCCTGAATTACGTGTGAACAGCAAAGGTACAGTAACCAACTTATCATAAAAATGAGATGGCATTTCTGCATTCAACCCACCCAAGTCTTAGCAGTGTTCCACAGGGGATTAAGGTGATACTTAATTCACTGATGTTTTCTATAAAGTTCTTTGAAATCCTCAGATGAAATGCAGTGTATTATTAATATTATTACATGTTATGACTTATGCCCAAAGGATCTCACCATGCTGTATACAAGAATCCCTTCATTACCATCCAAATGCTTCTACCTCTGAAGCATAGCAATGCAGCTGTTTGCCCATAGACAG
The DNA here is from genome assembly GCA_018697195.1 of Certhia americana. Taxonomy (NCBI): domain Eukaryota; kingdom Metazoa; phylum Chordata; class Aves; order Passeriformes; family Certhiidae; genus Certhia; species Certhia americana. Next base: position 23,951,475 of record CM031879.1, read on the forward strand.
TAATTCTTTATAAGCATTTCCTGATCTTATATGAGGAACATTCCCTTCCTTTAAAAATGTATGTTTCACACCATTTCCAGCTCTTGAACAGCTCAATGCCAGACAACTGTATTGCACGCAGGACATCCGACTCTATAAAAATGTCATTTTAGCAAAAGAAATCTGCTTAGCTGGCGTCCTTATTTAGCCTGTCACCCAGCCTTCATTCACTTATATCACAGGAAAGAACTCTCAGATAGAAGTAATATGACTCTACCTCTCACAAAGTAGAAAATTAATTGAACTGACAGTCAGAATGGCATAAGATCCAATCAATTGATGCCCTCAACCAATTCAGGACTCTAATCCCAAATCCTCTAGAGAAAATAGACCTTATATAGACAAAGAAATGAAGATAAGGCAAAAAATTTCCTTTTCTTTTCCTCTTGTTTGTCTGCAACTTGAGACATAGTTGCATAGCACATAGGTAGTTTTACAACATCTATCAATACATTTATAATTTCTAAAAACGCCTGCAACAGTCAAAACATCTTTCCGTTTTCCCTATTTGAAACTTCAGGCTGCTTTTAAATTTTGAGTCAGAATAACAGTATGATAGGAACTTAATTCACTTGCTACATGGAACGGGATTGAGCTCATGTGAAATTTTCTATTATTAAAAAGCCCCTGCTGACTTAGATGCCTATGCTGTGGAAAATACTTGTTCTGTTAACTTTGATGCAGTCATTAATGTGTTTCTTGAACAGATACTCCTTAGGTTTCTGCACTCAGATTCATTCACTGAACCCAGATATTCTCAGCCTGTTGGATCTCCTCAGTTTAACCTTCAAACAGGGTCAGGACAAAGTGTCATAAAATGTATCATTCAATAAAAATAGGCACAGTCCTTCAGTACTCAAACATCCGCTGTTTAGTGGCACCTTGGCTGAACTGCCCTTTTCATTTTCTCAGAACTAGGGTCTTTTGAGTTTTTTGTGCTAAAGCATAAAATTCCATTCAAAACTAAACATTCTTAAAGTTGCAGAAGGATGGGAATAATGCCAACCCAATCCAAATAATGTCAGACAATCTTATAGGTTAGAAAAGAAGTAAAGCCTATCAAACTTGTTTCAACTACAAAAAGAGACAGCTTGCCAGCTTTGTCGAAGCTTTATGTATCTACCACTAAGACTCTCGGCCAGCAAGAACCGATGTAACAATGTTTCTTTGGGAAATATTTTGTTCTTGTTTAGAACACACAGCCTAGTGATACTGCCATACAAACACCGGTGAATGTTATTTTGTGCAAATATTAGCAGGAGTAGACAGAAAAGAGAAAATAACTACAAAGTACTAACATGAGGTTGTCTCCATTCTCTAAGCACTTTCTTTAGGCCAATTTGCAAACACTCTTTCAAAAAAAAAATTGCTTCCTCAGCCAAATGTAGATTCCAGGAATCAGTATTTGCTGTAGTTTTACACTATAATACATGCATGCTTCTACTATGCAATACTGAACTAAATATACCACTTTAAATAACAGTGAAAGAACGGAAACAAAAGGAAAGAGACACCTCAAATACAAAATGCAATACTCAAAGCAAGATTCTAAAAATTTTACACACCCAATAAGTGTTACTCAGTCAACCACCAGTGGAAGTACAGAAACAGTGCTTGCCATGAGCAGTCCTGTGCATTTCTGAACAGGACAAGCGTAACTGAGACCTTGAAGCATATTCAACTGTTGCACACAGTCCCATCACAGAGATGACAAAAACATGTATAAAGTAAGTCTAGCCAAGTCTAGCCCTTCCAGGTAATAATTCAAATACATGGCAATTAGACATGAAAAGATATCTGATAATAAATTACGCCACAATTTCTATGTCATATGCCTATGTTTTAGCTAAAAAGCAAGAGGAGACAGCATACATTACTTCTAATGCCTTTTAGACACATTCAACTATACCATGGCAAGAAAGTGCTCCCCACATACAGCCCTTACCTATGAAAAGTGGGACTGAAGAAGGTGTTATTATCCAATGTAGCTGCCATTACTCAAGTATAGACAACAGTTTAAATTACTAAGGAAAACTAAAATACTTCAATACAAATGGAAAACAGCATTTCATCACAATCTCATTTAATAGAACACATTATCAATATTAATTGATAGTAGAGCAAATTATTTCAAATTGGAAAGTCACCTAAATTCTTGCTCTTAAATTAACTAAAAGAGCATTTTTGTCTGTTATTTTAGCACCAGATTTTTTCAGTCTTCTGTTGCAAGCTAAAAGGCAGAATGTCATGATACACCCCTTTTATTACCTTATTAGAAATTAAGTAATGACATAGTCAAAGCATTTCTTAACCTAGAACCAAACATAAGAAAACACCCAAAATCTATTGATAACTCATAGTTAATATTTAAATAGCATTTGAAGAGCCTTGTTTTAATGGTTACATACAATATCTGAGAGATATGGAAAATTTCATTTTAACAAGCTTATACATATCATCATAACCATAAAGAAATAATTTTTGAAAAGATTTTGTTTACTAGTGTGAAAACAGGATTTTTTTTGTGAATGTCAGTGATGATATTTCTGCCTCTTAAGTCTCAAATTACATCACATGAGATGGAATTTATCTGTATTAATGTTCAATAGAAAAATTAGAAGTCTAAATTTGTGCCAGTCACCTTAGGTTCCTTTTATTGTGAGTGACAAGAAACAGGCATCTCTAAAGAAGGAATTGTCTCATCTAAAGACAGAAATAAAAAGAGGCTATGGGAATCCTCCCCTGGAAGTCTCCATCTCTGTTCACTGACTAAAGAAGCCTATGGTGACCAGCTCAGATTTATACCACCAATAGTTTTAGATGGCTAACATCATGGGAAATTAATCCCATTCTTGACACCCTTCTCAAATAGCATTTGGGAAAAGTAAGCATAAAATGCAGAAAACCAGAATTACCAACAAATGTAAGAATCAAAATACACTGTCCCAGAAAAATTAAAAAAACAAGACCCTTTTGTGAAAATAGCAGGGGATCTGTAAATTTGAAATGTCATGCAGCGTTTGATCTCCAAGCCAGGACAGACTCAGTCATTTCTAGAAGATTAAGAATATACAGGGAATATTTTCAGAATATGCTGACAAAGTAATATGTCTTTTCTGCGTATGAGTAAGCAGCAATTTTCAAAAGCTTATAATTCACTGCAATAAGGACAGACATTCAGAGGCATGGCAAAAGACATATAACCTACTAAAGCTTCCCCTTCAAATTCCAAGCCCTCGCTCAAAAGAAAGGAAGAGGTCATAGATTTGTTTTTAGGCCCTTTTTTTCCATTTTCAGGAATGATACCCCCATATTACAGAAACTTTTGCAAAGACACGCAGGCTATAGCAAAACTGTGGGCAGAAAATGTCTGCCAAATTAATCAAAGTTAAAATTCAAGAAAGCTGACATTTGAAGAGAGAGTCATTTGCTCCTAAATATTTCAAAACACAAGGAAGCCTCTCAGTCACACATTCATAGAAGATAGGAGGTTATGTTGTGAAGCCTCACTGTGCATTTACCCAGTTTTTATATGTTTACATTGGCCTCCTCTTTAACTATGGACTGTCCCAGAATGGCCATTTGCAAATAACTGAAAACAGAACTTATAAGGAAATTCTTAGGTCACTTTATAGGTCTAATTGATCTCTAAAAAAACTTCAGGAAAACATCTATTTCTTTTGTGGATTTATGGAGCTCACTTACAAAAGTTTGTTCCTAATTATGTATTTCCCTTTTTTTTTTTAATTTTTTTTTTTAAGCACAAAATGATACTAAAAATGTATCTCTCTTGTCATGGATCAAGTAAAAAAGACACTATTTTTAAACATCAAAAATCCCTATCATGTGACTGTTCACATCACGTGAAATCTGGTGCTAATTCAAAGCTACAAGATAATTTCACAGACTTCAGTGTGATTTTCATCGTTACAATCACAAGTCTTTAAATATAATTTAACACATTTTAGAAAGCTTGCAAATTCTGCCATGTCTCATTTTTGCCAAAACTTAAGTAAAATAATAAACTGAATAACAAAATACTTCAAAATAGAAATTAAAAAAAAAATTATCGTCATAAAATGAAATACTAGAACATTCCTGATTTTGCTAACCTATAAATATCCCCAAAATCATAGAATAGCTGAGATTAGAAGGGACCTCAGATGCTCATCAAATCTAAACCCCTGATCAAGCAGGGTCAGATGCAACAAGCTACTTATCTGTTTGGGTTTTGAGTATCTCCATGGATGGGGATTCTACAACCTCTTTGGGCAAGCCTCTCCAGTGTTTGACCATCCTCCAGAAAAAGAAGTTTTTTGTACTATCCTTCAATGGAAACATAATTTAATAATCCCTACGCAGCTTGTACCCACTGCCTGGTGGGTACATCCTGACATTCTGTCACCAGGTGTCAATGAGAGAAGTCTAGCTCCGTCTTTACACCCTCCCATCCGGTATTTACTGTGAGAATGAAATGTTACTTAGCATTTCACTGTTCAGGAGACAAGAATCTTGTGCCTAAATTAGTCCAACCACTAACCATTCGATATCACCCAACCCACACGTCATGTTTGGTGCTATACAAAATCAGGCTAGCATCTTCAGAAATTATGTATGCATACATGAATTATACAGTATCATGCCTGCACTATAAATCACTACATGACACCTGCTTACTTGCTAGCCACTTCTGACCATTTACTGGTTTTGGAGACCTGAATCTTAAATTTACAAGGGACACAAAACACGGCACTGTCACAGTATGAAATGCACAATAAAACAGCAGTTCCCCATTAGATAATAAGTAAGGGTGCCTTACATATTTTTTAACTCCTCTTATAAATGGCAAAGCACTAAAAATATCTATAAGGTCTGAGACTATTGCTCACCAAGGAATTTAAGCAGCAGGAACTAGCAGTTGCCATCATGTGCTCCAGCACACTTTTGGCTGCTAATTCCCACCGCATCACCCTTTGTACCAGTGACAGCCTTTGGACGGCCATATGGGAGAAGGCTGGGATAAACACAACTGAATACAAAACCAAACAAATAATTGGCTATTTTCAGTCCCATCCATTCTCCAAATTTACAAACAGCTACACATGCTGAGTGAGGGAGAATGACAATATGGGGAGGAGAAGGGAAGCTGGCACTGCATCTTACACAGACGCGCCAGGTTAAAGGGTCCACTGAACAGTCAGGCTAAAGCTACGCAGTCAACACAAGCTACTCAGAGAGTAATACTGCTTTCCTTAGGCACTGCTTTCAAAATGAGATGGACTGGCCTCTGGAGATGCATGCTCCTCTCCTCAGGGTAAGCAGAATCTAGAATGACTGAGATACAGCTGCTTAGTTTCTATGTATCTAAATTAATCAATATCTAGATGAGTAGAAAATGGTGGAAAAACAGGGTTTTGATTTTTACAGCACTTCATTCCCATTAACAATTGCATTTGGAAAAAAAGTAATTGTAGCATAGCTTACCATCACACTAACATCAAAAGAGTATGTATTTTCTGATGGTCCACAATTTTTTTTTTTCAAAACCATATTTTATATCTAAAAGCAATACATTTCAATGATGGGGTACTGTATTCCTCCCACAGGGCGTATAAATCCACAGAAGAAACATAGCCACAGTTCAGTTGTAAATCACTTACATTTCCTCTGAGTCACTTTGTCACTTTGCTGTGCTGTGGGAAGGTCTTTTCCTTTTTGCTCAAACTGGTCTTCCTTCCAAAAGTGTCTGTCACATCTATGGCAGATAAGGACAGAAGGTCCTTAACTTTCTCTTGAAGTTATCTAAGGGTAAAAAGGGAAGGGAACACAGTAAGTGCAAGCATCCATACTGTGTTTTATTGCAAGGTATTACAACCACTTCTTAAAAACACATTTCAGTGTCATCCTTAAGGATATGTACTGCACACCTCGGAAAAAATCCCACACATTTCACATCTTTCTTTCTTTGTATGAGATATGTGAAGTAGTCCCTACTCCTAGAGCAGTCACCTGCTTCACTTCAGAGATTCATATAACAAGATTGTATTTCTTTGAAGAAAGAAGTGTACAAGTCAAAAGATGATTTCACATTATTGATTATTAATTTTGTACCACAAAGACACCGTGAATACTTTTGGCTGAGTTCAAGCAGGAAATCTCAATTTGTTGAGCACAGGTTCACTCTAAACCATCCTGCCTAGCCAGTATTGATAAACATTCTAATCTGAATCTTCTGTTTAACAAAACAGCTCTCTATTGCACTACATCTTACTGCTCAGAAAGCGAGACCTGGGATTTATGATAGATAAGTCTCACTGAAATTTCTTCATGAAAACTTAAAACTCACCACTCTATCAGAGTCAAATCCATAAATTAAATGTTAAAAATTGTTTAGAAATTAATAAAGGAATAAGTGTAACATGTAATTTGCCATGGTATTAATCCCCATCTTGAAAAACATGCTCCACTCTCTTGCCCAGCACAGAACACAAAACAACAGAACTAGTTAGTAAAGGTTCAGAGAAGAAAACATACATGATCAAAGCCTTAAAACAGTTTCCATATATGAAAAATTCAGTATGCCACCAACATCCAGACTGGAAAAAAGCTGACATAAGAAAGGATATGATAGAAAACAACAAGTCTGGAGAAGATGGAAAGATTGCACAGACCTTGTATGTTCCCTATCCTTTGAACTCAAGAACTACCTAACAAAAGCCAAGTTCAAAAGAAAAATGGGAGTTTCTTCTCCACAAATAGTGTGACAGAACTGTGAACTTCTTCCCAAGGATGCTGGTTATGCAAGGAGATTATGTAAGTCAAGAGGAAGATGGAGGTATCCTTGGAAGACAGCCACCACTGGAGATGACAGCCTAAGTGAACCATTGGTCTGAACCAGGATGACCAGTCCTATCTCCTTGTGTATTCACTCACGTTAGTGCTAATTCAACAAATTTTATATCCATTTTTCACTGATCTATTCACCATGCACAGTAATGACAATTACTGCATTAGGTAGACAGGGAGGCTAGTCTTATCTGCATTTGAAGTACAGGCTAGATCCTTTTGAACACCAATGTGAAATCCCATGGTCCTCTGTACTTTACTATATGCTTAACAAAATTGATTGATTTTTCCAAAACACCATCACCACTGAAAAAAAAAAAAGAAATCAAATGAGGTAGCAAAGTCTTATTGTAAAGCAGCAGTAGCCTTCCTCTCCCTGGTCCACTGTCCCAGAGCAGCCAGGGCAGAGGGCTACAAAGCAAGGTTCTGCTTCTCAAGTTGTTCGCTGGTCTCATGGGTTTGAGTCTAACTTCAGCCATATGTTCCCACTCAGTTCAACACTCATATAAATGCAGGTCAGCATCTCCATTTCCCAAGTTTCATTTCAAAGTAAACCTTAAAAATCATATACTCTGTATTCCAATATCTTCTCTTTTGCTTTAATCTCTAGGATACAGCAGTGTTTCTGATTTATTTTGGGTAAGTGCAGATCAATTAAAATTCCTTCAGGGAAGCCTTCTGAACCAGCAGAAAGTGAATGACTGTCATCAGGAACAAACACTTTTTGCTGTCATGGACTGGCATGTCACACTTTTGAGCAAAAACTATGTTAATTAATTCTATCCATACCTACCAGGTGTACCAAAGGAATATAACCAGTCCCCTTCTGCTGTCTTACTAGATACAGAATTTGTGTCTGAGAACCAAGTATCCCTATACATAGAGCTGTGCATCGGCACATTATATGAAGAAGCAGCCTGTACTAGCACAAAAAAACATAGCAGGACAGAAATAACTTTGTTCAGACATCAGTATGCAACCAAAATCCCTTTTTGCAAGATGCATGAATTAATACCCTCAAATTTCACCAAAAAATCAGACATTTTCCAATGTATCTACATACATACTTATTCATTAACATTCTTTTTAGACCCTAAAGTGAGGAATTTGTATAACTGACACTTTTTTGGTCAGTTTGAAATATTGGCTAAAAGTATGTTTACTGTTCAATCTATTCCCCCCTCTGAAAAAGAAGAGCCTGCTACAGTGTTTGCTGTTCTATTTCCTTCTGCAGCTTAAATGGCTTCACTAGGATGAAAAGAAATTCACCATACAGCATGCTAATGATCAAAGACTCATGTATCAATAACCTATAGCAACAATTTAGGCTACCTCTTCCTTCTATTATTTGTCCAGCTTTTCTGTTTAGAACACTAAGGGTAGGAATATAACCAAACAACTCAAAAGATATTCAAGGTCTGTTTGATATCCTTCACATCACTTTGATGCTAACTATAAGTAAGAGCAAGCTGTACCAAACAAGAACCAAATGTTTTAGCACTGTTATATGAGCGAAAACAAGCTTCTTGAAAAATGGAAAAATTTAGAGATGTGGGTTCCAGGTATACCACAGAAGGTAAAATAGCATTGCAGGATAAACCTGTTTAAAACAATTTGCTTGTAGCAATAACAATTCAGAATTATCATCACCACTACTTAAAACACTGAGAAAAAAAACATGAGAGAAGAGGTGGCTACCTACTGGTTTTCAAATAAAAGCATTGTGGCCTAAAGTTACCATCAACAAGTTTACAAAACCTTCCCATGAATATCATCTTGAGTCTCTCAAACATGTGCACATGAAGGGAAAAAGTTGATACGCAATTACAACACTTGCAAGCATTAAAAATCAACAGCAACCCCAAAGAATCATGTAAACTAAAAATGCTTTCTTTTCAACCATTTGCTATATAATTTCACCTGAAGGTTAAATATGCATTCATGTCTGCTTTAAAAATTTATTCCCTATATTCCTTAATTCAATTATACCTGGTAGAAATGTATGTATATCCAAGACACATGAAGAAGATTTTACATAAAGAATTTCTTAGATTATGTTTCTTTTAAATTTCTGAAACAGCACAGTGATACAAGCAATCTGCAATTTTAAAGACACAATTATATTTCAGAGTATACACATATTGATTTGGGATATTAAATGCTACACTTGTGTGCAAGCTGATACCATTCCCATAAGTTACCTAAGGCACAAAGGAAAAGCTATACATCATAATGTGATCTTATTAGTGTAACAGTTACAGGACTATTTTGGCAATTCATAAATATACAGCTGCATTACAAAGCCATCCCAAATAAGCACTGATAAAATACTTTATCTCTTGACTGTCGTGTATTTTTAGAGTTTGCTGAAGAAAAATGCATTAGAGAAAAAAGTATTTAGGACTATACAACGAAGTTTCTTAATTCTTTTGGGATTAATATGACACAAAATTCCATTTTTGTAGATAAGCATCCTATTAATTTTACTTTCAATACCTATAGCCTATTTGGGGTAACTAGGGAAAAAAACTAGAGTAGAATGTGTCCTGATATCATAGTATATAAAATCAAGGACTCAGTTGGAGTTTTGATTTTGGTTTGGTCTAAGATTGAACAATATTTACTTTCATTTTTAATGGCATAAACTGCCTAATGTAGTACTACAATCCTGTATGTGTCTTTAGAACCATATTTATCTAAAAGCCTTTATCCAGAAATCTTATCTCAAAAAACATAAACTCACAAAAACAATTACTGCTTTGCTAATAAATACCAAAAATATTACAAAGAAAAACAAATTAAAGTAGTGACAAAAGATATAAATACATCTGCACTGAAGTCCCTTCCAGCTAATCTGTGGTATCATTGTCCTACTCTGGAAACAAGACAGTGAGTAAGCAAGAGATCAACCATGATGTAAACAATAAAGAAATAAAGGTATTATACTGCAAACTTCTTTAAATGTTGTGCTACTAAAGTGAATGAAGCTGTTTGGTTTGTCTGCAATTTAAGAAACCTTATTATGCTATGATCAAATAAACCTCCAGTGCTTCAGAAAACATCAAGTTGGCAGTACTTCCCTTCTCCTACATAATAAAAAAAAGGAAAGATAGGACAATTATCTATCTACAGGTAAAAGGGTCCTTCTACTATGCATCAGTGCCATGAAGATAATAAAAAATCCTCCTTATGTTTTTATACAGATCACCTGCAAGACCTGAAAAGACAAGCTAAAATTTGTAATAATTTAAAATCTATTCCTCTCATCGGCTGTGTACCAAATTCTTCGAATCTTCTGGATTTGGATTACCATTAAGAGAAAAAAATCCTCATTTTTCTTGCAGATTTAGTCAACACTTATTTAAAATATATTGACCAGAAATACAACCTTAATTGAACTGCAAGAGGACAGAATGGCATGAAAACAAAAGAAAGACTTGTGTCTAAATAATTCCTTGCACGGCTACCTGTCCACCATCCCAAAGATGGATGAGAAGACTCAGGCTGACTAGCTCTACCAGGCAACCCACCAACCAAGATATAACGCTGGATTTGGGACAAATGCATGGAATACTTGGTAAATGCTGCTAAACTAAAATCCAAGCTTGGGAAGGTTCAATAAATAGTGGTAAATTTGAATAGTACTTCTTGTGGCAAATATGTCTGGGAATATTTTACTCCAGTCATCACCAGTGGGAATAGTGCCATCTCCTTTCCCCCATATTCCTTCCAGCTCTATCTGCCCTTCTCTTTGTAACATTAGGCTGTCATTCAGCACAGGGACATGTAGCAGGAGCTGAAGAAAAGAATGTTGAGCAGTTCAGTGTGATTCCAGACAAGGATCATCACACACAATTCAGCTCATAAGGGTTATATAATCAACACCAAAATCCATGTGATGGTAGCAGGAATTCAAGCAAGGTTTTAACCCACCTCATTGCTAACTAGTTTGGACCTCTATCACTTGAGAGGAGATTGCTCATTAATGTCCAGTACTGTGGTGCTGCAGCACCCCTGTATTACTGGCAGGAGTGTAAAATGTTTCCGCAAAGAGAGAGATGTAAGAAATTCCATAAAATTCCATTTGGCTTTTCTTCTCCTCTATTTCTCCTTTTTTCTCTTTATTTTCTCTCCCACTATCCCTTTTGCTGAAAACACTGTCGCCCCGTGCAGCTCTGTGAGGAGCACAACACGTGCATGGAGCCAGCAGGGACAGGAAGACAAGAGGCAAGCATTCAGTGACAGCAGGGATCCCTCCTTGTCACCTCAGGCAGCGCCAGAGCGCGGGATGGGCTTAGGCAAGATGGACCGAGAGGCAGCGATGCTGAAGCCAAAGGTACAAGGGCATGAGGTTTCAAAAACAGATTATGGGTGATGAAACTCTGGGGACCATGGCAGACCGGACAATGGGAGCATATGCTTATTTAAGGGGATGATTTTTTTACATCATTATGCAGAAAAAAGAGTTTAACTAAAAATGTGAATATGTCTGTCTGTCCTTGATCTCATGCACCCATTTGCTTCTGGGTGCTGTAAACAGGATGATGTCCTTAGGATATCTTTAAATTCAAAATTTTACTTCTGAACTTTGGCAGATTGGGATGCAAATAAATGTTCGTTTACACTAGAGTTTTCTAGGAGAGTTAGATTTATTTTATTGTCATAATTTTATTGACTGGTATATATTTCTCTCACAAAGCAGTGCAAATCACTTTTTTGAATAACTGCTATTTGTACTGTCTACTTTATTTCACACATACAGAGTGTACAGTGATATGGAAAAATTTCCAGAGAATGCAGCAGCACAGTGATTTAAACCACTCTAATCTGGAGCAGCCCTAAACTTCCCTAACCTTCTTCAGCTCCACCTGCAGACTCTCACTCCTCCCTTGTGCTGCCTTTAAAACAGTCCTGCAAAACAAGTGAACAGCTTTTGACCAAAACACAGTCATTCTTGCTAGAGCAAGAGGGGAGTGAGGAGACGTTACAAGGATAATGTGAGATCACACAATTGTGATGTGGCACAGCTCGCTCCACTGTGGAAGCTCAGCCTGTGTGTCCTGTGACTGATGAACACTTCTAATGGCAGAGGTAGGACCAGTACCACCTCACCCTTCCCAGCACTGGCCACTCAGCTGTGCCAAAAAAAGCATGCAGGCAGCTTTATGGTCAGCCATACTGAGAAACTATTCTAGATTAAAAGTAAACTAGCTAAATAAAAGTTGCTTTCAAACTGATGGTGTCCACCAGACCCACAAAACACTGTATGAACATAATTAGAGGTATGGCAATGAGGAGAAGGAACCAGAGAATGCTTAAGCCAGTTCCACAATTATGGAGTCCACAGTCAAAAGGTATCAGATATCACTGCAGCACAGCAAGCACCCTCATCCCCAAATGCCTCCCTCTGCACTCCTCTCAAGACTACAAAGACACACAAAAAAAGGAGTGCAAAGACTCACACTGCAAATGAGATGGAAGTGCAGTCCTCGGGGCACAGGTGCTCTGTGACAAGGACAGGCTGCAGAAGGGCAGCAAGGACTATGGCATTAACACTTAGCAGCTGCTGGGTTTAATTTACATGTCTTAGACAACTGGGGGCCATTATTAGAGTGGATGTACATGGCCTGGCATGCTTTGGTTTATTATCATTACATCTGTACAGAGGCATGGACATGCTTATGTTCAATACCCTAAACAGCCCATCGTTAGTATTAGTATCAATAACTGAAAATCAAATCAAAGTCTACTTTTTGGCCTTAAGATTTAGCAACTCTCTTAAATTTACAAAAGGAAACCCTAAATTCTGTTTTATATGCCTTTTCATTTTAAAGATATTTGATTCTTATACTGTATTTATCACATTTTTTTTCCCAAATGACCTGGCTGCACTGTATCTAACATGAAGTACCTAACTTACATATACATCATCTGCATCATTTAGAGCACACATAAAAAAAATAGTGGCCCATCATTCTATTAAATTATTTTCCTTTTTTCAATAGTTTTGTTTAATAGATGCAGGCAGGCAATCATTAAATTAAACCTTAATATGTAAACCTCAGTTTGTAAACAGAGCAGCAATGTATGGTACGATGGAACTCACAATTTATATTTAATAATTTTACATTTTCTTATATCTTAATTTTTCACACAATTAAAAATTAATAATTAAAAAATAGAACTTAGAGAAAATGGGGGAAAATACCTTATCTGCATTTCTCTTCCAATTCCATTTGGACAACAGTATTTCCTAAATGTAGCCTATTCACTGCTGGATATGTAATTACCTTCAGTTCATAGTCTAGACATTAATGCTTTCGTAGTATTTAAGACTCCTTGTAACATGCTTGCTGCTTTAAGTAAGCAAGGCTAAATCTTGACCAGATAAATTAGCGAAGAATGCAATAAAAGCTGCAATAAAAGAACTTTATCCTCCAAACCTTCAAGTTGCTGCTAAATGAGATTTCTTTGAAATGCAGATCAGTTGAACTAGATTAGTGAATTTTAGCTCCTGTCAACATCATAACAAAATACAAATACAATTGTTCACTGGCCTTATCTCCATGCTTCCATCTGCTGCCTTGTTATTTACTTTCCTTGATTTACTATGCAGATCTAAATAAGACACATCAAGGAGGGCTTACAACACAATGGCTTCTTAAGCTTTACATCAAGGTATTTGAAACTGAAGCCCTGAAAGGGCTGCCATCAAAGACATATCTCTAATGAACTTCCATATCAGAGAGGTTTGGTATTTAATACTGCTGTGAAAAGAAAAAGCTACAAATCAGAGTGGCCTATGAAGGAAAACGTCTGCAAATCTTGATGAGATTAGAACCTACCAGAATTAATATCCCAATAAAAATGATATCTGGTTCACTGAAGAGTTAAATTTCCAACCTTTGCAAAAATAATGCCTAGTGTCAGAATGGGAAAACTCAGCTGACAAGGTTGAAAGGTCAGGGGGATATTTTTTTTCCTCCGCAAAATGTTCAAAAAAGCATCTTTGCTGGTGGTTCGATTAAAATACTGTTGACAAACTAGCCATGGAATGGAATTAAATAATTAACAGACGACAGCGCTACCACAGTACTTTCTGCAATAGTAGAATTTTACAGTATCTTTATAAAAATTAGCAGCAAATTCATGGCAAAATAACATAATCTAAAATGACAGCATGCAACATTTCTTCATCAATTTTACTATTTCCCTTTCTCCCCCACAGCAATCTATGGCAGTGCAGGATAAAATCTTCTGTCAGTTTGCTTAAAAAAAAACCCAATCCTTAAGTGCCATTTCTATTACATGCCACAGCCCTACTTGTGAACTGCAATAAACAAAGAAGTTTCCTCCTTGTGATTTAAACTCTCTTTACATACCTGATAGATTAAACAAATATAAACATCTTAGAATTTCCAAAGCTCAGGCATAACCTTTTTCAGTAAACCACCAGTTCTTGCAGTGTGCTGCCATTTGACAAGAATTTTTTTGCTGGGCATTGAAGTACATAAACAAATGATACTTTTCTTTCTGAAGAAAACATTTCAATCATTTATGTTCTTCTATAGCAAGGGAAGATCCCACAAGCGTGTTCTGTACTGTGGATCAATCAGCTCCAAACCAAAGTAGACATGTTGTATGCTCCAGTGCCCGGAAATCATGCTGCAGGCTCACCAGATGATGAAAACAGAGGTATGCAGTGTAGGGGAGCCCCACATGGCACCCGCTGGCTTCTGGGCATGTCAAACTTCACAACTACCCTACAGTCAATGACAGCAAACACCTTCCCTTTACTTCTTGCCTCCAAACATGTACTTGTCTTTCTACCCTCCTTCCAAATTGCAGGCAGTCTTCCAGAAACAAAGCCCCCAAACAGAAGCAGCATCCCGTGGCGGTACTGCAGAAACCACAGTTGACTTCTTGCTGTATTTCATTTCGTATGGGATATGTTCCAGGCTTACTTATGGCCAAGAGAGGCCACTACTTTCCCTTGTTTAATGAAATGACAAAACAACAGATTTGCATATATAGAAGCAGGTGCTGTAACAGGTTTGACGACTCTTGACCTAAAGCACGTAAAATGATTTATCAGCAACAGCTGTCCCTAAGGTATTTGGGCTCTGACGGACAGTCAAGACTTCACCATCTGCACCGCCGTGTGTTAAAAATGACAATCTGAATTAAAAGCTGGTCAACAAATCTCATATAACTAATGCCTTCCATATCCTCATCCATATGTTGAATTCCCAAGACACACAACACTTGCATTATCTATTATAAATACCAGCCTTTGAATCTAAATAAAATAAGACAATCTAGAAAGATGTGAAAGTGTTTAGCAGTTGCTACCTATTCACAAAACACTTACTCAAACAATACTTTGAATGTACATATGTTTGAAATTCTTCTTCAATTTCACATCATGATATAAACACATATACTTTCAAAGTAGCTTTACATGACTTTTCAGAATTAAAAAGTAGCTATAAATATCTACACAGGCTAATACAGGGCCTTTCTTGAATGCCCTGACCAAAAAACCTGATTGATAGGAAAGCATCTCACAGCATCTGTGAAGGTATGATGAAGGTGTCCCAGGGTAGTGAGGTTTGCAGTTTGTGTTCTGATTTTTCTGTGTGAAGGGGAAATGCGTTTTTTTCCCCCAGACCAGAGGAGGGAACCTGAGAGTCTGAGTATGACCCTTGGTGAACACAGTGACTGGTTCTGGAGCTATGCTAGCAGAAGGTAGCACCATATGCCCCGAGCCCCAACTTGGATGCTCTTTCTACAGTCTAATGTGCTTGTCAAAAGATGTTAAAATCACAGATTTACTTTCTCTGGATGTATTTTAGTATTGTAAAAAGCAAAAAGAAAGGCAAATACAATGTATTATGAATTATATAGACTAGCATCCAAAATGTACTTCTTTCAGTTAAAACAGTTACTGATGAACAGTTTCTGATGTAATTAACACTACAGCAATCTTGTGTTTGATATCAATCACAGTTATTGTAACTCTTATTGATTAGAAACTACATTCTAAACTTCAGTGTAAATAATATTCCCTCTCATACAAACAAAGAAAAATACAGCTCATCATCTGAAAATGAGTGAAAATTACCAAAATTTGCTCCACTGAATTTCACTGAATTTTCAATTATTTTATTTTAAAGACTCAGAACACCAGACATCTTATCAATGTAATATAGGCAGGAAAATTACAAAAATACAAAAAAACTAATCCATGAAACACATACTGGAAGCATATCTAAAATAACAAAATATGTGCTTCATAGTATTTCTAAAGATAACTTAAAATGTGGTGACAACATTAATTAATTTAGTTCGTATTTTGACCTTTAGTTTTTAGAAGAAATACAAGCATTTTTAGAATATATATTTATGCACATACACATATTTGCAGGCACTGCTGAAAGACAGGAGGCAGTTTTTTCTGAAGTAAATAATAAAATTATCTTCCAGAATTCTGCAAGATTCAAGTATCTTTCACAAAGTTACAATTTCTTGCAAAAACAATGAAGATTTGAAAAAAAGAAGTTTGATTTATTCACTTGCTAGGTTGCAATTGTCTGTTGAGAGATACACTGATCCCCTCAAGAACACAAATATTTAGACAAATTTTAAAATGTGTATTACATACTTGACAGAAGGTATTTACATGACAGCCCAGAGCTTAAGCAATCTGATATGAAATATTTCCCCATAAAACAAAGTCAAGTTAGAAAAAAAGTGCAGCTCAGCCACATAAAGAGGCTTGAGATTAAAAACATAAGCATTTAAAAAGAGATTAACCATATAAGTGTTTGCGTCAAAATTGTGATAACCTTCATCATACTTCCCAATTCACTGGATCCTATGCAGGAGTTTATGAAAATAGAAGATGAGCAGCACACAGCATTTACTCTGTGTCTTCTTTTGCTAAGCTGTTTAATTGCCTGCTTGTTATCTGCTGCCCTCTGCTCCCAGCAGTGCCGCATCCCAGGCAGGCAGAGAGGTCCCGGCACAGCAGGGATGCCCGTCTCACCCACCACCATGGGCAAGGGCAGGAGCTGGGCTAGAATCTCAGCTTCCCAACTACACTGACAAGGTGATGTCCAAGTAAGTTGGTAAAAGGTGGAAACAAGACTTGCAGACCTTGTTGGCAAGGAGGCTCTCCTGCCATCTCCCTGAAACCAGCACAGCTCTCCCCAGCGCAGACGCAGTGGAAGCTGAGGGCTCATTTATCACTTCATGACCTACTGTACTTTATCTTGGTGTTACTAAACAAACTAGGTATTTTGAAACCAGATATTTTGTCACAGAGTTTGGCAGTAACACACACATTCATCAAGGACAATTCTAAAACACCACCATGACTCAGGAGAATTCTCCCTCCCTCCCTCCACAAAGAACATGAAGAGTGAGACTTGGGACCACAACATGGCCAAAACGAACTGCCAACACATGAGAAACATGTACAGAAAAATCTGACAAATAAACTTACAGGCATAATCTCCCACTGTATTTTGCTCTTTTCAAAAGACAGATGAGCTTTGGAAGGTACACTGAGCTGGCTCAATGCAACCACCAGGCACTTCATAATTGTGAATTGCTGCCACCAAGCAGCAACTTACCAGAAAAAAGGTGTGAAAGATTTGTAAGAGTACAAGTAGCAAAAAGCTATCATATGAGCATGGAGGAGCTTTTAAACTCTTGTCAGGGAAAACAAGTAGCTCAGGAGAACTATATCAATTAAAATGAGATCCAAAAGCAAAGACCAAAGGGATTAACAAGGAGCAAACCCAGAGTCAAACACTAAACTGGAAATTCCTAGTCAAATAATTTAGGTTTGAACCATTTTCACTTCCTTCCATGCAATACTGAAGTCAGATTAATCCTATCTAGCTTTAAACACCTACACAGGATATAATCTCTACCTAAATGAGCACTCCTAGCAGAGCCTGTGGCTTTCCTCAGTATGTGAAACCAGGGAGAAGGGCTCTTCCAGCTCAGGAGCATTAGTGAAGCACCTGATGTTTGAATGGATGAATCCAGCCACTGTCAGGATGAATCACAAGAGGGAGTGGACTGTAAGTTATTTGGAAGAGAAGAGGAATTGTTGGATGCTTTTCTATACATACTGGAACTTGAGTTTGAAAAAAACACAACTTTAATTAATAGAAAAAGATTTATGTAGCCCAGATTGTACATCAAATTTTACAATGGATATATCTACAGAGAAACATAGATTTATTTCTTCCCTTGTATTTCAGACTTTTTAAGTGTCTGATATTGAATTCTGTGAACTTAAAGGTATTTGCTAAGTTAGTTTAGGTACAGAACTAAACATTTTGCTATATTTAGCTATATCTTTCAACATTTAAATAAATGAAAAGCTAAGATATGAGGGTGAAAAAATGCTGAGGATATTTGTTTCTAAAGCCCCAAAACAAAAATCGAAATCCCAGTACATATGGACATCATGTACTTGTGGACTATAACAAACAAAACACTTGTCAAAGAAATTATTTCTTACCCTGCTCTTCTTTCAAATTATACACCCATCTTAATATTGAAAACTGCTGCCTTTGTAAAAAATATGAGTGTCTTACAATGTACACAGAATGGTTTATTCCCACAGACTTATTTACTTAATATATTAAGTTGGTCAGAGAGGTAATCTTTATGTTTGCAGCACATAAAATATTGATTATTAATATTTTATAAAATAAGGTGGCAACTAGTAAATTTTCAGATATAATCTCTCCACTGAAGTCTATTTCCTTTGTTTACATACAACAATTTTTTTAAAATTTAAAAGTGGGATCTTAAAAGTGGAAAAAACACAATTACAGTATGTTTTTTATTTGCAATTAAATTCCAAGGTTGCAGAATACTGTATATGTCCCAATTTTAGAGAACTGCTTAAGGCATCTGCCAACCAACTTTCAAGAGGATTAGCTGTAATGAAAATGCAATATATGTAAATACAACCACATATTTAAATGTCAAATATTTCAAACACAATAGAAAAATTACATATTCGAAGTTATCTTTTCAAACATAATTCTATCAACTCCTTTCATGAAAGATAAAAACTTAGAAACAGTATTTTTATACTGTACAAAACATATAATGTGGCAACATATTAACTTAGCCTTCTTAATGTATCTCATCATTGAACTGAATGTGTTTTCTTTATGAACACAAAACATACCACACTTTTAACACCAATTTCACATATTTCAGATTCACTTTTTAGATTCAAAAAAGAAGAATCTTGTTCCTTGTGCTAAAGCCAACAAAAGTAAGGTAGAGTATGAACTTTAAAAACCACGTTTTCCTCTGTGCTCTTTGGCTATCTTGTTTACTTGACATGATATACAATATTAGCACAGGAGAAAGAATACAATTACAAAAGAAAATAAAATCATGCAGCTAAAACTCTTCTGACTTCAGACATATTTTTCTCATCTCTGGATGTGGTACAACCTTGCTGTGAACTATTAGCTTTCCAGTACTTAGAGACAGACGGTTTCATACTGCTCAACAGAGATTACTGCTGTCTATCTAAATAGGGCTTACAGTGGCATCAGCATATTTTATTAACTCAGAACCATAAATCCTATTCTTATGTGCTTTAGAAGACCAATACTCCTAGGGTCAGTTAAATTTACAACAGAGTGGAATGTACAAGAAAGACGCTTCACAGTAAGGATATGCTGCCTTTCTCTTGGAAATTCTTCTATCTATTGAAAGGTTTAATAAACAATATTTCATCACTGAGACAAAACAGTTTTCCAAGATTTTTAGCTCATTGCAACATTACACAGTACCCCAATACACTTAAAAATGTCTCAAAACAGAGGTTTTCTTCATGTTTCAAAATTCTCCATTCTTGGCATGATGTTAAGTAATAAACCAATTTTCATCAACATATTCTTGAATTGTGGGCTGTTTACTATTTTTATCTTTTATTGTAACACAACATTATTCACTAGAACTTCACTCTCAAGTAACAATGTAACAAATCAATGCTATCACAGCTGTGAAAAGAGAAAGTGAGCTTTGAAGCTATTTTATTTCATCCTATAAAAATTGCTGTCTTGTACTGATTGTGGAATCTAGTTAATTTGGTATTTTGTAACAAAAATGTAAAGAGACTGCAAAAAGCAAAGAGTCAAAAGTAAACATTTTGACCAACCTAATTCACTTACAAGAAAACCCACCAAAATTCCTGGTATTCCTTTTTAGAAAAATCCTCGGCATTTAAAGACAAAATAAGAGCATGTGTGTGACTTGTTTA
Source organism: Certhia americana (assembly GCA_018697195.1). Classification (NCBI taxonomy): domain Eukaryota; kingdom Metazoa; phylum Chordata; class Aves; order Passeriformes; family Certhiidae; genus Certhia; species Certhia americana. Next base: position 23,971,669 of record CM031879.1, read on the forward strand.
CATGAGACAGAAATAAATCTTTCCTAAATGTACAGAGTACAACGTTTTCTTTTGATAGTCTATGAACAACATTTAAGGAAATGCTTGAAACACTTAGCAAATACCCTGACTATTTAGCAATCTCACCAATATAGCTGCTTAGACACCATGGTGATGTGCATCATATACGGACTTCTGGAAACACATCATCAATTCAACACAAGCATGCAACTTTAGCATGTAGAGAGGGACAGCATGCAATTACACTGCATGTAACAAGGTAGGGGTGTTGTATGATGATGGTGCATCACCAGGAAACTGGGGAAATGCTGAGTCAAAAACACTGATGACTTGCATGATGTTTATGCTGGCAAAAGTATGGTTTGGAACAAACCAATAAAGAGGTTGGCCCTCAAAAAAAAAAAAAAAAAAAAAAACAAAAAAAAAAAAAAAAAAAAAAAACAAAAAAAAAAAAAAAAAAAAAAAAAAAAAAAAAAAAAAAAAAAAAAAACCAACCAACCAAAAAAAAAAAAACCCCAAACAAAAGCCCTTAAAACTACGCATGCTATATACTTTAATATGAAATTCAGCTGCCCAAGTAAAGTTACACAGAGCTCCTTTCTTCAAATGCATTGCAGCCTGCATCTACATATGATCTGGAATACCATGCTGTCTGAGCAAGCAGGCACAATCTCTGGTTTCTCATGTCTCATACTTGGTTCTTAGTAGGTTTTTCAATCCAGAGATTTTCCAGTTGGGCAACCCCCACTTTGCCAATCCTTTTGCAAGAACACCATCCTCGGAGACACTGCTCACAGTTATGCAAGTGATTCTTTAAGGTGAATCAGCGATCATAGAATTGTTTCTTAAGATGGGGCTAGTGGTTTAAGAGGTCGCTACTATCACAATGGGAATACTTCCCACCTCTTCTCTCTCTCTGCCTTTCCAAATCAGCCACTGGCTCCCGCAGCTTACTTACAAAGTCTGCAGCAATCTCAGATACCTCTGTGAGCCAATTCAGTTCACAGAAAAGGAAAAAAGCCTAGACTTCTGCTAAATTAGTTTTTCACTGTGTTACTGAGTTAACTTGATGCAAAGAAGGGTCTGCTGAGCTCCAGATGAGAGGTTGCAAAAGAGGTTGCAAGCCCATATACATTAGCCCACAGATCTAAGAAGAGGGAAGGGGATGGCAGGCTGAAGGCAGGGGACCAGGGAAAACCCCTTCTGTTTAAAATTTGCAAAAGCATATCATAACAAATCTCTAGTTGTAGTCTGTGAAACTACAACTCCACTTCAAAACTGTCTCCAGTTCTGTACTTATAATGAACCATCTTCTAGTTCATTCATACGTTACCTCTTTACTTTCTCAAGCACAGGATTTATTTTTTCTTCAAAGACCCTAGCTCAGACTTGCTTCTCAGAAAATACTTGTGTCCACTGTCTGTATATGCCATTGGCTACCCAGTAGCTCCAACACCTACTGAAATCCTAGCCAAACAAGCCCAGATTCACACTTCTTCCCACCCTCACAATAATCCCTAGCTAAAACAATTTGAGGGTTACAGTCAAATTGCTCAATCTGTCTCATAGTCAAGAGTATCTGAATTTATATGTCACTTTCTTCCAGTTTACAAAATGGAAATAAGAGCTGGGTTTATAAGTTATTTGTTTGTACTTAGAAGAGGTGGGGAGGACACAGAGAACAATATAAAGGAAAAAAAGAGCTTTTTGCTAAACCATCATGTGTCCCTTATAACTGTTCCTGGATGTGCCAAGTAGGTTTATTTACAGCTGTATGTGTAATCTGCTCTCATGCTCACTTTCAGTCAATTAAAGCAAACTGCGAAAAATGCAAGTGGAGAGATGAAACTACTTTGTCAGTAGTGTGAGCAAAGGCTATGGAAAACCAAAACACACAACACAGAGAACTCAAATACTTTTAATGAGTTTTTGGAAGAAAAATCTCATACATCCTGAAGGTAAAAGAGCTTAAGCAGAGAGATGGCATTTTGGCAAGTATTTGGAGAACTAAGCATCATTTGGTCCTGCTGATAAACTGCAAGCAGGACTCAAAGGTAGACATTAACTAAACGTCATCCTTTAGTCATGGACGTCAGGGGAGAACAGATGGGGATGAAAAAGTTATGAAAGTAGGAGAACTTGGTTTCACTGGTGACATTCAGAGGCTTCCAGGCTACTACGTAACTCCAAATTAATGATGACTAAGCATTTTGTCAACAATTTGAGGAACAAATTGCTCAAGTTGCTCAAGCTTTCAATGCTTGAAACTAAGCTTTAGAAGGTTTTAAGAACACAGTACTTTTTACTCAGACTTTCCAACTCAATCCTTGAAAATAACAACTTTTCTTTAGAGAAAAGTGTCTTTTGAGAAAGATTTACTAAAGCCTCTGCTGCCAAGTGCAAGACAAGATCCTCTAACAGACACTACATACTTTATATTGCCAAAGAATCTGCAGGAGGATGCAGGTCCAGATCCAGACATATATCCAGCTGCTGATGTGTGTTTCTTGGTTGCAAAAGTAACTGATTACTCAGTCCATTTTGATTCTCCCTATTCACTGCAAAGCACAGGACAATTTTTTACCCACAGCAAGTATCCACAGTTCTTCTAGAGAAGCATCTGTGTTCTCCCCTTGACAGCTGAGTGAGCTCACTATTAAAGGCACTATCTGTGGTAATCAGAAGATGTGGATATAACATTTAGAAAAGTATAAGATAATGCTCTTAGCATAAGTACATTTTCCTTCAAATTAAGGCATTATGGAAATTTAAATTTCAGTAAGATGACATTAGCAATTCACAAAAAACTCCAATGCCTTACATGACAATTTGAGAGAAATTTTGTCCAGAGGAAAGAGTCCAAGTTTATTCTTTCATTCTACCACAATACTGAAGGATCTCCCTTATCATGTGGCCATCTTGTTTCCCCTCTGAAATCCCGAACTGCAATCCTGGAAGGTGGCTCCACAGCAGATCTCAGTACACCAGCTCTGACGGTGACTCCAGGTGCAATCCTATTGCAGTTAAATTTTACCTCCAAGCCCAGTCCTTCAGAACCTCCATCCTTCCCAGCCTGCTCCCTTCCATGTTTAGTGGGCTACTGGATGGATGTTTCAGAGCAGCATGAATCAGCAGGAAACTAACAACACAAATACAACTACAAAAATTGTATCATATTTTTAAACTTAGCATGCCAAAAAGATTTAAAGAAATCTAAGGCATACCAGAGTTGATGCACAGAAGTTACACTGAGATGAAACAGGTTTTACAGAAAATTTCTCTCTCTCTCTGGTTTCTCTTCAGTAATTTTTCATTTCTTTATTTTAAATTTAAGGGACTATCTCTGAGATCCTCCCTCTGGTGATTCTTCCTACTTCTTTCTTAGTTCCAGTGCTTCAAATGTTGCCCCGCCTTTTGTATCTCCTTCAGAAAGAAGGGCAGCTTTCACATGGTACAAGTCACAGTTCTCTCACTTGCATTCTGTTCATATTCTTTATTATTATTTTTAACAGAAAGAAAGAACACTACAGGTTCCTACTGAACAAAGATATTTACAACAAAACTCAGAAAACTGAGATGGCATTAAAGCACTGGAGTTTATAGGTAGCTCCAGGAGACAGGAGCACAAGAACACCTGGGAAAAAATAAGGTATGATATTTAATGCCAAGGGAGTACTCTCAAAATCGCAAAATTTTTCCTTTTTGCTGTCCAAGTACTCAGCACTCAGTAAATATTTCACAGGTGTGTCAAGAAGCTTTACATGGATACAAGGGATTTTGTTATAAGCCAATATGATCTAAAAATACGCGATTTCTCTCGTAAGAATAATTTTTTTACTAGCTTATAACTTTTCAGTTTAGACCAACAATATTTGCACTACTGGGCTTCATTGTGGTGTTGCCAGTTCTCAAAATGTTAATACAAATATTTTTATATCAGCTTTCATACAGGCCATGTAACTCTAACAGAACTTCATGCCTTAAAAGAAGTATGTGTATTTCATATCAGAGGTGGAATAAGGTTCAAAAATATATATCTCAAGCCCTCAACCTATGAACAAGGTTTTTAAAAATATCAAAAATAATGAACATTTCGTACATTCCGACGCCTCTGAATTTTACATGAGTTCCTAAAAGCGTGTGATAATACTGTTTGAAATGACTGAATTAATTTTACTGTCCTGTTCTGATTCTGAAAGGTGACACTTGTAACATTCCTTAAATAACTGGGACCGAGACAGAAATGACAGTGGTGATTTTTCATCTAAAAGAGAAGCTAACTTTGTTACAAGGCATAAGGAGGGATGCCAAGCAAGAGCCGGAAATAAGGCAAAGGTTGTGCAAGTCCACACCAAGCTGGAAGGGCCATCCTCAGTGCTAATGCATCCAAGATCTGAGTTTGCAGTATAGGATGACTACAGAGCTGGAACCAAACAAAAAACCATGGCTGAATACTTAAGAATCCTAACAGGGTTTGACTTGTATTCTATACTGAGTTTTAGGAATATTACACATATTTGTCAGTCTTGAGTGTATTGTAACAACTAGAAATTCCTTATGAATGAATGAATGTTGAAGACCTTTGCACAGAAGGAAGGTGCTAACATAAAAGCACAGGAGAGATGGAAAAGGTAAGCACTTCTTGTCAGAGACGTCCTGCCTCATCCCTCTCATAACCTCCCTTCTCCATAGATGTCCATTTCATTGCCAGTACCAACAGAGGCACAGGATAAAAAGAAAGTAAGAACTTTGCAGGCATTTCCTTCTCACATTTATGAAGCCCCTGTGCCCTGCATCAGAAGGCAACACCTGCAAAACAACCTGCTATGAATATGGAATTCCCACCTAAAACACTACTTCTGAAATCTAGGTATGAGTGATGAAAAAGCTGGAGAAGCACTCAACTGCTCAGATTAAACTAGAATTCTGTTTTCTTTTTTTCACCACATCATGTTTCCACCTAAAGCATGGTCTTAAGTCCCTCTGAACAAACCTACTTTAATATTAATCATATTCAATATTGAGGGCAAGCTCGATGGGAGTGAAATGGACACACTTCTCATAACTACTCAGAGAAAGTACTGTATGGAGGCAACACCAAGAATGCTTGGGGACAAGAGGACAGAAACAGCCTCTTACAGGGAACAAATTACTAAGACAGGGACAGCTACACCTGAAAATATCATACATAGGTATCAAAAGAGCAGGTAATAAATTCCTCGCCTTTGTATTGCAGGTTTTATATTACCTAAAATAATTCTTGTAACCACCAATGATTTTACAGTATCTAGGAAGTTACACTTACGAGTGTTTGTGATTTGTTAACTAGTTTTGCTTAAGGTAATTTAATAGGCATTTTAAAAATCCAGACCTTCTTCACTGGATAAAAAAAAAATATACAAAATGTTTAATGAAGTACAGTAACTACATACTCCATTAAGCACATAATATTTTAACTATATGCCATGCGATCAGGCTACTAAGTGGAAACATCATGTCTATGCCTGCCTATTCAAAGTTTCCATATTTCAATGCTCAACATCAACATTTCATCTGTTTATTTATTTTCTTATATCAGTCTCTCATAAAAAACGTAATATATTTTACAACTGACCAAAGAGAATGTATAATATTTAAAAAAAACCAAAAACCCAGCATTAAATTTCAAACAGAAGATGACTGTTAGATGACCAATTTGCCATTATAACATCAGTGCCAAGTTGTACCCAATCTTAAGAACCAAACCCTCAAGAAGAATAAACGACATCTAAAATCATGGGTGTTTTGTTCCTTGAGGACATTCAGAGTAAATCTGGCAATGGTCCTATGCTGACACAAGGAACAATTCAACTAAAAATTGAGTGGCAATGTAAAAAACCCCACATGAGACAGCAAATGCCATCTCTCAAAAGCAGATTAAACTCGGCAGCTGAACAGAAGGCAGCAGAGGACAAACTGATTTGAAAATAAGAAATCATGAGGTCCAGAGATAGCTGTTACTATTTATGTCTCTTAAGAGGCAGAACCTTTATTTCCTGTTGGAGGACTCCAGAAGTCTGCTTTCTCCATTCATGTTAGATATTAGCATTCTGTTAATTGGTTGAAATGGCCTGTTGTTCTTATTTTCAGCAACCAAGAAAGAAGAATACTAACCATTTTCTTTGGGCTAAATTCAAATGCATAGTCCTATATAGAAAGGGGCGAGCAAGGAGAAGCTGCACACTCTACTGCTGCCATCCTGATTTCACAGGGGAGAGCAGTATTCATCAGGGGCTATGTACATTTTCTTTCTTCTCTTTGGGGCTGATGCAGACCACAGAGAGATTCCATAAGAAATGACAGCACTCTGTTAATTATCAAAGGACTCCCAGGGCTGAAATTGTGCTGGTACACACTGTACCCTGCACCTTCCTGAGCTGTAGTGCCATGCTCTACAAGCAAAGCTTATGCTGCTTCTAGCCTTTAGAATTTTTTAAAATAATTTGAGCATGCTAAAGGTTACCTATTAGCCACTGAAATTTTTCATGATGTGCACTCCACAGGTATTTTCACACTCTGAGAACTCCTTTATTACTTGAGAGTGGTAAAATTTTCTCCTTTACAGGGCCAGTAGAATCTTCTCCCATGGAGCGAGTGAGAATTCCAAGAAGGGCTTTCCAAGTTGCAAAAAATCCCTCTGAACCACAAATACGGAACTTCAAAAAACCCAGAAGTACATGGGACAGTCAGGGAAAAGCAGAGGCACAACATAATAATTATTATAGTACAAATAAAATATATAATATTTTATAATATAGTTTATAATATATAAAGTATACATGTTTCAGTTGAATGACAGTCCACATGTAAACTCACACCATGGATGTCTCCAAACCATTAAGCTTCTGCTATAAATTCCCTAGTGGATGACTCAGAGGTCTCCAGGTGAACTGCAATGTCTTCAGTGTCTCAGACACCACAAAATGCCTGATGAAGATGTGAATACAGAATAACAGAATATCCTGAGTTGGAAGGGAACCATTAGGATCATCCTAGTCCAACTCCTGACCCTGCATAAGGCAGCTGCAAGAATGACACCATGTGCCCAAGAACATTTTCCAAATGCTTCTTGAACTCTGTCCGGCTGGTGCTGTGACCAGTTCCCTGGGAGGGCCTGTTCCAGTGCCCAACAACTCTCTGGCTGAAAAACCTTTTCCTGACATTCATCCTAAATGTTCCAGACACAGCTTTAGGCCATTCCCTCTGGTCCTGTAACTGGGCACCACAGAGAAGATACCAGTGTCTGTCCCTCCTCTTCCTCTTGAGAGTTGTAGACTGCAATGAGTCTCCTCCAGGCTGAACAAACCAAGTGACCTCATCTGCTCTTCATAAGGCTTTCCCTTCAAGGCCTTTCACAATCTTTCTAAGTCCTTCTTTGAATGCTCTCTAATTGCTTTGTATCTATTTAATATTGTGGCTCCCAAAACTGTACACTGCACTCAAGGTTCATCAAGTTAAAAGATCCTGCTTTGGCCATTCATTGTAAATCTTGATTAATCTCTATGCACTAAGAAGCTAGGAAACATGGAGAAGCCTTTAATCCTTTCAGCAATAGTGTAGAGGCTCTGCCCACGTTGATAAACCAAAAGGGTCAAGTGCTGAATCTGTGAGTACAAAAACATGGTACTTGCTTGTGCTGCCCTCATGTCAGTGTCTGAATGAGGAAACTTGCAGGTCTGAAGTTTTGAAGGAAATACAGAGATTAAGATAAAATGTGGCCACAACTGTAGAAGTTTCTGTCTACATGGACCTAGAGTTAAAAAATGTGTATGGAAAATACAGACCTTCATTTCTCCCATACTTCTTGCAAGATAGGGCAGATAGGAGGTTACAAGGCAGTCCCATGTGCATTGCAAGGTTTAAGTCAAACCAGCCACTAGAGAAACAACAAGCTTTTGATGAACCTGGAAAAGGGAAGAAAATGGAGGCTTACTCCTCTGGTGAGCATGAGCAGATATGTGTGACAGATGAGCTTTTGCAGGGTTGAGGGAGAGGACACTGGAACTAGTAACAAACAAACACATTAAATGTCAAACATTCCGCTCTGGAATTTATAGGGACTGGTCTAACTGAAGTAATGTTCTCACTTGTACTCACAAAACACTCACAAAGCTCTTAGAAGTCTTCAGCATGCACACAGTGACAGTGGAGTATTTTGGGAAAGTGGCAAAAGTCAGAGAGACTTATCTGTCAGGCGTCACTGCCTGACTGGGCAAGGAACTGGTGAAGTATTGTCCTGTGGCCTCACACTGTCACCATAGCAAAAGTTTTCTGTAGTATGAGAAACAATAGCCAGACAGCTGAAAGGATACAGAGTGGGAGAGCTCACAGAGGGGAGACATACTTAGTGTTAGGTGATGTGCGGCACAAGGCGTCGCAGAGGTTAGCTGGGAAGTGTATTGTCAGAAAAAGAAAGCACAGACTAGAATCTGTTCACAGACAAAAGAGCTCTCACAAATTGAGAGTTAATAGTTTCTCCAGTGAGCCCAAGGATTTGCAGTAATATAATTTTTGTTTCAAGTGTTCACCCTGGGACCCAGATGCTTAGAAAGAGACTGAGACATTTGGAAAGATTCAGGTTTTGCACCTTTGTGGCACCTCTTATCAAGGAAACAATTGTAAAAGTAAATGAAAAAAGGCACACAGGGACACAAGTTAACAGCAATGACTACCACTACCATGATGAAAACTTCAAGGGTGACAGACAGAACATATGGAAGAACCTTGAAATGAACACAGTTACCATCTGAGAAGAAAATAAATTATTAACAAGAGGTCAGACTTCCAACTATATGACAGTATGCACCTACAATACTAAAAAGTTACAGACCACAAACTGAATATCCATACAAATGCTGCCTAAATCCATACCGAATTTCAACAGGAATAGAGTGCAAAAACACCCTTGCTACAGGCAAGAAAAATCATCTGTATAAGGCACTCTACTGGGGTGTCATGCAACTGGCTGTAAGTTACCTGGGATGAAGTATTCACTTGTCCAAGATGTGAAGAAAGAGGAAATACCAAATAGAAGGACACTGATGTCTGGAGCCAAGATAAATTCATCATCATAGGAACAGACAATGCAGATTGCCCAGAAGATTCTATGACATTTATAGAGACTAGTAAGAATATTCAGTCAAACCTGTGCCTCTGACCCCATCAGAGGTCATGTAAAGAGAAGAAACATGTAAAGAGAAGAAATCTGAAACAGGTGACATCAACAGTCTCGTTTACAAGATGGAACTCCAATGACGCAATTGAACAGGCTTACTTCCACTACCCTGAATACAGCAACTGCTTCCAAGTATGAGGAGCTAAGAGCAATGCAGAGCAAGTCCTCTCCTTGGAGCCTGCTGTTGCTTGCCAAGTCCTCCTGGTGGCAGAAGGAGAGTAGGCTGGAGCACAATGCCTGGCTCTAAAATTACCCCAAAGTGGCCACTCTCATGCAAAATGTCCATGCATCAGGCTTTATCATGTTTCCACTTCTTTATTAAGAGGAAACCTAAAATAGTTTGTGATCACTCAAGCAGGTTCTTGAAGTCCCTCTGGTCCCTGATGCAGGAGTAAGACAGGTGAACCGGATATGATCAACAATCAAACACTGTCAAGCTGTCATTACCTTACACACATTCATGGGAAAAGAAAAATTTATACTGGGGAGGCAAATAGGAAGACCTTTTCTTACCTTAGGGCAAAAAGGCTGAAAAAAAATCACTGTTGCATCATTAGCAGGTTTTTCACCTCAATAATGCAAACTCTTCCTGTAGAGATTTCTGTATCGATCAGATCAATACAAACTGACACAGTTATAACTGAAGCAGAAGCTTTTCTAAAGGAGATATATATACAAATTTGAAGGAGATTTCTCATATAATGAGATAATATATAAACATGCGTGCCACATAAATGCAAATAAAGGACATTGTGAAACACCCTTTTGACAACCTAAATGATCCTGTGATTCTGTGAAATGTCTCAACAGGGAATATATCTTATCATTTCACAGTAGCAAGGTATTTTATTTAAAATTTTCATTTCAGACATTAACTGAAATTCAATTCATACAAGGACATGGCTTTAACTTCACAATTTATTACATTATATTATTTTATTTGTCCCCATATTTCCTCTTTTCACATAAACATTTCTCTTCATTGCCTTTCTCTTTAAAATTCAATTACTTAACTGGTGTTTGATGATGAGGCCTAAGAGGAAGCTCTCACATGAAATCATAAAGTTTTTCATGTTTAAAACAGTAGAAAATTTAAGTAAATTACTGAATTAAAAGTCAGAGATAAAAACAAAATTCTAAAATTTCCTCTCAAAAAAAAAAAAAAAAACAAAACAAAAAAACCCACTAAAGTTTTAGGACACTATGTTATTTAAAAAAATCAAAACTGAAAACTGCAGAGCGGCATACTCTTAACAATGTCAATCTGCATTCAGTTCAAGAAAGATAAATGCTGCCTCACTTCTGTTGATGCTATTATGTTAGGAATAGTGCCAGTTAAAGGTAAGTCTCTAAAGTCAACTTTAATAGCTAAGATATAGCTAAATGAGAGCCATAAATAATTCATTACAAGAGGCCTGATTATTTCTGTATTACTTTTAAATTTCAAGTTACCTTCATGGATACCAGCAACTGGTATTTGAAGATTCGTATGACTTTGGGAACTTTTTTGAGCAGTATGTTATTGTCATAGTTTAAGAATAAAGGTATCTGAAAGTCCAAGGTTCCCACCTCCATGCCCACACTCAAAGCACATTGTATGTTACAATAAGAGGAAAACACTGCTACATTTGTAATCTGTAACACTGTTAGCTTATCTTGTAAAACCTTCCCTTAAATAAAAAGAACTTCTTTAAATGACTAGAGGTCGAAGGAAGTAAGATTCCTCCAAATAAAAATAAGTGGAATTACTTACAGAATTATTTTTTTGTTAACAATTCAATGTATATTTTGTCAGCATATAAGGTCTATGCTTTTTAGTAAGAACATTTTTGAAACTAAGAATTTTTTTTTGCATTTCATTATCAAAATGCACATGCAGCATATTGAAATTCAAACCATTTCAAATGCATTACAATACCTTCATCAGCACACAACTTCATAATTTTGGTAAAGACTTCGATAGTTTTACTCAAAACACATGATAAGAAAATGTAATTTTATTTCAAGGTTTACTGGAGGATTGAAGTCATTATTTTCCATCTCTAAATGCAACATGGTATTCCTATACAGCCTAAACACTGTATTTTTTTCCCGAAATAATAATCCTAGCCTTTAAAACATTGTTTAACATTGTAGCCTGTACAACAAAATGATTCTGCATTCAGCTTAGAGATCATCTGTCTTTGTTTCAGTCCTCCTTCAGGCCAAAGAGGTGCAGAAGTCCCTGAGGACCAGCTACATACCATTTTACCTGGGAAAGCCCAACTCCCCCTCCCTGCCTGCTCAGAGCTGTGCCTGCACCAGCAGAGGACAGAGATGCAGGAAGGCAGCAGCAGCCCCCTCAGCAGTGGTACCCCCAACCAGTCTCAGGCAGTCCATGCTGCCAGCTCCTCCAGAAGCCTTGGAATGTGCCAGCTGCCATGTGCCTGCTGCTGCAGCTGCAGTGCCTGTGGCTCCCACCAGAGAAGACAGGCCCCCCTGGCTGCCAGCCACCTCACAGACCTGTCCTGGCCCAGGGATGTGCTCCCTAACACATGCAGCAGTGCACCTGCTGCAGTGGCTGCCACCAGCACCCATGCCTGAACCGCTTTCACACCGTCTGAATTCCAGTCGTATGCAAAGCCAGATGATATTTGTGGACACTGGAGATAAAGTTTACATGCTGAAAGTCATAAACAGCTTTGAAACAAGCAGTCCACATGTTTTTTTGGTAGTATTTTTCCGTATCAGAAACCAGTAGTACCAAAGCAGATTGATAAGGGAATGTACTTTATGCACTCTTTGAACCATGGATGAAGCAAAACTTAACATCATGCTAAAATTCAGTGCCATAGATATATAGAAACAGAAATATAAAACAATCAGACTGTGTTTCAAACTGTTTAAAATAAAAGGTTATATTGACAGAATGTACCATATGCAGTATTGAGTCATCTCTGAGTAATGTTGGTCAAGTTCAATTAAGCAGAACACATAATTTCAGTGAGCTGCAATCATCATTGTTTCAAATTAGCATAACTACAATATTAATTACACATTCCTAGAAAGCAAGACGAATTAGGTGTAAAGGAGGATATGAAATATCCACGATTAAGAAAACTCCCTGCAAATCATCTGCAACACTGTTATTATAGGCTAATTTTTTTTCTTGATTTGATGTGTTAGAGCTTCCTTTCTACCGCATGTGTAAGACACTGAAGAATTTTCAGACTGATATATCATAGTGTGACAAGACCATCACGTTAGGCAACTAAGCATCTCTTTTGCCACTCGCCATTTCTGTCAGCTCTCCTGAGCAGTTCAGTAAATCTTCCAGTAGAAAACGATAACATGCCACCATTTATGTTCAAATGATATGCCTTTTAACCAGGATCTGATAAACAAGATCTGAAACACTCCATTAAAGCCTTCCAGAAGTTCTGCAACCACTTCACTTGAATTAGACACGGTGTATGATGCAGTCATTAATTGAAAAGAAGCAATACCGTGAGTTCTTAGATCTGCATTATGTATTCATGTTATTCTCTGCATTTCTCAATCATACAATTTTTAACAGACCAAAAGTTTTGTAATTGTAACACTGGACAGCTGTGTTAAATGGATACCTGCAACCTATGACCTGTAAGTGGGACAACACTTTAGACATTTTGGAATCCCATTTTAGCAGCCAGCAGAGAAAACGTGAAAGAGCTTACCACTGTAACAGGTTACCCTGCAGACTGCCCACCAGAGCGGGACTTCACTGGAATCTGCTGACGAAGAAACTAGAGTAAACATCAGCAAAAATACGTGTCTCAGCTCTCTAAATAGTTCTAAATCCAGTAATGACATGTTCAGCTAGCAGCCTTCCCCCCAGACCTTCTAACAGAGCTCTTGGAGAGTATGTGCTAGGAGTACAGGCTTACAAAAAAACAGAAAGTAGGCAAAACATACAAAATAAGAGCTTTTAATTTCTTCATATGTTCCACAGACCCCTAGTTTTCTAAATTAATTAACAGTAAATACCAGAAAATAGAAGAATTACTGCTGCAAAATGCTTTACTGATATTTTTCCCAAATAAATATTAAAGTTTCAAATAGGATGAAGAATAGGCTTTACTTAAGTTTGTATCATTTGTGGGCAGGAACTGAAAGGCAGAGAGATCTTTGTTATATTCTTCTATTGATTCAATTAGCTATGGAACGAAAAGCACAGAATTAAACAAGGAAGCTTCTCTTTAAACTTGTTACATTGCAGAGAACACTGGTTCTCTTCTGTATTTTCTTCTCATTTGGGTTCTCTGTGCTTTTAATGCACCACAGCATGTGTCTGACAATCTGGCGTAATTTTAGGGGTTTTTAAAATTTTTTTTCCACCACAGCACCATAATCTTTAGGAGATCCTTCCCATGAGAACCACAGCTAGAGGTCAGTGATCTTGGGACTGCCCAACAATTTAGGACCCTCTCTCCTTTTACTGCACAACACAAGGCTTTCTACTTCTTCAGGGGCTGAGCCCAGCCAGGACAGGTTTCAGAAACAGCTTTGAGAGAAAACAGATGCTGCTTGTCCTGCTTCCTCCCACTCCCATCTCTTCTAGTGGACACCCGTTCTCAGATTTTTTGTACTAGCCCACAGTTCTGTTCCTCACCTGCTGCTCAGGGAGAGCACAGGAATCCTTTTCTCTACATCATGAGAGAGAAGTTAAGCAGAGGACAGGATTTACACTGAGGAGAGGAAAAGATTTCTACCTGGAGAAGATGATGGGAAGACAAGACAGTAACAGCATGATACTGCTGCTCCTGAAGTCTGTATCAACATTTACAAGTTCTGATGGGTAAAGAAAGCATGATGTTATGATGGAAACTAGTAAAAACAAAAAGAGAATTTTCTGAGTTGGAAAGAACCCACAAGGACCATCAAGTCCAACTCTTAAGTGAATAATCCATACCAGGACTGAACCCACAAACCAGGACAAACCCTCATCATTATTAGCATCATGCTCTAAAAAACTGAGCTCATCTCAAGTCTACCATCAATTGCCTTACCTTCATGACTATTAGTTTATTTGAGAATGAAGACTCAAAGAAGAGGGAACCTTCCCATATGACTATCAGTAGTTAGCTGGGAAATCAAGAGATTATTCCAAGATCTCAGCTCACAATAAAGCCTTTGTGAAACATTCAGATCATACCATATTTCTTGGCATACAAGTGTCATGGAGAGAAGACAACATCAATTCTACAACCAGGAGAACAAGTATGTATAAGTATGCTATATGTAGCAATACATAATGTTTCCCAGAATGGGGAACACCTTCCTGGGAAATATTAACTCTTGAAAGCATTACAGTGGTTAATCAGCATAAATGTGAACTAGCATGGACAAGAGACTAATGTAATCCCTGCATAATCAAGAAAATCTGCGAAGAAGTGCTACCTGAGCATTTGACACTGGGGTCACTAGTATGATAGCCACAACTCAAACAGGACCCTGCTCAAATGGGAAGGATTTGCAGAACACACTTTAAGTATCACAAAGTTATATCATAATTATAATTAAGATATAAATGTATCATGAAAGGTGTGAAAAAGTGAATCTATTTACAAAACACAAGATTATAGGACAATTAACCATAACCCATAAGTACCCAGACTCAGAACAGAACCTTAACACTGCTTTTTTTATTCCTCCCTCTCCTTCTCTAAGAAAGGTGTAACATCCTGGAAATCTGAAGCCAGATAAATTCAGAAGAGAATATAGAGACAAGCAAACATTGAATTCTTAACCACTACAGCAGGCTCCTTAGGGCTGCAAGAGATTTTCTATCACTGGAAATTTTCCCTCCCTTTACCCCCGCCTCCACTGAGATCAGCTGGTTTTTTTTGAGGTATGATTTACTCCAGTCTTTATTGGCCTTAAAGCAGAAATGGAGGAAGTCCTCACCACAAAGGAAGTCATGCCCAAAGATTACAGTAGTTCTTGACAGGCTTAAAAGCTCTTAAAGTAGGACAACAATAGCTCAAACCTCTTTTAATCCTTTATGCCCTCATGACACGCTCATCAGCAAAGATCACCTGCCAGGGACTAAGACCCTGCTCTATTCCATGCCATATAAACACAACATGTAGGTAATCCCTGCCTGGGAAACTTGAAAACCCAAACGCATGACAGAAGACAAAACAGGTGGATTCAGGGGGAGAGCAGGAGGAAACAAGGAAACAATACAGGTCAGCAGGAAAGGCAGGAGCCCTCCTAGCCACAGCACATCCATTGTCACGTTTTCTACAGGCAACACAGCAAGGGACAGTTTTAATGAGGGATTTGAAGTCAGAAAAGTTTAGACCAGAAATAATTTGTACAGTTTAGATTACCAAGTGGTGGAAGTTCCCAAGGACTGTCATGGGCTCTCCATCACCAGGAGTATTTTAAAACAATGTTGATTTATTTTCCTCAGAATGATAGGCTGTACTTCAAACAGAAATTAATTCAAGAACTTCTATAGATAATGTTATGCTGAACATCACAATTATCCTCTTCGGCCTTACAGATTTCATTTTCCAGGTAATTTCTGCCCCTTTAAAAAGATGCATCATAATCTCATGTTAAATAAAATCATTAGTATCAGTATATGGAGTCCCACAAACCCAGTAAAATTATTTAAAAGATATATCAGCTACAAGACCATCCCTACACTCTTCTGCACTGTTCTTTTTCCTGCAATAAAACAAAGAAACCAATAGAAAAGTGACTTCACGAAGCCCACATGCCTCCCATATGATTAGGTCATTTACACCAGTGACTGGCTTATCATGTTCCTCAAGGAGGAGCATAAAAATATCACAAGAAAAAAAAACCAACAGTATCTCACTTGTGCCACACAACTTACTTTTGCTTTAGAGAAGAACACAGAAACATAAAGATAATCACAGTCTTTTTAACATAAAGATAATGTTAAAGAAAGAAGTAATATGAAATCTCCATTCAGAAAAGATGGAGACCATTTCCCAGCGGGTTATAACATATGTATTTAATAGGAACATAAAGAAAGCACTTATATTGTCTGCCTTGAAAAAATTGGTTCTGAACTGCAAGTCAACCAGCTTCAGACAGTACTCAGTCAATCACAAAATCACAGAATAGCTGAAGCTGGCTTGGACCTCAGGAGTTCTCTAACCCAGTGCTGCTCATAGCAGGCCCAACTGTGAGATCAGGTGGGGTTACTCAAGACTTCCAAGGGACTTAAAAACCCTGATAGATGACCACATCCACCACATTAAGCATATGAGCAAATAAAGTAAATAAATTTGTATTTATCATCCACTCATTGATGCACTTAAAAAAAAAAAGTGTGCGTACACCTCCTAAAACTACAGTGTGAAGAAGGTTTTAATCAGTCAAATACTACTATATTTACAACTGCACCTAAGTTCTTCTTAAGAGCAAGCTCACATTGTTGGATAAATTTCAAAATTACCTAAACTGTATGAGTTTGAGCATTACAGAGCCTATAGAAGAATTTTTAACTAATCAGCCATAGTTGGCATCTGTGAAATACCTGGAATAATAAAACTTTTGTTGAGTAAAAAAACTCTCTGAAATAATTTTTTGTATGACACATGTTTTCTAAGAAGGTCTAATTAACTTTAAAAATATTAATTCTGATAACAGAATTAATTTTCATATGGAATGAATAGTGGGCAAGGTAAAAATATAAGAGGAAAAAAAAGTCTTGGTCAAAGATGTAAACAGACACTGAAAAGTGCCCTATTACTGCATTTGCATTAAAAAATCTCCTTAAAAATACGATCATGCAAGGATTACAAATCAGCATTCTCAAGTGTTCTCTACAAGTCAAAACTGATTATTGTCTTGGATGACTTTTTAGAGTTTATTTCACATTTTCACTGATACAGACTAAAATACAGCAACACAATGAGAGGTGCTAAAGTTGAACAACTTTTGTAATGCTCCTCCAAAAGATTTCTGGGGACATTCAGACAATACATGCTTTGCCTTGTAATTAGATGTGCTCCTGTAGGAGATTTTACTGTTGTAACTTTTGCGGAGAGCATGCTTAGATCATTCCTCTCACCTGGCATATGAGCTCACACAGCCGAATCTGTTTAGTACATTTCAGTTTTTAAAAATCTCAAGATGCGTATTTTGAGGGGCTGAGGAAAGAGAAAAAGAGAGAAATTAACATATATATGGACTATGTATATGGAAAGTGTGTATAAGTCAACTTTTCATCTTTTGAGTAATAAACCCCAAGTAACAAACATCTCTTTGGGTAATAAATCACAACTCCATTATTCACAGCATCAGTGATGTCCATTAAGTTTGAGGTAGGTGTGATGAGTCCTTCACCTAAGCAAGGCTCCAACATTGTTAAATAAAGAAACAAGGCAGATGTTGCCTCTGGATGTCTTTCCAATGATGTGAAATTTAGTGAATTTAGACAGGATTCCAAGCAATCCCTAGATAAATGGAATTAATACAGGTATTTGAGAGTGAGCCACTGATGTACCTTGTACTCAAACAAGAATTCACTTTGTGGTAACAACATGGTGCTGGCTCAATCTGCAGTTTTAAGCCTCAGCATGGAGGTAGCTACACCTTTGTATTTCACAGGTACTGGGTCAAAAAGTCTTGGAAACCATCTAAAAAGCGTGATAACATTCACACAAAAGCAAAATTCCTTTTAATATTGAGGCAATAAGGATCTCCCTTATTGAGAGTGACTTTTAAATGACTTAAAATTATTTCCAGATTAGATAAAGTATTGGAAATCAACTTTTTAAAATCCTGGGAAAGAAATTATATACTGATGATCTATGTGTATCTGACAACCTCTTAGAACTACATTCTTGAGACAAAGAATAATACATTTTTACTGTTAGGTGTCTGAACAATGGAATAGGTTGCCCAAAGATGTTGTGGACTCTCCATCAAGGTTGAAGACTCATATTCCTGGAGAAATTCAAAATGCAACCTGAGAAAATCCAGGACAACCTGCTCCAATTTGCACGAGCAGAGTGGCTGGACTAAGCAATCTTCAGAGTTCTTTTCTCTTCGCAGGATAGAAAGTATTGCCAGGAAGTTGTAAAATAAGGGACTGGAAATGACTGCCTGAATGAACTAAATGAATGTACAGATTGGTTACAGAATAAACTATGAGGAGTATGGTAATAATAACCTTATCTTTCCAGTTGCATGGACAATACCAAAGAGGAAAAAGCCAGCTACCTGGGCTGGTTAAAGCTTGTAACTAACTGCAGCAGGATAAAGCAAAATTAAAATTTAAAAGTAACACACCTATACATATAAAACAAGAAAGAAAAGTTTAAGAAGTCCCAGGATACTATTGTCAATAATATAGAAATACTTCATCTGAAAACAGACTGAGAAATCTACCCAAGAATTAAAACAGGTATTGGAACTGAAACAAGCAAAATAATTTTAAAAGGCTTCTCTTAGCTTCCTTCTACAAGTTTTTTCAGTATTGTACAACAAGAAAGCAAGAGGGTTGGGCACAAAAATGGTCACAGGATTAGAAAGAACAATCTGAGTGACTACGTGCAATCTTTTGCTAAGGCAATTGCATCATGCCAATTTTGCTGGTAAGACTCCCTGTTTGAAATCTCTGGACCCATATGCACTACTTAAATTCTCTCTCTTCCAGCTCAGATTTATCCATACCTAGTTTACACTTGTTTTGTACTTGTTCTAACAACATCTTTTAGCTTAAACGGTTCTTCTCCCTATACAATGCCTTCTCTGCATTTCCATACACACTAATAAATACGAAAGAGATATCATATCCTTTCTCAATCTTTGTTTCATTAAGCCAAACACGTCATACTTTCTTAAGTCCCATCTTGCAAGATAAGCTTTCTATTTCCTGATCACACTCACAGCTCATCTCTGGTGCTGTTACAGTATGAATTCATTTTTCCTGGGAAAGAAAAAAAATGTTAGGGGCAATAGCTTGTTTTTCCATCCCAGTTCATCCACAAAATTTATGTCATGTGACCAGAGTTACTGCTCAGATTTAGGCAGTGTCTACTTTACAAGACAGTTACAAAAAACCTCAATAATTACAGATACAGAGTATTATTTCAAACATAGTTACAAACTGCTGTTCACAAACACTAACTTGGGAAAAAAAGCACACAGTGCATATTTGTATCATATGCTTAAGTACTACACAATATTCCACAACCAAGTGACTACCATGAAAATAAAGACTTCTTAGTACTGAAATATACTCCTTCTAGTAATCCATGCAATTTTACCTGCAAGGGTATTATTAACAGGATTTTTGGATTATATAAACGGGATTTTTTGGATTATGCATATACCTATGCACTCAGGGAACATTACAGCCTCCAGCTATAACAAGTAAGACCATTTGAAAGAGTGCACATGGAGGTGGCTTTCCTCATCCCTTACTTCTCTGAGAAGTTTCTCCTTAATATGTCAACTTTCCTATACAAAGGAAGGCACAAAAACCCCTAAAGATGAGGTGGAAGCATTCTGGAAAAGGCAGCAGCTTATGCTGAGAGCATAGAGACAAGTCGTCTGTCTACAGTTTAAAGCTTGGGAAATTCAGGTATGTAACTTTAGCATTTCCATTTCCCTTCCTAGAATCACCAACTGTCAACAAACATATAAGCAACTTCTGACTTAACAGATGCACATACTGTGCAAAAAGCAACGGCATCCTCCACATACAAACCCACAAAAAAACCAGCTTCAAAAACTGCGACTTCTCTTAAACAGATCACTGAAGAATGACTCAATTGCTTAAAAAAGTGATGGTATTGTAACTTGGAACAATAAACATTCTACAAGCAATTACTAAAACATACTACATGTCCAAAAGATGAGTTCTGAATATAAATTATGTCTTTATATGCAAGACATGCAACAAGTACCCCGTCTCATACTTGAATATACATGAGAATTATTAAACATTATGCTTCACCAAACTAAGGTCTTTATTATGACAAAGCATTTAGTCTTTGTTTTGAAACAGACTTTTAGAAGATCCTGTGGTAGCTTCCTAATACTTAAATTTTTCAGCTAATCAAAACCAAATGACCCAGTGCTTCACACACTCTCTAGATTGAAAAAGACACTTGTCCATCAGCCTGACAGACACGTAACAAAAGCAAGTGGTTCAACACAGTTCAGGTAATGCCTTGAAACCTGTGGCTGGTAGTGAACTCACCTGCTGTAGAAGCAGTTATTAACTGATTATCAGATTAGATAGTAACTCATCCATTCACTTCCAGAGGATCTACCTAGATAGGGCACCATGAAGAGAAATATCTCACAAAAAAAAAAAAAAAAGTTTTCTTCTGAAAGCTTTCTAACTATCTCATGCATGTAGCACACACAACAGTCTACCTGTACTACTAGCATGCTACACTCAGAGAGGTTATTTCTGTCACATCTTAGGCACACCTGCCTTTTTTTTAAAACTTGGGAATAACAAAACACATCTAGCAAAATAATATTTTTTCTCAACAGAAAACATAGCTAGCGTATCTCAGCCACCAGCATAACAACCTTCATCAGCTACATATGAAAACAGGGCCCAGAAATCCTAATTCAAAGTGCCAGTAATTACAGCACTTACAATTCACCCCATACCATGGAATGTGATTTTTATCAGTGTAAATGGAATAGTTTAAATTCAAAACAACAAAGCAGCTTTTAGATTATTGTTTTCCAAAACATGTAAAGGAAAAAATTAACTCACCATTAATGCTTTGGAACTAATAAGTCTAATTTTTAAGTGTAGTGAAGCAAATGGGTACTTTTGTACTGATGTGAGTAATTAAAGTACAAGAGCTTTACAGAGTCAGAGATGTAATGCAGCCCTTTTATCAAAAGCAGTCACTCTATCTCGGCCTGACAGTTAACAGCATATGATCTAGTAAACAAATACTTTCACACAGTACAAAAGTGCCATTAAAGGCCAGAACTGTCAACACAAATTCCATTCTTGCAAGAGAAAAAAATATATAAACTGTTGATCACCTCTGGTTGCCTTAACTAGCATGGAGGTTGTCATGGAAACATTTCTGCGAAGTTCACAGTGATGAAACACAAACACTTCCAGTTTAATTGCTATTAGATTTAGCATACCAGAGTTTATTTATACTCAAAGAGCATTATGATAAAATGCAGTAGAAAGTAAAGCTAGCAATGATCTGGCATAATAGAGCCAATGGATTTAGAAAAGAAAGGGAAAAAAAAAATGAAAGGAAAATAAAGCCAAATAAGATGGACTTTTTTATTAGGTAGAAACACAACAAAAGTGAATTACCTCTTTGCCAAAAATATTAATTAATCTTTCAGATAGAACGTAACTTGCCCATGGAAGTTTAATGTAACTATATTAACATACTGACATATGAAGATATTAAAGAAACAAAACATTTTCAAACAAAGCAGTATATATTTGAACTTCAATACAAATATAAGAATTTATTATACAGATTCAAAACACATTCTTACAAAAAACTGCAGCATCATGTTAACTTCTGTAGCACACATCACGTGAATCCCATGTATTGGCAATCTCTTTTTTCCAGATAAAATAGACCTAGTCCTGCTATTTTCTTACCAACAAAGTTCCTCCAGCATAAATGACAATTCTGTTGTCCTTGCAGACAAATAGAGTCCAATGATAGCGCTGACTGACTACATGAATGTAAGTCAGGGAGAGCTTAATTTTATTTCATTACAGCTAATGGGGATTCACTTTTATTTTATTAGAATTAAACAAAATACAGAGATGCATGCAAGCAACTAACTAAAATCTGCAGGTTCCTTTCACTGTAATCCGATTTTGGTTTTTTAATACATTTGTTCCTAGTGCGTGATTTAAGTAAATGCAAAAGCCTTAATAAATTCCAGTGACTTTTTATCTGTTTTCATTAGCAGAAGTTTACTCAACTCAGCTGACAGCGAACAACACTGAGAAGCTGAACAGAGGTCAGGGCTTTGGAAGAGGGACTGGAACCAGTCAGTGCACTGCAGTAAGTGCAGAAGTCACAAGGACAGAATGAGGATCCAGTCATGGTGCTGGGAGTATAAGCTAAAAATGGATGGGGAGCAGAGAGATGAAAGCAAGGGGAATGCATCACACTTACTTTAAAGACATTGTCGAATTCCTGGCTGCTGACTGTGGCATACCAGCACAGGAATGAAATCAATTGCCCATAGCCTGCCATCAACTTTTTTTCATTCACATGAGTGATATGTTTTGAATGAAGGTATGGAAGGGAAAATGATCTGTAATAAAATAACTATATTTTGAATAATTTTCCACTACCTGCTTGTTAGGCCTAATATCAAAGTAAAAATACGTTCATCTTTACAATTACCATATTTATGCCTCTTAACTCTGTTTTTTCTTTTCCCATTTGCCCATCTTGCATTTATTCAATTTCCACTTTTCTTCTTGCTGATGTTCCTGACAATCATCACTCTCCCCTTCCCAGCTAGAAAAGTTATCGTTAATGAAATTTTTAACGCTGAATTTTAAAGACCATTATTAGGTTTAGAATGAGTACCTTAAAAAAGGATTAATAAAGAAAATGGAATAAGAATAGAGTTGGTTTTTCAGATTACCATTAGAATCAGGAAAATATCAGAGTAGCAAGTTTACATTCTCAAGATTATAATTATTATCCCAATAAGAAAATATGGATTCAAAATGAAAGTTAAGATTTGGAGCAATAAAAAAAAAAAAAACAAAAAAATAAACATTTTTATCAAGTAGGCTCCTATCTACCATGTAGAGATTATTTTATTTCATACTGCTTTCATTAGTTAGCTATACTTCAGCTCCTACTACATAATTTAGCTTCCAAGATGCTACTTCCTGTTAATTAATAATGTGCTTCTGATCTATACAAACATTATTTCTGTGAAAATTACTGAAAGACAGAAGTTTCTTTAACCACCACACAATATTCTGCAGGATTATCATGGTCATTATTGAAGAATAAGAATGTGCCCAGTTCTGCCACCGTAGCATATTTGTCTTCAGGTCTTCTTCCCACAAGGGAGAAATATGCAGATGAGTGTCCTGTTTTGTTAAAGCCATTTTCTCTTCTACTTCCATGAGTTATTTTGTCCTAGGGGCAACTGGAAAGTTGGTTTGTTCTGATAATACGCATACAAATAAGCTCTGATGTACTCAAATAAAAAAATAATTTAGAAAGAATTTGTATTAAAGTAAATACAAAAAAAACATGTTGGTCTTCATTTCTCCTTTCTTCAGGACATAATAAGGTCCCTGAACAAGACCTCTGCTCTGCAGAGAGAGTCTTTATTCTTTCCTTTATAGAGAGCTCCTCTTTACCTGGAGAAGCTCAACAGAGGCCTCAACAGTGGCTCCCAAACTCAGGGTGAACCAGGCCAAGAATTTTGAAAATAAACACCAAGACACCAAACTTCTTCCAAAGTCTTCCGAGGAGATGATGAAGACAAAGCTGACTGTTCTGCCTACTTCAGCATTTTCAGCTGCTCCATCCTCAGAGATAATTTGCCACATAGGTTGCACTGAATGTATAGCTTGCAAAAGGTGTGTATACTGAAAATTACACTACCAGCTGACAAGGTGGTATGGTGTTCTAGCTTACAGAAAATCTTAAATACACACAATTCCCTATAAAAAGACACTTTGAGGAGGTTTTATGCATCTATTGATTAGGCACGTAACAGTTGTACACAGTACTTCATGATGAGATTTATGACAATTTATCATTATTCCAAGTAATACTTCCATACCCTCTAGTGTTGTCTAGGGAGTGTTTGATAGGTTATAAAATCTAGAATTGTTTTGACCTCTGCTTCAGCAGTGAGAGACCTGAGATACTTTGTCATGCAGTTTTCTTAGCAGAAGCCCATTGAGAAGAGGTTAAACAAGTGCCCCTCTGAAACCAGGATGGATGTTCCACCATGAACATATGGATGGAAATCACAGTATCACAACGCTTGGAGGAG
The DNA here is from genome assembly GCA_018697195.1 of Certhia americana. Taxonomy (NCBI): domain Eukaryota; kingdom Metazoa; phylum Chordata; class Aves; order Passeriformes; family Certhiidae; genus Certhia; species Certhia americana. Next base: position 23,995,892 of record CM031879.1, read on the forward strand.
GTGATCCTTTAATAATAGCCAGCTTTCTTGGGCCCCTCTTTCCTTCAGGGCTTTATCCCATAGTACTCTACAGCCAGTTCACTGAAGAGACCAAGGTCTGCCCTCCTGAAGTCCAAGGCAGTGAGCCTGTTGAACATTCTCCTAGTGGCCTAAGGACCTTGAACGTCACCATTACATGGTCACCACAGCCAAAGTTGCCTTTGAGCTTCACACTCCCCACCACTCCCTCCTAGTCTGGGATAACAAGGCGCAGCACAGCACCTCTCACCATCAGCAAATTTATCACTTGGAAAAGAAAGTTATCATCAATGCACTTCAGGAACCACCTTGATTGCTTATGCCCTCCTGTGTTGCCCCTCTCCCAGTTATTGGGAGGTTGAAGTCTCCCATGAGGACCCAGCTATTTCAATACATCTATAAAGGGCCTCATCTAGTTGGTCTTACTGGTTAGACAGCCTGTAGCAGACCATCACTTTGTCACCTGTCCCTGCCCTCGCTTTAATCCTCACCCAAAAAAAAATCTCTCTTGCCTCCGCCTCCACCCCCAGACAGAGCTCCAGACACTCCTGTTGGTCACTGACACACAGAGGAATGTCCCCTCCTTGTCTCCTCTGTCTGCCTTGTCCTTCCAACACTCCAGCCACAGGAGCCATAAGACCATGGTTTACCTTGAGGTCTTCTTCCCAATTCAAAATAAGACTAGCGTAACAGACAAAGGGCAGGACAGGAAAATGTCTAACAGCCTTAGCCAATGTGAGGGGAAAGCCAGGACAGCCAAGGAGCCACAACCATCCTTGATTGCTGAACTGAGCAAAGTTGGAGGAAAATGAGACACACAATGTTTCAGTGTCACATAAACTAACAAATACCAAAAAGGAAAACTTCAGAAAAGAAGACCCACTGCAGACTTTGGTAACCTTTTGACTTGAAAAAAGCTGTCCATGAGGCCACATTCCTGTTCTCTATTTCAGCTGGAGAAAGCAGTGAGAAAGTGAGAAAAGGAGGCAGATGTAACTGAACACTAAGCAGTGAGCTAAACCTACAGCATAGTTCTTCATGTTGAAGAGGTCATGCAAGTCCAGAAGAGCAAAAGCAGGAGTCTGTGACTGTGAGAGTGCACAGTTCTCTGACAGCTTTATTTTTGTTGTATGAAGGGTGAAGGAGCTATGGTGGAAGCCTCACCTTTAAGTCTTTGACTGACTTTTTCTCATCTGTTTCCATATCCTCAACAGCAAACAGCATCCCTAGGCACACCCAAGACACACCTTTTCTAGGCAAAATATGATCCCTTTGAGCCAATTTCAGTGCTCTACATCCTCTTGGCAATGAAAAAGAAAAGGGCCAGAAGAAGAAAGAATGAATCTCAGTAACAGGTATCAAGATCCCTCGTCATTTCCTTGCTTATTAAAAAAAAAAACCACAAAAGGAAAATGAGATATACTGGAGATGGAAGTATAACATCAGACATACTCCAGTATGCTGTCTTAAAGACACTTCAGTAGAAATGAGAAAGAAAAACAGTCAAACTACACTAATGGAATCTGTATCACTGTCCCCAGGTGATTGAAATCCCTTAAATTTTAGGCATTTGTTTCCCAAGAGATGAAAAAATTAAGGCAGAAAAGCTGCTAAGATTATGACTGTTCACTTCCTTGGCTGCAGCACCTTCACAGGTGGGCAACAACAAGCTCATTCTCACTTTTACTCAAATTCATTTCTCTCAGTAGAATGACATCGCAAGGAGAGAGGATGGTATCGTTATTTTTTAAATTTTATTCATCGTATTAATTAAAATCTGCATTGTCAATTCATTTAAAATTTCTTCTTAGCACAATGGCAGTCTGTTAGAGTCAGCTACAGAAACAGAAATGAAAGGAAATAAACCTCCAAGAAAAATAACTTATAAAGTTAGAAAAAAAAAATTGCAATGTTTTTAATACCATCGCTGGCAAACCCACACTAGCAAGTTTACAGTTGATGTATTCCAGACTACACCAAAATTATGTATGTGTAAAATGTTCATAATAGAGAACAAAACATCCAAAATTTATTAAGGTTTCATGCTGATTCTCCAGTCTGGCAAATGTTTGTAAAATGAAAAAAAAAAAAAAAAAGGAGAAAAAAAAAAAAGAGACAGTGTTAAGTAAACATTTCAGACCTGAACCTTCTTTATATGCCTTTGAACCTTTCCTTTCATGTGCAATACCTGACAGCCCACTGAGAATAAAATGCTGAAAGCCCCAAAGATGGGTAAAACAGAATTTCTGACTCAGGAAATAAAGATCAGCTGAATATGATTCCCATATGGCAAACCAGATCAATGGAAAGCAAGACCAAAATTTACAATATCTATACTGTGCAGTACAACATGGAGGTTGTCTTTTATTGCTAGTAGCAAAACTCCCAGTGGCCAAGAATAAAAGCAGGCACAGAGATTATACCTCCACTAATGGTGAACTCTAAAAATACGCATTGATAGATTTCAGATCGGAAAAGGAAAAAGAAAATTTTGGTTTGCTTTTATTTAGTGTTATGGAATACCAATCATCAACTAGAGCAATCAACTTTCAGCACAAAAACCAGGATTATTAATATAAAGGCATGTTTTTAAAGCCAAGGGGGAAAAAAACTCAGCAGCTTGGATTACCTGATATGAAAAGAAACACTCTTAGCTGTAAAACTAAAACAGCTTCAAGGCTACTTTTGTGATAGCATGTGTGGCTGAATGTGAGAGAATGTATAACAATATTATTACTTTTATTTCAAGATTTCCTGCAAAACCTCAGGTCATGCTCACGAAGACTTTCTTTAAAAGCAGTGATAAATCTGCTGAATACTTTTCAGAACTTGAAAAAAGGGCAATGGGCAGCAGGGAGGTAATCAAGCAGTCCTCAGCCACTGAACCTGCACAGCAATGCTTTCACTGGGGTTAGCAGGAGCCCTCGTCAGGGACTGCAAAGCACTGTACCTAGCCATCTCTGGTGGGGTCTCAGAGGGCAGATGGAGTCACAAGTCTACAAGTAAAGGAAAAAAGATCCAACTTTTCCCATTCCTCTAATAAAGACATGTTCCATCTAGTTCAGATGGAAACACAGAAAAGAGAAATCCTTAAAAAGAAAACAAAACTGACAAACTGACAATATTTTTAGTAAATATGCAACTGGCCTAACCAAAGTAAAAAAATATCAAACCACTTTCAGGTTTCAGCAAAACATTTGCTCTATTCTACCATAAAGTCTCAACCAAGGAAGAAAAAATTTTAAAAAGGCAAAGGAGAAAAAAGGAAACCTCACAGCATCTTTCATCTTGGACCTACTCTCACAACACTTTCCACTTGAAACTAAAGATATCCACAGCAACGAGAGCCTTGTTCCAGGATGCCCATAGAGAGATGAGGGTGGAGGTAAACAATAGGAACTACATAGCAATATTGTCTTCTCTATCCCTCTATAAACAAGCAAATTAAATACTTTGACCCTATATATGGAGAGAGATTATTTGCCTTAGAATTTTCAAAACGTTTTTCCCAGTAGGTGGAAATATATCTACATATTTAAAATCATGTCCATGGCAGAAATTCTACTGGCATTCAACTTCATTAATCTTCATAACTCAGTTTCACCACTAGTAAGCAATGCAAAGTCAAGTCAGTCCTGGCTCTGAAAACCTAAAAACTTCATCATTGTTACTGGTGTATTAATACATCTTATCTGTGATACTTCATCAGCAACAGTGTGACACACTTTTAGCACAACCTTCAGCAGCAAATGCTGCCGCTAAAGATCAATACACAAAAAGCAAAGAACAACAATATTTGAATAAATTTATGAAACATCCTCTTCCGCAAGAGAAATGGTAAAGGAGGGCATAAAAAAAATTCTGGGCCCCAGCAGATCACCACTCACCTGGGGGAGGTGATTGTCCACTTATCTCTAACAGCACACTGCTGCTCTGAGCAGCAGTTGGTACAGTTGGAAGATAGCACATGTGCTCCACTAATAAGCATTCCTCTTGCCCCCTTCCTTCGGCAATATTACCATTTATTTAGGCCAACTGGGATATCATCCCTCTCGGTCTTTGGATACATGCATCTAGGTCCTATAGATTCAAATATTTCCAAAAGATTTACATGCAAATATTGTAGGATCTTTGCAAACACTACCTTCAAAGTACACCTCTTCTCTTGAAGTGTACAGCTGTTATGCTCCCATCGCTCTTATTTCAAATCTTGTTCTTATCTTTTGTTCTAATCTTGACAAATGTAATCTCATTCCACTGACATAAATCCAGTATCCCATTATATATTAATCACTTATCTTCCATGTCAAAGCCTTCCTATCATCTCTCATTCCATATCTAGAGGTAAACTCCCTTCTCCTTTACGTCCAGGCTGCCAGCTTCCATCATCTATGTGCTATTTTTTCAATTACGTGTCTTCAAGCTTTTTATCCAGGCTGATGCCTCACACTGCTATGAACATTCACAAGACTAACTGATTAACCTCTTTCAAACAGCTTTGGCAGGAGACCTATGGAAAATTTTAAAACCAATTATTTGCTGATATGCTATGATAACTCCTTGTTTTTCTGTCTTCCCTTGCCTGTTTTTAAACATTGTCTTTACCCACCTATGTCAATTGTCCTCCTGGGTTGGAACTCAGTAGTTCTCTGTTTTCACAGCACCCAGTGGTGGCCCTTCCAGTTCATATCCAGGTCTCTAAAACACTGTCAAAGGACAGGCATGAAGTTAATGAATGCCTAAAAGCACACTAAACCACTTTACTTTCCTCCTTTCAAAAAAAAAAAAAAAAAAAAAAATAGCCATCAAGCCAACATTGACACGTCTCCTGGTTGTAAGGTACTACTAGTATAATTCCTTCAGCACATTTCAATATGTGTCAGAGAAGTCCTTAAAGCACAATCTGAAGTATCCCAGTGAAATCTACTTTCAAGTCCTTAATAATATCCTCTTGTAAATAACTACTCTCAGTGTTAAAAACAACCCTTCTCCCAGTGGGCTTTGTTATGCCCTCACACGGTGGAACAACAACACTCTATTACAAAATATCTGCCGTCCATATAGTTTCCTTTCCATATAGCTTTTTAAGAATGTATCAAAAAAAATTGACAACAAGGAAGGAAGGAACTCGGGACAGTATTAGCTCTGTTACTCCTATTTAAGATATTTTTATACAGCCAAGGGTATAAATTCCCAGTTTAAATATAAAATGTTTACATTCACCCAATTAGCCAGAATAAATACATGTGCCTATTTTAGAGGCACAGCTTTCCAGACTTGATGCAGATCCTGCTACTGAAAGCAAAACCAGCAACATCTCTCTAGAAATATGCCCCTGTATTTCCTTGTACTTAAATAATTTTTGGTAAGGTCTCATATAACATTCCAAATAGCTCGTATAATTTCCTATCTTCTTAATCATGCATTTGTTTTGTGTTTTATCAGTTGGCATATTTCCTCTCAGCTTTGTAAAATTTTTGCTCAGTTTCACAGTTTACCTTCACAGAACTAGCAAGTTACAAATATTCATGATACACCCCAATTATTAAAAAAACTCCTTAAAAATATCAGGCTGGTCACTTTAGCTCTTATTACTCTTTATTAATTTCTCATAATTAAAAAAAAAATCTAAAATTAATGTTTTTGGAGGAAATAAAGCAGTACTATCTATCAAAAATAAGAGCCAAACCAAGGAAACTTATCATGTAACATACAACTATAAAAAAGAGTTTCAACTCTCACCTATGAATCAGAGCTTCAAAAATTTTCAGTATCTAAAAATACAATCCATTCCTCTCTCACATTTTTTATCCCTGTGACATAAAAAATCTAAAAAAAAAAAATTAGAGACACAAGTCCAAATTGTAAAATGACTTTATTTCCCATCCCTTTTACAAGCTGAGTTGTGTTCCTACCACACCAACTTCCCCCACAGCATACAAGATCAATGCAGTTCCAACCTCTTCTCTGATGAGCCCCAGCTGCAGAGGATGGAAATCTTGCACACTGCAGAACATATGGGGTACCGAGTTTTAATAGCCTGATTCTGTAACACTGGGTTTGGGAAGCTTTTACACATCCTATTAATTATAATAATATCAGTGAGGCTTACCCAGCAAACAAGCCAAAGTAGCTGAGCTCTGCAGGAAGTTTTTCAAAGGTATAATGGAGTTAACCAAAGGGCATTAGTAAGTACCGAAGGAAAAGCACGGGGAGATAATAAAAACAAGCAATCAGCTACAAAACATGATATGAGACCTGAAGGCTACCATTTCCTTTTTCAAGCATAAGATTGATTTTCTACTGCATCTCTAAACAAACTACTTGAATCTTTAGCCTTACAAAAATCAGGTTCCACTTTAACTTTTTCCTGATACATCTGACATTTCAGCTGACAAGAGGCACTTTCCACTGTACAATGATTTTGGTAAAAATGGGATGATTTCTTGTGTTTCCACTCTATCTTATGCAGCTTCTTCACTCTGCAGCATTCCTCTAGTTAGATGGAATTGTTATGACCCTCCTTTGCTGATGAATTGAGTTTCTAAAACCATACCCTCCACTATTAGGATTCTCTTTAAATAAACATGAGACAAAAGAAAACTTGAAAAAGTACAAGCAAGAAAAAGCAAACAGAAAAATTTGAGCTACACTCCTTAGCATTAGAAGTGCTCTCAAAAACTTCCAAAAGCAAAGATTAAAAAGGATTATGGCAGAGGAAGGTTTCCTTGACCCATATTCTGGCTTCCAGAAGTATCTCTCAGCCCGATTACAGGGACACACTTGCTTAACATCTCAGCCCTGACAAGCTACTGCCACTGTGCAGAGCATCACATGCCTTGCCACAGCTCTTGTCCAAAAGCTCTGTCCTGGCTGTCCAGGAGGGTACGGCTGCAGCTATAATGCTCTAATTTTTCCAAGACCTGTACACTTTTAACAGCTGAATATGAAATGAGTTAAAGTACTTTGGAAAGCTAGGAGCAAGTTAAGCTGTCTGCACAGATATAACCTTTGTATTTTCTGACAGCTCTATAACAAAGAAAAAGCATCATAATCTCCGAAGTTCAAAAACCATAAAAAAAAGTCTCCTTAAAAAATGGAAAACATAAGTTCTCTCTTCTCTCCCTCCTTCCTCATACTTTTAATATCAGTGGAATTATTTCTTTCTTCCTGTCTCTCTCTCTCTTGTTGTCAGGGTTTGTTTTTGTTTTTTTTTAATTTGAACACATTTTCAATCTGACCTGTCTTAAGATTTCTGAACTTTTCTGTCTGCCCATTAAGTATGTAAGTATGTGAAAATTAGTATACTGCAAGCACCAGGAGGTGGATTATGTGTTATTCATTGCACAGTGACAATTCAGCTTTTTTTGTCAACCACAAATACTAGTGAGACAGCAGTGAAAAGCAGGGTACCAGGATTCCAAGTTTCTAAGAGCAGCACATAATCAGGCACTTTCAAAGATGAACTGTTTACAGCATCTTCCTTTGCATCACAAGCCATGACCTGGGTTCTGCCCTGTAAGTAGAAATCAGAGGCTCCTACTTGGGCAAAGTTAACCTCATCAGTTATCAATAAGAGACAAATCCTTTATGTTGTGGGTCACACTGGATCAATGAGACTTATCCAAACACTCACTGGAGTCTGTGTTCTCTGAAAGGCACTGCAGCAATGCAGATGGATAACAGAACTCAACTCCAACTCCATATCAGAACTGTATTTTACATTTTGCATGAAGTGACTTCAGTCCATGTTCACCCATCTCTTTTACAGGTAAGATAACAGAATTATCCTTTAAAGAAAGAGTACTGGGCCTTAGTGAATAGTAATTATCACAAAAGGCATACATGCATAAAAAACATTCACTGTAAGACATAGGCTTATTATTCTTGTTTCTATTAAATCTGCCTTAAATAAAGGTACTTGAATGAAAACACCATAACCTTTTTCTAAATAAAAAAACATACAAAAACAAGAGCTTCCACAATGGGGTCTACAACAGGTGCAGAAATTATGTTTCATAGAATAAATTTGTAATGCCAAGCATTTGTTCCAGTTTGCAGTCTTTTGTTATTGTTTTCAATCTTATTTATTTGTTTATTTAAATCCTTAAGTTATTAGTGGTCAAATTTAACATCCCATCCAAACATACAACCATCAACAGAAGATTAAAATTAAAAAAAAAAAATACAATAGTCTGCGTGAGATTATACTGAACTGCAAACAAAAGTGGAAAAAGCAATTAATCAACCTTAAATGAACAAAAGCTCTAGATCAACAACGTGGTTTAAAACAAATTAAAACTTTGCAAATAACCACAGAAATGGCTTTTTTATTTCAAGTACACTGAATTTTAAGAGACTTCAAACTGTTCAAATTGCCACCCAAAGACCGAAAAAACACAGCTTATGCAGCTACTCACTATATATATTTTCACATTGCTAGAATTTTTTTTTAACTTCTCACCAAGAACAAAAATGCAGGCCTTCAGTGGAGTTGACAGCTACAGAAGGCGCAATGCCTCTGATGTTATATTGCAATAATCAAACTGATCAAGTCACAAGTGCAATGTATATCACAAGAATCTACAGTACAGCTAGAAGTTGGGGTTTCTTTTACAGAGTTTAGCTTTGTGTAGTTTGCTAGAACAGTTTTTACCACAAGTACTTCAGATCTTCCAAGTAAAATTAAGAAGCATAATTTTCATTTACGCAAAACATGTTTGGCGTGAAAGACATGGTTGAACTGGAAGCAGTTTGGGTACAATTATTAGCTGTTCTACACAGTTCTTACTAGAAGCACACATACAAGAAGTAAATTTAACTCATTATTTTTTTAATCCATTAGAAAATTCTAGAATGAATTATGAACACTTGAACAGTAGCCAATTCACTTTCCCCTCAAATTTTTTAAGACAAACTGAGCAGTACAAACTACAACCTCTTTACTAAAAATGCACAGAAGGTACTGGAACAATGGAATGCAGTTGATGTGCTTCAGCAATAACAGGGCTCCACCCTCCACCTATCACATCCATATTAAGCCTGTAGAAACACTGTAGGAAATATTAAAAGGACAGATCTCTTTCTGCAGGCTTTTAAGGAAACTATTCCCATTATTTCTATAATTGAAGCAAACAGAAAATTGGGGGATTAACTCAAAAAGATTTTTTTTTCTTTTCCCAAATCAACATAATTATTTTTTTCCATTCTCTTCTATTTTTAGCTGGATATCCATGGCACTTATACCTTGAAATTACTTCAAGCTGCACCAGAGGAGGTTCAGGTTGGACATCAAAAAGCATTTTTGCATGGAAAGGGTTTTTGAGCATTGGAACTCAAGAAGGTGGTAGAGTGACCATCCCTGGAGGTATTCAGAAAACAACTGGACATGACAGTTAATGCTGTGATCTAGCTGACAATCAAAGCTTGACTCAATGATCCTGTAGGTCTTTTCCAACTAAATAAATGACTTTATGATTCTAAGTTCCATTTAGAACTCAAAGAGTTACACTACAGTTATACCTCAACACAGTATTAAGCACAATAACAGAAAAATTATTAATACCTTGCACAAGAAAAAGCTATCAAGGTGTCATGGGTTGCAGTGCAAAATGTAACCAAAACTCTGTATTCTATCACCATCTGTTGAAATTGGGGGGGGGGGGGGGGGTGTAATTTTCTGTCAATGGCCAACTCTCAATAAACCTGCTGGGGCAGTTTTCTTATCTCTTCCACAACCCAGCCTCCCTCCAGGGAGAAATCTTCTGCTAATGGGCCATTGAGTCTCACTGATAGAATTATATCATCCCACTGGGAAATGCTCCAGCCAGGGGGAGGAGACAAGTATTCCTACATGGATAAAAATCTGGGAGTTGGAACACCAAGGCAGCCTTTCCACTGGATTCTCAGAGGAAGACCAGGCCCATCTCTCACCACTGGACCTTCAGTGAAAAACTCCACTTTTCTACAGGAGCATCACTTCAACAGAGCCACATCTGCCACTGGGACTGCAGCCACCATGGAATGGGACTGCCACCAACACCCTGACCCACAGGGTGTCAGGTTGGATCTTGACACTGTCAGTGGGTTTGTCTGGTTTTGTTTTTTTTCCCTCTTTTGTAATTGTAATCTGCATGTGTTTTTGTTTTACTGTTTATTTTAGTTCCCCTAATAAAGAACTGTTATTCCTATTCCCATATCTTTACCTTAAAGCCCCTTAATTTCCAAATTATAATAATTTGGAGAGAGAGGGTTTAAATTCTCCATTCCAAGGGAGACTCCTGCCTTCCTTAGCAGACACCTGTCATTCAAACTGTGACACATGGCAAAACACTGACACTGTCCTAAAGAATCTCTCTTCTACATGAGATGTATCTTCTCATACATCTCTATTCGTAAGAGCTCAAGTTAAAAGCTTGAAGTGAACTTTTGCCTCATGCAGTTAAACTACCCTTTGTGAGAAAAGCTAATTTCAGAGGTATCTAATTTCTCCATAAAATAATTTCTTCCTGCTTTTAAATAATTCACAAGAAAAATGGACTGTCTGCTGAGAGAATAGCAACATTCATTTAGAACAACCAAAAAGCCAGATGTGAGAAATATTGCAACACCAGTGAAAAAAACAGTTTTTCCTCATTTGGTCATTATCTCTTTCACTAGGCTGTAAGCATCTTAATTTTTCTTCTGTATAAGTGTCACAGCTACCACAAACCAGCACAAAATTCAGGATTTAGTGAGAAACACAGTAATCTCTGGACACAATCACCAATGTGAAAAAAAAAAAAAAAGCTCTTTCTGCTTTCCTTTTTCCATACAAAACTTAATTTTTCTTGACGAAACACTTCTAGTCCTCATCCAAGGCTTTCCTTTAAGAGAAACCAACTTAATTCTTGCAGTTACTGTGCCTGGAATAGGTCTAATTTCTCAGTCTAGAAAGTCTCTCGGCAACTGAATGGAAAGCAGTGGATGGATTAAATTAGAAGACCAGAGTTTACAGTCATTGAGCTCCAGAAAGCAATTTACTGGCATTCTCTATTTAATTATATCAACACCTCATAACCATTAATGAATTTATCTTTACCGTACTGAGATTAAGTAACTCTATCATAAAGTTCCGCAAGCATACATCTGAGCCAAGAATTATACTTATAAATTTTAGGAAGACACTTTGTCTATATCATCATCATCCTTCACAATGTTAAAAGCAGTTAATTTCAACCCCATATGCCATGACTGCTGTCCCCTTTCCCACCTACTTAAGATTAAAAATAATGTTTGTTTCTCTTACAGCCATTCTTGCCCACATCCATACAGATGTGTTCACCCCGACAGTAGTTTAATGAACTGAAGAAAAACAAGTGTTTTTTAGTTATAGGCCTGATGTGCAAAACCTATTCCCCCTCTTCAACCCACAATGCCCCCTTGAGGAAAAAGGGAAGAAAAATTAACAAGTAGGGAAAAAAATTTTAAAAGGCTCTGAAGAGTGTGAAAAGAGCTTTCTACACTAACAGCAGTAAAAAAATACAAATTCAAACAAAGTCTTGACATGCTTACAATGCTCATTTTTCTGGGATTTTTTTTTTTCTGACCCTCTCCCTGATATGAAATTTTATTGTCTTCACCATCATTTATAGCAGTTTCAAGATGAGTACAAGGAGGCAAGTTCTGAAAGTCTTTCCAAGTATACCAAATTCTACATATATACTTTGTCATGTAGTGAAGGAAAAAGAATATAAAAAATACTTCATTTTAACTTACAACTCTAAGCAAACCTGCATTTCTATTAGGCAGTCAAAGGAAGACAAGCTAATATACACAGAGTAAAAGTACCAACATTTGTCATAGAGGAAAATAAATCTTTAAATCTGATATAAGCTAGTGTTCCCTGAAGATATCAGGGCCCATGCCTGTATATCAGAAATTAAACAAGGAAGTAAAGATTTCTGGGAGACTTTCAGTTTCGTGCCTAAAATCTTGGGTTTAGTTTTCTCTCCTTGAAATCTGAAGAAAGAATTGTGATTTGTGAGTTATATCCAATACACTTTTTGCACTTTTGTATGCAGCTAAATTTTAAAAAAGTTGGAGACAGTAATTTGCACTAGGTTAATAATTACCTATAAGAAAGATGCTGGAGAATAACATAGATTTCTTCAATATACTGTATCATCTTCCACCAGCAGGCACACACAAAAAAGATTGAGAACAAACTATATTCAGATGGTACTAATGTTCAGGATTTTAATATTGCAGTCCTTACTATAACTATATAAAACTCTCTGCATAAAGGTTACCTGTAACACATCTTCGAACTCTTAAACACATTAAAAAACACCCTTATTACATTGTACATTTAACCACAACACAAGAAAAGGTTAGCTCCCAATAATAACCTTATAAAGAAAGCACAGTATCAGTTAAATGGATTTTAAGTAAGGGTCCAAGATCATATTAAGCAGCAATTATAAGCTACAAATTGTATTTTATATCTTCAGTGAGAGGTAGCACAAGTCTTGCTGAGTCAAATCTCTGCTATAAAACCTCTTGCCATGCTTTAAGTGCTGCAAACAGCTGAGCCCTGAGGGGTTAAAGCTAATGCTAAAGGTAAAGGCTTGAAGAGTTGACCAGATATGTTGTAGCCATAGATCTAAGCGTGTCAGTCACAGGCAAATATACCATACTATGCTTGCCAGAGAAGGCCAGGAGTAATAGATCAAGTTCATCAGCTGTTGAGGAGCCTACCAGAGGTGCAGCAGAGATTAGCATTGGTTCCACTGTGCCTACAGTGACCTGTGCAGAAAAGGTGACGCTGGACAATGATTCAACTATTCCCAAGCATCAAAGAAAAGTAAATGCATTAGAAGTGTTTCTTCCAAACAACACCACCTAAGAAAGAGGCCCCCAAAGTGTCAGGAGTAAAAAGGAATGAAAAAACCATCCCAATCAGTAGACCTCAAAGAAGGAGTTGTATCTTTCTAAAGCTCCCCAGGTTATCAAAGCAGCCATCCTTGCAGCCTGACCCAGAAGGTCATCACACCCGCCACCAGCCACTGCTCTCCACAGTCAAATTGCCAGCACTTACCTCATCACCCCCAGCCCAAAGCACAGCAAGGGGGCCCTCCAGGATGTCCTTGCTGGAGGAGGTTTCTAAGAGGAGCAGCTCACTCCCTCCCAAGCATGCACTGAGGCTTGGGTCTGTGTCTTGTTTTGCTACCGAGGCATTCCAGACTGTGTCAGTTTGGATTGCAACATAAATATTGTGCAACTGCAGGCTCCTTAGTTCCAATTATGGTAATATTGCAGGTGACAATGAGAAAGATATTTTTAATAGTTTCTGGTTATATTTTGCTCTGACTCATCTGAATCTTAGAAAAAGAGAAATACAGCTAAAGGAAATTTTGTTGGTAAGTGAATTTGGAGCAAAACTTTAAGCCTAACAACGACTTGAAAAAAGGTCTTGCCCATTTGGATAGTAATTTAGAGTCAGCAACAATGACCCAAATGTCAGTCATTGGATACAGAAGAATGTTTATAAAATTTATATTTAAATGACACATAAGTATATTTAGAGGCTTGAATATTATTAAGTCTCAAAATACGCAGGTACCTATGTATAATATGGCTAATAGTTTCAGTGTAAAATTTAATTCGAGTTACTGAAGACAGGTACTGAAACATAAATTAAAAACAGCACTTTAGTTAAGTCCAGGACAGTAGGTTCCATTTTTACACATAATCAAATAATAAAAATGTATTCTTCTACTGAGTCACAGAAAAATTTAAAATGTGAGCACTCAGCCTGCAGCTCAGGAGGACCAGTCAAGTATATGGCTTTTTCCATCTGCCACCTTTCTCAGGCTTCACAGTAGCTCTCCTCTGATGTGACAATCAAACGATAAGGGGGAGGAGTATCAAGAAGTGAGACCAAGGTCCAACTTTAGCCATACACTTTCTAGACGAACATATAGCAAATTACTGGCGTTCACACATTGCCCAAAGCTCCTGGGAAATGCCAGATTTGCTGCACATGCATATTAGCACCAATCATGAGGCACACGACACCCTACAGCTACAGCACACAGTATGTCATACCTGTTTGCCATGCCTGGCTCATCAGGCCGGACACTTTAAAACAAGCATCTGCGTTCATGTTTTCAGAAATGTCTCTTTCATATGTCTTTGGATCCTCACCAATGACGTACCTGAATACCATGCTTTTTAAGATTTATTTACAAAATAAATGAAAGAGAAGCCTTCAAAGTATTTAAATCTTAAGAAGTTACATTAAATATGTTTTTTTCATGTTAGTGGTGACTTGCTTCAGAGTCTATGAAAGAATTGGAATAGGAACTTTTATTGAAACAAAAACTGGTAACACACTGATTTGGCTTAAATATGCAAGTGCAATCCATCACCTGTCTCAGTCTAAGTGGCTTTGAAGAACAGCTAAGCAGCTGGTAACTTATCAGTCACAGAAACCTGTTTTGCACAAGCACATACAAACACATTGAAATCATAAACCAGTCTCAGTACCTCAGCCATAAAAACATATCAACTTCAGAAACTTGGGATCAGGGATGAAGGTCTTGGATTTTTCAACACAAGTGTGTGGTCATCACCTCACACACATCTTCTCCTGAAGCCTGGGACAGGTCAAGCCAAAAGAAGGGCACCTGGGTGCTCCAGGAGAAGGGAGGCTTGATCTGAGCAGAGTCCTGACAAGTGGTGATCTGTTGCCAGCAGACAGAACCACTGAATCACTCATTACTCCAGGCCCCACTGCTAAAGCAAGCACTATGATAACCCCAGAGGACAACCTGAAGCTGGAGCATGGCACAACACCAATGCTGCAAGCCATACTTAGTCTGGAAATGAATGCTAGCCGGGAAGCATCCTTCCCTCACTTTTTCAAGGAAGAACTTGGAAGGCCATGTTTTCCCACCACAACCCAATAAATACCTGTTTTTACATTGCAAACCACTCTCCAGCATGGTCAGTTCCTGCCTGGAGAAGCACATTCCTCAAACACATTCCCTGTTTTAGCAAAGGATTGACTGCACTCTTCTTTAGAATATTTTCTGTACCATGATGCGAGATGCAAGAAACCTGCTAGGATACATTCATTTTCTTTCTGAAGGCCTCAGTCTCCTTTGCCAGAAAGCTGTGGATGGAAACAGAAGCCCTGTCATGCTGCACAGTCACAGGTGTACAGGCATGAACACACACCACTTCCAAAGCTGCACAGCATCACAGGAAAAACATTGGATTGATCACCAACTTCTTCACCTACAAGTCATGCAGTGATATACAAATATTTTGGCAGTTTACCATTCTCCTGGTTTCTCTGTGATTTGAATGTGTGATCTGATACCCACACTCCAAAGCAAAAAATAATTTAAAAATAATTTTAAAAAAAAAGGAAAATATAAAACCCAAAATCAAACAAATGCAAAAATACACAAAACAAATAAACCAACCCAATAAAAAACCCTTTAACCAGTATTTTTAAAAGGTTTTTATATGTCAGTTCATAAGACATACATTTCTGGTTGCTTAGGTATACCTCACACCCTTTCCTGGTCAATAATAAATAGAGGCTCAAGAACACCTCTAGAACATAACATCAAACATCATTACCTCTTTCTCAAGATGTCAGTCTCTTAAAACAAAATTAAATACCAAGTTAAAGTTTCAGTCACAATAGATTTAATTCTCCTTCTAAAGCAAAAGAATGTGCAAGAATCTGACACCATATGAAACTTGCATATATTCAATATAGTTTTCTGTCGAATTTACTGACCATATGTGTTCTTCAATGTACGCGGACCGTTATTGTGTACTAAGAACAATTTACAGGTATCTTCACAACATTAAAAGTAATTTAAATGCATTCAAGACTGGTAACAAATGGGTCTGAATAAATTTTTGCACAAAAGCATTTCATGTCTTTAGCAAAGTTCCATCCTAATATTTTTACAGTTCTAGCACCCATATACTCCATTAATTGACTTTCAATGATGAATGATTGCTGCCACATACCACAGAGTTCTCAGCACCCTTCTTTTTACATTCACCATACTGCATACATGATATCATTTATTGCTTATTGAATTAAATATGTTGTTCTACAAAGATGAAAATACTGACACAACTGAAAAGCACAACAGAAGATACGTGTATCTCTGCAGTCTGTGCACACCCGACTGCATTACATTTTCATGTTTTCATTCATAGGTCATGAGAATGCTGTAACTACTGTAATGAAACCACAACCCTGTTTGTGTTCTCTCACAGAGAAGTATCCTGAATCAGAGATAATTCAATTTCTGTGTTTCACACTCTAAAACAAACTAGCCTCTGTTTTCTACACACTTTTCTTCCCCTTTATCTTCAAAAGACCTCTGTCCCCTCTGTCACATCAATAAAATGATACTTTTTTCAGTAATTAAATATCAAATTTCAATGCAATAACTAATAAGTAAGTTTCCAAAGACATAAACTAGATTTGACAAGATCTAGTATTTAAAAAATAGCAGCCTCAATTACAGCCAGTGAACCTGGTGTAACTCTTGTGCCTGCCATGTGCATAAAGTCGGTGTGCAAAAAAGTGCATTTTTTCTTCCCATAGAAAAAGTGAACGTGAAGAAATGTATTTTCTATACTGTGCACCAGATGAAAATCACATTGCTTTTCTAAGAATCTGAGCCCCTATTTTCTGAGCAGCTGCCCACCTCCTGGCAGTGCTGCCTGGGCCTTTGCTGGCTCCTGCCCAGCCACATGTTTTCTCTGGCCTTTTTCCCCTCACATCCCTACTCTCTATTGTTTGCATGTTGTCCCTCTCCTTTCCAAAGCCCTTTGAGGCTTCCCGCCACTAACTCTTAAAATTAAATGAAACCCTTAAAATTTCCTCTGCAATACTTTTACATGGCAAAACTTGTCAATTTCTGAATTGACTTCCAAGCTGTTAAACATCAACTTCATGTTTTATTACACAGGTATTATCCACCACTTGTTTTACTAGGTGGGTTACAATTTCACAAGAACAATATGCCCTCTCAACATCAACAATAAGACTTACAAAAGGATAAATCAACAATGAATTGTGAGCAATTTCATAAGATTTAGGACTGACAGCATGGCAAAGTTTAAATGGTGTTCAGCTCTTATACATTTTCTTCACCATTCCTGGGTAAATTAAAAATCAACACCTAATAGACACTTAAAGTATTATGCCTGATACAGCTTCGTAACTCTTGAGACTGTTGCTCCAAACACAAGTTTTGTAGTTTTCAGACTGAATAACACAGGTCTGGTTCAACGGGCAATGTAATATCACAGCCATTCTCCTTCCTTCTCTGAAAGAATAAGATCTCAAAAATTGTAGTGGCAATATCCATCAAGATTAGAACTATTTTAATATAAATATATGTCAAAATGTAATTAGTCAAATTATGTCAAATACATGATTTCAAATTACATCAAATACATTATGTATTGTATTGGTTTAGGCTGAAATACAAAAGCTGAATAATGGAATAAATCAGCATCTGAATTTACTTAAAGACAAATTCTGACCAAAGTTACAAAATACACTTCACACTGTTAGGGAAAAAATAAATTATTCTAATATGATCATCAACTACACATCCATCTTAAGAGATACAGATTTTTTTTGTAACCATGTAAATACTTATTTACAAAGCAACGTGCCTAGAAAACCCCAACAACTTTCTAGTTATATATAATGATGTAACCCCTAGCCTCAAAACACCACTCTTCAAATGAATTTCCAGTTTTGGGCCCAACAGTAAAGATTATCTCCCACCAAGACAAAGTTGGCACAGGCCCACTGGAATCTCAGTCATCCTCGTAATGTCCTTGAGGCAAACTGAAACAAGACTGAGATCAGCAATTTACAGAAATACTTAATATGATGCAATTTGCAGCCGTGTCTGATTCACCACAGAAGTCCAAAGGACCAGCTCACTGAGCAAAGGACTCGCAGCGTGTGTCCCTGTGGACCCTGAAACCACCAGTGGGCTGGAAACATCACAAAACAGAGACAGACCACCACCTTCTCTCATACCTGCTGCCCACAGGCAGCTAAGCTCCTGGGTGAACAAGCAAGTACTACACGTATGCCAAAGCCAGCCTGTGAACCTCAGAGAGGGTTCTTCGTGACTCAGAGGTTGTATGATGGAGATGTAGTTTCTCCTTTCACCCCACAATGGACATCACATAGCATTGCAAGAGGGGGTGGGGGGGTGGACGGAGTGGGCAGGGCAGAAAATCTCCCTTCAGCCTGTTGAATGAAGGTGCTGCATGTCCTTTAAACCTGTTTTCTGATCCTCAGCCTAACCAATTAGAAAGTCATCTGTTACTACAGCAAAGCCCTCTGCCACCCAGCAGAAGAGATACCCACACTCAGGGCATGTAGGGAGTATGGTACACCATATCCAAGGGAATCAGCTCTGTCCTCAGCAGCCAGCCTGATTAATGTATATATGAAAAACGAAACAAACTGCAGCAAACCCATTTCCAATTACAGATTTGTAATTACTATTAGCAGGAAAAGGAAATAACTAAGTAAATGAATAAAAAGTTAAACGTACAATGTTCTTATTCCCTCCCCTCAGCAACCTCTACAACTTACTAATAAGACTAAAGATAGTAAAGAGCTTTAAACAATATACTGCATATATTAACTTTATTTTTCTTAGAATAGAAACTAAAAACGTGACATTAAACATCATTCCACAGAGTTCAAATGTTACTTTCTAACATCATCCCAAACTACACATTGGTGAAGCAACAAACAT
>CM031879.1:24014824-24046468 GCA_018697195.1 Certhia americana
AAAATTTGCAGAGAACATTTTGGAAGATTTTTAAAAGGAGTAAGTTTGATTAAGCTACTGAGAGCCTCAGAAAGGAGAAAAAAAAGATCATCAGTGCTAACAATACTTGTGAGACTGTTCCTTGTTTTTACACTGGTCTAGAAGTTTTGAAATTTAAGTCTAGAGCTACTCTTGGAAATTTTTATAGTAAGTACGCTTATTCTGTAAAGGAGCAAATGTGGAAGAAAGCCTTCAAACAACTAACAATCAGCTACTTTATTGCAATTTTAAGATTAACTTTAAGAGGTTAGTTTATTACAACTAAGCTTTTCTATAATTTCAGCGCTTATATGAGGTATTTCTGGTGCCACTATTTTACACATACAATCAAGAAAGGTATCAAGTCAAAACAGGGCAGGGAACAGGAATCTAAATGACCGGTATTTCTTCTAAAAAGGATTAGCTGAGAAGTATGCTACAGTGACTGTGGAAAAAAAATGTGGACAATTTGCATTACTTCTAGACCTATTAGCTGTCACAAAATTTTTAAAAAGTAATCTGTTCCAAGGTAAAGAAAATTATTATTTTACAACAATATGGACAGCATTTTTGATTTTGATTGTGATTTGCATTTTTCTCTCCAGTCAAAATCATTCCATGGGTACTTTTCAGCGACCTAGGTCCTAAATCATTTTCATTTCATATGAGTAAGAGACCTCCTCACAAACTGACCAATAAAGAAAAAAACATGACTCCCAGGAACCATTCATTTTCAGCCACCATCACAATTTAATTTCTCCAAAATAAACTTGGTAGGAATAGAAATGAAATAAAAAAGTACTCCATGTTCAAGAAATATTAATTGACCACTCTATCAAAAAGATTAATACAAGCCCTCACATTTCAATGATGAAAAACAAAGAGGTTAAGTGAAATTTTCAGTGACACATAGCAAAACACTGCCACAACATGGATCGCATCTCAGAAGTTTTCTATTGTTTTCAGCCCACTAGTCCCGAATAACTCCTGTGCATGTAATGCTGAATCAGGTATATTTCTCAGAATACAAAAAGCTTATTTAAGCTCCCATAAATTAGTCTTTAAAAAAAAATCTTATTCTACAGTAATTTTTTTTTAAATACATTTAAGTCTAACAAGAACTTTTTTTAAAAAATTAATGGAGTCTGACAGGAATGTTTCTAAGCAAATACACCTTTATTTTTAAAATGATAGTCCAAACACATTCTATTATGGAATGCAGTAAAAAAATCTACACGCAACAGATGATTACAGAAAAAAAATTTTAAAAAAAATCTAAAACACCCAAAAATAAACAAGTCACTTCAAAAATCTGTGAAACTATTCACCTGACTACTGCACAAACCCTAGAGCAGCTTTAAAAGAGTACCATGTATTTACTGATTGAAATGTCCTGAACTTGGTATATTTCTTTTACTCTTCCTCACACTCAAACCCACTCTAATTTGGTTGTTCCTTATAGACTATTTGGTCATTTTACATAAATCTTCACTAAACAGAAAGCTACAAAACATTTAGGTTCTTTCCTCTCTCAGATGATATAAACACTGCACTGTAGCAAAGATCCCATGAAACAATGTAAAAATAACTGAGGTTAAACTAAAACCAAAGAAATACACAAATATTTATACAATTGACTGCTTAAGCTTCCTCCTAAGGTTACTGTTAAACCTTAAAGCCTACACCAACAAGGCCTCACATAAAGCAGTGTATTTCAGGTGTTACATATTACCAAAATAAATTAGGATGTCTAACTACATGCATTTTGGAAATGCTGTATTTGAAATACTCTTTCCTTTCCCTTCACCTTTTACTGATCTACTATCCTGAGTAATTGAATGATTTAAATACGCAAAAACGCTGCAGAACAAAACCGTTTTGTGAGAACTACATTTTAACTGCAGATTACTACAAAATAGGAGTATTTTGAATATCAACATTTAGATGAACAAATTATTATCATCAAGAAAAAACACCTTAAAAATACTAATTTGAACGATTAAAACCATATCTCACTTAAAAGGGTTTAGTGTAGCATTAGAGAAACCAATTTAATAATTAATCATATTTTCTTTAGAGTAATATTACTAGCAGTAATGTTTTTCCTTAATGGCTTTAAATTACTTAGCACATGGAAGAAAAAAATTAAAACTGTCAAAATCTCTTAAAACTTTGATTTCTTTCCCCCCATACCCTCGAATTAATGGGGGGATATTGACACCATGCAAAACTTCTGAGTCCCACCTTTGTAAAAAGATTTCCAAGGGCCTGTTCCAAGCCTGTGCAGTTAATGGAGCAATTCCTACTGCTGTCAATGGAAAGATTCCCACCTCTCTGGAGCTGAGTTTGGACACGGGCTCTAAAGCACAGAGAAGACCAGGGAAGATCCTCTTTGAAAGAGGTACTTCTGTGTTTCTCTCGGTACATACGTACACAAGCAAGACCTCCTAATAGTACTAGCAATTCTCAGGTAGAGGGTACTGACAATTCCTCCACCTATAGCTCGGCACTCTTTACTAATAGAGGACAATACCATAAATTCACGGTGGTTACTTTTGAGATTATTTTTCCCTGGAGAATAAACCAACAGCCCGCTTTCTGTCTGGACTATCTTCGCAATTTTTAGGTGAGAGTTTTCCTGCCAGCCCATAGCCTAAGCTTTACCCCTCTCCAGTAGCTCCATCCCGGGAGCTTACCAGCGCTCACCAGCGTTCTGGGCCCGGGGCTGCGCTGCGACACGGGCCCGCTGTCTGCCGAACCCGATACGAGCCGAACTACGGGAAAAGAACAAAACCGCTTCACGGACTGCCTTTACCTCGGCCGTGCAGGCTCCTCCGGGAGGCACACGGCTTTTCGGCAGGTTACAGGAGGGAGGGAGGGATGGAGGCCGGGAGCGCTGCCGCCCGCGCACCCCGCGCTCGGCGCGGCAGAACGCGGAGCGGAGGAGCCGGCGCTCGCCCTCCGTCCTCTGACTGCCCTGGCACTCCCGATGGCACGGCAGAGTCTAGCCCGCTAAGCGACCAAGGCCGTCACGGCCGCTCCTCTCTCTTCAAAATCTATCACGCTTCCCAAAGTTTCCAAGTCCCGAAGCCCTCCTCAACTTCAAAGCTAATTTTAAGGGAAGGCCCCCACGTACCAGGCACGGAGGCCGCCTCCGGAACCCCGCAGCTCCAACACCATTATTATTTATTAATTGTTGTGTTTAGGCAGTTTTGTCTCGGTTGAGGCAGCCCAAACAGCGCCCGGGGCACCGCTACCCCACGCGCCCCTCGGCGCCCCTGCGCTTCCCCTCCCACGCCAGCGGGGGCGCCCCGGGGCAGCGCGGCGCGGGGCGCCCCGAGGGGGCGGCCGGCAGCGGCCCCTCCGCGCGGGCGGGCGGGCGGAGAGGCGGGGGCTGGGGTGCGCCTCTCCCTCCGGCGGGCAGGCGAGCAGGCAGCACACAAAGGAGAAACGTGACACGTTTCTTCACCCGGGCTGTCTGCTGGGGAGGTCTCGGGGAAAAAGAAGAAGAAAGGAGAGGGAAAAAAAAAAAAAAAAAAAAGAGGGGGAAAAAAAAAAAAATCAACACACCACCACACAAACGGGGAGGCAAACGGCGGGCAACCGAGCTTCCCGCACACGCTTCCTCGGCAGCATGCCCCAAGCCCTCCCAGCCTGGCACTTCTCTACCCGTACAGAGAGGCTACAGGTTGTTTGTTTTTAATTACGCGGGAGTGGGGGGTCCGCGGCGCTGCGCGGCTCTGAGTGGCGGCAGGGAGGCCCTGCCGATCCGCAGCCGCCGCGAGTTGTTTGGGGAGAGCTTACGTCCGCTCCCGCGGCCAACCCGGCCCGGCCCGGCGGGCATGGCCCCAACTCCGGCCGGGACACCGCAGGCTCCCACCGCAGAGCGCGCCCCCGCCCCCCGCTGGCGGTGCGTGTTTGGGAGCGGTGCCACCGGGTGCCGGGAGACCTGACACATGTCACGGCTGCGGCCGCGCCGGCCGCGGCCAAACTTTCCCGCGGCGGCGGCAAGTCAGTGAGCGGCGGCGGAGGGGGGTGGAAGCGGGTGGAAGTAGCAAGTCACACCGGGGAGCGGAGGGAGGAGGGGACGGGTGTGCGGGGCGGGGTGGGGGGGGTAGCACTTACCGGGAGGAGACACCGTGTAGGGCGTCCCGGCGAGCTGACACCGAGAGAGAAAGGGCGAGCGGAGCCGCGCGCAGCCGCGCGCACATACAGAGTCCCTGCGGGCGGAGCCGCGGCGCGGGCCGGGGGAGCGGGGGCGGGCGGGCGGCGCGGGGCCCTCCGCGGGCGCGGAGCGGCGTCGGAGCCTCGCGCCCTCCCGCCGGCTGGTGCTGCCTGGCGCTGGCGGTGCTGCTCTCCCTCCCCCGGCGTGCGGGTCCGCCCGTGTGCGGAGTGTGCCGCCTGTGTGTATGTGTTTTGTTGGGAATGCAAAAAAAAAAAAAAAAAAAAAGAAAAAAAAAAAAAAAAAAGGGAAAAAAAAAAAAAAACCGCCGCCGCACACACCGGCTGCTTTGGAGAGAGGGGAGTGCGAACGGAGCCCTCCCTCACATGATCGTAGAGTGGCCTGCACAGAAGTGCTAATAACGTGGGGAGAGGTGGGGGGGGGGGGGGGGGGGGGGGAAAGGAGCGGAGGGGGAATGGCAACAAAAAAAGTGCGGCGGGATGCGCCGGGCCGTGCCCCGCTTCGCCCGCGCCTCCCCCGGCCGGTCCCCGGCGGAGCGGGCGCTGTGGGTCGCGGCGGACGGCAGCTCCACCTGCTATGTAAACAAACCGTCGGGGAAGTTGTTTGCTGGCGGCGGCTGTCCCTTCCCGCCCCCTCTCTCCTCCCGCCGCCCTGCTCCGCCGGCTCCGTTAGACACAACGAGTTTAGCAGACGGGCGGAAAACAAAGCCGTGTGTTGTGCTGGCAGTGCCGGCCGGCTGCAGCCTGCTGGCAGCCCCCGAGGTGCCGCGGCCCCGCACGAAGACAGCCCGGGGAACCCGAGTGGGAAGAGGACGGCGGGGCAGGCCTGGCCGCTGGCAGCAGCTATGCCGAGGAGGCACGCGTGGGCCTTGAAACTTTTCTTTTCCCCGGCCCCGGCACTTGGAGCAAGGTGCAGGACCCCCCAGATGTTCGCGGCAGGGACCGGCAGCTCCCCGCCTATCTGGAACGGTCCCCGCCCGGCCCTGGGGCTGTTGTTCCCCCCTGGAAAAACACTTTCAAGTGATTCCTGCGTGGGATAGGGCATCAGGGGAGCGGGGAGAGAGGTGCCGGCTTGGTGGCTAGAGCTGGTCTTGTCCTCCCTTGTCCTCGCCACGGTTCCCAGTAAATTGGCGCTGGGGGTGTGTTTGGGTGGAAGGACCTTGCGTGGGCGCGGGAGAAAGCGCACGGCGGTGGCCGAGCGGAACGTGGGGTTTATTTTTTCGGAGCCCACCTAATTATCGCGCGGCAGCCCCAGTGTTAGCAGGGCTCTCTGTACGCGCCGAGGGCCAGGATCACAAGCGACTTGTCACTCAGAATTAACAGTCACCGCATTTATTAAGCACAATTAAAAATCCCACAAACTTTGCCACTCGCTGCTACAGGCAAGTGGCAGACCGCCTGCCTGCCGCGCCCCGCTCCGCTCGCTCCCGGGGCCGCCGGCCAGCCCCGGCGGGGGCACTGCCGGCCGCTCGGCACCGGCGGGGGGGAGGGGGGGCAGCCGCTATCGCGGGGCGGAGCCCTCGCAACTCCGGCAACTCGGCAAGGCCCCCCGCGGCGGCCCCCGGCCCAGGCCGCCCCCCACCCCGCCGCGCACCCTTCCGGCCGCCCGCGGCGGGCGGGGCCGGTGGCCGGGCGGTGCGGGGCGCGGCGGGGCGCGCGGCCGCCGGCAGCCAATGGGGCGCGGCTGGGTTCGCGAGGTGAAAGTTCAGCGCGGGGCAGAGGCCGCGGGCCGGGTGCTGCCGATGGTTGGCCGTAAAATATATTTATTGCTCCTCGCGGCTCGTTTGTCTCTGGCCGCCTCGTCCCCCACCCCCTTCCCACCCCGTCGCTGCCCCGGGTTACCCCCGGGTTTGCGCGGAGTGGCTACGAGAGCAACGGTTGCGGGGCAAACTCGCCGGCACGCCCGTTGGAGCCGGTTAACAGAGTTCCCGCGGGCAGCCTCCCTGCACGTCCCGCCCCACGGGTCAGCGGGGCAGTATGGAAACCGCACGGGACACGCCGCTACTGCGCCCTCCCGTCACGCAAACGAAATCGGGCCCCGCAGGCTCCGTCCGTTCCATGGTCTCCGCGGGCAGGTGCGCGGAGCTCGCGGGGGCGCAAGCTGTCGGTCCGGAAGGACCACCGTCCTCCCTTCCCTCGGCATGAAGCGCTCGCCGGGATAGAGCGCTCTGCCTCAGGAAGCCGTCCTGCAGTAGGGGCAAATCCTTGTAACCGGCGGATGCAGCGTGAGCTCCCGTTTCTTGCGGGTTAGCCCTTGGTACCGAACCGGGAACGGCGCGGCCCGCCGCGGGCACCGCCACCTTCGTTGGGGCGCTGTGGCCACCGCGGCGTCCCCTGCCGGCGGGACGGGAGCGGCGGTGCGAGGCGGGCCCGCGGGTCCGGCCGCGCCCGGCCCTGCTCTGCTCTGCCCGCCCGGCCCTGCTCTGCCCTGCCTGCGTGCGGGCCGCCGCCGTCGGTCCACGCCGCCGCTCCCGCGAGTGTCCGCAACTGACACTCCCGCCCCTCTGCGCCGGGCTGCGCTTTGTTCCAGCAACCCCTCGGTCCTGTTCGGTGTGGCCTCGCCGGCAGACCCTCTGTCCTGATGGACACACGTGCAGGGAACGACACGGTGCTTGTCCGCTAATAGTACTCTGTCGCGACTTAGCATTGCCACCCAAACTAAAGCAAACAGCAACACTTTCCCCGCTGTTGTTTGGGGGGGAGTTTGTTTTGATTTTTCGTTGTTGTTGTTTGTTTGGTTTTTTTCAAGGACGACTACGGTATAAAAATGTGACTCGTCTCTTCTATGAAAATACGCTGTTGCGTTTTATTTGTTCCTGTTTACGGTTCAAGATTTATCTGCACAATTAAATTTTCTCGCTTGAAATAACCAGCTTGAACCATTTTCCTTTAAATAATTTAATTGATAAGTTCTCTGCTGTCTCGTGTTAGGTGTCCTATAGATTGCTATTTGTATTAGGATTGTTTAGAAAAGCAACAGAACACATAACGACCTCCTCTTCGACATTAGTGCACTCCCTTCCTCCCTTTTTTTTGCTGGCGTATTGTTTTGTTCCCCGAGACACTTGGGTAAAGAAGCCAGAAAATGCTGGTTTAAACGAATTAAGTCAGAGAGAATCTGTATTACAACGTCAAAGAAAATGAGACCAGTTACAAATTGGTGGACGTACACCACCACTTTCGTTAAGCTTCCGGGACTACAAAGTTCAGACTATAATAATCTTACTGAGCAGGCAACTTCCCTTTTTTCTCGTTTGACCTCGACTCCTGCCTCCCTGGCAGAGATGGGTTTTCTGTGTGTTGGATAGTCCCGAGTGTGGGCAGCAGATTTCCGAGGCACTTCACAGACATGTCCACTCACTCGCCCTTGCCAGGCCAAGGGTTGGTTTCTGACACTGATTCCTCCGCAAGCAGTTGCTCGGTCCAAACACACAGGCACCAGCACTTCACAATCTTTTTTGCCTCAGGAGGTTTGCCATTCATAAAAAAGAAGTCTAATAAAATAATTATAATTACATTATAATAAACCAACAAACTAAACAGTCATTCACACACCCAAACCCCCCTCCCAAAACAAAAAATTAATTAAAAACAAACACAAACAACCAACAAACAAACATCTTTATGTACAGTTGTAAGATTCAATTTAAGTCACTTTGTAATACTGTTTCTGCATTCTGAAAAGTAACAATTCAAAACATACCTTTGAATACATCTCTTGAGATCTTGATGGTCTATACAGATCTCTGAATACTGTTAAACTTGCTGCTATAAACAAATCCTTAAGCATAAATGATATTTATGTTGCCCAATGTAAGCACGGCACCTCTATGTCCTTGTCAATGAGTTCCCCATAAGACTTAGCCCTTTCTAAATTCTTCAATAAATGGTTTGCAATCCTAGTTTACTATAGTTACCAAAGATCTAAAAAGGAGTGGGTTTTTTTGGGCATTTTCTGAATGTATGGTGTTCTCAGAGGCCACTTTTTACTCAGCAAGCAGGGATCTTCCTGAACTCTACCACAAAAATCATCAAATTTTAGATTATTTTCTTACGGCTCCTATTTTTGGCAGTGTGGTTTTTGTGTAATCTGATCCAAATGTGTTGGCTGGATGGAATGCTTACCATTAAAAGGTACTTTCAGGCTGATTTTAAGCCTGTTTCTGTTTCGCCATGGAAATCCCACAGAACTTTGATGTCTTCATGCTGGCATTTTCGACAAATGCTCATAAACCTTAGACTGTCATTAACCTGGCATATCCTTAATATAAATCCTGTTTCTAATCGTTTTCTAGCCTAGAGAAGCTCCATGTCCGATATCCCTACCGATAGTTTTTGACATTAAGAGGACATATCACTTTTTAGTTTTGTGGACATGCTCAAAAAGAGAGACTTAATTCCTCTTAAGCATCTATGTCAGCTTTTCACCATGCTCTCTCATAAAAGGCAGATTATGCTGCGCAATAACACTTCCACATCCCGCCCCCGCTGGCGGTGCGTGCTTTGGGCTAGTTGGTGGCCCACGTTCTCCGGAGACCTTAACAAGAACCCATGTCGGCTGCGGCGCGCCCGGCCCGAGGCCAACTTCCCGCGGCGGCGGCAGTCAGTGTCGTGCGGGCGGACAGGATGCGTGAAGCGGTGGAAGTCGCAAGTACACCGGGGAGCGGAGGATGATGGGACGGTGCTGTGCGGGGGCGGGGTGTTTGGGGTATCACTTACCGGGAGGAGACACCGTCGTGTAGGCCGTCCCGGCGAGCCCCCCCCTGACCCCGACGGAGAAAGGGCGAGCGTGCCGCGCGCGTTCAAGCGCCGCCGCGCCACAACCAGAGTCACACTGCGGCGCGGGCCCCGGCGGCGCGGGCTGTTGAGCGTGATGGGCGGGCGGGCCGAGCGCGGGGCCCCTACCGCAGGGCGCTGAAGCGGCGTCAGAGCCCTCAGCGCCCTCCCCCGGCCTGGTGCTGACGCCTGGCGCTGGCGGTGCTGCTCTCCCCTCCCCCGGCGTGCGGGTCCGCCCGTGTGCGGAGTGTGCCGCCTGTGTGTAT
Source organism: Certhia americana (assembly GCA_018697195.1). Classification (NCBI taxonomy): domain Eukaryota; kingdom Metazoa; phylum Chordata; class Aves; order Passeriformes; family Certhiidae; genus Certhia; species Certhia americana. Next base: position 24,024,067 of record CM031879.1, read on the forward strand.
GTGTTTTGGTTGGGAATGCAAAAAAAAAAAAAAAAAAAAAAAGAAAAAAAAAAGACAGGAACAAAAAAAAAAAAAACCGCCGCCGCACACACGGCTGCTTTGGAGAAGGGGAGTGCGAACGGGAGCCCTCCCTCACTTATTCGTAGCTTGCCTGCAAGAAGTGCTAATACGTGGGGATAGGTGGAGGGTGGGGTGGGGGGGTTCAGGGCGGAGGGGGATATGGCACCAAAAGTGCGCGGGATGCGCCGTGCCGGCCCGCTTCGCCCGCGGCCGCTCCCCCGCCGGTCCCCCGGGGAGACGTGCGCTGTGGTTCGCGGCGGACGGCGCTCCACCTGCTATGTAAACAACCGTCGGGAATTTGTTTGCTGGCGGCGGCTGTCCCTCCCGCCCCCTCTCTCCTCCCGCCGCCCTGCTCCCCGGGCGTCCGTTAAGGACAAACAGTTTGCATACGGCGGAAAACAAAGCCGTTGTTGTGCTGGCATTGCCGGCCGCTGCAGCTGCTGGCAGCCCCGATTGGCCGCGGCCCCGCCCGAAACAGAGCCCGGGGAACCCGATGAGAAAGCAGGACGCGGGCAGGCCTGGCCCTGGCGTCAGCTATGCCGTCGTGGAGGCGCACGCTTGGTCCTTTGTACAACCTTTTCTTTTCCCCCGCCCCGGCACTTGGAGCAAGGTGCAGGACCCCCCGATGCTTCGCGGCAGTGACCGGCAGCTCCCGCCTATCTGAACGGTCCCCGCCCGCCCTGGGGCTGTTGTTCCCCTGGAAACACCCTTTCAAGTGATTCCTGCGTGGGATAGGGCCATCGCGGGAGCGTGGGGAGAGCGTGCCGGCTTGGTGCGAGAGCTGGTCTAGTTTGTCCTCCCTTTCCTCAGGCCACTGGTTCCCAGTAATTGGCGCATGTGGGTCGTTTTGGTTGAGAAGACCGTGCGTTTTGGGCGCGTCTTAAGAAACTCGACGGCGGTGGCACGTTAGCGGGTCACGTGGGTTTAGTGTTTTCGAGGCCCACCTAATTATCGCCGCGGTCAGGCCCCAGTGTTTAGCAGGTTGTGGCCTCTGTACGACGCCCGATGCCCAGATTCACAGCGAGGCTGCTACTCCGGATTAAGCATCCACACGGGTGGTGCTGGTTATTAAGCCACAAGTCAAACATTCCCTACAACTTTGCCACTGCCTGCTACAGGGGGCCATGTGCAGTACCGGCGCGTGGCCTTCCGGTGTACGCGAGCCCGGCTGTGGCCGTCTGCAAGCAGTCCCTGGCGGGTGCCCGTCGGGCCGGCCAGGCCGCCCGTGGCGGGGGAACTGGCCGGGGCGCGCTCTGGCAACCGGCGGGGGGGGAGGTGGGGGCAACTGGCGTGCTTAGAGTCCGGCTGGGGGTGGCTGATCCTGGGGGGCGCAAACTGTGTCGGGCAACTCGTGTGCAATGCCGCCGGCGGCGTCGGCCCCCGGCCGCAGGCGCGCCCCCCCCCGCGCGCTAGCGGCGCCTTCCGCCCGCTCGGCTGGCGGCGGGGGCCGCGGGGGGACGCGGGGCGGGTGTTGGTCGGGGGGGCGCGTGGCTGGCTCCGGCGGGCCGGCCGGCAGCCAATGGGGCGCGGCTGGGTTCGCGAGGTGAAAGTTCAGCGCCGGGGCAGAGGCTCGCGGGGCCGCGGTGCTGCCGATGGGTGGCCGTAAAATATATTTATTTGCTACTCGCGGCTCTTTTGTCTCTTTGCCCCTCGTCCCCCACCCCCTTCCTCACCCCGTCGCTGCCCCGGGTTACCCCCGGGTTGCCGCGGAGGGCTACGAGCGCAACGGTTGCGGGGCAAACTCGCCGCGCACCCCGTGGAGCCGGGGAACAGAGTTCCCGCGGGCAGCCTCCCTGCACGGCTCCACGCCCCACGGGCCAGCGGGGCAGGAGGGAAACCGCACGGGACACGCCGCTACGCGCCCCGCCGGCCCGCAAACGAAATCGGGCCCCGCAGGCTCCGTCCGTCCATGGGCTCCGCGGGCAGGGGCGCGGAGCCTCGCGGGGCGCAAGCTGCGCGGTCCGGAGACCACCGTCCTCCCTTCTCCTCGGGCAGGAAGCGCTCCCCGGGAGAGACGCAGCTCTGCCTCAGGAGCCGTCTGCAGTAGCGGGCAAATCCTGGTACCGGCGGGATGCAGCGTGCAGCGCCCGTTCTGCGGGGTTAGCCCGTGGTACCGAACCGGGACGGCGCGGCCCGGCCGCGGGCACCGCCACCTTCGTTGGGCGCTGGGGCACCGCGGCGTCCCCGGCCGGCGGGACGGGAGCGGCGGTGCGAGGCGGCCCGCGGGTCCGGCTCTGCCCGGCCCTGCTCTGCTCTGCCCTGCCCGGCCCTGCTCTGCCCTGCCCTGCCGCGGGCCGCCGCCGTCGGGCCGGACGCCGTCCGCTCCCGCGAGTGTCCGCAACTGGACACTCCCAGCCTTCTGCCCGGGCTGCGCTTTGTTCCAGCAACCCCTCGGTCCTGTTCGGTGTGGCCTCGCCGGCAGACCCTCTGTCTGATGGACACAACGTGCAGGGAACGACACGGTGCTTGGCCGCTAATATTACTCTGCGCGACTTAGCAGTTCCACCCAAAACTAAAGCTAAACAAGCACACACTTTCCCCGCTGTTGTTTGGAGGGGAGTTTGTTTTGATTTTTTGTTGTTGTTTTTTTGGTTTTTTTCAAGGACGACTACGGTATAAAATGTGACTCGTCTCTCTAATGAAATACGCTGTTGCGTTTTATTTGTTCCTGTTTACGGTTCAAGATTTCATCTGCACAATTGAATTTTCTCGCTTGAAATAAACCGCTTTGAAACCATTTTCCTTTAATTAATTTAATGTAATTTCTCTGTGCTGCTGGCAGTGTTAGGTGTCTATAAGATTGCTATTTTGTATTAGGATTGTTTAGAAAAGCAAACAAGAACACATAACAGACTCCTCTTCGAATTAGGTGCACTCCCTTTCCTCCCTGCGTATTGCTCCGAGACACTTGGGAAAGAGCAGAAAATGCTGGTTTTAACCGAAGTCAAGTCGAGGAGAATCTGTATTACAACATCAAAGAAAAGGAGACATTACAAAATTGGTGGAGTTACACCACCATCTGTCGTTAAGCTTCGGGACTACAAAAGTTCAGACGTATAATAAATCTTAATGAGAGATGGCAACTTCCCTTTTTTCTCTTTGACCTCGAACTCCTGCCTCCCTGGCAGAGTGGGTTTTCTGGTGTTGGATAGTCCCGAGTGATGGGCAGCAGATTGCCGATGCCCTTCACAGACATGTCCACTCACTGCGCCCTGCCAGGCCAAAGGGTTTGTTCTGACACCTGATCTCCTCAAGCAGTTGCTCGTCCAAACACACAGGCACCAGCACTTCACAATACTTTTTTGCCTCAGGAGGTTGCATTCATAAAAAAGAAGTCTAATAAAATAATTATAATTACAATTATAATAAACCAACAAAACTAAGACATCTTCACACACCCAAACCCCCCTCCAAAACAAAAAATTAATTAAAAAAACAAACAAACAAACAAACAAACAAACATCTTTTTATGTTACAGTTGTAAGATTCAATTTAGTCCACTTTGTATACCTGTTCTGCATTCTGAAAAGGAACATATTAAAAACAGACCTTTGAATAATATCTGTGAAGAAGCTGTGATGGTCTAATACAATCTCTGATTACTGTTAAAACTTGGACTGCTATAAACAAATCCTTAAGCATTAAATGATTTTATGTTGCCCAATGTAAGCACGGCACCCTCTATGTCCTTGTCAGATCTCCCCATAAGACTTAAGCCCTTTCTAAATTCTTCAATTAAATGGTTTGCAAATGCCCATTTACTATAGTTACCAAAGAATCATAAAAAGGAGTGGGTTTTTTGGGATTTTCTGAATGTTGGTGTTCTCAGAGGCCAATTTGTACTCATGCAAGCAGGGATCTTCACTGAACTCTACCACAAAAATCATCAAATTTATCATTATTTTATTACGGCTCCTATTTTTGGACAGGTGTGGTTTTGTTAATACTGATCCAAATGTGTTGCTGGATGGAATGCTTACCATTAAAGGTTAACTTTCAGGCTGTTTTAAGGCTGTTTCTGTTTCGCCATGGAAATACACAGAACTTTGACTGTCTTCAGGCTGGCATTTCACAAATGCTCATAAACCTTAGACTGTAATTAACACTGGGCATATCCTAATATAAATCCTGTTTCTAATCTTTTTCCTAGGCCTAGAGAAGCTCCATGTCCTATATCCTACCGATAGTTGTTGACATTAAGAAGGAAATTCTCACTTTTAGTTTGTGGACATGTCAAAAGAGAGATACTTATTTCCTCTGAAGCTCTATGTCAGCTTTCCAGGCTCTCTCATAAAAGGCAGAATTATGCTGCAGGCAATAAACACTTCCAGCATTCCTTTGTCTATTGTGTTCATTTCATGTCACTAAAAAAAAAAAATTATATCTTCTCCATAGTCATCTAAGCTCTTTGTATCAACATTAAAACCTAAGGTTTGTGAATTGGTGAAACAGGTGTTTAACATTCATCTGATGGAAATAAATTTTTGTGACACTTTGTCAGCTTTAAGAAGTAACTAGGCCATTGCAACCAATTGCTGGTTTAGGAACACTTGGTAAAAGACTTGTGTCCAAGAATTTGCTGACAATTTCAGTGTTTGCACTGCCTACAGTTTAATATACCTGTAATAAATAATAATTTAATTTTCAAGTTATTGAATAGACATTATAACAGTAGACAAAATTTTAAAATATCAAAAAAATCAAGAGTTTCTAGGGAAAAGAAAGATAAAGTATGGCTTTCAAAGTTGTCTTGGTCAAGTTGGAACAGATGCTGCCCTGAGCAGCACTGACTGAAAGGAGGGATTACACTTTGACAGAGTAACAAAATAAAAAAGAGAAAAAACCCTCAACAAACAAAAAACTTTAAAAATTTTGTGCCACTCTTGAAACTCCATTTCTGTATTAGAAAATAGGTCAAAATTTTTGACATTATATATGACATCTGTATATAAGGGTGACATACATCTTTCTGGATTCTTTTCCTTCTTTTCTTCTTTTCCTTCTTTTCTTCTTTTGTGCCAAAGAGGCCATGCTGACTTTTTGGGTCCTCGTCCACCAACCATTAGTTGTATATGTGAAAGTCTCATTTAGCCAAAGGTGAGGAAAGTTTTAAGGCTGCTAAACCTTTTAGTGAGTTTCCAAAGTATAACCCAGGGAGCAGTATCACAAACATACATAAACAAGTAGCTGTGTGAGTCTCATGAACAGCTCTTAACTTCTGAAAATTTGGTGTGTGACCTGTAAGGTGGTACTGAAATTTAGGCATGTAAATTTAAGATTGTAACCTTTCAAATCCTTGTTTAGCTTCCAGGAGTTAACATTGATAAGGTGCCAATAAAATTGCTCAGGCTCCTAAGGCACTGCTTCTGAAAATACTCAAATAAATAACTGTGCCATTCAGGATGAAGAGTATGGTTACTTTCCTCAACCTAACCCACCTTCTGAAACTGAGCATCATCTCTGCAGCTGAGGATTAAATTGTAGGTAGATAGAATGCCCAGTCAGTCCTTAGAGCAGCCACTGACCCAAGGCTCCTATTTCCTAGGTAAACATCCTACCTGCTGTGTTGCACACCCACTCTTCTCACACTGCTCCCACTGATCTTTGACCCCTGTTCTGCAAAGGGGCACTACAGCCCTACTCCAACCAAAACCAAGTGCTTAGGTCATGGTCTGGATGGTGATTAATGGCTTAGGTTCAAGGAGTGTGTAGAAGTCAAGTAGAATAGCATCATAATGTACTTATTATATATATACACATATATATATACATAAAGACTTTGCAACAATTCTCCTTTGTCGTCAGTTTCAAACCATTGGTGAGAACACCTGTGATTCTCCGTGAAACGCTGTGAAATAGACCATATAAACACTTGTCTCCAAAAGAGGATTCAGGGCTCTGAATAGCAAAATAGTAGGGCATGGCAATCTTGAGAAGAGCAGCACTTAAAGCAGTGTTGTCTCTTCAGCCTTTTCTGCAATTGCTTTCAGCAACTCAGACCAGTGACCACTGAATTTCACTCCAAAGTTCCCAACTTCCTCAGCCTGATGCAGAGGCAGCCCAGATGCTGTTTTCAAGGTTATGGAGTATATGAGATTGCATGTAGGGGCCAGATAAGCCAAAAAGCAAGTTTAACTACAAAAATGTTGTCCTGAATGTAAAACAAAGAGTCTTCACAGGTACCACTCAGGTCTGAAGTCCAGCTTTTCTATCTTGCGCTCATTTATTTGCATTTTTCTCCTTCATGATTTCCTCAGAGCAAAACAAGACATAGGGACTTGCAGAATTTTTTCTTTCAAGCCAACAGAAATATTCCTGACAGATTTTTTGTCTTTTATTTGTTCTGTTGCTTGTACCTCTCCTCTTCTACCTATAGTACTTTCAGACCCCTCAGGAGAAGGTTGTGTAGTACCTCTGCCACAAGCTATCTATGCTCTGGTGGGAAAGCATCACCTACAGATGAACTGCTCCAGCCTCACTCAGAGCAAACAAGGTGTGTGGGTTGCTAGAGTAGAGGAATAGATGAGTGGGTTTCTTGTGGTAAAGCAGTGAAAGGTCTCTGATAAACTTGCCCCATTACACCTTCACAGGGCACATGAGTTGCCATGGGGCTATGGTTTAATCTCTCAGAGTGTAAAATCACCTGCTAGAACCTGAATTTTGTGGAAGGAACACACAGGGTTCTACTACACAAAAGAAAACAGGACTGATTCTATTATCATCCACCCTAGATGTAGTTCTCAACACTGAGGTTAGATTATGACTTTGTAATACCAAAAAGAGCATACAATTACTTTTCTAGTTCTTTCCTTTTAAGCCAAAATTATTTACATTTAGGGAAATAGATGAGTAACCAAAGAACAGTTATAGCTATGTCCGGACAATTCTTTCCTCTGGAAACACAGACACACAGACCATATTAAAGATGCAAAATTCAGTTTAGTTTCATGACTGTTACACATCTGCAGCAACATTATGAGAATCCTAGAAATTTTGTCAGTATTTAGGATTAAGGGACAGAACTGTCTTTTAAAAAACCATTTCTATGTTATACATACAAGTTAGCATGTATTAAGCATCATCTTTCCACCCACAGGCACTTTTATAGAATTCAGGGGTTTGGGAAGTGAATTGAAAGCAGACTGTGGATGTTAACAATGTAGTGAGATACAGGAGTTTTACACTAGTCAAACACTGATTGAACAAACCCCCTTTTTAGGTTTATTTAGGAGAACTTTAGGGACACAACCTCAGGCCACATATTTTGAAGACAATAGAGATACTGCTTTGTAGATGTGAATTACAGAGTTACATGGTTCAAGAGCAGCAAAGTAACTTTATTTTCCAAATTTGTATAAACTAAATAAATACTGTTTGTTTCCTTAGCATCCCACTTTTCACTTTCCTTCACCAGAAAAAACCTGATTTTTTATTGCTACAGCCACAAAACCAACACAGTTAGGAGGAGAATCAGAGAAATTTAGGATAAGGTACCATCTACACAAGTGGATATCATAGTGCTGCACTTTAGATTGTCAGTTATTTTATTCATTGTGTAAGAAACAAAGCAGCAGGCTAAGATAAGTGAGTCAGAAAAACAGTACTTTTTAGAACAAATTATTTGCAAGGAGAAATATTAGAAGTTTAACCATTTCATACCTAGTTGTTAAAAAGGAAGAAGAAAAAGCATTTTAGAAGACACTATTTTTATTTGCATCGTCTAATTTTTTGGTGGTAGACATCTTTTCATGATAACAAACTTCAATTACTCTCGAATCCTTCTAGTAATTCACTGTTACTGACTGCGGTTGAATGATGGACAATGCTAGCTCTTATGGTCCAAATTCTTGCTCCATCTGAAGCTCAGACTAGTATTTAGAAAGTTTGTTGAGGCAGCTGCTTGAACTATATGCACTTTCCTACCTCAATCCAACCATTTGGTGATTTTGTGTGCCTTTGCCCGAGTGCTTTGTCCCAGAAATCTGGCAGTGAATATCTTAGCCATAGGAGAGAGGCCAACATTTCTCATCAAAGGAATGATTCTTCCATCCATGAGTGTTCTTTATTTGTCAGATTTCCAGAAGTCACCACTTTAGGAAAGAAGTCAGCACCTATTACAGAAACCACATTATCAAAGGGTACAGCTGAATGCTGAAAGATGCTGACCTCTTAAAAATTCCTTCCAACTACACATATAAAATTCTGGCATTCTTTTTTATTTAAAATCTACCACTACAGCACCATGCTGCACTACATGGATGCCCAGAAAAACCTTTCTTTTGGACCTACTCCAAATCCTTGTGGAAGAAAGGAAAAGAAATGCCCATTTGAAGAATTACCTGTGCAGCAGATATGTCTGCATACTTCTCTCAGTAATTTATTGAATTTAATATAACAGGTGAACTGGTGCTACTTGCTGTAATAAAGGTTTAAGAGGGATTATTCTAGGAGATAACTGCTAGTTTATTCAAGGTTTTTAATGGGAGCTGGTCTGGGCCTAATACAAGTATTACCTGAAAGCTTACGCAATGCAAGCATTACTTGAAATCTACAGAGAGATTGATGGTTTTGCTGTGACTATGACAAGCTAACTACAAAGCATATGGAGACAAAGAATTAAAATACAAAAGTATTCAATAAACAAGAAATCATTGAAGTACACTTCTTATATCCTTTATATTGATATAAAAATAAATTCGTGTTATAGTGGTCTGTGTATTGCAGATCATTTAAAATGTGCAACTTTAATATAAGTTAATATAAGAATATAAGTTAATATAAGAAATAGGATTTGGCATGGAGTTTGGCATTTCAAAAACTATACAAATAGAACTTCTTTTTTCAAAATTAAGCTTTGACTTCTTTGTGGGCAGGCATGATTGAAATACTGTGGAGAAGCTTTCAAATAGTTAACTATCAAAGCAACCCTGAACACCTTCTCCACTGTCCTTAGCTAATAACTCCCTCTATCCACACTGATACCAATGGATATGTAAGCAACTATCCTATGATATTTCAGTACTGAATTAACCCTCATGTCAGAACATAAACACTCATCCTGGGTAATATTCAGGTACTGAGAGCAAAATAAAAGACCAAATTCTGTACTGTACATTGGTGTCAAGTACCTAAGTGCTGAACAAGTGAAATTGATATTGTTCATTTGTTAAGTGACATTGTCTTAGTTGTCCAAAAAGCTCATGGGAATGTATATATGATTGGATTTTCAAAATGAATGTTGTAATCTCCTTAGAAAAAATGTAGAGGAAGTAAGCAGAAGTAAGAACATAGACAACAGAATTGTAGGCACTTTCTTAGCAATCTATTTTATGAATGACGTGGTATCTTTAGATTTCTTAAACTGTTAGATGAGACAGGAGGTTCATACTGATGTTTGAATCCCTGTAATGCCTTTGAATTGTGTATAGGGAATGAGAAAAACTAACTTTCAAAATTGAAGACTTAGTTTGGCTAATACGTGCTATAACCACCAAGCAGAAGAATGACATCTTTATTTACACGTTGGGACAAATTGCAAACTGAAACTAATACATGAATGTCCTAATGGAGCAACAGGGGTTGTCCACTGCAGAATATCAAATCATACTCTTTGGCAGTACCTATCTGTAGCAATGGAGGGAGAATGATTGTTTTCAAATTAGGGAGATCAATGCAAGCATAACAAATTAGCATTCATTATTGCCCTTTCCAACAAATGCAATAGAACTTAAAGGGAAGGTTATTCTTACCAGAAATAATTTTTTAACTTAGAGAGTTTTATCCACTGTAAAATAGAGTTTGGGGACAGTGTCATATATGGAAAACGTGATCACAAAATTAAAAAGATAAAGCAGGATGATTTGATCACAGCACATGATGAATAAACAGTTTTCAATTTTAGAGCAATAGAAGAGGACAATAAACAGCAGCTACAAAAGCTAGAGATTTTTTAATAAATAGACATAGATAACTGATATTCAAGAGACTTAAATGAGTTGGATGAGGTTTTGCTTTAACACAAATATAGATTTCCAATAAATCTAGGAAAACAAATGAAGTTCTAAAAGAATGGAAGAATGCAAAATCTCTAACTGTATTTCTAAGTGGTAAACAGGACAGCATGGACAGGACTGTCAATCTGATATCAGTACCAAACAATGGATGAAATACAGGCTAAAGTGATACACAGGAGAAAAGGAATGCAAAATGTGCAGAGGCTATTTGCTGGAAGGGAATGGGTGTGAGACAAAAAACCTGTGTTAGAAAAGACCCAGCACTTTTAAAAACCCACAGGGATCAGGATGGATAATCAACCAAACAAAATTCTTGCTCAGGCATCAGTGTTAGGCTGTGGTCTGAAGGAATGTGTGTCTGCAGTTGCAAAGAAATAGTTAAAACCTGGAAAGGCTGATGGAAGAGTAATAAGAATTCAAATATATTTAAAATACATTTATCACAGTATCTGCAGTGTGTTTTGGTAATAGTAGGGTCGTCACTGTAGCAGACAACCTGTAAGAGATTCCAAAAGATGACATCTGCAGTGAAACAAGTCCAGACTAAAGCCTAGAGGAACAATTTTAACTGTAACATTGCTCTAGACAGTGGGAATATTCTAGAATTATTTCTTACATGCTATCAGGGGTTTCCCATCACAATCGATTTTTAAAGCAAGTGTGGATATTTTTCTAGGAATATACTATTATAAAATAAAAATTCATTCAGAAAAAAATGCATAGCCTAGGTGGTGCAGGTGCTAAGGCTTCCTGATCACAAAAGCCAGGTCTGACTTTTCAGTCTATGAGCAGGGTTGAGTTAGAATTGTCATCACCAGGTACTTAATGCCCCCTGAAGATAAATGGGACCATACCTAATACTCCTTATGGTTGCTCTTTAAGGCAGTTTAAAAATTCAGGAAAATTCTGTATTTTATTTCATGAAGGCAAATACATGCATAAACAGAAAAGAAATATTTCTAAAAAAAATGTGGTGGTGTTGTTGTTATTATTATGAATATTTAAATATAAATATTTAAAGTGTCTATTTCAATAGCAGTTAACACTTGCAAGCTGAGAACTCTGTTGTACCACCCACTGCAAAAAGTCTATTTTAGTGAGTTTCCAGTGGATCCTACAACACAATTTGAAGACAACAGTAAGCTGTAGCCAGGAAACATATGTAGTCATAGCTGTTGAAGGTACACATCCTACTACTTGGAAACACTTCTCCACTAATTCATGTGGCATGTGTCACTTTACTGTAGCATGGAAAAAATCTGGGTTCAAAACTTATCTGGATTCTGTTTTGTAATTATTCTCTATCTTTTAATAATGTGCTGGAGTGGGCAAACACAAATTACTGACAGCAGATTTGCAAGTATTTAGTGTTTCATTCTGTTAAACAATAGTTTCAAGCCACAAAATTTACAGGGTTTGGTAGTCCATAAAATATCTGTGTAGCATTAATAATGTTTTGCATTTGACTTCTTTATAACATTGCAGATGAGAGGAAAATTTTGCAATGAAACTAAGGATCTGACCTCTCTGGTAAAATAAAGTTAGTTCCTCACAAACTAAGATTACAGGTATTAAAGAAATTTACAATTATTTCATCCTCCCACCTCTCCCAACCCAAACCCCATCCTCTGTTCCCCATTCTCTTATCAATTTAGAGTGAAGACTTAAGGGCTGAGTGCAAAAAGCCTCATTTGAACTAGCCTGAGCAACTTCTGTGTTCATCATTTTCTTAATTGCTTTTCACTGTCTTGTCCAAGGAAGACTTTGCAAAGCATAGCTGCATGGGCTATGATGTAATGAGATCTTATTAGTTAAACAAGACCAGACCTCAAGCTTAAGCAAAATAAATTCAGATAAAGTCTCTGCCCCTTGACCCAGCTATTTTGCCGTCTTTGAACAGTAAAGAAACTTGGAATCTGGTCACAGATGCCAGTGTGAAAATTCCCAGGCTGAAGGGAGACTGTCAAACAGTGTAAAACCAGAGGAGCCGTTTCCCACTGCTTTCTGCCTTGTCCTGAAAAGTTTCTTAAGGAAAAAAAAAAAAAAAAAAAAGCTGAGAAATTGAAAGAGAAGATGTCTTTATTGTGGTGATTTCTGGCCAGAATATGGTCCCATAGGAGCCAAAACCAGCATCATAAATTACAATTATATAGAGCTAACAAATTTACTTTATATTGTAACTTCATCTGAGGAGCGAAACAAGACAGGATAGAACAGAGGATGAAAGAAGAAACTGTAACTAGTTCTGAAAGACCAGCTAGCATTTCCTCTGAGCACATTTTTGAAGAGGAGCAAAGATGCCCTTCTATGAAGCTTTTTGCAAAATCTAGATTGTTTGTCCCCAAAAAACCTACAATAAAAAATTATATATATATATATAATATATGCAATATGCATATACAAAAATGCAAAAATGCATAACACATATATCATAAATCTGAATAATAATGACGAAAATAAAGATTACAAAATAGAAATAAAGCATCACATATCATGTATACAGTATTCTTAGTAAGAAGTACAATTAACCTATCCTTTTCTGACTTCGGAAGGTTTCTTTCCCTTCTCATTACTTAATGCTTTATTTGAGACAAGTTGGAGGGATAATGAATCAGTGATATCTTGAGATTATATACAGTCTCCTTACTTTAAAGATGGGACAGGATATTCCTACTCAGTATACCTGTAAAATCTGTAATTTTGTACATCACTAGCTCAGATAGCATCTTTGGCTAAATACTTTGGGTTTTTTTTTACCAAATCTTACAGCTTAAGAGGTTTTTTTAACAGAACTATAGAATTTACATTTACTTTTCAATTAAAACTCATCATATTATTAACTTCTTTGGCTAAGATGTGAGATAGGAAGTTCTAACCAATCGCTGGGATTCAGGATGACTAATCTTTGCTCTGACACTGTTGTTTTGCAACCTACTTTGCAGAAAAAAATATAGTTTGAGGAGATTTAATTGGAACTATTAGAATTGCAAAGATAATTTAAAGCTATTAAACCCAGTCTTTGTATATGTTCTCCTAATACATGTTTTATTACAGTATCAATGATGTGTTAATGTAGAACAAAGGAAAGACAATTCATCTTCACATAGCAAGTTCTTGAACTGTGGCATTCAATACTAGGATGATACTGACTACCTTTACTTTGAAAGGTCTTTCTAATCAACAGCAACGTGCAAATATATAACTGGTAGAAGGAAGGTGACCACCTTCCTTACTTATCTCTGTGGTATTCAGATTTGCATCTTGCCAAGTTGTGCCTGAGAACTATATCATTCTTATGGGAATATGTTTTGAAAGAATCTTCCTCCATGGACTGAATATTAGGGGTTCACCAGAGTTGGGCTATCAGTGCTCATATGTGAAAACAAAATAGTGACTGGAGAAATGGTCATTATCAATGTCGGAGTCTGGAATTATGAGAAATATTTCTTTGCATGTTTAAGAGATTTTAAGATCTCTGACAAACAGTGGGTTTAACTTTTGCTCATGGGAAAAGGGCTTTTAAACTCTGGAATGAAGCAGAGTTTTCAAGAGTGTGTATTAGATAGTAGAATAGTGTGTAGTTTTATCACAGGGTGAGAATTTTAGATATATGGGGCTTTAGGATGGTAAGCAGGTGATGACAAGATGGAGGAACCATATGGCTTTTGGGCTTCCTCCTTCATCCTCATCTGCCTCCATGTTCTGCAGTGAGGTGGAACATTATAGTTGGTTTAGAGTAGAGTCTAACTTTCTAACATAGATAATAGTTATTGGAGCAGTATTATAAATACTGATTACATGGATTGTAGTATAAATATCCATGCCACCCTGAGGGTGGGAGCATTTGGGTAGTTGAGCATTTGGGATTTGGAATTTGGTATTTGGAGCATTTGGTCTTTCGGGGTTTTGTGCCTTGAACTGACCTGCAATGAAGAGCTCTGCAGGTCAGGAACAGAATGTATTGATAAGAAATAATAAACTATGAAGAAAACATAAGAAGAGAAACAACTCACAACCCTTTCTTTCAAGATCTCTGGCTGGAGAAAACAAAATTGTACATTCTCGGGGTCAGGAAAACAGCTGGCCAGCAGAGACACGCAAAAAAATATTTTTTGTAATCCCAAGATACCAACATCAGGCAATCAAATCCGTTGTAAACAGTACCAAGCTTACTCTGGCAAAGATATTTAACATAACTAAATATCTAAAAACTAACATTTCAGCCTGTAATTAAGAGAGTTCTGGAAACCAGTACTTCTCCAAAAGAGTTGAGGATCAGAGTTCATAGTCATCTGGGTATAATTTCCCAATGTGACATGGTGCACAAAATGTCTAATATGAGCTTAATAAATAGGTATCAGAGGAATAATGAATGAAGATAGGTGTCGAAAGTTATTATGTTACTGTTGTATTTAGCACTGATGAAATCATTACTGTAATATTTTTGTTCAGAGTTGGGGTCCATGGTTCAGGAATATTGTTGAAGAAGTTCAGAGAGGAGTCACAAGCCTGACTTGGGGACTGTTAATCATGATTGAGGGTAAAAGATTCAAAGTGCTCAATCTGCTTAGTTTATCAGCTGAGAATACTAAAGATTGATATGGACCTAACCTCAAAGCTTTTACCATGGGGAATTATACAGATTTGATTATGGACTCCTAAATCTAGCAAAACCATGAAATAAGCAATATAAAGAGGTAAAATAGTAGGCAAATCTGGACAAAATCATTCTAGAAATAATGATGCACATTTTTGCAAACTGAAGTGAGCAACATCCTATGGTCTATGGCAGATAGACCTTCTCAACAGAAATCTTTAAATATTTTTCTAAAAGACAGTTTGTAGCTCAAATAAGAATTAATGTCAGCAGCTCTATCAGCTTTCTTTATACAATAGCACTTCTGGTTTTATCATCTGCAAAATTTTGAAAAGACCAGGTTGAAATACTGAGCTTTGGGACCTTGCAGCCATCAAAATAGTGGCCTTCAAATGTATTTGTACAAAACCTGTGAGTCTATGGAAATAAAAGAGTCCTCATTGGTAGCATATGATTCTCAGAACAAGACTTTTAGGAGATACAAGTTTATTAAATTATTTTTTAAAAAAATCCTAAACCAAAAAAAAAAAAAAAAAAAACCCAACCAAAATCAGAAAAATTCCAAGAAATTTCAAAGGTATAGATATGGCACCGAAAGTTATTTTACAAACATTAGACTAGTTTTTTAAGTGTATACTACTGTATAAATTGTTAATAACTCTGTAAGTAAAACTTGGGACTTTCATATTACTTGCCAGCAAAAAAACCTCATAGACAACACCTTCACATCACTCCGAAATCCTGAGAATTAGTAACTTTTATTATGTGTGTTATATAGAGAACAAATTGAGGGACAAAGAGTGATAAAGATCAAAGAGGAATTCTGTAAAATTAAACAAACATATTTTTGAGACCTCTTTCTGGGCTTTAATCAGGTTTGTTTTTTTTTTTTTTTTTTAAACAAACAAGCTTTACAGATGCTGGCAGGTGACATTCCTGTTCATGTGTCAGTATCAACCCAGTGCTGCTGTGTCCAGTGCGAGAAGACACACTGATGCTGAAAGTTTAGGGCATTAGGGCAGTTGAACTCCTTGAATATCTCTATTGATGACACTTTTCATAAACCGCCTTACAGAAAAAAATCTGTACTATTACAGCAGAAAAGTTTGCAGTATTAAATGAACCCAACTGCAGAGCAATATCATATACCTTTCACTTTATACAATTTTTGTAAAGATCCCTGCAGGATATCAATTAATGGTGCATCACTGATTTGAAAGGGGTACAAATACAAATGAATTATTAAATTATATTTTTATGCAAGACTGTTCTGTGCCCACAAATCTAAAATAATTTTTTATGCCTTTTTTTTAGAAAATTTAGGAATTGCCTTCATGTTATCAAATGTTCATTCTTATGGTTATGTTATGGTTGGAAGACAAATTTAAAGATAAATTATGAAAACAACACAACAAATTAAGCAACAATCAGCTTCCTGCACTTAAAGCAGTTTTTCTTCACAAGAAAAAACGCAAGTCCCATCTGTTACTAGCATTGAACAAAATCAACATGAAATGAATCAACAGTATTTTGGCCTTTGGTCTCTTGGATGCTTTATGACAGAGGTCATAAAGCATGTAATTATTATTTGATATCAAGACAGCTCTAACTAACTTCATATTCCTAAGGCAGTGGGAGCCTTCATGGCAAGTCAAAATCTGCTTGTGTGGAATAAATAACCTTATTGATGGAAACAAATCCCTTTCCTCCCTGTTTAATCTGGGCTTTTGAAAAGTTCTTAGTAGTTCAGAAATTGAAAACATCATACTGAAGTTCACCAGACCACAGGCATTTCCTGTTTGTTTCTGAAAATTGTAGTTATGATTTGTCAATCACATCATCACTTAGGTTCTGGCTATTTTTAATTGTAGACTTCTTCATTACTTTTGCTCCTCTTCATCAATGGAGGTCAGTTCAAGATGGCTCTCTGTTTTGGCTGCTGTGGCTCAGGAAAATTTGTAAGACCTTTAATTCTGACATTTCATTCCTGACATTGATATGAAACAGCCTACATTTGATGAGCTTCAGAAAACACAGAAGAGAAAAGTACACACTTGGATTTTCTTTCTCCAATAGGTAGTATTGAATAAGACTGGGCTTTGGTTTTTTACCTCCTTGAACAGAAAATTTCCAGGAATATCAGTGCTTCCTTTTTTTTTCTTTTTAACATTTTAGAAGTTTTTATTGTAAATTGCCCAGCAGGAATGATGGGCATATTATGATTAAAACACCTTATTTTTATGTATACAGCAGACAATCATTTGCAGCAGGCACCGTACATATATATTGTGAAAAACAGGCACACAATAGAAGTTCCTTCACAAAAGAAATGTACTTTTCCAAAAGAGTGATGTACCTGAAATACCATGTAACAAAAATATAGCAGCTAGACTAAGAGCGTCAGAACCAGGTCACACAGAACCATGACCAATAATTCAGCATTTCGAGTAAAAGAACAAGAAAAGAAGACAATACATAAGCTTCATAATGAAAAACATAACAGAATAAACAGAGAAGATTCTTTAACTGGCAACACTTGGAGCTGAAAGGTAGCTCAAAGGGAGATGGGCCGGGTTTTGTGCATGCCCTCACAGGATTAGGCAGCTCATAGAATGGTTTGTGTTTGAAAAAAGCTATGTGTAACTGCTGCCCAGATAGATGGCAGGTCCTGTTTTCAGGAAGCTCTTGCACTGGTTTCCCCACCACCAAAATGAAAAACTAACAATAAACATAAATTTGAGAATCAGGACTTTTTTTTTTTCTAGTAGATGCCACTACTCTGATCAGTGTCTTTGTGTTAGATTTAATCTCTGTTACTGTCCAATGCGGCCAAACACTTCTTTGCTGAACTCCACCTTTTGTTCTATTTATCACTATGCCTTAATGGTGCGGCATGATTATTTCTCTGCTTTTTAAATTTTGGACTTAAAATAATAAAGATGACTGTTCAGACTTCTGAGTACTTAGCCAGAATGTTATAGACAGATATTGTATTAGATGCTCCCACGAGGAGCACAATCAGCTCCGTGGCCTTGTGTCCAGCTGGATGCTACAAACTAGATCTGGAGCTCAAGGCAGCCTGTAAGCTGTGCAGAGGGAGCTCCCACACGGGCCAGAGCCTTGAGCTAACAGGGCAGCACAGGTGTGCTCAGAAGCTGAGGTGCTGTGCAGTCAGGGCCACACTGAAACAACCCTTCTGTTTTCTGTAAATTCTGCATTTGTCACTGCCCTGGCATTTGAAAGAGATTCTTTGATCTTAGGAAGGTTCCTATTGCCCTTTTGTTCTGCATACATGCACAAAAGATAGGTGCAGACCCATCTAGTTCACAAAAATCCAGGCTACCAGGCCCTGACTGTGAATCATACATCTAATATGTCTAGTGCATGGGCAATAAAATCCTACACAAGTCAGCAAGCAAAGTTCACCATTTTTATAACCAAGACAGAAAAAAGTTAGGAGATTTTCTGAAATATTGAAAGCTTAATTCCACTGATTTAGACGGATAATTCTAGCACTGGGGTCATCATCACTACTTCAGGACTCAGTGTTCCTTTTTCACAACACAGAGAGGGAAACACAATGTACAGTATGGCAGAGGATCAGGTGGCAATCTCATGCAGAGCTAAGAAATTATGAATGAAATTACATAATTGCATATATATATTTCATTATGTAATGAAATTGTGTAGTCAAGCTATGCAAAATATGTTATATTATAAAGTTTATTATAACCAGGCTGAAAGAAAAAAAAAAAGGACAAGATTTCTGAAAAAATCTACCATCACTATTGCCTAGACAAGACAGCTCTCTTTTAAACAAAGTCCACCTTTGGGACACTAGTATAAATTAGGATGAAAGCCCCTGAAAATATTAGACATACTATTAAAATCTGCTGCAAAACACAGTAAACTATGATTTAGTCATGGGAGAATGTAGCAACAGCAGTTCTTTAATATGTATTACATATTCTGAGCAGGTGAACATTAATTGGTGCAACTTCTTGAATTCCCACAAATCTTCAGAGGGGTGTTTAAAAGTTCTTTATTCTGCTAAGCTATGATAGAAAAGAAAAATAATAGTAAGAAACATGTACACAGTCTGTATTTGTGTAGTGGTAGATCCCAATGTGGACTGTGTGTGACACACAAGAAGCACATGGCTTCATGCCAGATTTATGTTCTCTTGGAATTGGGGTTCACCTGAACACCAATTTAAAATAACTTGTCCTTTATGTAAATTGTATTTGGTCTAGCTACATGTTAAAAAAGAAACTAAGGGAAGCATTGCTTTCTGAACAAAATATGTTGGACACATCTTTACCTCCTCAATAAATATTTTTTTTTTTTTTGGTAATCTGGGCTGCAAATATCCAAACCTGTCAGATGACAGTTTCTCTAAAGAGCTAAATCCTGGGGTTGGCAGTGTCTCATGATTAGAATAAGTAGTCACCTGAAAGAACAATGTAAAGTCCATAGAAATCAAAAGAAATCTATTGACTTCAGGGAATTTTAGATCAGACTCTGGAAGAACTTGGGGGTATAACTCCTCTTGCGCATCACTTCATTCATCTGCTCAGCAACTACAACTACCTACACAATTTGTGACAAGTGAGAGTCTGTCAAGTAACTCCCTCGGCATTTTCCCCTTTCATCCTGTAAACTCCTTCATTAGTGATAAGCCTCTGTGCCCTGGCATCCATGTACCAGCTGAAGGGAGGAACCTGTTTGTAAACCAGATGCTTTGACATAGTTGGAACTTGGAAGGGAGGCAGCAGTACTTGGCAAACAAACTTGTAATAAGTGCACTTTGCTTGAAATGTTTATAATTTGTTCTTGAAAAATATGCTGAGAAGATGGGCACTATACATTCTGATCAACTTTGAAGTTCAAGTTTGAAGGTGGGGATCCTGAATACCTCCCAAAGAATATTTGAAAAATAAACCAGCCTGGTGTTCTTTAAAGTAAAGAATGTGCTTGGGGGGGGGGGGGGGGGGGGGGGGGGGGGGGGCGGAGAATTCTACTAAGTCCAATTGTCATGCAGTCTGCAAAGAAATTACCGTGGTCCAGAGAAAGGCAGCTTCATTTATGAAGAAACAGGTTCATATGAAACCCTCCTAATTTGCTGGTAGATCTTTAATAGCAAGCACATAGGCACACCAAACATCCCTTCCAATCCATGTGAATATTTTCAAGCTAGCACTAAAAAATTAGGTAAATTTGTAAGCAGGAGTCTTGTTTTCTGCCTCTTGCACTCTTAAAATTGGGCACATAAAGAAGAAGTTTCTTTGCTCAGCTGAGATGTATGTGATGCCTACTTATGATCCACAAAATGCAGTTACCAAGGAAAGATCAGCATCTGGAGGTCCTCCAGGACACAGCCTGATCAAGAAGAAAAACCTCAGGTGCTCAAAATGTGGAGACCTGAAAGTTTCTTCCCTTTGACAGTACCATTGTTCTGTGGAAAGAGAAGAACTGCAGATATGGAGGTAACCTGAACAATTTTCTGAAACCAGGCTCAGCGAACTTACTGAAATTTAGAATTTAGCTAAATAAAAAGGGGGAAAAGCATGGCACTTTTATAGCTTTTATCTTTATGAACAAAGGAATTCAGCTCAATGCAGATCTCAAGCTGGCAGGGGATGCTACCACATGAAGGGGAGTTGAGGGAAGTTCAAAACCCTCAAGAATATTACAATCAGTTCACCTCCTATCAACTCCATTTCTTCTCCCTCTGCACCTCTCTTTACTGCTTTTCACTCTAAATGGCAGAAGTCCTGCTTTTCCTGTAATACTGTAAGAGCGTGAACCAGAAAGAGACATGGAGCTTGTATAGCAAGTGGCTATCCAGACAGGAGATATCTCCTCAGCAAGAAAGGTGCTTGGTTGTGCAGGGATGTGACTTTGAAGAGGCTGTGAAGCTCTGGAGGAGCGGTGGAAAGCAGGACCCTGGCAGGAGGAAGGTGAGTTGGCTGAGGCTGACTCGGTGGGCAAAGCAATAAAGGACTCCAGAGGGCTTCTCTGGAAAGATAACTGGCAGGATCTGGAGTAGGGAAAAGTTGGAAGACTGGACTGAGGCAAGCTAGCTGGACCTTGAAATGAAGTTTCATCCAGGAGAAACAGACTCTTGTACTCCAGGCATGATCAGTGGGACTGAAGGTTGGGTTCCTAAAATCCCACAGAAAAAGTAAAGAGCTGAACTGCAGTGACTCAGGAATCACTGCCTTAGAGTCTAAATCAAAACACAGATAAGATGCAAAGAGCCAAGGAAATGGATATCTAGGGATTAACAGTTGCATAAAAAGCAAAATAATAATATCACAAAAAATTTCTGCATTAAATTGAGCATGTGACTAGTTTCAGTGATATCTAGTGGGACTACATGAGTAAAAAATAAATACACAAGATAGAAACCTAAAATAGGAAATGGAGCATAAAACTGGGAAGAATGAACACAGAATAGAAAAGGCTGAGGGAAAACAAAAGTGGAGAGAGAAAAGAGAAGAGCAAACATAATTTTAAAGGATACAAATTAGATGAAAAAAGAAAAGACACTTTATTGATTATTTTCTGTTGATTGTTTAAATATACAAAAACATATTTGATACTGATAAATGCTTTTAAAGACTCAATGTAGAATATATTAAAGAAAACATATTCAGC
The DNA here is from genome assembly GCA_018697195.1 of Certhia americana. Lineage (NCBI taxonomy): Eukaryota > Metazoa > Chordata > Aves > Passeriformes > Certhiidae > Certhia > Certhia americana. The sequence continues at coordinate 24,045,397 of CM031879.1, forward strand.
TTCCTTAGATTAGTAAACCAGCAAGATTTGCATTTAAAATAAGTGTCCAGATCGTGCACCCTCTCAGGCAGGGTTAAAAAAAACCAGAAAAAATGGCAGGGTCAGAGCCAAGGCAGCTGCCTGCATGCCTGTTATGTCTGTCTTTGTTTGGTCTTTCTGGACTTGTGAGCCCTTCAGGCCTGGAGTACTTCCCTTGGGGCATGGCCAAAATCCCCTGCCTTTGGTGGGCACCAAGGAAGGCTTTGTTTGTCCCGCGTTTGGCTCAGGGAAGTCAGGGCCCAGCTAAAACTTGTAAGGTTTCGATGTAATCACAGCAAAGTATCATACACATTCACTGAGGTATGGCTGTGCTGGAATGCTTTTTCTGATATTGGGGCTCCACATTTCTGACATTGGGGCTCCACATTTCTGACATTGGGAAATATTCTGATATTGGGACTGCACAACTGCAGCCATGCAGTTGCATTCATGTAGAGCAAGACAGCATTGGGCTCTTTGACACGGTTATGATTGGTGTGATTGCAATTTCACCCAGGACAGGTGAAAAGGCAGTTTAAAATCTGCTTTTAAAAGCATGTATGCTTATTTTCTCTCAGCGGAGGTGACAGGAGCTCTGCTAGCACTGGCACCATGGAGCAGCACTCAGAGAGAAGGCTGTCCGGTGACTCTTGGTGGACGTAGATCAATTGCACTCCTGTTCCACATGCCAAGAGAAACTCTGCCAACACCCAGACCCGCACCCTGGCGCTGGAAAACGCTCCATTCACACCTGACGGAAGGTGCAGTGAACGCGCCTCCCCCTTCGGACAGCTCTTCCCCTCCTTCAATGACCTGCTGACGGGTTAGGGTTACGGTGCAGCGGGGATAGGACTCGCGACCGCCGGGCCCTCAGCGCTCCGCGGGGCTCTCAGCTCTCCGCAGGGCTCTCAGCTCTCCGCAGGGCTCTCAGCTCTCCGCGGGGCACTCAGCGCTCCGCGAGGCTCTCAGAGCTCCGCCGGGCCCTCAGCGCTCCGCGGGGCTCTCAGCTCTCCGCCGGGCCCTCAGCGCTCCGCGGGGCTCTCAGCGCTCCGCG
>CM031879.1:24046478-24183786 GCA_018697195.1 Certhia americana
GCTCCGCCGGGCCCCGCTGCGCCAGGCAGCGCGGTCAGCGCGGCGCTCTGGTGCCCCCGCGTGGCCGGCGTTGGAGCCGGGCGGGCGAGCGGCGCCCCGGACCCTCCGCCGCGTTCCTGACTCCGCCGCCTCTCAGCGCAGCGGGGGATGTAACCCGGCTGGGCCTGTGCGAGGGACGCAGGGAAGCGTTCCGATATTCGACAGGACTTAACAGAAGGATTCTTATTTGGTTGTTTTCTGTTTGTTTTGGTTTGTGTTTGAGTTGTAGACTGACGCAGGACCCTGAGAGTGGCGCTCGGAGGGATGCTGCCGGCGGGGGTAGAGCTGCCCGCAGTTGTGGTCCCCGCGCAGCCCCCGGGGATGCGCCGCTCCCTGCGCAGGGTGCTCCCGGACAGAGACACAGCTTCGGGGTGCCTGGTTCGGTACAGGCCGAACTCGGCTTCTTTATCTGCTCTGGGTTTGTTCCTCAAACTCTGTATTCTCAGGACATATCTTTTAGAGTCATTGGATGCAACATTTCTTTCAACATTGTGCCAGAGATCAGGAATTGCTTCTAAAATGTTACAAATCTAGAGAATAAATATCAAGCTAAATTTTTACTTTTGGAATTGGAAGAGTCTTGATGGGAATCAGATCTGTACCGCCTTACTGTGGTGTTTCATCTGGAAGCCTTGGACATAACATGGTGTAATTTGGGCAGTTTATCTCCATTCTCTTTATTGGAGTAAACAGTGTCTGAATAATCTGTCAGAGAAACTGGGAATAAGCACAATGCTTGCTGTGCATTTTTTTATGATGCATCTACAAAAAGAGTAACAAAATCTTCTCCTAGTGCAACAATTTACCTTTTTGGCCCAGCATTCCCTCTTCCTTAGTGGCAATTACCATCTGAGGGGCAGTATCAACCTCCTCTTCACAGTTAGGGTATGCAGAAAATCCTGTGGACAGCTGGTTAAAGGACCAGAGGACCCAGAATAGTCTTCATTACAATCTATTCTTGGACCTTTGGAGTTGAAACTTAGAGTCTGAGTTCCTAATGCTGGAAGTATATTTCAAGTGTTGCTCCCTGTGTCCAAGTACGTATAATGTTAAGTGCAATTCCAGGTTGCCTTTAATGGTTTTTGTTAAGGCTTTATTTCTTTTCTTTTTTAATTGTAATTTTTCTACTTCTGAGGTATCTGTTGTGCCTAAGCTCTGAATTTACACTCTGAATTTAAGAAAGCACACTGCAGTGCTAGAACCAACATACAAAGTGCTGCTTGAGCATTTGGACAATACTCTAAGGCACTTGGTGTGCCCATTCTTGGGGTGCCCTGCATGGGGGCAAGCATTGGACTCGATCCTGATGTATCCATTGCAACTCAGCATGTTCCATGATTCTATGAAAGTAAAACACTGCGAGTTCAGTGATAAATTTCCTCTGCACCCAGGAAATTCCAATCCCATTGAAGGCAATGGCAGAAATTCTGATGTTTTCAAAAGTGCAAGAATTTCCTGCTCTCCTTTGTTTATATAAAATTGCCAGAGAGAGTGACAAACATTGCAAGGTCTGAGCTGTTCTTGGAAATAAATTGTTCAGAAACCCACAGGTATTTCATGTGGTCCTGTGTATTATTTCAGCTAATGAATCAGCTTTGGAACTGCAGAAAAAGGCTTTAAATGCTTGATCCTAAGATTGAAGTCAATGTATAGCAGTATAAATGCCATATACTATCTAATCCATATATACATCTAGTTTATGAACAAAGCCACTTTTTCATAGCAATGGAAAAATGCGTAAGAAGATTCATTTTGGAAAGAAATTCAAACATCGCAAGCCAAGGAAGAAAGAACCAATACCATGTATTACCTCCAAGTGGAAGACTAGGATCTATCATGCTCTGGAATTTAGTGATGACCCATCTTGCATATCTGAACATCTGCACACTACTTAGAGCTGGCATTAGCTGAGTCACTTGCTACTTTCAGTTATAACTCCCTCACAGAGAAGGTATATTAGAAAAATCAATAGAGAAATCAATACATTTTACCCAAGTTATCAGATGTGCTCCGGATGCTTAAGTTGCTAAATAGTATTTGATTCAGACAAAACTGATCTCACACCCTTTCTATTAAACTGAGATTTGGCATATATTTCTCCTCCCTCCCTTCACCATTCCCAGTTGAGAAGCATTTGCACTCTGGCACCAATTTATGTGGAATTTCAATGTGGTTTTGAAATAAAATTGATTAACATTTTCTCTTCTGAAAAACTGTCTTAACATCATCCCAACAATTATGGGAAATTAGATTGTATAAAAAATACTTTTAGTTTATTTTCAAAATACAGTAATAATGGAGCATAATGAGGAGTTGCACAAGGGATCTCTAGGAGTACTTGGAAAAAGCAACAGTCAGTGAAGTAGAAAAATGAGGGAACAAAGACTGGATTTCACAGCAAACTGTTTCCATTGGGTTTCTTCTCTAGATATTACATTGATATTTTCTGTGCATACAAATTATGTTCCATGGGAATGCTATGGGGTAAGTTAACAGTGCATTGCATATGGATTTAGGCATGCAAATGAAAAAAATAGGAGCTAAGTATGAAGAAATTGTGTCCCTAAACCACCATGTACTTCACTCACCGACAAACAAGAACATCAGGAAAGAATTTTTAGGACATACTACATTTTTTAGGAAGACATATAGCTTTTGCTAAAGGTGCTGGTAATGCTCTTATTTTTGGTAATGCCCTTATTCTTTGACTCTCTTACAGCAGTAATGTTTAATGTATGACTCATAAGCTTTTTTTTTTTTTTTTTTTTTTTTTTTTTTTTTTGGCAAACTAATTCTTATGGCAGATAAAAAGCTAAATCCCAGAACTGCATGGTTTCAGGGTGGTAATGGGACAAAGTGACTCTCATGTAGATTAGAATCACACCCTGGCACACTATCAGTGAAATTCCAGTGAAATGGGAATTGCAGTTATTTCCAAAGCTTCATAACCATGCACCAAAGAAACCCACCACTACAATTTGCAATGAAGACAATCCTTATTGACAGTTATAAGCAAGTGACCAACATTTGAAGGAATGAAAATCTGTGGAAAGGATGAAGTTATTATACTGTGTGAGCAGTTTCCCCAGGCAGTATGAATTGCATTTGTTTACACAGACTTGCAGGAGAGCTGGAGAAAGACTATTTACAAGGGCATGTAGTGACCAGACAAGGATAACAGCTTTAAACTGAAAGAGGGTAAGTTTACATTTGATATTAGGAAGAAATTCTTTACTGTGAGAGTGGTGAGACACTGGAACAGGCTGCCCAGAGAAGTTGTGAATTCCCCATCCCTAGAAGCATTCAAGACCAGGTTGGATAGGACTTTGAGCAACCTGGTCTAGTATAACATATACCCTCCCCTGACAGGAATGGTGGAACAAAATAATCTTTAAGATTTTTTCCAAATCAAATAGTTCTATGATTCTGTAAGGTATTTGCAGAGAAAGCTCTGAATTAGATTGTTGTTGATACAGACTGCCAGCATCACCTAGTATCTTGTTTCAGACAAAGCCAATGCACAAAACATTTTCATCTTCCATGTCAGTCTCTTGTGTCAGTGTTTTGTCACTTGCCTCGATGAAGAAGACTGATACAAGGCACAATTTGGGATAGCAGGATGCTACTAATTCACTGGACCCAACCAAAAACTCAGAAAGACCTAACATTCCTCCTTCTGACCTACTGCAAACCAACCTTCTGCCTCTGAAAATATCTCATTTTGAGCTGTGTATCTCTGCTGAGAAGACTGAAAAGCATGATTGTACATGGTTTAATTAAAGGTCACAGGTCTGACAGGCTCTGACGTTATCTAATATATAGCTTTTCCTGTTGCAGATCACCATTTTGTGAGGTTGTACATTTTCTGAGTTCTGAGCACTGCTCCCAGTTCAGTGACTCACACCATTGACGTGATGCAACTTTGTGAGAACGCAGTAGCTCAGCTCCTGCTTGTGCCATGTCGCTGCCACTCTTCTTTTCTTACATTTCCTCCTGACTGTACCAGGTTTTTGAGAGGCAGCTGGAGTCTGTGATAAACCAGACTTACCAATCTCTCTGATTCACATACAAATAGACTTTATGCCAGAGCCTATCCCTCTTCACCTCATTGTCTGTCTTCTCCCTGTTGAACAAGTGGTCCTGTCCCTTCCACATACTCAGTGCGGTGACTCCATCTGTACAAACCCTTGTTTTTTAGAAGTCTTATTAGTTCCCACAATTCCCCTTACACTGGTGTGAACACTGCAAAAATATTAAAAAAACAACAGTAGAAGCTTGTGGAGCCTTCCAAATCCAAGTCCAAAGTAAAGAGGGTTCTCAAAAATACCAATTCAAGGGACACAGAAGAAAAGGGAAGGGCACTACCCCTTCTCTTCCTGGGCAGGTAGCTACCAGAGAAGGGATGCAGGACTGGAGCCCTGCCATGGTACAGGAAAATGTCACAAAAGGCAGAAAGATTCTAAGTCAAATGATGAGATAAAATAGAGGAAAACTTAAGTGAGGAACATGTACCCACATACTGCTGTTGTCTTCTCCATCTCTTCACTTCAGCATCCCTGGAAAGTCGTATTAACCTTGACCCTCACTGGCTCCCATTTTACAAATTTGGGAGCATTTCTTTTGTTATCAGCCTTCAATACACATACTGTTCTTACTTCTCTTTCCCTTGTAACACGTGTCCTTTTGAGTCCTCCAATCAATCAGTGTCATTTGATGCTATTAAAGGAGTCTGACCTGATTGAAATACCTCTAAGAGGCTGGGATAATAAACAACTGTTAGATGGTCTGCACTGAACCAGGGCTAACACATTTTAAATTCTACTTTTATTCTAAAACATGGCATTGGCACCTTTAAGAACATGGAGATGGTTTGTTTCACTTGTCAAATGAAATATTTGTCAAAAAGCCAGGTATATTGAATGTGTTGGATAAATTTCTGCCACTTAGTTAAGAAAATAGGCAGTTCGACATAGCAGGTACAGAAAACCCTGCATTTAGTCTGTCTCTCTTGTAAGTCACAGAACATAAAAATTCATTGAAGTGTATTTGAGGCTGTTGTCTTTGCTCATATAGGCACAAAGGCCCATACTTTTTGTCCACACTGGCTTGCACTCCTCAGTAAATCCTGGATGCCATCACTTTGTAATAGGTGTACATAGGTACTTTGCCTGGAAGTGTCAATCACTAATGTGGAAAAGTCTTAAGTATTCTGTTAAGATACTACAGAGAAGTTTACCAATCTGCAGATGAAAGTGTAGTTTTCTTTTCAGAGTAGTTACTGTAATAGTTTTATGGAAAAAGGCTACTTCTAAAAAAATTCCCCTTTCCAGTAAAATTAAAATTTTGTTTCTTCTTTCAATGTTTGTCTCTTGTAGGGTTATTTAAATCACAGCATAAATTCACAGTAACATCCACTGGCCATGTTAGGTCATATATCTTCTTTGGTCTTTCAAGTGACAGTATTCTGTTGAAGTGCAGTTAGAAAAATTAGCCATTCCACTTACTTTTCACATGCATACATCAAACTGCCATTCTAGGAAAAAATTCAATGGCATGCTGTATACTGGAAACTTGCCTTTGCTTTTGTTTGCTAATAGATTACTTTATTAATTCCAAAGGTTTAGTGAGCACCTTGGGTTTTTTTTTTCCAGCAGAATTTAATTCATCTGTTCTTGTTCTATATGAATAGATGTCATCTGGTTGCTGAAATATAGGTCTATGCTTTCATATTCGTTCCTCATACTAATTATTTGAAATGTTTGATACCCCAAATGTAAAAACTGACATTGGTCTCTGTGGAGTTTGTCAGATTGCACACTGATGATGGATTTTAAAAAAGCATTTTGGCATGTTCTGAGTCTGTAAAACAGTGTATTTATTCATTGTTACACATTGCACCTGTTTTTTACTGCCTTTCAGTCATTTACATTAGCACAAAAGGTATAGCTGACTTCCATAAGTTAAGAATCGCACTATTAAGGAAAAAAAAACAAACAAAATATGAATTTGACAAATGAAATTCCAGTTTGTGCTCTCAGAGTTATGACCAAAGTGTGTTTTTTTGTTACCTTTTTTTTTTAACACTTTTTTGTCATTTAGATTCTTTTCTTAACAAGCTACAGTGCTCCTAACACTCAGGCATTCAGAAGTCAGGTGCCTAGAGAACCAAAAGATTGTCTTGAATGCTGTCCCTTTTGATTGTATTCTGAAACAAAGAGGAAAGAAAATTGGAGAAAGCAGGAGTGAGAGTCTGTCTTTGTGAGTATGTTTATGAAAACAATTTGAGAGGCAGAGGAAGATCTCTTATCTGGCCCCTGACATACCATGTATTTGGAGTGAATAGAGAACAATGTGCTGCAGCAGGGGCTGCATTTTCAAACATCCCTCCTTGCAAGAAGCTGCCTGTGCTACTGGGCTGTAGGAGCATATGACATCCAGTTTAGCTTTTACTGTCCATGAGTTCCAACCTTTGCAGAGGGAGCAGCTTCTGCAGGAAGATCAGTGTGCCTGGGAAATACCCCATGACCTGTTGGGTGGTGCATCTTCCTTAAACTTAGGTTTAAGTCTTTTGGATGTAATAGGAATACAGTTAAATGGTGGAAAGTAAATACAGAAATTGGTGGCAAGCAAATTTCGATTTTTCATTTAAATATATACACACCAAAAATATTGCATTATTTTTTCATCTTACCTTAAGGTACAACAGGTTTACCAAAGTCTTAATGTCTTATACTTGTGATGCACAGTAGTCATCAAGCTGGCTGCTGAATTATTTCCTTATGAGATCATTTAACTTCAAAACTTCATATTATACAGGTCACGTGCTCTGGTGATATTCAGAAGGGAATTGTCACTTTCAGACAACTAATATCAGTCATTCTTCTATCTATATTTGGATTGCAGGCTCAGGAAAGTGTGATGGCAGTTATTAACTGCTCTCAAGAAATCCACTTGCGAGATGGATTTATTTCTTGATTAATGATGGAGATTATTCAAGTATTAATTCCAGTTTTTTATATCGCAAACTTGATATCATCCTTGTTCTCTCCACCCTTAAAATTACTATGATTACTCTAATTGTTAGAAAGCTATTATTTGATTCAGATTTGCAAAGTAATTATCAGCTAGTAGCACATCTGCCATTTCTCACTAAATTTTGGTATGTATTGTTGTATCTCAATTAACAAAAGATCTACTAACTGAAGCATTGCTGTATGAATTCTAGTAAGGCTTTCAAGCATGACATAAATTTTGTCCTGATTGATTCTGACTCTTACTGTGTGCTCCTTAATTTGTTGCTTTGCATTTCAGAATTGTCTGTGAACCTGGTGCTTGATGTTTTAAACAATGATTCCTTCGTCTGCAGCAATCAGATGTACATCTAGAGGTTTTAACTGATGGAGTATCCTTTATGACATTATTTCTACTTCTGCTTCATGAGTTGTATTCTCATTACCTTTTTCTTTGATTATGTCACAGGCTACATGGATTAAACAGAATTATAGTTTCTAATCTCATCTTTGAGTTAGTACTACTAAGATGATGGGATAATTATCTGTACAAATCTAGCTTTTCTGTCATGAATATGAGGAGCAGTGAAGGCAGCCAATATACCAGATATTAATGCTGGAGCATCATGGATGTGCTTTTTTACACCCCCTGTACTTTCTATATAGATTCTTTAAGTTATTGGAAAGTTATATAAAGATGAGATTTTGAGCACTTATAAATATGCACAATACTTGTGTGCCCACCCAACACACACAGACACACACAGACACAGACACACACAGACACACTTCAAATGTCTGAAAATGTTTCTGGTTTCTGTATTAGATAAACTATCTCAACAGACTACTGAGTTGCTTAAAATGTGTCTTGTAGTGAAAATATACTTAGTTCAGTTTATGTGCAACCTTGCTTAGTTAACACTGTAAACTCCTCTGGATTACCAAATTCAGTTGACATATATTTTCTGTAAAAGAACTCTCATGACCTATTTTTAGGAACCATTATTGAGTCAAATTTACTATAGGTTGAGCTAAGAAATCTGTCAGACACACAGGAAAATTAGTGCAGTGGGGTCTTATGGTAGAAATAAAGTCTGCAAGTCTCAGTATTACATTCTTTATGGTCTATTGCTTCCAATGAAATTAGTTCTCTTTTTTTTGGTAGAATCAGAATCAGTAGCTATACCTTATTTCTATACTGTTCTTTCAGGAGTTAAAGTCTTTTTCCAGTATGTTGACATAAGCATCCCATTTTGTCTGTGATGAACTGGGAAGACTGGGATCCAGGATTCTTCTCTGACGGTGTTAGCTGAGCCATACATAAGAAGGTTACACAGCAGAGCCACAGGAAAGTGGGAAGTGGGAAATTCAGATTGGAACTGAAAGGCAACAAAGGAACACAGAGACAGAAAGGCAGAGTACATGCTGAAGGAGCACAAGGAGAATGAAAGGCTGACCGGATCCTCAGTTGTACTGGGAACAGACCAGGCGTAGAGGAGTCATTCAGGGACATCACATCTAATGTCCTATTAAACATAGTGTAAATACAGACTAAAAGAGATTTAAAGGTTTCAGGAGAGTCTGACCTCCAACTTTTTCAGTCACATCATCTATGCCAACATATCACAGGGGCAAGGTGGTCTGTGGCTTCTATGGTGGCTTTCAACCATTTCAGTAACCTCTCCCAGGACATTTCTCACATGCTGGGATGCACCTGGTCAGGAGTCAGTATTGGCAAAAAGGTTCAAAACTTGGTCTATGGTACAAAAATTCTGTAGTTTGACTCATGTCTGCATGATCCATTTGGCATGACACTACCCCTTACACAGAATTTAATTTGTAAGTGATTATCGCTATTTCATGTGTAATATAGATCAGGAACATTTAAATTTTTTTTTTTTCATATTTTTAACATATACACATCAGATTATGCCAACCTAGGAAGACCCTAATTAGATTACTTCAAAGAAATTAAAAGAATTAGCTTTCTTTCCTTTTCTTTTGCAGGAGGGCACACTTAAATCAATCAACCATATCTGTGTCCTTTATTGATCACTAATTGTTTCTGTGTGATTTGGACATTTTAATTTTCATAATCTCATTTCCGATTACACCATCTCTCAGAGAAGCTTTGAGAAGAACTTTTTTTTCTTTTTTTCCCTCACGGTGTCACTACAGGCCAAAGCTGACAAATTCTTTATGCGTCCATGTACATGAGCCTCAGCATATTGGATGAGGCATTTCTGTTCTGCTGCCTCCAAAGGTCATCTTCTATAACCTGTTCAGGAAGTACAAGAAATGGACAACAAATGTTGGATGAGCATAAGTCAGCATGCATAAATGAATGGTTAGAGGGCTTGTAGAATTCCTGTGAGAAATGCAGGCCCAGAGTGCCTCCAGCATTCAGGCTCAGAGATAGAGATGGGTACAGTGTTGATCTAAGGCCTTGGAGAGGGCTCCAGGATTTAGAACAGTAAAACTGGCACTTAGAGTTCGTATAGAAATATGTTTTAAGCAAGTAGGAATATGCCTTATATAAACAAATAAATATGTTAAGCAAGGTATTAGAAAATATTAAAGTTTAGTAATAGAACATGTTATAGGGTTGTTAAAAGGTACAGCAGTAAGTTTTCGTAGAATTATGTGATTGGATAAAGAGAAGCATCGCAGTAGAAACATAGCAAATGTAGCAATTAATGATTGGTTTATGAAGATGCTAGAGAACTTTGTGGAAGTAGTTGATTGGATAGGAAGTTTGTAAAAGACATTGTAACTAGAAGTAAGATGGTTTTCTGGTGTCATGGTGCTGAATGTAATAACCTAAAAGTCACACCCTTCTCTGAGACTGATTTTGCAATAAACCATCTTTTAATCGCCACATTAGTTGACCCCGTCTCATCTGTATCCTGAACAGCTTCCCTTCCAACATAGCTTTCATTTGTGCACCTGCACAGTAACTCTTTTCAGTATGAAAGAGGACATGACTCAGAGTCAGAACTCTTGCTGGGCAGCAAATGTATCAGAAATTAAACTGCAAATTAACGTTCTGTGCTTAGCAGGCAGAGGAATCGTAAAACTTTAATTTTAGAATAAATATTTGTATAATCTGGTGGAGGTCAACTGCAATGTTAGTGATATTGTCTGGTTTAAAATTGTTACCTGTGTATTGTTACCTGAATAAAAGGTTCTCATGTTCAGGCCCAGTTTTCTTATTGCTCCTCATTAAGACATAGTTTATTTAAAGTGTTAGCAAATTTTCAAGATTTTATTTAGTGCAAAAAGAAGATAAAAGCAATTGGCAGTTTTTATTTGTGAGAGCATATGTGACCTCCATCCCAGCTATTTATGTCATACACTAGCATTGCATCTGTGGAGTCCTAAAGTAGATCTGCCATAAAAAGATGACCTCTGTCTTATTTATGAGTATAACAGAGGATTACAGTCAAAATGCTAAAATTCTGACTTCCTGACTTTTTTATCAACCACAGTAATACATTTCTGCTGGAAAATGCTGAAGTTGTCAACATGCAGTTTTTAGCTATTTTGTTCTTGTTGGATTTTCTGTAATTCAGCATCTGTAACTATTGGTTTTGCTTCTTAGGGAGTCTCTTACACCATAAGTACTGCCTCATAAATTCCTGTACAACCATATAATTAATCTGTTTCATTTTCAAGAACATTTCTGTCTTATCATTAAATAGTAATCTCCTGTATCAGAAATCTAATGTCCTCTCTAATCAGAGGATTATATTTCAAGATGAGAAAATTATTTGGTTTTCTATGCTAAGTATTTGGGGTTTTAGAATTCAGGTAAAATACACAACATGATTTTTTTCCTATTTCTTTGAAATTTTTACTTCAGGTTGTTTTCAAACTAGTACTTTGATATTTTCATCATAAAATGACATACTAACCCTACTCCTTCAGCTGAAATGAAAAAAATCTTTATTAAGATTTTATTAAGATTGCAATGTCAATCTTTCAGACACTAGGGCAGGGGGAAAATGGCATCTTGTCTAAATAGTGTATTCATAACTTGGCCCTTACCTCAGTAGAAGGCATTAAAATATTGCCTGTAGTTGTATGAAAAAATCTGGTGTTTCACTGTATTTCGTATCCAAGGTGGACCTTTTTCCTATATTAATAAAACCATGCAATGAGGAAGTATTATTTGTTAAATAACTTCAAATTCTATTGGGATTTACAGGGAGAAATAATGTTTTCTATATTATGGCAGTTGTAGCTTGTCTTGGACATATGGATTTGCCTCTTTCATCTGCTGCAGGACAAGTTATCAAAATCAAACTTATCAAGATGTTCAAGTTTTCCATGTTTCCATGCTTTGTGTCTTGGGCAGATTCTGAACACTCAGAGCTGAAAGCCAGGGCAGTGGAAGCTCAGATGCTGGGCTTTGAGAACAAAAAGTGCTACACAGTGATATCACAAACTTGATGTCCAAAGTGAATGTGTACAGTTGACCTCAGACTTCTAGGCCTGTGATCCAAGATGTCCCTCATCTCTCAGGTTATTTTGAAAGTAAATTATAGTATGGCTTTGAAGGATAATAATATAATAGTGTTTGGGTAATTTTGTCTTCAGAGCAGTGTTTGAATTATGCACAGTTAGAAAGCAATGGATACCCATTGAATGATGAAGACAAAATAAATAGTTGCTTCTTACTTGAAAAGAATCCTTCTCCAACATGACATGCAGTTGCTGTACAAACAAACAAAAAGTTAAAACATTGAATAAAACAAAAAACGTAACAAAGCTTATGGACAGCCTACATAACCGTGGTGGAAATATCTAAGATGGGTGTTCTCATACTGTGGTATGAAAACTATTGGTATGAAACTAGTGGTATGAAAACTATTTCAAAGTGGCCGTCAAATAAAATCGGAGCATCTGAGCAGAAGAATGGCTCCTTCATATGAGTTACTATTATTGAATTCCCACAAGAAACTGGAACAAACATCTGGAACTGTTCATAAGGACTGGTACATGCCGCATTTCCACCATCATCACTAATCTGGTAAAATAAGTTTCTTTTTGCAGAGCAAACTAAAATGGTTACTTCAGGCAAAAAGGATAACCTGGTAAGTGATGGGTCACAATAGCTCAATCAGAGTGTCATGTTATACACTTTAATACCCTTTTCCAACTCTTACTTAGCAGGGAATATGAAGGTAAATGACATTGTTTCTTTCTGGGAATATCCTTAGGTGTGCTTCACAAGCTTTTGCCAAGTAAGCCCAGTGAGAACAAACAGGAATAACTTGTTCTCTTGTGTAATTTTAAAGTAATTTGCTGACAGCTAAAGAACTATGAATATTAGATTTTATCCAATACATAAACTATAGCAGGCAGAGATTTTTTCCCACCTACTCCTCATCAAACCTGCCTTTATTCTTATCCCTAACTTTCATTCTCATCTGGTTATAATTGTCTGGCATACAATTTGTGTTCCTTAGGCTTCTCACAGTTCCTTGATTTTTGAGCTCCTTGTCCCAGCTCCAGTTATCTCTGTTTCCTCTAGCCAGTCTCCCCATCCCACCTTCCCCACTTTTGTCCAGTTCTCAGGTTTTGTCCACACAGGAGGGCATTTCATGACTGAGGCACTGCAGTGCCTTCAACTGCATTTTCTGTGAGCAAGTTAGAAAGGAAGTTCTTCTAGTTTTATAATTTAGCACAGCTGGGTTTTTTCACAATAATGCTCGTTACACTTCCCCATGTGAAACTTCAAAAGTTTCTGCTACCATGAGGTTGCTGGATACATACACACATTTTAAAAATGTATTTAACACTTTATAACATCATATACTCTGTAGCTACTTACATAAGTATGACTATGTAAACTAAAATATAGATATAAGCAATAGGTGAAAATATCTGAAAAATGAAGATTTCTTGAATGGATTATATCCCGCTAATGGGTAAACTCATAATTAACAGTGTTGCCTTTAAGTAATCATTTAAGTAGATTAATTAATACATGGCCATGCATTTAAAAAGCAGATTTGAGCTTAAAAAACATATTTTAGATAATATTGCAATCTTATTTCACTTGGAATATTAAATAATCTGAACAATTATTCAAACAAGAACAAGTATAGAATTTCATGGTTAAAGATATATAAATGTACAGAGATTTTTTTGATCAATACAATGCAACAGAATTTATAGTGTCAAGTGAGTACTAACCAATGTATAATATTAAATGAGTAGAAGAATAATTCAGTATTGCCAGCAGTATGGGAGGTGACAAGTATAATTTCAAAGGTATTTTCAAATGACAAAGGAAAAATGTATTAATCCTTTCTCTTCAATATAATGTAAAAGTAAATATATCATTGTACATATTTGAATATATAGTTATAAATATACATACCCGTGTATTAATTTGAATCCAATAGAGCAGTAGTATACAGTAATATGATTAATACAGAAAAAAAATTCAAATAATTTCACTGGGCACTCAGTGTGAATGGATTTGCTTTTATACTGAAGTAACCTATCCATGGCCATTGACTAGCAGAATTTTTAAAACTTCATTATTATGGTTTCAATGCTAATACACTTAGGTAATAATCATGGATAATCACTGGCTTATATAAGTAAGCAAGCTGTTCTGCTGTCTTTAAACATATAATAGTTCAAAATTGTGCAACATATATCTAGACAGAGTCCCAAGCTCTTTGAAGTTATTCTTCTGCCTGTGAAGTTATTCAAGCACTTCAAATATTTTCTAGTACTTACACATATGTCTGAATGCTTCACTTTGATGCTGTTTTTGAGAAAAGAATAAAAGGGAGTTAGGGAAACCTGGCTGAATATTTAGGAAAATATTCTGCTGCATAACTGAAGTGGCAGGAGATCCATAAAACCAGTCTCCAGAAGTGCTGTGGGGTTTTTCAGTCTGTAATTGAGGTGAAAACTTCCCCATGATTAAATCACTGTTTACATTCCACTTTTGGTATTCGTGTGCAAACTGCAGTCTGTCAGCATACAGAAGTTTCCACAGTGGATCTAGAAAATAATATGTTTGGTAAAGCCAATTTGGTGCTGGGCTGGAAGGGTAGTGTCCCCATGGTGTGAAATAATTCACAGCAAGGCAGTGCTCTACCTCCTTTTGGTGCCCTCGCTTTCGAGACCTTCGATGTTGCCTGAAGTCCCCATGAAGGAAGTCATTTAAGTTTGATGGGTGAATACTCCAGTAGTTTCCTTTGCCATCCTCACATCTTCCCACCTTGATGAAACAATCATTTAGTGAAAGGTTGTGCCTTACACTGTTCCTCCAACCTCGACCTTTGTTCCTGTAAAAAGGAAAATTATCTTCAATATATTTGTAGATAGCAGCTAAATTCAGTTTATTTGTGGGGGAAGAAAGTATCGCCTTTGCAATCAAAGCAATGTATGACAGAGGTGGTTTATCCAGAAATCTTCCTTCATCCACAGTCACAGGAAGACCCTTTTTGGCATGTATGTAAGAGCTGGGAATTTGGGGTGGAATCTCTTGAGCCAGTTTTCCTTCTTCTTCTTCTTTTCCTACAGGGCAGATGTCTAGATTTCCTTCATTGTTTTCAGAAGAATCTTCACTCATTATAGCAGCCTGAAACCCAGCATTTATTTTAAGAGATATTTTACTGCAAGTAGCCAGTTGAATAATTGGTCCACTGAATATAACCAGCAGGAGAAATGAAAGTTGGACTTCAAATGTGCTGCTCTCACATACCCAGATTTCTATTTTATACTCTGTTAAGTCAACATCCTTAACAACGAAAACTGAACTGCCTATGTTTACAAAAGTCAAGGTGCAAGTCCTAGCTGAATGAAAAAAAAAAAAACCAAAATAATTATACTGTGTTAAGTATGAAGATAAACAGACCATGACGTTAGCCTCTCACTTCATTATAATCTGAGAAAACACCCTTCAGTGTTCCCCATTGAAACATAATGATTAATGAGAAGTTTATGGGGCCTAGATAGAGTTGTGAAAGGATCAGACTCTTCAGTGATATGCAGAACAAACTGAAACCAACATGCTGGTTCCTGTGTTCTACACTTAGTCAAACATGTTGTATTTAGTACAATAAACATTTGTTTTACCTGCTAATAGAAAGTACTGTGTGAAAGGAAACTACCTATCAAATTTTATAGCTCCAGTGTAGCTATTCTTGGTGAAATTGAATTAAAGCAAAAAAAAAAACCCAAACACAATTCGTTTTTTTTCTTATTTGCTCTCTGATAGCAACTACCTTTCATGCTGAGTATACAAGTGACCAGTTCTGCCAACCAAGAAATCGCTTTAGGGAGCAGTTACCACTCAGAGTCAGAGAGCTCTGTGCTCTGTCACCTGCAAAGCACAAACTGTCACTTGAACTCTGACATGGCCCTCAGTCTCCTGAGGTCTGACACTGTTACAGAAAAGACAGTCATCTAAACTTGGAAAATGTTGCCCTGAGAAGTTGTGGATACTCCCTCCCCTTAAGTGTTCAAGACCAGGTTGGACTGGGTTCCAAGCACCCTGGTCTGGTGGAAGGTGTCCTGGCCCATAACAGTGGTGTTGGAACCCCAAACCTTTCCATGATTCAGTGATTCTGTGATCTCATGAGATTAGTCTAGGAAAGTTATTAATTATGTTGAAATATGTTCTAAAGCAAAATGAAACAACATGGTGGAAGATTTGTAAGAGGATGTATCTTCTTTTGTGTCACTTTTGATGTTCAAAATATGTATTAACAAATGAGGTCTGTGTTTTGAAGTCTCAACAATGGCATCAAAGATTTAACTTGACAAGGCTGAAGTTGATGCTGATGTTCAGGCTCTTTTGGGTTCTGAAAATAACCCTTGGTTGCTCCTTTCAGATGCCAGTTCTCTCAAAGAGAGAGGGACATTAGGGTGTCTATTAAAATAATCCCTTTCTTCCTGATCTTGAAGTGCAGACCCTGACTGATCATCTTGATTGGGCCCTTGTAACCCCTGTCTCAGGGTTTGAAATTGACCAACCAATGTTTCAGTTGTTAGCCTGATGGCTTTAGATTAGATTCATAATGCAATGCAATAGGTCACATGGGTTGTCTAATATTTCTGTGCCAAAGTAGAATTGCCACCTGCTTGCTTGCAAGATTTAATAGAACACTTTTCCAGTAATCATTGTGAATGGGATGTACCTGGTATTTTAACAGCCTTGGCTGTTCAAAAATCCTAGTGATGACATGATGAGCTATTTAACAGTTTTTTCTTTGTCTTCAGTCTCAGCAATCATTTTTTTGAAGGCATTTATTTGACCTGCTCTATCCCTACTAGAAATTATCTGCCTATCCTATTGTCTGGAACATCCTAAAGTTGCCATCATCTTTCTGTTGCTGGTAGTTTTTCATAACCTTTTGATGACTAATTTACCCATTTTTTTTCTCCTTCTCTCTTATTTGCAGCTGAATGGTTTCCAAGTCATAGCAGAAATTATCAGGGATTATCTCTGAAATGTGTGATCTGGCACGTTAGACTATTTATTACAATCATGCTATCTGTGTTGTTTCAACTTTAAACAGGTTATACCTAAAGGGGTTCCTACAATAATAATATAAAAAACTTGATTTTAATTCAGAATACCAGATTCTCTATATTAGGTTATTTCTACTGAAATTTGTGTTTTTATGAAATACTGCAGTTGCAGAATGCTGCTCATTCTGTGAGCAAGGACTCTGACATCCGCTGTGACAAGGACTGTGTGTTCCCTTCCCCATAGTTCCAAGAAAGAAACACAGAATCAACCACATGGTTTGCTATTTTAGTGGTGACTTTGTAAATTGAAGGATTGTAAAGAAGGACAAGGCACAGAACCCAGAGTTTAAGTGCCAACAAATTTCCAGATTAAATTAAGGAAAACAATCAAGGGTTTTCAATTTTAGGGAGAGGCTTTCAGAAACTGAGGAAACTGAAGTTATTAAAAGGAACCAGTCTGAAGAATTAGAAATTCAAATGGAGTAAATGACCAAAAGTCAAATGCATGATACTACAACTGATATCCTATATAAGAAGAAAAATTGTGTTGAAAGGGCTCCATATCTGAAAAGATGAACAGTTCTTTCAGTAAGTAAAGGAAGATCCTACAAGGAATGAAAAACAAAAAGGGGAGCAAAAAAATTACATTTGAAAGAACTGCAAGTCCTGATCTCCAAGATCACAATTTTTGTTTCTCAGATATGTCACCAAGAAAAATATTAATCCCATACTCCTGGGTGTCTTGCTTGTTCCTTCTTTCTTCACATTGTTCTGGAGTTAGCTTTTACTTTCCTCTGAGTCTTATCATTAAGGATGAAAATTCTTCTCTTTGCCCAAAACAAGATTGCATCTAAAAAAGCAAGATAAGTTACATGTTTTATCCTTATTCTTTGTGGGAATGCCCTTGTCACTGTCTGAAATGTCTGCAAAAGTCTTACATTAGAGGAACAACCTTCACTGGCTCAATGTCCAGTTTTATCTGAAAATAATGAGAGACAAGGAAAACATATTGTGTATTCTTACTATGCAGGCTTTTTCCAACATGGGGAAGCAGATTCCTCTTAAAATGTCTGCAAACACCTTATTAAAGCATCATTTTTGTTGGCACATTGTCTTCAAAGCTGCTAAAGCACTTCATGGTTAGAAATCTGAGATTTCCCACAAAGCACTGTAAAAATAAGGGGCTGGTTTTATCAGCCAGATTAGTTAAATAGTTTATCCAGAAAATTTGTCAATAAATGATGTATTTTTGAAAAGATGAATGATGATAAAAGAGCATTTGGAAATTCTCTTCCAGTAATGTAATCTGTTCTGAATTTTCACTGTACAAGGATTGGTTTCGTTCCTCTATCCTTAATTTAGGTTAAAGAGAGTTTTTTCAATGTCTTAGCTTTGATTGTATGAATCCAGGCTGTCCCTTTACAATAATTCTAATGTTTCTTTTTCTATACATGTATTTACAAAGCCTGCAATTTTTCTGCTTGGTACTGTGAAAACAAGCACATGTTTGAGGGAGTGGTCTGGTTTCTACTTTGGGTCACAGAGTAGACCAGTAGCAGTCATAGGACATTTTATTAAAAAGCCTGACAGTACATACAATCTGTAACAATGGAGGGCAGCCTTTGTCCTTACTCAGCCTTCGTTACTAAACAAAGTAACTAAAATTTAACTACAGTATATGGACTTTAGAAAGAAAATAGTGCTTAGGTATAATACTGTCTTTTCTTCCTTAGCTCTACATACTTTCAGAATTAATTGCTGTTTCAAAATACCTCTCAAAATATGCCATCAATGTTCCTTTCTAAAGTATATAACCTCTAAAATATTTCTTCTACCTCTGGTTCAGCACGTTTGACCATTCAGCAGTCAGCTAGAACCGCATTCTCTGCAAGAAGAAAATGTATTTATGCCTTATCCTAATAGATTTATTTAATAGCAGTGCATAAAGTAATATATCTCATACTCTATGTAAAGAAGTGCAGTTTTCTAGGGCACTGGGGAATACACTGTTAGGAAGCCAAGTGGAACCAGATTTTATACTGTTCATCTTTAGTCTATGCTGAAGACATAATTGTTTTCCACTTGATGCAAAGGTATAGCCTCTTTTCTTCCAGTTAAGGCAAAGAAAGATCAACTGGTAAGTGCTAATAACAGATAGGACAAAAATATTTGACTGTAGTTTTTGTTGCTCCATTGTGTGTTTAATTAGGTCCAAAGCCTGCTAATTCTGTAATGCTTTTCCCTCTAATGTTTACTATTCTGTTCAATAGAGAGGCTAACCCATACAGAGTTGCCTTATTTTCTGCACATTTTGAATTCTATCTGTTATTTCCACTGTTACTTGAGCAGTGTTTAAGTACACCTGGAAACTATTTGTCTTGATTCAACATTTGGTTTTGATGCGTTCAAAGGAATGAGGCTTCAGTAAAGAAGTCATTAAAGAAGTTGTCCCATTAAAATGTTTTAAAATGACCTGCTGCTGTTATACTTTGAAAGGAAATAGCTACTCTGTTGTCTGATTTAGGTATTTTAGGACACCATTTTAAAAGATGAAGAGAAGAAATAATACTATTTTTCATGACATTATTTTCACAGCGTTAATGCAATCCTTATATGTATGTGTGTGCTTGATTTGAAGTATATTTTTGATAAAAATACATGAACTTCTTTGAAAAGTTTAACTCATTGAAAACTGTTCAGACAAAAACTAAATTAAATGGAGAACAGACATAGACCTCTTCCTCTCTGCACTGCAGAGAATGAAGCTTGTAGATAGGACATTGTTTTCAGCAAGAGTGTCATCTCCCTCTGTTCCCAGTTGTGCTTGCTGGTCTCCCTCCTTATAACCATTGGTATTTCTTTCTTGTACAAAGGCAGAATCTTTTCCCTGTTTCCTATTATTTCTTATACAATATTTTTCTGTTTCCTATTTTAACTGCCCCTACTAAGTATATGCTCTTTCTCTAACTAGATAATGGCATGAGACTGAAGACTTTGTCAATCAGTGGTAGCACTTAGACTAAACTAATGAATACACCTTTTCTCCCCTTTTCTCCATGTTTATTTACACCCCAGACAGAAGTAAAGGATTTGAGCTGAGTGAATGGCAAGATGGATAGAGAGGTAAAGAATAATATCCAGTAATTAATGTCACTGACACAAATTGATTCAAACAAAAATATATCTTTGAATATGCCTTTGTTTTCAGAACATTCTGCAACTTTCATATCATTCCTTCCTAAGCAGTTCTTGTCACAGCATGATGGAATGCAGTTGTTTGTTAGCTTGGGTATAATATCTAGTCTAATAGCTGCTGAAGCCTATGGAAAGGTTCTCCTTAACTGAATTAGTGCTGGACTGGGCCAAGACAAATCACTGTTTGCTTTCAGAAAACATTAGGAAAAAAAAAAAAAAATTGCAACAACATTAATTGATAAATCAAAACTCTCTTTAACCAGCTTTTAACCTATTTTCATACAGTCTAGAGGCAAAACTAGTTTCCATGAGTTCTCTTTTTCTGTTTTTCTCCTTCCATTTTCCTAGAAATGAATCCATTCTCAAAGTTTGCCTTGGTCTAAGATGCACCCAAGCACAGCAGGCTGGCACCCCTCCTCTTGCCTGCACCTCTAGCCTCCATGTCCCACCATGGTTAATTGGGAAAGTTACCTTCTCATTTACATTTGTCTGTGTAGATTTTTGTAAGAAATATACTGAATGAAAAAGTGGAAACAGTTTTTCACAGAAACAGGTGTAGCCAATAAGCTAACAGTGTCATAAATAAATTCTCTTTGTTTGCATAATCACTACAGTAATATTTTCTTAGATTATGTTGACAGCAGAAATTGACTTCCCGTTAGAGTATGAAGTTTAATTTTCCAAATTATGCCTAATTCGCACAGTACTAAGTCAAAATGTGCACGTAGCAAATTAGCTCAAGCTCTGTGCAGAGCCATAAGCAGATAGACGTGGTGCTTCTGAAGTCCCACTGAGAAAGACTTTGGACTCTTCTGTGGAGAAATCTTGGAGATCTTACTCCTTTCTTAGACAGTCATGAGCATGACTGGATAGTGCTACTATCTGTATTTAAACAAGCAGTCTTGAATGTTAAAAAATACAGCACTGTAAAGCACTAGCTCAAAGTCAGTAACATCCCTGCAGTTTAGGAGTTAAGTAGTTTATGGTGAAAAGCTATTTTTAAAATCTCTTCTGGTATTACATTGTCTCAAAGTATGATTAGGGAATTAGGAATGTTTTTTCAATAGCAGGTGGGATGGCTATTGAAGGCTTTTGATGGAGCATTGATAAGACCTGGAGATATCCTGGTGGTGCAGGGAGGAATGCTTCATCAGAAAAGATGATTTGTGCTATGATGCCATTTACCTTATTGTCTGGAAATAGACATACCCAAATGAGCTTTAAATTTACTAGTGAAACTATAAGAACAGGGGGAAGGATTCAGTGTCCTGAATGAAAAATTAGGTTTCTAACCTGTACTGAAATCTGTGATGATGTTACTAATGCTGTCTGGCATGGTTAATTTCTAGATAGTCTTGCAATATATTTAAACTTGTACTGCACTATTAGATTACAGTGTGGACTTACCCTTTGATCTAGGCAAGGGAAATAGGGAACATTAAATGATGTGATGGAAAAAAGTGATATGTTTGAGTTCAAGATCTTTGTTCTATAAAGACTGGATCTTTTCCATGCATGTAGTACCATAAAAGTGAAAGTCAAATGCTATCTGAATAAGTTGATTAAGAAGCCACTGTTTCATTTCATATCATTGGAAGATGTCCTG
This sequence comes from Certhia americana, assembly GCA_018697195.1. Classification (NCBI taxonomy): domain Eukaryota; kingdom Metazoa; phylum Chordata; class Aves; order Passeriformes; family Certhiidae; genus Certhia; species Certhia americana. The sequence goes on from CM031879.1 coordinate 24,067,833, forward strand.
CACGAAAGTTGAACAACCTTTAAGAAGTTTAGTATCTTTCTTCCTCCTGTTTGTAGCTGTGTGAAACAGGTTTGTGCTTCAGAGTTGGCAGGTAAAGTTAATTCTTTCAGCTGGCTTTTCTTCCCATTTGACTGGATGATGCTAAAAGCAATTTAGCACGAGATGATTTCATAATCTAATTAATACTGAGCTCAGCCATATTTACAATGGTACATTACAAATTCATTTCCAGTGTACTCGCCTCAATGTTTTTTGTATTCCTGGTTCATTGAAGGGGTGATGGTCAGTCCTTAGCTAGAAGAAGCTGACATAGTCCTAGTATCTACCTCACTGAGCCAGTATGGTATAAAGTCCGGGCAGAATGTGACATCGCCTTTTATATCTGAAAACACTGCATAAACGATCTTGAAAATATATATAGGAATATTTTATCAATGTAAAAACTATTTACATGATGAACTATACATCCTAATCAGAGATTAATAGCTCCTCATTAGTGCAATATGATGAATTTTTTGTGCAACATAAGTTGATCATCTTAAAATAGCTCTGTGCAATTTAACTATGCATACAAGACAGTTTTTAAATGTTGTTCTTCTTCTTAGCAGCTAGAGCCACATAAAAATAGGGAATACAAGACTTGAAATGTATCACTGAAATTGTAACATCTAATACTGTCAGATGGAGAAGGGCCAAAATAGCTGGCACACCATAGCATCTATTAATAGACCTGACTCCCTTTTGCAATGTCAACTGTAATATTAATCCTTGTTTTAAATCATAGTATCTCAAATAGCAGCTGCTACTAGTTGTACAGTTCTCTTTCAGTTTATATCAGACAGCCCAATGGAGTCTTTTGAAGAACCTAGTCAGGTTAACAGGGCTAACTTATTACAAGTCCCCACTGGAAGTGATTCCACGTCAGAGGATGAAGATGTTAATATTGACATTAAACTTCGTTTCTCTCCACGTCCCCGAAGACGGAATTCTTCAGCTTCAGAGGAAGAGGAGGCAGATACTCCCACCAACATCTCAAGAAAAGTTTCATTTGCTGATGCATTTGGGTTTGATCTTGTGTCTGTTAAAGAGTTCGATATCTGGGAATTTCCTAATACAGGACAAGAAAATTATATAGAAGATGAAGTATTCCCTCAGGATGAATATTTTTTGTCCCAGCAGTTTACATTACCTGCTTCTCAAGAAGAACTTTTACAAAAAGTGCGAGAGCAGAAAGTAATGTTGGAGTCAGTCCTGTTCCTGCCTGGGATTACCTGTATGAACGGCATTATACGAGTCCTCAATGTATCCTTTGAAAAGCAAGTGTATGTTCGAATGACATTGAATAACTGGCTCAGTTATTATGACATCCTCGCAGAATTCATGCCTAATTCTTATGGTAGTGAAACAGATCAGTTTTGCTTTAAGATTTCTTTGGTGCCTCCTTTCCTGAAAGATGGAATTAAGGTGGAATTCTGTATACGCTACGAGACATCAGTTGGCACCTTCTGGGCAAACAATGATGACAAAAATTACACTCTTATTTGTCACAAGAAAGAAACTGTGCCCAAGGTGGATAATAAACTCCAGAAAGAGGTTACAGATAGGTGTCTTAAAGGCTGCTTGAAGACAACATCAATCAGGTGAGATTACACCTTAATTTTTGCTCATTTAGAATATAGCTGGATAATTCTGTCCATGTGTGTTTACTCAAGTCAAGACTGCCCATATAATTTTCTTCTATTTTACTTTTTTTTCTAAATGAAAAATTAGACCAAGACTTGTTTTCAGTATATTGTTTGTATATATCTGCCAGTGGTTTTCTGCACACAGATTAGTTGAGATCATAATTTTATGCATGCCATTCATTTGAAAAGTAGTATGAGGGTCTATAAACCCTCTATGCACTGTGTACCCATTCTGATCTCTGTAGGATATAAACTGCGCTGATGTCAATGAGATCTTTGTCCCAGACTAAAGTAGCTGTACAGTTAAAATAATTTGCGTCCACTTCCTTTGTAAGTGAAAAAAAAAAAATAAAATGTAAAAGCAAAACAAAAGTTGGGGTTTCACACAATTTATTTCATGGTTCTTTCTCTACATGCAATTATTAAATCAGAAACGGTACTGGTGGTTCATGAAGCAGAAGTGGATAACATATGGAAGAATCCAGCAATAAAAATAGCTGGTACAAACTTTTCTGCAAGTGGTTGGGCTATTCTGCAAGTTGTATATTAAGGCTACAATTCCTTTTCCCTGCCACTGGTTCATGCTTTTGTTTCACAAATGGTGAAATAAAGTACGATTTATAAGGCAGAATCAGTAATATATTAAAGAAAAAATATATAGAGTTTATCTTCTATATACTGTTCTGATTAAATATGGACAAGTAATATGTTAATTATAAAGTGGTAGTTGTTAACTTCTACTTTATTCACATATAAAGAGAGACACTTAGGAATAGTAACTTCTGGTTTCCTGCTGTTTTTAACTGTATTCATTCTGTTAGCAAAACAATGTTGCATGCAAAAATCTAATTCTCAATTATTTTCCTCCCCAAATTTACTATAAATGAGTTGGATTTCTGTAGAATTGAATCTGTATTTTGCCTGTAATGTCCTTTGCAATACTTGGATGCCAGAACTAGGTTAATGTTGAGTTTTTGAATTTATGTTAGGGTTTTAGTTCCTTTACTCTTTCCAAATAAGACCGTGCTGTTTGATTTTGCTGAGGCTCTTCCACTGGATTGAAGTGGTAGGGAATGAGGAACAGCACTGCAGCAGTGCTGGAAGCTTAAGGAAGAGGGAGACAGGCAGTGCTTCCTCTGCACAGAACCTGTGTTCCCAAAACCAGACTTGCTGTGCTGGGCACTTCTGCCAGCCCTGGTCACACATTAAGCCTGTGAGGAGAGGTGCACGATATGTCTTAGTGCTTGTATCAACACCACAGGACAGGAGCCACCCCAAGGCCACCCCAGGGCCTGGTTCATAACCAGTCTACAAAGCTCTCCTGACATGTGTCACTTGGGCCAAGTCTGGAGCCCTCATGTTGATACATGAAGGAGCATCCCAGTATGTCAGAGCAGAGGGAACAATGCTTTTACATGTCCTGTGGTAAATTCCTGACATTTGTGTCTGGTTTTATCCGTAATTTCTGTGTTTTAAGGAGAGTCTCATGACCCATTCTGGATAAGTAAGGTAGCCTGAGATGCCCCACAGAAGGGCTGTGATATGAAACACCATAGGCATGTGCAGGCAGGATGACTCCAGCCTGGGTTGAGGTAGCCCACAGGGAACAGATGATGGACATGGAGAGCTGAGTCTCAGTTTAGTGAGCCCTGGGCTTCCAGATGGTTTCAGGAATAACCTGAAAATTTAGGTGCCATTGGCATCTAAGGTCAAATGACTCCTATGTGTTTAATTCCCTAAAGTTTCTCATGACATGCATAGTGCTAACAAAAGTTGTAGAAGCCTTCCTTCTGGGGGGATACTCTTTTACATGGATATACTAAATTATTTATGTGTAAGTCAGACAGAGAGCTGTTTTAAAAATGGGAAAGGAGATAACGTGTCTTCATCTCAATATAAAATTACTTTGTCTCTAATCAGACTATAAAGTTGTCTCCCTCTGTGTCAGACTGAAGAGGAATGCATATGTGTGCGTGTGTTTATGCATACATGTATATGTATGTATATATTTATGTGTATCTTTGTTCATACAGACACATATATGGTTAAAATATTTAAAGCAAAGTGGTCATATTCTTGTCTACATTAGGATCTACTACACATTTCTGTCAAAAGTTAACAAAGCATGCACTTTCAAGACTCTCTGTAGTGGCAGAAAAATTTATAGAGTAAATGCAAAAATGAACCAAAAGTATCTTTGGAATATTGTTTCCGTGGTCACCAAGGCTTCTGAAAGACAGTTCTAGCAGTATGTAATCCAGGACTAATTTTATGCTACAGGGACTTTGACTTCACAAGAGTCACAGCTTTTGCCAATGTAAATGAGGTCAGCATCACGGCCTTTTGTTTCAATAGAACTAAGATGCCAACTTCCATTGCTCACTTGTTTTTCAAAGTGTCTTTGTACATGTTGCTCCTTTGAGTGAGGAGGAACACCCTGCAGACATCTGCAAAAGTACCTCATTATTCTCCTTCAGACCCTCATTAAAACTCCTTTGCTTTGATATCTCGAAAAAAGCATGAGGAAAACAAACCCCCCAAAACTGGCAAAGTGAGGCTGCTGATTATATATTATATTTGCTGTTACTCCTTCATCACGAGATGAGCAGTGCTGCCTGCTCTCCTCCACCAGCCTGTCTCTCCTCTTACTTTTAGTTTGGATGATAAACTCTGAAGCATTTATATGTGCTGTGCTGAGTGCTTATAGAACATTTAGGAAAGTGTGTGGGGGGGTGGTGTTGGTCCTTGAGCATCACTAGCTTGTCCTTGGAGTTGCAGCATTTCAAATAGAAGTAAAAGCAATTTTTTTATCAATGACTCTCACAATAAAGTACAGGTAGGGAATATTGCTATCCATACCCATGAGTAGGACATCTTAAAGATTTCTTTATAACAATCTGGATAGAAGGATAATTTTAAAGGACACTCATTTAGGCCTCTGCTTCAATTTTAGAAACTTGTAATAATATTTTTAATTTTTTTTTTAACTCTTGGCTCTGAGATATTTATACTTTCTTTTAAAATGTGCAATTTACCTCTGCAGTTAAAGAAAAAAGACATTAAAGGATCATAGTTTTTTTTAGTAGAGAGTCTGATCCACTCTAGGGCATACTGGCTTGGCTCATTAAATGTCATTAGCAAGGATTAGTTGTGTTAGTTAAGTGAATGGAATAATATTCACTTTCAGAGGAAGTTACTGGGGAAACACACCAATATGACTATTTCAAATTACCCTTAAGAACACAATTCAGGACTAAGATGAGTGAATGAGGGCAATAGGCTGATTTCTGACACCATTATTAAGAAATAAATTTTTAAAATGAACTTAACCCTCAAATATTGCACCTGAAAAAAAATTATAATAAAAACCAAAACTGCATCAAATAATTAATGCTGAAAACTGTCTATATTTGGATATCCAGAACCACATCATTTAAAAGTCTGCCTCTTCATTTAATTTTTCATTTGCTTCTGCTTCCACGTCTAGCTATGAACAGTCTTCTCTTAAAGTTTCATAAAGTATTTGGTTCTAGGTGTATTTTAACAACCTAAAATTATTTCCTCATGAATTTTAACAATTTTTGTGGTTTTCAAAAGTCTTCAAAGGATGTACATGGACAAAATACAGTTTGAGAAAATAATGTTTAAATTAATTAAGTTATGCTTGGGTCCATATTAAAGTGCTTTACTTGTACACAGTCATAAATATACTTCAGAAGAAAAATTGACTCCTAAAATTTTAAGACTCACTGGAAATGAAAAAGCTTCTACCAATAAATAGGCCTAATTTGCATCCTATTTATAAAAATATATACACATAAAAAATTTTATTTTTATATATATATATATTTAAAAGTCAGAAAAATGTAAATTAATTGCACCACCTCCACTCTTTTCTCTTATTTTGACTCTCATACTATTTTTGGGTATGGATAATGATTCTGAGCATGAATTCTTCTCAGATTCTTCTTTTTTTGAGTAAGAGTGCATCGATTCCCTTCCCTCCATGATGCCATGTTAAAACACAACACAGAATGGGGCAGTGGCTCTTACAAGAGCTGCTCTATGTACAATGCTCAGTGAGAAAGAAGGGATCAAACCCCATGTCTGTGGGCTCCCAATGCCAGATTTGACAGCATGTAAACTGAATGGTCTCTAAGCAATTGTCAGTGAGACAATTTCTTCTGTGCATGGGTACCTTTCCTTCTTCAGCTGCTGATCCCCTCTTCTGATGGGAGGCAAAGGAAGTAAAATTTGCTTGGCAGGACTGCACTGTGCTCAGTCAGTCTTCCCAGGCAGATGACAGACCAGTGCCTAGGTTGTGCTGAGAAATGCAGTTTTGCTTTACCTCCTCTTGGCCTTTCCCACAAGCTCATGATGTGATTAAAAAAAAAAAAAAAAAACCAAATCAAAAGCTTCTGACAAAGATGTTTGGAAATAGCCTCTCATGCACTTTGCTATGAGGAACAACTGTATTGTTCCCATCTGGTCCATTTAAAATATGGCATTTAAATTATATTTCCTTTTAATCCTTGTTCTTTTGATTGTGTCATCACAATCAGGAAGGGAAAAGAAGAGCAGGAAAGGTGTTGAAATATGCATCTTCTTTGTGTACCTCTATTTAATCTCAAGGTTGTTTCTGGCATTTTAAGTCATGAGTTATAACTTGATCAGCATACAGATATGGGATTTGACTAAAGTTTATTGCTATTAATAGGAAGTGACTGCAGTCACTGTTTTAACCAGGAGAGCAGCTGCTAGAGAAGCTATTCATTCACAGGGAGCCAGCTAAGGGGAACACTCCTCTCTCTGTGTTTAATGTGGCTTAGTATTCCCAGACCTTTTCTTGCTTCCTGGTCATCGCCAGTCTTTCTCAGTTGGAGAGTTTGGTAGGACTGGCACCAAAATAAGACTTTCCCATGTACTTGAAAACCATGATTATCAAGGACACATGATAATTATTTAAGGTGTTCTAAAATATGTTATTCTGATAAGTGGGATAAAAGCAAGCTGTGGAACTGAGTTTGACTCAGCATTAGGAATGTTTTTTAACAGCAACTCTAGGGTTTCCTTGAGAAAATTGCTGGAGCCTTACTCTCCAAAGTAATTTAAAATAAGCTAAGATAAACCACTTGAAAAATATTCTATAGCCAACAATCCTTCTTGTCCAGAAACAAAGCTCAACGTCCTTTTTCTGTCTTTTTAATCGTAATATTTCAAATTCTGGGCATGCATACTATTTGCAATATGAAACTTATTAAAGACCCTAAAGATAGATATTTAGGCTAATGGCTTAAGTCTTTGAATGCTATCACAGAAGTGTTAAAGAAAGAGGTGGAAGATGTGGATAAGAATGGCATGCACAGACAAATAGACACATTCTTCCTGTACTTGTGGTCTTCTAATTAGAGAGTACCTGAAAGCTGAAAACCTGTCATATTTTCTGCTTTTTGTGGTTGTAAACAGTGCCATGCATCTGCCATCCATTTATTGCACTAAAAATACTGAAAGAAGCTTATAAAATTTAAGGGAACAACGTGAAAATAACATGTTGCTGTACTGGCAATCCTAGCATAGTATTTACATTGGAATTTATAAGTGTCAGTGGTTTCTCATTCATTTCCATGATCTGTTTTAGAAACTGTTCTCACCAATGCTACAGGACAGAAATTTGTGTTCTTTTGTGTGAGAAATAATGGTTGCTACAAAGCTTTTTCAGTTGTTTTCATGAAATCATGTAAAACCAGTGCTCTGTAATCTGGGTGTTATTTCTCAGCCATGATAAGTACTTGTATTGTACATGCATTGCTTGGCTTTACACTTGTTAGATTTTTTTTCAGTTACTGTAATTTCATCACCTTATTTAAATACGCCAATATTGTAACACTACTATGACTGACTCTTAGAACTTTTTAATTCAGCAACTGTCTTGATCCTGCAATAGGCACAATAAATAATTTAATGAACATCAGGAGTCTCACTGAACTTTGTAGAATTCTTCATGTGTAAAACTATCCTTGAATGTTAATATTTACAGCTCTTTCAGATTGCTAGTTAAGAACCTTTGGAAAAATAGAAGCACATTTCTAAATGAACTGCTGCATGTTCAATGATTCTTTTGTTTAGGAAGATATCTATTTAGCAAATTGAACTAGGCTGTAAATGACCATTTCAATACTCTCTCCTGTCCACCATTCAAGGGACTACAGTTCATAAATGTTCAGTTGGAAAAAAACATTGTTCCATTACATTCACCTTGACTTTGCTAAATGTTAGTCTTGAAAAGATGTTTAAAGTTAGTGCAACATTAGCTGAGAGCACTGGAGTCATATTTAATCATTGAAATGACATCCAGTGCCATTTGAGCTGTTTATTTTGATTATGAACTTTAAGCTGTGATCCAGTCCTAGCACTGCAACTCTGAAATTGAAGCAATGGATTCAGCTGCAGTGTAGGTCCAGAGAACCAATTGCCCATGGTATTTTTAATATAAAATGTGGAATATCTTCTCATCTACAAAAGATAGAAAAAGTGGCCCAAACAAATACTTTGAAAGTTAAATGAAGTCCCTGCCTTAAGGCTAAGGAGAGGGTAAGACCTTTTAAACACCGTGGGAGAATGTTAGAAGTGGCCATTTGATCCCTAGACCTTCAGTGACACACACACAAGTATTAGTTGACATGCCAAAGCATAATAGGGGGCTTGGTTTTCTGAGTGTCTTTCCACTCTCCTCCTAATTCTTGAAACCAGCTGATACTCTAACACTAAAACTGAAGATTTATTACTGCTGATACTAACTATAGTCTTAAAGGGCACTGGGATACACAATTGCATGTGAACTAAGCAAAGCCAGCAGGTTTTTCTTACCTTGCACTTAGGTGCACCAAGTGGATTGGCATTTACATTTTGTTTTGATGCACAATTGTTGTCCCTGCAATAACATTTATAGATACTGGGCGATAAATATAAGATATGCTAGGCTGAAATACCTCATATTATGGTAGAGGGTTGGGGAGTTTGTCAGTCTCTGCAGCTACCCTAGTAAATCTGAACCAGTGACCAGAGTCTCCTAGGTTTTTTCCATATCTTCTTATTAGAAATATTGATGCCTATCACACAACTGCCTTCTTTCTGTGTAGTAGTAAGCATGTGAAAAATGAAGAAAAGGTTATAGAAGTTTCTTTTCATGATAACACATGGGATTTTCATCCTATAGGGACACTTATTGAATTTAAAATTGCTTTCCAAGATTTAGATCATAGTTGCCCTCTCTTAAGATCAACTGTCTAAGTTTTTTGGGTTTTGTATTTTTTTGTGGTCACCCTTTCTGTTCTCCTCCCCAGGAGAGGTATCTGTATCTTAGTCTCACCTGACTGCCATCTATCTCTCTATCTGTCTATCTAAGACACTCACCACCTTCTTGTATACGTGCCTCAGCACACTGCCGGCAGCCTCTTGGAAAATACTCTCTTCTGACATGCCAAGAAGAGACAGTACCTTCTCTATTTCTCCCATGTGAGATTCAGAAAAGGACCAGAGGCAACATAGGTTAATGTTTTTTCTCCTCTCAGATTTATCCAAAATAGACAAAACTTGAAAGTTTCTCTCCTCTGATATTTTAAAGTAGTGGGAACAAGAAGCAAGAGAAGAACAAAGGGGCACTACCCCCATCTCCTTCCTATAAAACCATTTTGATATTTGATCATGTCTCTTCCTGACAAAATAGTGACCTATAAGCATTAGGCCAAACCTAGCCCTCAGAAAACTTGACTGCTCAGTCACTTTTTCCTCTTTTTCAACAGCTTGGTCTGGGAGATAGATATCCAAATAGAGAAGTCCTGCATTACTGTTTTCACAATGCATCTCTCAATAGACTTTCTAACACTGCACTGGAGAATCTTTTTGAACGGGGTTCTCTGTTTATAAAATACTTAGCCCGTTCTGTCAAATGACTCAATAAATTTTCTGACCAATCGTCATATAAAACAGCTGTGTAACACCTGAACAGGTACTGCTTCAGCATTGAAACATGGATATCACAGTGAGGTACAACCACCATGACAGAGCTGCATGGCAGTGTTCCTGTTTAGAATTGCTATAGCTAAATTTGAGGTATAACTGACTTATTACACAATGGGCTCTTCTGCAGTCTTCATACCCACAGTCATGAGATTTGGGGATAGACAGTGCTATATTAAAGGTTCAAGCCTGGCACCAAACTGGTGTTGGGCTCCTGGCTGAGACTGGATGGCACTAAAATCTTTAAATGGACAGATATACATCTGTATTTAGGAAAAAAAAAAGTATGAATGTTTTGCTATTAAAACTCAAGGTCTTTTTTAATGAGCTAGAAAATAAAGACTAATTTCTTGGGACTTTGTTTGCTTTGAGGCAATGATTATTCTCATCCCAAGTCAGGCCAATGCATTTCTTCTGTGCCACCCATGTCCCTGCTTCAATCATAAACTAAGACCGAAAAATGAAAATATTAGTAATTGGAAAATATAATCCCCTGGATAACACCAATCCAATAATCTTAATAAAAATAGATTTATTACAAACATTGTCTGAATTCTACTGGGAATTATCTTTGCAGAAAAATGCTTAAATTCCCTTACAGCTGCTCTCTTGATCAATTGTTCCCCTTGATACTATTAATCATAATACCATATATTGCTTATTCTGAGCATCTTTTTCAACTTCACTTTCCAAACTTCTTTTCTAATTCTCCTTGTGTAGAATTTACAGACAGTCCTTTATTGCCCTTTCTCAGGCTCACCTTTTCTCCTCTTCTGGTAACAGCCCCTTTTCTTAGGTGAGAAGACAAAAGCTAAAGGGTATTCCCTCAAAGTGGAGAAATACCACAGGTTAATATTGGCTTCCTCAAATTTCAAGCATTTAAGTAGAGGTTCTTATTGTCTCTGTTTTCGTTCAGAACACCTGTGAAGTTTTCTTGGCTGACTGTCCTGGAAGTGAAGTTTTCTACTCCCAGGCTAGTTTCCCAATGGCAGCGGCAGTGCCAGCCTCCTCTGTCATGCCAGCATGGCCTCACCCACTGCTGCAATAATGAGAGCACCACCGTGTCCTGCCTCTGTCCTCTGTTCCTGACTATCAACAAGGAAGATAATTAGTGTCAGTCCCATTTGTTGGGTGACACCTATTTACTAAGAACTAGGTTGAGCCTTCTCTAACACTGCTGGTAGTTGAAGGTCATATAAGAAAATCAATCTTGCCTAATCGGGGCTCCTATTTTACGTACAGCTTCATTTTAATAGGATCAGTTGTAATGGCAATATTTTTAAATGTTATTAAGTTATTTCTGCTTAGTGTTCTCACAGCTCTTCATTTATAGATGTTGATTTTGTCTGCAGTTTTTGCTTCTGAACGTTTTCCTTTGTGGTCTCAATCAGTTTTGAATAAAACACAATTTTAATTTATGATTTCTTGCATTGTTTACATTAAATTATTTTTCTGTTGTGCTTCTATTTTTAAATATCTCCTGAAAGAAAGTAATCGTATAAACAGAAGGCCATGATACTGCAACACATGACATATAATAACAGTGAGTGTTATAGTTCAGGCATGTATAACATCTCCCCAAGGAGAGAATCATTTGAAGCCAAAATTCTTTTAGGTGGGAATTGGCCATTTTTTAGGTAAAGCCACCTGAGAAATCAAAATTCAGGAGTGTGCATTAGGAGCCAGAAGCAAGGAATGGTGCTGGCTGAACCTCTGTTTTGTTGTCAGCACGGACAGCAATTCTCCACACGGCACTCACACTGCTTTGTGCAGGCTTGGTCTGTTTCTGATTAGTGCAGCTGTTAGCTCCTGGTGTACTTAAGGTCTAGGTCTCAGGACTCTGCCTTGAGTTTTGGAAAGAGGCAGTTATTTCAGCCTGAGGGTGCAGCCACTGCCCAGGCCCACAGCTCTGCCACCTCCCCAGCTCTGCTCCCCAACACCTCCTTGAACTTCAGTGAAGTTCCATTGAATTCCATCTCAGCTCTGACACCCCTACCCCATATTTAGATCATCCTTTTTTAACAGTATGTAAAAGCCTGAAAATTACTTGGAACATTTCCCTGAAAGGTGTTTTAGACAAGTACTTAGTTTGCTTGCATCTTGCTTTCAGTATCACTTTAGAGCTTTTTCCAGCTTCCCCTGACTAATGGGTTTGGTAGTTTAGACACCAACTGCTCACACTGACTGCTCTTTGCTGGTTGCTACCTTTGCTCTGCTGCTCTCAATATCCTCTCCTCTAAACCTTGGGAAGACCCTTCCCTGTTCTGATTTTTTATGCCCAGTACTTCTGCCTTCTTGGACAGCTGTAATTCTGTGTCCAGTTGTTAGTACTCTCCCTAAGGCCTAATATTAGAATTTTAGTTCATTTTCTTTTATCCCTATATATTGTCTTTTTTAAAAAACAGAGTACTCTTTAATATCTCAGGCAGTAATGTCAATTTTCTTGCATTTTCTTTATATATGCCACAGTTTATTGCAACACATCCTCTTGTAGGGTGCACATCTTTATTTTATGCACCCTGATCTTCATACACTCCAAATCTGTTTTGAATTGTTGAAATTCTTTAGCAATCATAGCAATAACTTATTTCTGTATTTAGATGATTTCTAAGAAAAAAATATATTCCCTTAATTTCTGGAAAATTCTTATCAATACCTTCATATACAAGTTGCTATAAAGATTAGCTATTCTTATCTAATTGTTTCTTGGAGTTTAAGACTGTCTCAGCAGGAGTTGCTGAGGGATGAAACTTCTAATGATGATTTAAAGCAGTGAAGTGTGTAGGCTGAAACTGAAATAATTATTGCTGTAACCCTCTAAGCACTCCACGTTCCTCAAGAGAAAATACTTTGTTCAGAACAGACCCTGATCAACAAAATGCGACGAAAGTGAAATAATAAAAAAACCCTCCAACCCTTGAAGCAGGATGATAATTTAGAAATAGAATCAGTATAATGTGAAGATGTTCTCAACAACTGCTCACAAATGCATCAGACATCATAATTAAAAGGAAATAATAATTATGGCCCCATTCTAAAGTATGGAATATTCTATTCCATTCAATAAGTCATGAACACTTTAAAACCATCAGTGTAATCTACAAACCTATATTTACAACATTAAACTGAATGTTCTGCCTTTTCAATAACTGTCATCTCATCTCTATTATTTTCACCTCAGACTCTAATTGTTTCTTTTATAGGAGCTAACCTACCAGTGTCCTTGGCAGTACAGTTTATGGCTCATGCATTTACAGTAATTGTTTGGGCAATTTGCCACACAGTATAACAATCTCCACATCACAATCAGTTTTTATAATAAACAGCATTAGTTGTGAAAAATACAAGAGATGCATGATTCTTATGGTAGATAAAGGGCACTGAAGATGCCCTTTAGAAACAGAAAAGAAAATGCTCAAGCCTTGAACTGCTTGAGAAAAATACTGATGTCACAATAGAGCTAATTAATTTGATGGTACAAACAAGAGGGGGAAAGGGCCTTGCATTCATTAGTGTCAATTCCAAATGAGAGCATACTGCTCATAAAAATAATATTCTGCCTTCATTTAGATGAAATATGCAGGTAAACAAATAAAAAGCACCAGGTCTGGCAATAACAATGATTTTGCTCCTTAGCTTTATTAAGGCTCTTTCTTTTCTACAGACGCAGGGAGCTCAAAGCCTGGGCAGATACAACTTACAGGTAGAACTCTAGAGAAGGCCAGATCCCAGTGCCTACAAGCTGGTTTGCTGCAGTGAGGCCAGCACTGCCAGGCACTACTGGGCACTGGAGCCTCTGTGCATAGCACTGGCCTGCCTGTGGGAAGCTGGACATGCACTTTATGGCTTCTCTCCATAGCACACAGGTGGTGGAACATAAACGTGTCTCCCTGCACGTGTCTCTGCTGCAGACGCTTTGTGGCCTCTCAATTTTCAAGAGTTCTGAAATAGGAAGTCAAGCACCAGTGAGATCAGTGGTGAGGCCGTGGGACCCACCTCCAGCAGGCAGTCTTCTATGTTAGAAATTCTCCAGAGGAGAAATAATATATTTGCCCTCTTAAACCAGTGCACAGACAGGTCATTCTCAGCATCCTTGTCGTCTCCACACCACGTTATGGACCCTGGCTGGTGCTGTGGCACAGCGAGGCCCCAGGAGGCACAAAGGTAGCTTCAATCCAGGGCTGCACCTCCTCTTCCTGAGCTCAGCTGTGAATTCCCTGGCAGCACCAGGGCTTGAGACTAAGAACTGCATGTGATAATAAATTGTGGAGTGGTCATATTCTTAAACTATAATTTCAAATTCTGAGAGCACAGATATCAATTTAAATAAGTAGGGAGACTTATCCCTGTAGTACGTTTTGAACTGAGCAATATGGAGGCAAGGATTGAGTTTGTCTTTACTCATTAAATATTTAGTTCATGGATTCAGTCAGTGAGATAGAATAAAGTTAGCTATGGAGACACCATCAGAAAAGAAGTTAAAGTCTACACTTTGAAGGTCCACATCAGGATCCTTGGAGGCTCCCTAACCAGAATGAAGCTTTTGTTTTGACTTGTGGGGGTGTTTTTCGGGGTTTTTTTGTTTGGGTTTTTTTTTGTTTTGTTTTGTTTTTTGTTTTGTTTTGGGGGTTTTTTGTTGGTTTTGTGGGTTTTTTTGTTTGTCTGTTTTTTCAAATAGTACCAAAGTTTTTTCCCTTTTTGCATTTCCCTGTCAGGGTGAAGTGGTTTCAGAAATATTTTCTGCCCTGTCCAACTAGTATATTAGGACCAATACAAATAGAGCAATATTTTAAAGCCAGCCAACCATTATGGAGGTTATGTTAGCAAAAATACCTTGAATTCTTATTCTTCTGAGTCTTACAAACAATTGGATAGAATTTTAAAGCTCTGCTTCAAACTTTACACATATGAAATCTTTCTTAATTCTTTCCAGAATTCCTTCTTCCTGAGAAACTTATTCTTGTTGCATGTTCGTGGATTTTACATTATACTGCACACAATACTACTGAATTTTAGAATTACATGTGGAAAACCCTTTCTCTAGTTTCTCACCTAGGTCTTCAAGACATTATTGCAGTCTTTCTGCTTTTGATAAAGTACATAACTGTACTTTAGTACTGTATCAACAGTTTGATAAAGTTTACATAAACATTTTAAAATCATTTTTGTTGTTGTTTGTTTAAATGAAGATATTTCCTTCTCTACTTCCTTCTGAAATTACTGCTGCTAATGATACAAAAATAACCAAACTAAGCTGCCTGCCCTTCCCTCCCCATATTCCCTTTCCCAGCTCCATGGGGTTACAGTTCTGTGCAGGATTGCCTGTTTGGCTCCAGTGACAGCTCAAAGATGAGTACTTAACTGCAATAATTTACTCTTCTGCTTCTCAGTAAAACACTGCTGGCACATGTAACTCCTTCAATTCAGGGATCTTACATGTTATTTACATCCCAGTGGCATCATTCTTCAGCTTGGATGGCTATTTTTGGCACTAGATCCAAAAGCACTAGATGTATGGAAGGAGATTGCTGTATGAGGTTACTCTTAGGCTTAAAAATGTGTCCTGATATTAAAATATAACTATGGTTTGGTTAGCAATCTCAGTCTTGTCAGCGCTTTTCATGAGAACATTTTATCTTCACCTCAACTTCAATACATTCAATTCTACCTTCAGGTTAGAAGTTTGATTTGTTTTGATTTTGAATCTAGAGTAAAAATCAGAAGCATGAAAGAATCCACAAAACCTAAGACTGTTTTAAAATAAAATACTGTTTAAAACCTTTTTCCTTTTACATATTTTAACAAAATATTTGAGAAATACATTCTTTGAATACTTTAACAACCTCATATCTCTCTGAATTTCAGACTAAATAATATTATTCCACATTTTCTTTTAAATATGAGATTGTATAAAATTGATCATATTGCATTAATTTCAGTTTTTCAGGTACATTTTCACCTCTCCATACTCTGTAATCCAACAGTTTTAGCTTTTTTCCCCACATTTTTAAAAATAAATGTCATATGATTTAGATAGTAAGATCTAGCATAAGTGGATATAGCACAGAACAAAGTGAATGAATGGTACAACGAGTTCTACAAACATACAGACACAACTTTAACCAAAAGTTAATTCACATATTGGTGTGTGAATTAAAATCATGACAAGCTATGAAAAACCCCACCCATTATGAAGAATTTTGTTACTCCTGGCTATAGTCCCAAACCTATTTCAGGCCAGACCAAACACCTCCATAGTGAAAATTCCTGTAAGCGTAACTCTCAGGACATATAGTTGCACAGGAGCATTTGAAATAGGGCTGGATTATGACTATGGGATCATGAAGTCTTATTCCCTTGGGAAATGTGTTGCATAATCTCATTCACAAATATATATTCAAATTTCCATACTGAGACCTTCTCAGTTTCTTGTGTTTGATACTTGGCACTGATAAACTACAGGATATACTTCCCTAATGCTTACAGATCTTCTTATAAGTTTTTACAATGAATGATTTTGTGAACTTTTGATATTAAAGCATTAACAGTCTTGCTGGGTTTTTTTGTCTTTTGGGCATTTACTCCTTTGTTATATCAAGAGAGGGCATTTATTCCTCCACTCAGACTTTATTTTGTTATGCCGAAAATAGAACCACTCAATCTGTCTCCTTGGTTAATATAGATTTTTCATCCTGACAGTCTTCCTTTAGTTCTCTTCTTAACATGTTTCAGTTTGAATCAATCTTTCTTGGACATTGTAGTCAAATGTTCTAGAGGAGTTCCTATTGGTGCCTGGTTCCACAACATAAACATTTCTTGGTAATCTTTCATAACGGGGACTACCTTCCCTGAGACATTACTGCTGAACTTGGTTTGCCTTTATATCAGTGTCTATCTCATCTCACACCAGTGACTTGGAAATGGTTTCTGGTAAAAAAACCCTACAATTTTTGTTGTTCACCTGTTTCTTCCAAGTTCTGAGCCTAGTTTTGTGGCAGAAACTCTTTCTAGTCCCTAAATGTATAACCTGACACTCTATAATTTTGAATTTCATCCCTTATCTATTATTCTGCTCCTCCAGGCCACCGATTTCTTTCAATCCTCCTCTGTGTTGGTGATGTCTCCCAACTTCCTCTCTGCCACGGATTTAATTTAACTTTGACTTCTTGTGCTTTGGTCTGTAATAACATGACTGAGTAAGTCTGATTACTTGACTTGTCCTCTCCGATTCCCCAGCGACGCCTGCTAGCTCCACAGCCCAGCTCCTGGGACCCTGCTTGGCACTGAGCTCTTCTCCCACCGCCTAACTCTTATGCTCATCTCCCTCTTCTCCCGTTTAATTAATAAATTTCCCATGTGGCTGCACAACAAATGCTTTAATGAAGTCCAGATAACTGATTTTTAGACAAGGGAAATATAGTAATCTTATCAAAGACAGATATTATCAGGTGAGTCTGGCATTTTTATGCCATTTTCCATTTATGTATATTTCTTCTCTCATTTTTGTTTTAAGTCTATTGTGAACACTTTTTGAAGACACCTGGGCCTGTAGTTGCCTTGACACGATTTCTCTTCTTTTTCCTAAATATAGCTTCTACTTTTTCTACTTTTCTGATATTGTTACAGTGTAGGAGCACTTGAATAGATCTGAATAGCAAAGGTTTTAAAGAAATATGTGTTTGCTTCTGTTGGGTCTCTCATATTTGGTTTGGAGATTAGCTGCTTCTCTTAATTGGAGAATATTTAAACAATAAGTTCTGTTCCCAGACTGGATTAAATAATATAATTTTCTGAATTGCTGTTCCTATCAGTTATGCCCTGCAACATTTCTCTTCCTAGAAGAATCTGCCCCACCACTAGCACTATTGTAGAAGCATTTATGAGAAGTATTTTGTTTCTGGGGTTATATATAGATTATATCTAAAATTCTGATGAAACCTTACTTCTAAAAAAATTCTTATTTAACTTAAAAGGGCTAGTTCAAAAGCCTTGACATGTTTGAGTTTATTCCAATCCTTCATAAAGTCAAAGAAATATTGTTTATTGGCTAATTTTTCTTCTTGTCACTTAAACATTTGCTGTCTACTCATCACATCTTTAGGGTTCAAGTTTAACATTTCCTCTCCGGGATGCCAATTCCACATAACTTTGGGACTTCTGAACTTGGTCACATGATGCCAATAATCATGTTTTCAGTCCTCTCAGTCCTACTAACTAGCTCCTGAACTTCATATTTGTTCTTTCTAATGCAAAATTACAATTATTTTAGTCTTGACCTATTTTTATAACTCAATACAAGTGAATGATAATTTCATCAAGAATGAATCATATGAGCATAGGTTTTGGGGTTTTTAATCTGGTAGAAATCCATAAGTTCCTAGTGTACTTTATGAATATGTGCCCCATTCAGCTGAATGAGAAAAAGCAACAGAGCTTCTGCAGGTTTAAAGCTGCTTATGGTGGAATGGAATTGCATAATCTGACATAATGGATTTTTTTTCTAGCTTGCATTGTTGTCAGAATACCAGGACCACTTAAAAATAAAAGTAAACCCTTTTAACAGAATACAAATGTTGTGTCTCGCATCATGTAAGCAAATTTAGACCACGCTTCACAACAAAGTGCAATAATTAATTTCTGAAACAGAAGCTTAATTAATATTCTAATTTAAGAATCTGCTCACGGAATTCTTATCCTGTGTTAGGACCTTTTCAGAGAAATATGGAGAAAAAAACCATCCAAACTAGACAAACACCTTCTAATTGTCCCTGTTTGATAAAGGGGCTAATTTTTATTGGCTTTTGGGCAGTATTTCAGCCCTTAGGATATATTAATATGTTTGTGATTGCTCTGTAGTTATATGCACCCGTAACCTCAAAATATCATTTCTTAAATTGAAGTTGTGACTTAAATTAGTTTTGTTTTATGCTCCTTGTGATCCCCAAACACTGCAGTATCAATATCCTCAATTTAAGCCAATTTTAAACTTCCCCTGAGAATAATTATATGAGGACAGATATTTCTGATCTAAAATTAAATGAAGTAAAATAACTGTTACATTGACATTCCCTGTACTCAGGTATTTGCAGGGCAGATGTGCACAAATAATGGGCTATAAATCAGAAATCATTATAAAATTAAGTGCATTAGGCAAGAATTTATGCTACAAGCCCTGCAGTGTAGCTGTGAGGCTGTGTTGTCATTGCCAATTTTTTACCTGTGTTGCTGTTGGGAAAAGTAACTTTGGACCAGCACTCCAGATGCTACTAGAACAAAAGTTAAGGAAAAGTTCAGCTCCAATCACAGCAAAAGTAAAACTGAGGTGCTCAGATCACACATACATTGAGTGTTACAGTCCCAGCCACTAAAACTCCATAACTCCATAAGATTAATATTTGAAAATTAGAAAGTAATTTTCAGTAACAGAGGTGGACTGCTGGTTGAAAATCACATAAGTTCCAGTTTGAATTTAGATGAGAGTCATGAAGCTTTAGATAATGGCCAAAGATGTAGGTTCCCTTTTTGGTCAGTCTCTTTCAGAGGTAAAGAAGCACCTTCAAAGGATATGTCACTCCCTCTTACTCATGATTCCCATCTTAGAGGGAATGAATCTCCTTTTGGAAGGAATAATCTCTCACCACTGATAATAGGGATGATATACAGAACTGCCTGAACATAAATGAACAATAAGGCTAGATAAGGTAACACTATCTTGGCATACAGCCATAATTATCCATTTTGAATCATCTTTATGCCCAAACACTTAAAGGTTTATAAAATAGGTACTCATCCTTAACATCTTTATTCAAATTCAGTGTCTGTATTTTTACACTGAAAATTTCTTAATCAAAAAAAAGAAGATTCACTGCATAGGTAACACAGGAAATGGGGCAGAATTCAGTTTCTCCTTTTTTCAAGGTATGAAAATTAAGCTAAAGAGTAAGGATCCTGCTTGTACATTTAACTCCATTAGGAGTAAGCAAATCTGCCCTCTAATTTTTCCCCAAATGTTCTGTATTCTGGTAATCTGGGTATTTTTTGCATGACTGATGTGCAGTGGGGTTTTCTATCATATGAGGGTGTGATAGAAGCTGAAAGTGGCACTGCCACTTGGATACCCAAGTAGTTGCTGTGAACTCTAGATAGCAGTAGAACATTAGGCTAGATATAGCCATTAACAACTCCCCTTCTTCAGGGAATTCTTCTTGAACGAAAAAATTGTCAAACTCTCCTCCTTTAAGAAGCAGACAAGAGTCCCTTCTAGCAACAAATGATGCCATGCCTGCTTTTCAAGGGCATCCATATGGCTGAAGACTGTATGCATTCAGCTCTGTTTAAAGATAGGTAGACACTTTAGGATGTTCTATTTTTTCAATGGAAAGCAGTGGAAGGTTTCCTGCTGGGCCCATGTGGTTTTGGGATCATTGTTTTGGGGTGACAATTCATGTATTATACATGTCTTGGCCTCTAATCTGGAGCCAAGACACCCTAATAGCACCTAAATGTTTTGATGCATCCTTATCATACTTAAATCCTAACCTACTCAGTGTCTAGATTTATGGAAGCAGGTGAGTGAAAAAGATGCAAATGGGCAGAACAAAATTGGGAACTAAATGTAACACTAAGCCAAAACTTTGAACAGTAAAAAGAAACCCAACCAAAAAACAAAAAAACATCAACCACCCTTTCCAAACCCCTATCGATAAATAATAAGCACTAATGATTTACCTTAAGACCTCCACAGATCTGGTGGATGTGCCTCCTTTTTCAGAATGAAATGCAGATTATAGCAACTGCAGGCTAGTGAAAGTACATACATACCTGAATTTAAGAGTGACATGACATTCATACAGATTGCAAGAATATTTAGCGTGATTGCAATTAATGGTGAAAAAAAATCACCGAGGGAGTGTTAAAACTTGTGCTTCAAGGACAGCTTCTAACAAAAAATGGCCTAGATGAAATTTTAGAGGGCAGTGCAAATTACTCCAAGTTATTTCCTACAACTCTACATCTTGCCCTGAAGTATTTGATAGTGGCCAGTGTCAGTGATTAGATGCTAGTCTGGCAAGAGCTTCTGTCTGCTTAGGCTGGCAAACCCTATAAAGGCTGGGTTTTAAAGAGTTTATGACAGTAGATGTCTATGTTCTTTTAACAGAGTATAAATTTAGCATCCTCCTTCTGAATTAAGCATTTAGGTGGCAGAGTTAATGTTATATCAATTCAAACAAAAGACACTAGAAGAAAATAGAAGGGGAAAAGATTAATATTTGAAAATTAGAAAGTAATTTTCAGTAACAGAGTGGACTGCTGATTGAAAATCACATAAATTAAGACCTACAGAAAAAAAAAAAATTGCTCCTCATAGAAGAGTCATTAGGAGTGATATAATAATTTACATTTTGCATAAGTGACATTCCCTTAACTTTTTTTTCCTTTTCCACTAAAGGATACATCCCTACAAGCACACAATTCGAACTGCTAGGACTTGGCAGTTCAATTGATACCAATTGATATTGATGGGGACTGCAGGCACTCAGCATCTCTCTGTAGGTGTTTTGTGTGTTGAACCTGGCCTTTGTTTTCACAGCCAGCAAAGCAACAGAAAAAAATTGCTCTGGCTGAGGGAAGCAGAATTCATTCCTGTTGGCCAGGCGTAGTTTAGCAGCAGGATTTATACTGTACATATGCAGGGAGAATCTTTTGATTTATTTCAGGTAACAAAGATGGCTTTTCCCAGCCACCTCTATAAACATACAAATATTTAAAAAACACAAGCAAGAGAGAGCCCTGGCCTCCTGAACACATATATCCTTCCAGACCCTTGCCTGACCCCAAAATTATGCTCTCCTGTCACTGACCCATCTAATCACCTTTGTGCTGCTTTTTCAGAAAACGCCTGAGAAAACCCATCAGATTTGCAATGTTATCTGAAGGTCAACACATTCTCATTTTCTTGGCCAATTCTTTCTTATGACCAAGCCTTAATATCAGGTCACTCAAAAAGCACTACATTTTATGTAGCTGTTAATTTCAGAATTTAAAACAACATTCAAAATGTGTAATTAGCTAGCAGTCTTTGTATTTGAGTCTAAGGGGAATTAGAACAATATTTTTTGCAGAATAACACAAGAAGTTTCTTTTTTGTTTAACAGAAAAGAAGAAATATTGGCAATGTCTGATGATGGCACATGGAACAACAACTCAAGGACTTCAGGTAGAACACCTGGTTTAATTAGTTCTTCCTTATTGCACATGTTAATTAAAAATAGTGTAACAGCCAACCTCATGGAAATTATTCAACTGGGGTTTTTTATCTCTTCAGACACAAACATCCCAGAGATTGTTTATTCACAAGCAGAAGACAAAGACACCAAACTAGCTAATGAAAAAATAAAAGAGAAAAATGCAGAATACAACCAGGATGATCACAAAGATGATGAAAAAGAATTAGAGTTGCTGGTAAGTGTTATACAATTATATCTACAGTATTAAATGATTTGAATCCATTTATGCTTCAAAGCTGGTGAAATGCCCCCTTTTAACAGAGCTGACTGATGTACTAATTTACAAATGTAAAGCCTTGGTCTGTACTTACACTGAATCTCTAACTGATTCAACAATAGAAGGTGCTTTGATTTTGGTATAGTGCATCAACTTTTGCTGGTCTTAAATTAATGATTCTCCCTTTTACTTCTTTCCTAGAGGCTCTAAAATACAGTTCTAAAGAATTAGAAGGATAATTTTTTTTAAAAAATCTCCCCCCCTAGTCTCTAGGATGGGAATATTTTTAAATATATGCTTTCAATTTGTAAAATGTTTGTATTTGTAGAATTGTTTACTTATGAGATTTTTGAAATTATAACTATATGAGCATAATAAGTATATGTATTTATATTAGCAGATTCTTTTATATCAGTATTTTACATTAGATTTTTTATAATGAATTTCACACTCAGTGAACATTCAATCTATTTGGATTTGTGTGCGTGCATGTGTGTGTGTGTGGTTTGCCTTGAATTTTTCAGTACGAAAGAAAAAATGGCAATAAATGAGACACATACAGCAATCTATTATTCCCAGTGTCTGTTCTCAGCTCATATCATTTGGGTGCACAGATTCATAATCATAGATTATAATAGCTATCACCTGTGAAAATGTGAATGCTAAAATCAGACGAAAAGAAGACAGGAACCATTCTTTTTTTCCTTGTTGATAGAGAGAAAAAATTCCTTCCACTTGAATATAAATTTTTCTTGTCTTTTGCTTTAAAAAGTTGAAAATTGTTGCCTATTTTGGGACCTTTCAATGCCTGCAAGTCAACATTTTGGTTCTTTTTCCTTTATGGAGAAACGTGCAAAGGAGGACCTCTAAAATCCCTTGTTGTTCTCAGTCCACCCTTTTACAAAAAAGAGGATCAAATATAACCATTTGTTTATCAATTGCCAGACTTGTCCGTACAATAAATGAAGGGGGAGCTATAATTTAGATGTTAATTTGCACTGTGTGCTCTTTAATGAATTAAACAATGAAGGCTTATAATACATGGAAATACAACCAAATCTTTGAAACACACAGGCATTGGCTCACAAGACAGCTGTGCAGTTGACAAGTAACATGAGCCTTATGTGAGAAGAAGGGGAAATCGTAAGATTTGCATATAATTATTGAGATCATGCAAATGTCAGTTATGAGGAGGGGAAAAAAACACAGGCATCTCACTGTTAAATCCTGACAGTTGGCATCACCGAAGAACTCAAATACACTTGAGCACTGGTTGGCAGAGGGTCATTAAAACAGAATTTGCAGAGACATTAGCTCCCTCACTTTTCTTTGAGTGACGTTTTACTATTAATAGTTTGCAGAGGCTTTGCAGAAAACATATTAATAAGAGAAACTATAATGGGGGTATCTACAGCAAGTGCAAATGTATAAAGGGGTGCCCAAGAAGCTAGCCTCTAATTGATCAGCTAGTGCTATCAGTGTGACTGCTAAAGTGAGAAGAGAGTGCAATGACAAGCAGGCATAGCTGAATAATACAATATGATATTTGGGAGCTGAGAGGGAGAATGATTAGTTTCTGGCCTTTTACTTTGCTAATCTCATTTCCAACTCATGTCTTACCAGATTGTCTAAAAACAGTCTGGTTTGAAGCCTGTAAAATGGTCCCTGAGAGAAATGAAGCACAGATAATCCTTACAGTATTTGTCAGTGTGAAACGTGTCTTTGTTTTACTGGACAATACTGTTCATCACTGGACACTGACGTATTGTATCGATGCCCTCATTTAAGCACCAATCCTCTGCCCCACTGCTTCCTCTCTCCAAATCTAGAATCAAATTTATAGAGAACAAATTAGCCTGCCTTTAAGGGAATATTCTCTTCAGATTTAATTTGTATAAAATCCACTAGCAGCTTACTGAACTCATGAATAAAGAGAGATGGTTCTGAGCAGTATTTTATTTCCCGCTCCTTTCAGCACCACCATAAAGCTCATTACCTATGTTAAAAAATACATGCAATGCAAATTTTGCAAATGGTTTGGAACATGTTTCCATAAAAGCTTTGTTACTGAAAGCAAAACTTTCCATAATGAAATCCTGCCTCCTTCATTTGGCATATTTTTGCAAAGCACTTTTTGATCATTCTTTTCTATTCTATTGTTTCAGTTAAATCAGCACTTCACAGGAGCTAGAGGTACCTCTTCCAGAGATGAAAGAAATTTATATACAACAGAACCAATTAATTTTCCAAGTGAAACTGAAAGATTGGTGAAAAACCTAACCTGTACAGAAAGAAGCAGTGACTTGCACCCTATGCCTATCAGTTCCTCGTCTGAAAATACTACTCATGCGATAGGAGAAGAATTAAAAGATAAAGCTAAGTATTCTGTAAGAGATTATAATAATCAGCTACCAGGGAAGGAAGTCACTGCTGGCTCAGTAAACAGCTATGAGCAGTCTTTGGAACATACTGGTACCAGTGAAAGCCTTTTATCAGCAAACCACTTTCCTCTGACAAAGCAGAACGAGGCTGTCAATATTATGGCTACTGGCTCAAGCCGACAAGGAGAGAGGCACACAGATATTTCAAAAGGTGAAATAGATAGTGCCTCAGGAAGTAAGATGATGGAGGGGCTAGTCATCAGTGAGGACGCTTCTGGTACCTCAAAAGGGGCCTGTGAAACAAGACCAGAAACCATTTTGCCAGAGCATGATGAATCCATGCAATTAAATTCATGCATAGCAAGGACGCTGGATGGCAATGCTAATCCAGCTCCGGAGCACCAGACACCACAAACATCTCACCAAATTTTGGATTCATTGTTGTCAGATGCTGACAAAAATGAAGGAAAAATCAAGATGATTGAAAGCAAAGTTGAGGTACATTTAAGAGGAGATTTTTCTGGCACTTTTGCACACGCTGGTGTCTCAACACAGCATTCCACACAAAAAAAAAGAGTTGGTGAAATGTCAGAAAAGAACACTGATTTAGAGAAGCAGAAGAAAGTCATTGAAGTGGCAGACTTGGCATCAATTGGTGAGGAGGAAGCTTTCAAACCTTTCAAGTCACACAGGAAACACAATGCCAAAGCCCTGAACCCAGCACCTCTGCCAGCTGAGAACAACAAGCAGGCACCCATGGCTACCTGGGTGGATGAAAGGCGACCTGAAGATACTCAGGAAGACAGAGGATTCAGGAGGTTAAAAGACAGAGAGAAGCCAGACAACACAAATAAAGGGAGACCAATTGGAAGGGAAAGTGAAGCAAACTTCGCAAAGCAGAGGTGGGAAGAAACGGGGAGTGAGGTTTGGTGGAGACTGAGGGGGAGCATGGAACCACAGACCGTAACTCCCACAAAGGAGTTGTTTACCTGCCAGGAGGCAGAGAGTTGTGAAAGGTCTTCTGTCTCTGAGCAGGATATTACAGAGAAAGTAGAGGCAAGTACAGCTTATATAATTAAAACAACATCAGAAAGTGCTCCAGAAAAAATGCCTGGCAGTCAAAAAGTAGTAATTGCTAAGCTACCTCGAGAGACTGCACTAAGTGACAGGCCCACAGAGGAAAAGGAAACAGCATTTGATACTCATGAAGGGAGAAATGATGGTTCACATTATGCTCTTTGTCAACTCAACACAGTGGGTGTATTATATGACACTGAATTTGAAAAGGAATCAGTTTTAGGTATTTATAATGAATGCGTACATGAAACACTGCAAGAAGAAGCAAAGTCTGTATGCAATAGCAGGAAAAAATGTGCCAAAGAACAACCAGACAATATTCTACCTGCAGGAGAAGCAGTAAAAGCTTCTGCTATGGGAAAGAAAGATTTGCAGGAGGGTTTATGTTCAGAAGTACCTAAAAGTCCCCTGAGCACTCAGAAGCATCTGTACCCTGAGAAAGCAGAAGAGCTTTGCACAGAAGAAAGCCGTGGTGATACATTTTCCTGTTTATGTTCCAAAACTGAAACAAAAATGCCACCTTCTGGTACAAATACTGTGCCTAGTTACCATTATAAAAGTTCTTCAGTGGCATCTTCAGAAGGGCCCACTGTGGAAGGAGGCATGCAGCACCTGTATAGAGCCTTTGAATCTAAAATCATTAACAAGGTTGCTCCTGAGTCAGGGTACAATTTAAATCTAACAAATGAAATTACATGTATTAACAAAAGCTTCTCTACTGAAGTTGAAAAAGAAGTACCTTCTGCTTCTGGAGCAATTTCTGGAGAAGGAAGAGAAAGGAATACAGGTCAATTTTTCCATCAAGCAGAGCTCCAACAAGAGAAGTCATGGAGGCCAGAGGTTTTAATTAGTAAATCTACCAAAGAAAATGAAAGAACAAACTCTCAAGCTGACCATTTAATAACTGAGGGAAAAACACTAAACTGGCTTGGCGACTCACAGAAAGAAAGCCAACATACTTCTGATTCTGCAGCTACTTCTAACCAAAAGAGTGAAGCACTTAAGTTACCTAGTGAGTCTCCAGGTTTAAAACATATTGCTTTCAAAATATTTTATTTTTTCTTGTTTCTTCTGTTTGCTGCAACACTCTACCACTATGATTTGATGGTCTGCCTTGTACTCTACTTGTTCTCCTTGTATTGGCTATACCACGAAGGAAGAAGAAACAAGGAATCTATTAAGAAGGAATAACATTGACTGTCAACCGTGCTCAGGATCCATGGTCAATAATCTCCAATTCCACCAAAGCATTTTCACTGTTGAAGAGTTTATTCTTTGTTAGAAACAAAGCAAGATTTCCACAGCAGCATCTTTTATTTAAAGATTACATATGAAGTTGAGCCTTCATATAAGTAATTAAACTATGCAGGACCATTATGTTTGGATCATTAAATACCTATATGAGTATGAGTTCTGAAGCACGTCAAGTTAAAATGAACTACAGCTGTTGCTTCCTAGCAGGATATGATGAAGCAATGCTTCTTTGTAGTACTTAAACCCACCATTTACTTGCTTTAATTTCTTTTGCATTAAAGCTTCATATTTTTCTGGGAATTTTTTTCCTAGGATTCTGTGTGGTACTTAACAACACAAGGAACAATATAAAACCTAAGTCAGTATTTTAGTGCTGACATTGCAGTTCATAGTCTGCTAGTGTAATTAGCCAATGCTCTAAGCAATGCGTTTGTTGATAGTTTAATGCATTTTTCCAAATTTTTATTTCATTATTTTGACTTAGAGCTTCAGCGGTACCCCGTTTGAAAAATGTAAGGCTTTGACTTCAGTAACATCATGTAACTTCCAGAATGTAACTGCCTAGCAGAATAGATGTGCTGTTTCCACCCTGTAAAGATTGAAGGTCACAGCCACAGGCCTCTTACTGATCACTCACATGCACGACGGTTTTTGGGTTTTGCAAATGAGGACCGAGTAACATGACTGAGAATTTCACTGAACTGTTATTCTGGGCAAAGGCTTTGAGTGAAAATTTTTTGTCAGAATTGCTTGAGCATATCGACAAAGCATTAAATAAATTTTACAAAGGAATTCTATAACTGTGTGGAGCATGTCTGAATTAGATTTACTGCTTTTTTTCCTATGGCTTGTGGCCTAGAGCTAATCAAACACCAAGAGAAAACACTGTGCACAACCCTGCTGTTCAGTGAAGCTGCTTTGTCTGGTTTGGGTGAGGCAGAAAAGACTTATGTCTGCCCTAAGGAGAGCCCAGGCTGATCCTGTGCAGCAGTTCTGTGGGGCAGACACATGGGCAGCTTTGCTGCTCCAACAGTGCGGGTGACTTGACAAGATCAAGCCCAAATTTTGTACACAAGGAAAAAATGGACAGGTTATGATGCTCTTCAGCCATTTTCCAGAGGATGGTCACAGATGCTATCTCAGGTAGGGTATTAAAAGAAGCACCAAGACTGCATAATGTTGCCGAAGTCATAGAAATTAAGAAGAAAAAAGAGTTGTTTTAATGCTCTGTTTGTTTCACTTTCCTTACTGCCACTGTGAAATACCATAGCTGTGAAAGTCTTGGTTGCAATATATGGCTGAACCTGGGTAATAGCAAAATTATTTAGTTGTTAGCTTAGCTCCATAAAATAAACATTTAAAACATTAAATAAACATTAAAATTTAATGTTTTAAATTCCATGTAAAACTTATTCACATGTTTCAGGATGATAGGACACTCTGCTACAGGAGGCATTTTTGCATTTCTGTTCTGCAGGGAAGTAAAATTTTGAAACATTTTCATTTAGTAGTGCATACAGTGGGATGAGCAAGTATGTGTGTGATCTACTGCTGATAGGTGCTTTGATGGCTGGACACCTTGACAACTTTTGACAGCAACCCAGAAATGAGTTATAGCGATGGACTAGAGGCATTAAGGAGCTACACAGAGGGCTGTGTCCAGATGTTCAAAGGTATA
The DNA here is from genome assembly GCA_018697195.1 of Certhia americana. Classification (NCBI taxonomy): domain Eukaryota; kingdom Metazoa; phylum Chordata; class Aves; order Passeriformes; family Certhiidae; genus Certhia; species Certhia americana. The sequence continues at coordinate 24,096,431 of CM031879.1, forward strand.
TATGAGGAAAATATTCATAGAAATAAAGAAATTAATTCAATAGGCATTAGGAGATGAATCCAATAAAAAGCTTAGGCTTAGACTAGGATTGAAGTTAAATCAATGTAAGTCCAAAGTAATGACTGCAGACCTTCCTTTACCTGGAGACAACAAATTCTGAAAGAACCTACACTTTTCATGATGTTTATACATCTCCAAAAGGTACAACATTGCCTTACTTCTAGCAGTTCACTTCCTGCAGTGTGACAAGTCCCTGATCAGATTTTCAGCTTCACTGGGATAGAGACATCAGGTATTGCTTTACTTCCCAGTATGGTGGAAGCTCTGAAATAACATACAATATATTCTGACATAATCAAGGTCCTCAGATAGAGGGATAAAAGGTAAAGAAAGCATCCCGCACCTGTCCTGATGAAAGTGTCACAATGCTGTCAAGTACCAGATTCCAGAGGTGAGAGAAATCAGAGACATTGGACACATTTCAATCTTACAGTGAAAACAAACATGGTAGAAATTAGAATATTTAGATTCACTTAGCTGTTAAAAGCCTCTACAATATAATTTACCACATAGCTCTTTAAAGCAAAATTCATGAACTTCAGAGCTAGGACCACGAGGTTCCTGACCAGTTAGGTAAAAGCTCTACACACTGAGTCACAGGATTCAAAGGGAAGTGGAAGAAAGTCTGCTAAGATAGCTAAAGAACTTTAAATGTCTTGGACACATGCCTTACTTTAAGGAGAGATGAACAGTTTAGTCACCATGGAAGTAGAAATGCCTGGTTGTGATGGTTTTTATTGAATCTTGGGGATTCTAAGCAGTGTGGATTTTAACGATCCTTTTGCTCCTTCACATGGAAGCATAGACATCCTTGAACCATAGCAGAACAATACATTTGTGTGGTAATTGTATGTAATCTGCAAAGTGAAAATTTTGTTTCTCATGCATTTCAACCCAAAATATTTGGTTCATTGTCAAAGGCTCAGCTCAGCTGATGAAAGAGCAAGAAAAGGGTTTAGGGATGATTGATGGGCCCAGGACCTTGCGTGGAGGAAAGTCAGGGAATTGAATCAGTCCCTGGACAATGGCAGAAAAATGAATGTTACAGAGAGCTCAGGAGAGTCCATAAGACCAGCAAAACCAAAAACAAAAACAAAAACAATAACAACATTAAAAAAAAAAGCACGGGATAAATAGGATCTAGTAATACAAACATTCATTAAAAATTAGTGGTCCTTTAATATGCATCATAATATGTTTTAAAGAATTCCTAACAGCTAAAATTTAGCTAAATATTTCAATCTCTTCAGAAAGTGTGCTTTAAACAGCTGTATTCCTGTATCCAACAGGTTAAACAAATGGGTTTGCCATTTTAACACGTACAGTCATTCAGAGTTGGAATTTAGGGTAAATATTTGAGTGTTAGAATAAGCACATTTCATCTACACACAAGTGGAATACTGTTAGCATTTCTCAGATTTAGATTGGGATTTTATGTTCTATATTTAAAATATTTAATCAACATATCGTACCTTATGATTGCAAAACAGGACTCTAGACTGATCTGTGAGCACAGGTGCCCAAACTTTAAAGTATGTATGTGCTTAAAACAACAAAGAAAGTAATTTTATCTTTTTTATTTATCAACTGATAAGCTATCTTTTAAAAATCCTCTTACTTTTGTTTCTAGTATGGAAGAAACACCTTTATAACATTGGCAAAATATTTGGTTTTACTTATTTCAGGGAATAAGTGTTATGTTGTGCTCTTGCAATGATTCATATTTAGGTTGCCTACAAGTCAGCAGTAATGTATTTTTAGTTAATACTTTCATTTCTAATAGATTGTAGTTATTTCTTCAAGCTATGCAACAGAAAAAAGGTAGTATCCTAGATGGCATGGTAATCCTGTGGGTTCAACAAAGGTACAATATAGTGATCAAAAATAATATAATTGCAAAAGGCTTCCTTGCATTATTGCAAAGTGTATGAGGTGTATCTACATTCCATACCATGGAAGGTATGTTCCATGGCTATTATCCAAACTGCACATGTAACAAATAAGTTAATTTTCAAATTGTGGCATGTCTAAACTGCTGAATTGGCTTAAATATAAATTCAGGGCAGAAGAGAGAGGAGCAAAAAGAATTTCTGCATTCAGATATCTTGCTAGGATGTAGTCAGAACAAGCTACAACATTAATGACCTAAGTACTTGTTGCTAATTGCTTGCTGGTTCTTATCCATCAGTGACTTCTGGCTCAACAGAGGATAGGCTCTGAAACAAGCTACAGCCTTTAAAGGCCTACTTAATAGTGGAAATGAAAAAATAAAGAGGACAGAGTATGAACAGATCCCTAAAGGAAGGTTAATATGATAATGTTCTGAGTCACTATACTAAATTTTATATGCCCAGTGGTATATACACCCCTGAATAAAACACAAAAACTCTATAGTCATTGAACATATGAATGAGAATCAAAACAATGTGTTAAATATGGAACTGCTAAAATTTTCTAATAAAAACCCCTGATGGCAGAGTTAGGTCTTACACCCTCGCCCTGCCAGTGGGATTTAGTTACTGCTGGGTGGCAGAGACATATTTTTTCAGGTCAAGTTCCATATTCTGCAGCCCTCTCAAGCACTGAAGTACCTAAACAGCTGCCTTCAGAAACAGAACATTTTCCAGAACACAAACCCAGAGTTTTGGGACTGGAGAAAGAGAAAGTTTAACTCCTTAAACCATAGATTGGAGGGATATTTGGATATAAACTTTGTTCCAAGAATAACTCATGCATTTTATGTGAAATTCTATTTAGATAAAATAGAAAACCAAGACCAAGACCAAGACCTTTACATCTCCTCATTGGGGTCTACTTCTTCCATAGACTATAAAATTACTTTTCCAGGCCTGCATCAGTACCTCATGAACCAGGACTGGAGAATTGTTCTAGCCATGAACTGTGAATTTCTCTCTTATACCTAAAGGTGCTTAAATCCCAGCACATCTCCACTTCAGGCAATCACGTCCTTTTGTGACTCCCAGCTGAGCTTTCTAAGACTTGCAGCTCTTCTGAGAACACTGCCTGCAAAGGAGACCCTAGAGCTATATGGATAATGACAGGACTCAGGATGTTTTTTTGATCTAGGAGGTCTTGATGGTGCTGAGGATGCCCAATTCAGATAGGTGTCAGGATATTTTTTGACCGAAACTACCTGAGTGAGGTAGAAACTACCTCACACCTGAGTGAGGACAGTATTTGTCAAAAACATAGGGAGATTGAAGGGCACAGATAATTTCTGCATTCAGAGTAGGCATGAACGAGGTGAGCTATTTAACAAGTGTGATATGTGTGATTTGGTGGTACATATGAGATATGTGTGTTCATGTGTGTATGGGTGGTGCTAAGAAAAGGGAATGGGGAGGTGAGAACTAGATTCCATAGAAGAATGGAAAAGGAATGGTAAACAGAATGTCTAATTGGAAAGTTTCTGAACAGCTTCCTCTAGAGATGTGAAAGTTTAATAAGTTCTGAGTAGGTTGGACAGATAACACAAATACGGTATTAGCTATATAAAGTATAAAAATTGAAATACATGATAACTTCTTTTTGTAACTTACCAACTGCTGCTTAATGGAATTGCAGTGGAGAAGATCTTGCCCTTGACCTTAATATTCAGTGATTCAAGATTAGAGCATTGCTCTGAGGACTAGAAACACAGCCTCCTTCTCAGGATATTATAACCCTCGGGGGGGGGGGGGGGGGAGACAGTCTCAGGCTGGAGCCACAACAGCCTCATGGCTGTTTATGCAGGTCAGTCCCCAGTGACATGGAGCTATGTGTGTCAGGAGAAAACAAGAGTATATGTCAGCCTGTGCTTATTAGTGTAGAAATATAAAACTGGATATAGTTAAGTTTCCACAATCCTTGTGTCGTCTGGTAGAGTTCAGAACCTTGTAGGAGCTTCTTTGATTTTCCAGTAGTAGGTGGCTGCAGGAGGACATTTAGGTTCCTAAGGACCACAGGGCATGAGCAAGTCTTGCATATATGTGATGACAGGGAGATCATAGAGCATACAGGCACATTTAAGCCACTATACAGGCTTGTATCTATGTGGAAATTTCTGATCCTCTCTACCAGTGATATTTTGAAGGCTGCCAGCTGCTTGTGCTCCCAGCACTACCTTCTCCAGTGGAGGGCAGAAGGCAGCTCCATACTGCAGGATTGCTAAGGAAAAGACAAAAACTACTTTATTAAGTAAGACCCCTTTATTAGGGAGGAATCCTTTCTGCTTTTAGGGTAACCATGGGAAATTAGGAGTGGCCTGAGCTCTTTAAAGACAAAAAGCAATGACTGGCTTGGGGGAGAGTCCTGATTAAGCTCCTCAGAAATTCCTTATTTGTTCATACAAGCTATGTGCCTGTCTGTCCCTCCGTGCTATGAATGGGCCAAGATCCATGACTGATAAAGGACAAGAGTTGGAGGCCTCTTCTGGAGGTTTAATACCTCCTTGAATGGTCTAGGCTGTTGAATGGCTTGGGGCAGTTAAGCACACTAAGCAATGCCTGTGGGAAATGTCCCAGCAGTCACAAGGGGTCTAGGCTTGTACCCATCTTCATTTCATGTTTTGGGAGACAGAAACCAGGCTTTTATAAGAGCCTCATAAGACTAGATGTGAAAAAGAAATACTGCTTAATACTGGTTTATCAAGCAGTTTTATACAATTTTGTGATGTAATTTTAGTGCCTAATTCCTCTATATAGTGCAGCATTTTTGTAGAATTATGGCAGAATTACTATTAAAACTTTTGGAATAGAGGAAAGAATGGAAGACAAAAATAGCTGGAAAAGAGAGGGAGAAAGCAAGAAATCGAGCAAGGAGGCATGTGCCTGCATTGTTCCATAGCATACAAGAGATTTATAAATGGGAAAACTCTGTTTGTCTAAGTTCAGGTTGAGTTTGTGATCACCACATCACTGTTCTTTAAGCCATGCTGCTCTCCAGAAAAGGGCACAAACACAAACAAGTCTTTTAATTTTCCCTCCCTGTATATTAGTAACAAAAAAGTCATCAGTGTTAGAAAGTCAGTTAATAAAGGCTTTGCTCCTAGGGGCAGAGGCAATGCCTCTGTTAACCTTGCAGGTGAGGTGGGCAGGCTGCTGTAAATGCAGTGTTTGGATGGAGTGGCCGAGTCATGCTAACAATCTACTTTGCTGGGTCTTGGCTCGGTGCGTTTCACATGCACCCACTCACGTGGCCATTAGCAACCACTTAAGCTACCTGTGTCCTTGCCTTCAATCATTTGCTAATGCGCATGTAAACTGCATGTACAGCAATTCACTGTGTTATTCATTACTTGGTACATGATTTGGTATAAAGAAATGTTTAAATAAGCTGTTATTATCCTGAAATTATCAAGCATTGGAAGACATACAGCTTAAGAAACTCAACACTATCAGCTGCAGTTGTGACCTTTTAGACTAACCAGTCTGAACAGACTTACACCTGTAACTGTACATCATCCTTTAATGTAGACATATCAAGTGAGAAGCAAACATGGTGTTTCCTATAAAGTGTGTTTTCTGATACTGCATAAGGCAATAGCATGACTTGCCGTGTACTTTCCTTTTAATTCTGCAAAAGTCAAGAATTTATACATTCAATAAAATTGATTATAAATTAATGACAACTGTAACCTCAATAATTATATTTTTAATAAACTAAATGCTGAACTGCGTTCAATTGTGTGGATACAAAGCTACATTTTCTGCTACGCACTAGGCATCACAATTTTCCATGCTTGTTTGTTTGTTTTTTCCATGAGATATTTAAGCCAGTCACATTGTTGTGGGCAAGTTTTCTTCACAGTCTACAGGACACGAAGCAATGGACAGTTCAGATGCCCATCAGCTGGAAGTGCAACCCAGAGTCCTCAATAACGTTTCTGTGCTTACTATCCAATACAATGGAAAATGAGCCGTTTCAGAGCGACATCTCAGAAACCCACTGGATGTGGGCACATCCCACTTTTGAACAGAAAGGTACTCGGTAAACTTAAATAAATTCAGAATCAGGTAGAAGCTGCAGTCAAGTGTACACAGTGTGCCTGATGTGCCAATATTCTAGTGAGCCCTAGCCCTAGAGAGCTCCCTGCTCCAAACTCCAGGTTGGGGATGACTGGGCTGCCCCATCACTCATCTGCACATCTGAATTTCTTTCGCTGGGGTCATTGAGAGGAAATGACATCAGTAGATGCCAGGTATCCTGGTTTGGGTGACCAGGAGGGTATAACTTGAGGCACTCTGTGGACCCTGTCTTACATGGTTCACTGGATTATGGTTTCAGATCCACTTCATTCTTGTTTTAAGCATTTGAGACCTTTATTATATTTAGGTTAACATTCTTTGGCCTCATGTGCATGAGAAGAGACAGAATTTTGAAAGAAAATTCAATGGTAATCTAAATCTAATAAAAATTTAATCCAAATTTAACAAAAACTTGCATCTACCTTTCAATACTTATCTCATCTCTTTCTTGACCTTATTTGCCTTTTGTAGGGCATCACAGCTATAATTAAGACAAATTCCTTTTCAGATGCCCAGTTGGTGAAAGATGTCTGGGGATATGATTAGAGGAAACCAATAAATAAAATACAGTTGTTGGTCCCTGGATGGAATGAAGTTGGCCTACTCAAAACCTATTCAATGATGATTCCTCACACTGCAGTTCGCAATCATTGCACCTGCTAAGGGGGATGGAATGGAGGGTGGAGCAGAATGGAGAGACTGTGGCCAGGCTGTGTTGGAGTCCTTGCAGGGAGGTACTCTGCAGCTGACCATAACACCTGTCAACCAGAGGAGATAGGAGATGCCTTGCTGTTGAACTGACAACCGTGACAAAATCACTCTCTTCAGATTATACCCCAGTTGTAATCTTAACACACACCTTCATCCCAAAATTACCCACCTCCAAGGTATGGTCACCCTCACTGGGCATGCACTCTATATTCTTTTTGACTGTATCTTTAAAAGTGAAGCAAAAGAATTTTGCACCCATCGGCAAACATAGAATTTATTAATAAAGCCACTCAAGCTCCACCTAAACATAAATAAATTGTATAAAAGTAAGCTGAGAATAGGGGGGAAAGTTAGGGAAGACTCCATTGCAACTGCTGAGCTCAATCAATGGACTGAACCTGTCTTCTTGGCATCCCTATCTGCACTAAGTAATTTTACTGGAGCTTGTTTGTGTATTGCTTTGAATGCAATTTTACAGTCAGCTACTATCACCAACAATTCTCAAATCCTAACCTGTCACAATTTTATATGAATAAAGAGTGTTACTCTCTGTTAGTATGAGTCCCTCATGAGCACTGACAGCTGCTGGCAGTAGGTTATACTCAAATAAAGAGGAAGACACACTGAGGGGTCAAAAAGTGGAGAAACCTGCTGAGGGGTCTCCCTTATGCTGTTAGTGTGTTTCCCTAAGTCCAAGCGAAACCACCCTCTGATCCAGTAGGGCTGCTCTGTGAAGGGTCCCCCTAACAAAATGCTGAAAAGCTGGTTGGGCACAAGAGTCTTGCTTTTTCTGACAGACAAGTTAAATACTAAAGTGCAAGTAAACCTCCCCAAACTAAGGGTCTATGACATCTCCCCTTTTTGCATATTACCTATTCTTTAATACCTATGTCCTTTAAAATGTTCATATTCTGCAAGCACTCCCATTCAATTTGACATTATGAAGATTGCATTTGGTATTTTTTACTTCAGCTTAGTACAAAGACATCCTAATGTAAATATATGGCATATAATTCATTTATGCACAAATAAAACCATACCACAGTACAAATTACCATTACATTAGTGGTAAGCAAATCACGGTTGAAAGTGGACAGCTACAAGATAAACTGGTGCTGGCAGTCAGGCAGATAGAGCTCAGCTATGGTGAGTCTAGATAGAAGTGACTACAAAACCAGAAAATTCAAACTCCTGACCCTGGAACAGCTTATCTTCTAAAGATAAGGACTCAGTCCTACAGTTGCTGAAGTTTTCAGGGAAAACCTCTCTAGCTGTAACATTTAAAATCGCAATTCCCCTTCAAAAACTTACCTTGCTGTGTTCACAATACTTTTCCTGATGTCTGGCATCGCAGACAAAGCTGTTTATTAATCACACCGTAATTACCCCTTCTGGCATGAAGTCTCCTGCAGCTGTGCAGAGATGCAGGTGTGTCTAATCAGTGAATTACAGGCAAGTGGAGGCTTGGTGTGCTCATAGTCTGGGTCAGCACAAGGCTGCTCTCCTGATGGGCAGAGATGGCTGAGTACACTGCCAAGTTTGATCAGTGAGCCCTCCCTGGGAAGAACCCCCAGCCTTATGTCCTCTCTGAACTACTGAGATGGAAAAATGGTCTTTGGTTTGCACAAAGGATGGCACAATGAGTCCACATCTTGGAGGAAACAAAGAAATAGCTCATACATAAACTAGGTAATGATGAAGGTGCTGAAGAACTGAAGGTAGGTGGATAAAGTGAAGCCAAGCAAATTACTCCACAAATCCAAGTCTAAAATACATAAACTTTAGACAAATTCTTTGCATAGATTTGTTCATAAAATCTTCATGATTTCATATGATTTTTTTTAAAAGTGCAAAACTTAAGTTTCGTTGTGTCATTTTGCAATGCACAAGTGCAATTTCAAGAAATTGATGAAAATTTCATAGTGATGTTGAGATTTGATTCACTCAAATTCGTAGTGGAAAATTTTTCCAGTGAAAAATCTGGGGATTGGACAGCACTGATAAAAAAAAAAAAATCTTATTTGAACACCACATGCCTAGGACACAACCTGTGTAGCAGGTTTGTGTTTCCTGAGAGTGACTGGAAGGTCTAACAAATTGCACTGTAGGACACTTTTGGTAAGTTTGGCTACAGTTTTTGTTATATGTTACAGTGATAAACCATTTTGTTACACCTTATTGACAGCCTCTTCTTGTTATTATTACTTGTGCTCTGTGTTATGAAGATTGTATGTTTTGGTCTGAATATTTTCCCATATCAAAATGCTTCTGGCTGCAGCCACATATCAGTCTCTTGTAAATGAGTGAAAATTAAAAACACTGAATACAATGACAGATACAAAAAGGACATTTTCTGAGGTGCCTGCCTGCTGCAGAAACCTCCACTGAGCTATGACTTCACAGAATCACAGAAGAAGCTAAGTTTGAAGGGACCCATGAGGATCTTTGAGTCCAGCTAGCAGCCCTGCACAAGACATGTCCAAGAGTCACAGCACATGCCTGAGAGTGTTGTTCAAATGCATCTTGAACTCTGACAGGCTTGGTGCCATGACCACTTCCCTGAGGAATCTGTTGCCCAACCACCCTTTTTCTGATATCCAGCATAAGCCTTCCTCAACACAACTTCAGGCCATTCCCTTGGTTTCTGTCACTGGGCACCACAGAGAAGAGATCAGTGCCTGCCCTTCCCCTTACACGCAAGTTGTAACTGCAGTTAAGTCTCCCTTCAGTCTCCTCTACTCCAGGCTAAACAGAACAAGTGCCCTCAGCCACTCATACAGCTTTCACTCAACCCTTTCTCACCTCCCTTGTTGCCCTCTGGACACTCTCTCTTAGCTTTATATCTTTCTTACACTGTGGCACCCAAAAATGTCCCCAGCACTCGAGGTGAGGCTGCCCCAGCTCAGAGCAGAGCAGGACAATCCCCTCCCTTGCCCAGCTGGCCCTGCTGTGCCTGATGCACCCCAGGACAGGGTTTGCCCTCCTGGCTCGAGGGCACTGCTGACTCATGTTCAACTTACCATCAACCAGGACACACAGATCTTTTTCTGTGCCATTGCTTTCCAGTATCTCATTCCCCAGTCTGTCCGTACACCCAGAGCTGCCCCGTTCCAAGTACAGAATCCGATACTTTCCAATATTGAATTTCATATGATGATTGCCCTGTGTTCTATGTTGTCAAGGTCTCTCTGATGGGCCTCCCTGTCCTTGAGAGTCAACAACTCCTCCCAGTTTTGTATCATCTCTAAACTTCCCCAAAATACCTTCCTGTATTATATCCAAGTCATTTATGAGGGTGTTGACACATGTTGTTGTTGGCACAGGGCCAAGGATGGAGCCCTGTGGAACCCCACTAGTGACAGGTCACCAGTCTGATGTCACTCCATTCAGTGTAACTCTTTGCTCCTGACACATGAGCCAGTTGCTCACCCACCACATCATGTGTTTATCCAGTTGAGTACTGGACATTTTGTCCAGAAGGATCCTGTGAGAGACAGTATCAAAAGCTGTGCTGAAATCTGAAAGGATTACATCAACTGGTGTCCCTTGGTCATCTGGGTGGGTTTTCTTGTCATAAAAGGAAATCAGGTTTGATAAGCAGGACTTTCCTCTCATGAAGCTGTGCTAGCTGTAACCAATGACTGCGTTGTCTTTGTGTTGTGTTGTCTTTGTGTCCTTCAGTACCTCCCAAAATAGCCTTCTCCATAACTTTACCAGGCACTAAAGTGGGAATGTCAGGCCTGTAGTCAGGGGTTTGCCTTCTTGTCCTTGAAAATCAGGATAATGTTTGCAGGGTTCCAGTCAACCGGGACCTCTCCAGATTCCCAAGACTGCTCAAAAATCACCTAGAGTTTTACAATGACATCATCAGCAATTTGAGGGTTCTTGGATGAATCCTATCATACCCCATAGATTTATAGTGATCCAGCTGGAGAAGCAGATCCTGCACAGTTATGGGTTAACTAGGAGTTGATCATTCTCACAGCCGCGGTCCTCCAAATCACGGCACTTGAGACCCCCTTGGTCCATCATCCATGTTGAAGACTGAGGCAGAGAACATGTTAAACACCCCTGCCTTGTCCATGTCCCTATTTGTGAGGTGACTGTCCTCATCCTGTAATGGATTGATGTTAATTTTACACCTGTCCAATTGCCATCAATACATTTGAAAAAATGCTTTTTATTGTCCCCCACAGTTCTGACAGCTTCAACTCCAGCTGAGCATTGGCTATATGAATTTTCTCCCTACAGTGGCAAACAGAATTTCTGTATTTGTTCCCTGTTACCTAACTTTGCTTCCACTGGACACACACCTTCCTAATTTGCCTTATTTCCAAGAGAAGAATCCTGTTCAGCCAAGCTGACTTTCTGCCTCACCTGAATGACTTCCAACATTTGGGAATTGCCTGTTTCTGTGCCCTTAGGAAGTAATGTTCAAAAAGTGATCAGCACTGATGAACTTCAGCACCTGCAAAAGCATTTTTCCAGAGGACCATACTTACTAATGCCCAGAACAACCTGCAGTCTGCCCTCCTTGTGTCCAGAAGCTGACTTCTCCAGAAGCTTCTTTTCCTCCTGTCAACAGTTTTTAAACCCAATTGCTTTGTGGACACTGTGGTCAAGATTACTGTGGATCACTGCTGTGCTTACCAGATCCACTCTGTTTGCAAGGAGCAGATCAAAGAATTGAGAGGAAAACAAAATACAGAACAGAGAAATAGCAGAAAGAAACCGTCACAGCATAATCCCACTGTACCTGAGTGGATTTTCTAGTAGAAATCCATACCTGGACATATAATAGCTGTCCTGTTCAGGATCTATCCTCCTGCAGAGTCTAGAGGATATGGCAAAGGTAGACTGGAACTGGGTGACAAGTCCCAGGGTGACTGGCTCTATCCTTTATTGAGTGAAGGCACATCCCCTAGTTATTTAAGCCACGAGCAGTCTTCACCCACAGCCAGACCAGCAGGGATGAGAAATATTTAGGGTATGAATGCAGTAAATTGGAGTGGAATATAGTTCACTGCTTTGCAGCATATAAATAAGCTGTTAGGACCGCATTTAATTCAGAGCTTGAACATGTCTTGGCACATCAAGGTCCAAATGTTTAAGTCTAAAAAGTAATGGCTGTGTTTTAAAGGGAGAGATAGTGAAATCAATGAAAGATGTTTAAAACACCTCTGAATTGGGCTCTTAGATTTTAGTTAAATAGATGCAATTTTTTTTCATTTTGCAAAATACTGTCGGAGCAACTACTGTACAATTTTCATTCTTGCAAGTAAAGTAAAGGTGGAAGGCTGGACTAGGGGAGATGTGAAAGCTACAGACCAAATAGGGATAAATATCTCTAAAACTTGCTGACTGTTTCATCTGCAGGAAAGAGGGATTGCAGGCTGATGGCAGCTGACAGGAGCCAGAGCTCAGGGATGTGTTATGTGACTGTCCCAGGAGCCAAAATGTTCTCTGACATCTCTAGCGAAAAATTACCATCATTATTGCAATCTCTTGCTTTGCACAGATCATGGAACTTCAAATAAACGACCCCAGAATAAGAGACGGTGTCTTTTTAAAACAGACCTTCTCTTGATTTAAGGAGAGTGAATGAGAATGCTTTGTATCCTTTGATAGTCTGTTCCAGTAGTTAATTATTCTCATTGTCAAAAATGCATGTCTTTGTTCCTTATTTGGATGTATGCTAATTTCAAACAGGTGTTTTCTTTTGATTGCACAATTAAAACACGGTAAAGAAATCTACAAGGCGCTTCAGACAAACTGAAATTCTTAAAAACTTCTTTATTGGAAAACTTTATGATTGTATAATTATGATAAAACTGTTTTCCACTCTCCCTTTAGCCAGCTTGTAATGATTTTTCAAAGAATTTGGCACTTTAAAACTACAATTAGGATGTAAAGTTGTAGGACATTTTTATTTGTATGAAAAAAATACAGATTTTATTTTTAATTAAAAAAAATCCTTTAAGGTAGTAGCTTATTACCAGCTTAAATGCTATGAGGCTACATTTTTCCTAATCCAAATGGGACTGCACTGTGTGAGATAAACCATTCTGAACCAACCCCAAATATAAAGCTAGTTTTGGAGTCTCACTTCTCAAAGAGTAAGAATGAAAAAATAAGCTATAACAATTAATACCCATGTGCTGTTGCTACACTGAATACAGATTCAGAGTGTCTGATCCACCTCTCCACGGCCCATGATGCCCTTTTCCCCACATCCATGATCTCACAGGATTTCTTTGGCTGTGTGGGAGTGTGCCCTGTGAGTTCTTGGCAGTGCGGCTGCTTCCTGCTAGTGCACAGCCCATGGCACCAGCTGCAGGGGAAAAGCAGCAGCTGAAAAGGTCAGTGCTGAAGGGCCAGAAGGAGGCATGAAGATCAGCCAGGGGTGGCTGTGATGGTGGTGGTAGGGGATGACATGACATGGCATGGGAGGACAGCACTACAGCTCCAGCCTCTGCCTTCCACAGGTGAAGCTGGGGAGATGAGGAAGTTTGGTGTGCTGTTTGATGTCTTTATTATTATGATTTCTCTCACCAAAGCCCAGCCTTACGTCCTCAAGTATATATCCTATTGTACTCAAGTGTATATCTTCAAGTGTATTTCCTTTGTTTTTCACATGCATTATTAACAATGAGAGCTTGAAGCATCTCAGAAGACAGCAGAACTCTGAATGTAGCAGAATATGCCTCTAAGGGTTAGAAAGAGTTCTGAACATATAGGACGTGTTTTGGACTAAATTTAATTTGCACTTCTCACCTCTCTCCTTACTGTTGCACAAGAGGTAGCAGTGAAAAATCCAGCAAAATAGGAAGCCAAAATCTACTTGATTAGAAGTATTTCTTTAGTTTCTTAAACTTCTGTGGCAGCTTTGATCTGCTGCAGCACAAGGTCTTGCAGCAAGCTGTCGATATGTGACTTTAAGCTGCCCAGAGGGAAGAAGTGATAGGGCAGCTCATAAGCGAAATGTCAGGAAAGACGCATAATATTTGGCACATTTGTGAATGTGCCTTGTGATTTGGGGCTCTCAACTGAAACAGAATATGAGCCAGATATCTTTGATGGACACAGGAGCTGCTTTTAGAAATAGTAGCTGCAAAGTCTCATGTGTGCTGAAGTCCCACCAACGGGGCACAGTGGGTCATGATGTAGCACAGACTTTGCAACTGCACACAAGGATCCACACGTGTGCTGTTCTCATACCTGTGCCTATCCATAGCTTTTCCAAGATTTAAGATGTTGACTTGTATAAAATTAGAAACAAATAAGTTCTTGTAGCAAATAGTAATTGCAAAATTCTTGAATTATTACAGTTGACACTGACATGACAGCATAAATTGAAGTGTGCATCACTGTTTTAAAAGCAGTTTGATGTTAGATATCACATTTGCTGCTAAGTCCAAGGTAAGCAAGCTAAATGAAAATGAGATTTACAGGTTTTTTTCAAATGCTAATTTTTCATTTCTTGTTATTTTTATTTCACAAATTATTGTCCCATGCTGCTGTGCTCATAAAATTTATTTTTTGAAAGTATTATCTTCTTATGGTGAGAGGTTTCTGTGAGTCATACTACAGTGAGAAAAACAATACTATATTTGTCAGTCCAGCAGCACTGATGTAGCTATAGAATAGAGCTGTGTCCCAGGCACTGCATGAATCTTTAACAAGGCTATCAGTACTCCACTTAGATGCTATAGTTATGGTCACATTAGGAATAACAGCTAAACCAGCTAAATGTGGCTTCCAAATCATTATTGCTAATGCTTATGTACTAGATTTTGCAGAAATAACACAAATTGAATTTTAAATGTCCAATACGGTCAGGCTGAGTTGTCAGCAAAAAAAAAAAAAAATTGCTTTTGACCTTGTAAAACGAGCACACAATTTTCTTATGTGCATTTATTTAAATTATGAATTTAAAATAGCATATATGCACCTAAGGCTGCCAACAATAAAAGTAAGAATGTAAGAGGAAACTAAGATTTGGTGGTATGGTAAATGACACCAAATATATGAGGTTTCTGAACTCTCATATATTCCTTTCACAATCTCACACCCATTACCCCAGTTCTTTTTAGTTCACCACACTAGAGAAGAGAGTTAGACAAAGTGAGGAAGTGAATTCTCCATCATTCTCTTCTTTAGGTTATAGTGAGAATCAATACATTCCCTTTCAAAGGGATTGAGTTTAACCCACTCATTAATCCTGCCTCACAGAGATTCCAAAATATTATTTTCTTTTCTTTGCACTTTTAAGCATGCAAAATGCAGTTTATGGAAAGTGAGAATTATACAGAAAAGAGGTTGATGGAAGATTAGGTGAGCATTAGTATGCAGAAAATTCAGAGTTCATCAAGCAAGTCTTTATATAATCTGTGGTTTGGCCACTTGTAGCACTTGTAACTTGGAAATTTTTTTGCACAGGAGCCTCATTTCTCTCTGTGCTCATTTTTTTCCCCAAGAATTTGTGTTGCTTCACAGACAAAAAAAGTTCATACCTGCATGTACATAGCATTTAACAACATTTTTGAAATAATAAACTTTGAATATAGACAAAGGACTGCTCAGTGCATCAGACCAGATTCAATAAACCTGTTCAGGACAGCTCAGAATGATTTTGTTCATGTATCCCAATATTTTTTCCATCAATAGCTGCCTTTTCAGTAAAGAAGGAATTAAACACTAAGATCCTCTAAACATCAAGGCATTGAGCAACTGTGGCAACTTTCATCACTTGTAACCTTGTGAAAGATATTGCAATTAATTTATGTTTTCCCACCCAGGCTTTCAGTACTGGGACTCACAGCTGTAGGTGTTCCAGCTGTTTGAACAGTACTGTACAGATTGGCTATCAGGAAGGTCTGCTTCTGTTTGATTTGGTGTTTATTTTGGCAAAAAACTGTAGAGTTAATGTTTGGTACTCTAAAACAACTTTAAAACTTTCTTGGGAGTGGACCACTCAAGGTATGTACAAACATGTACAGATCTGGGTTGGAATACAGCTCTGGCTTGGAACAGGGTAACTAAATGTGCCTGATCTAATAACCTACCTTGGAATACAAATTGATTTTATAAACTTGATTTGGTTTGCACCCATCTACTCAGATCTAAAATCAATTGTCACTCACACCAGGGTCTACCTGGAATTCCTGAACAAAAATTTGCTAATTGGACTCAACTGACTGCACAGAAAGATACTCCATTAGGAAGAGAGGAAGGAAGCATGAAGCTGGGACTGTGGGGAAAAGGCAACCTGCCTTTCCAGCAGCAATTCACTCTAAAACCAGCTGTCAGCATGCACCCCTACAACCTCATATAAAGTGAAATGTTTATAAACTAAGCATTTAAAAATAAATGCATAGAAGGGTTCTTAATGAAAAAGTATTTTAATTTCCTTGAAATTGGTATTTTTAAAACCTTTAGAATTCCAGCTTTCCTAGAGAGGTAATTTACCAGAATAGCCATAATTTGCATTTTATTTCTGTGTAAAGTTGGTGAATTTGTAGGAAAGTCAAGTCACATACCCTACTGAGTGATAGAGAAGTATGTATAGAGCTTCTTGTCTCAATAATTCATTGCAGTACCAACCCTATTCTGTAATGTTAATGGGATACTGTACAAGACCACAGTGTATAGGAAACCACTCTTAAATACATTCATCTCCTTTCCATCACAACCACAAGAAGAGAAAGACAATAGCAGGATGGATTTTATGTCTATTCAGTTACATTTTGTGCACAAAGAGAATACAAATATATTGTTAGTCTTGGTCTTTATTAATTGCCTTGCTGCCTATTGACTCAAGCCCAGGTGGTATATTTTCAAAAGCATTAATAACTTCTTTGTGTTCTAGGTCAGTCTTCCTCAGTCTTTTAAAGATGATAATTCCTTATTTCAAGTCAATATTACAACCACCTCTACATTTATTGTAGAGTAAGAGTAAAAAATGTTTATATGCAGTAATACAATGAGCTGGTTTAATCCAGTGTGTGTTGAAAGGATGATTGTATCCATGCCTGAAAATCAACGCTGAGTGGAATGGGGTCTCCCTACCCTTACTATCTCCATGTGGATGTGACTTATCAGTGGTACATATCAGGAGGTACTCATCTTCCCTATCCAAGAGACCAAGGAGAGACCAAGACAGAGTGCATGCATCCAGCTCTTGTTGCAGTTGAGACAACAACAACAACAACAAAACATTTGCACCCAGGTTTGAGAACTAGGAATTTCTACATAGTCAGAATTTTGAATTTAGTCAGAAAACAACGGGAGACTGAAATAGCAAGGAAGAGTCAGTTACGGTGGTTGGGAGGAGAGGATCTCACAGATCTCAGGTACTTTGATGGTTTTGACATCCTGAGAGTTGTTCTGGGACTACTGTTCATTGACATGGGTTCTGCTTAAACTTTAAACTCTTTGCAGGCTCACTAATTTTGCAGTCATGAACTATCACAGCATGATGACACAGCACTGCTGCAGGCAAATGGTGGTTGCAGGCTGAGACATCTGATGTCTAATTCTGTATTTATGCTCTTACTCACACAGTCCAGCACTCATTTTAGAAACAACAAATACATGCAGGCTTTGTCACAACTGCAGTGCCTCATTTCTTCACCCCTCAGGCTTCAACTGGCCTTTCAATTTTGTGGAACCTCTGAAATTTTCATCTTCCAGACCAATACTTCGGGCACCAATTCACTGCATTCACCTTGGATAACTAATAATCTGTTTCTGCGCTTGAATCCTTCTCTCCTTGAAGACATTACATTGCAGTTTAGCCATTTTCCAGCCTTTTAAAAGCACAGCATCATTAATTCCACACAAAAGCATACTGAAGAAGTAATGGCCTCCCATCTCTGAAATAATGGGCAACCAGTATTTGAGGTTGTATTAAAACTTAGATAAAATAGCTGAAGAGACTACAGGCACTATGTTATCTGTCCAGAACAGATGAATCCAGCTGGGTTTACTGGTTTTCTTCACGTTTCTGGATTTTCTCTGTCTCTCTGTCTCTGTGCATCTGCCAAAACCTGCCAGGCTGGGCAATTTTCTGGGCCTGAGATGATTTGTGTGACCTAGTAGTACTGGGCCCAAATTAAAAGTGTCCTTGCAGGGCAAGTAGAAAATACTGAGGAGTATGATAAAATTTGTGCAGCAACATGGAACCTGTTCAGATCCTATATGTCCAGAGCAAATAATTGTGGTAGGAGCCAGCTTGATTCCAGGGGGGTCAGCTGAGTGTTGCTGTGATGTTTGTGAATATTTCCAGCTCCAAAAGTGCCTTGCAGGTTTGCATGAGCTCATTCCCCATGGAGACAACTAGCCTTTTTTTTTTTCATCCCCAAGCCATATGGAGAGTAGTCAAAACCTTCCCAAAGCCACATGCCAATGCTGGAAAGTGATGCTCTCCCATGCCTGCTGCACCAAAACTGTCACCTGCATCTGAGGCATGGACAATCCACACCCAAAGTCTATCATCATGGGTAAAAATACTTCAAAACAATTTTAAAAAATCAGAATTTATTAAGTTCTCTTTTATCTTTTATATCCTCGTAAGTGCAAAGTACTTCAAAAGGTATGGCTGCACAGTCTGTTTGTCTCAGTCTTGTGTTTTCTAGTTTTAGGTGCTGTGTGTGTGACAGAGAACACAATATCTCTTTAGACATTCCCCTATGTAAATATAGGTGCTTCCTCTTCAGGAAGGTGACTTGCTGTGACCTTTCAGAAAGCTCATTATCATTCTTTGGCTGCCTGGGATTTGCCTTTATTTACCCCCTGCTGTCTTTAAAAACTGCAGTAAGTGCTCCTTGTTGTGGCCACTCAGGCAGCAACCTCAGAGTTTTCAAGACTCTAAAGACAGGTTTGTAGTACTGTGTGTTTTTTCACTGTGTGTTCAAGTAGTTTTGGATTCTCTAGCACAGTTTCACCCATTTCAGGAACATTTCACCCAGGCATCAAAGTACTTAAAACATGGTCTTTGAATTGGAAGTACAGCTCATGGGGTGTGGCATTTTTATCAAGTCAGATGTTTAGTTTAGCATTGTGTTGCTCTCTGTAAGCAAAACTTCATATAGTACTGTGTGAAACAAATTCAGATATGGTGGAAAAGTACATCACTGTTCCCAAGATAAGGTGAAATACAGTTTCAAGTGCAATATTTGTACTCAGCCCTATTTTCTGCCCTTGAAAGAGCAATGAGTCAAAAGACAGATAAAATTTCCTGAAGTGGGTAACTCACAGTTCCTTTATGGTTGTTATTTTCTGTATGGAAACACCATCTGAAGCTTGTGCCAAAATGTTAAATTATTTTGGTAGGTTTGCATGAAAATTGTGCAGCTTTAGGCTGAATAAAAATACTGACATTTTTCCTTATCGAATTTCTTGATCATTGTAGGTAGGACTTAATGAAGAAAGGTGTACCAAAACTAAAATAGGTTTGTATCCTATAGAAAACTACTTGTCTAAAACCAGTTTGCATCTACACAGTGTATTATTCCATCGGCATTTAAGTAGTTGCCATGACACATTTTAGATACCATCAACCAAGCTAGAGTTTGCATTACATATCTAAGGTATTTTAGAAAAGGAAAATAAAAGTGTATGTATGGAGTTGGTTTTGGGTTTTTCCTATTTGACAGGCTTCTTCACATTAGATGATTGTTTTAATTAGGCTGTTAGGAGCTTTACCATGATGTATTTTCTGCATCCAAAAGGCCTTCAGAATATATGAAGTCATAATGTAACAAAATAAAAACTGTACCACAAAATGTAAATGCAGTATGTACAGGTGAAACAGTAATACATGAGTAGAGGGGACATGAAAATTGCAACAAAATATGATAAACCAAATTTCAAGGAAAGACTCACAAGTGTTTATTTCCTTAGTCAGATATGGAGGTTTCCACATGACGGAGGAAATTCTGTCTAATGGCTTCTCATTACATATCCTGTTTATTCATAGAGCATCTCTAGAAAAATGTGTATTTCCACTTAGACTGATACTAGGAAAAAGAAAAAGACTACCAGAAGATTCCCCAGAACTTAAACTGCTTTGACTGTATGAGTTCTTTTCACTAAAATGAAAGTGTGTCAATGCAAAAGTAGGAAAACCAATAAAAAAAATCCTTGAACTTCAAACACTTTTCATGTTTGAAAGATAAATAGAGTGAAAGTATGCTGAATTTAGAAGTTATTTGGTACGGACAAAAGCGATATGTCTGCATAATGTCTTTAAGCATTTCCAACATCATGTTCTCAGCTTCAAAGACAGGCATTTATGGCAGTATGGCCAGGGTGTGAATCTACGATATCATTATGTGGACAAAACTGAAATAAACATCTACTTTATGTCTACTAAGAACCATTTTCCAATCAGTAAAACCTACAAATTATTAGATCTACTATTACTATGGTACTGAAAGACAAGATAACAACAAAGAAGTTCCTTGGAAGAGTTAGAGGTTGTTGAATCCTCTCTCAGCTGTCCTCAAACTCTGCTTAATAAGGACTGCTAAATATCAGTAACACAAATGTTCAGTTCACAAATAAGAAGATGCTGTGAGACCATCAACTTACTGTCATCTAATTAACATCTAGCATCTGAAATTTATTCTACCCCAATAAGTGTAGTAGGAATATTTGAAATAAAACCCAGGAAATCTTGATTTTTTTCTATTGATTTCTATTCCATGGCATTTTTGTACCATGAAAACTGTTACATGAAACAACTGTTACTCATATTCATACTCTTTTAATAGAATAAAAATAGAATATCAGGAGATGAATTAGAATTTTTGCACAATTTAGAGCAAGAAAATATTCAACAAACAGTAAGATTCTTTTGGGAAACATAGTTTTAAATATTGCTGATGTGCCATATTTCATTGTTCTAAGCATTCTAAAAAATGTTAGGGTACCCTTTTAATACATGCTGGGGCAATTTTTCCACAACTAAATTTTTCCCTTTTACGAATAATATCAGTAAAATTAATATTTTCAAACATTTTTCACTTCATTAATATGTTGTTTTCCCTCCATGTGAGTTCTTAAGAAAAAACCCAAAAACTATGGTAGTTTGATAATGTTGTTTAAGCATGAAAGACAGAGAAAACTTTCATAATAAATCTCCCATCATACCCTCAGCAGACAGGATATTGTTTGGGCTGACTTGCTGCACTCTTAATGGAGGGAAATGCTGTCTCTGTGTAGTCCCTCTTCTCACATATCTGTTTTAAAAATAACATCAATAAAGATGTGATATGCCAGTAACATTCATTAGGGCAGACCTGAAGCAATTCAGACCGTGGATTAAATTTCTAGATATTGAAAATCAATCTAAAATTCTGACACTAAGTAACACTCACATTAGCATCATAATATTTGTATCTGAAAGGTCCCAGATAGAAGTGATGTGATTCACTGGCTGATGCCCATCGTGATGGACAACACATAGGATTTTCTGATCAGTGAAACAGGTAACTCAGTTTCAGGAAATGTGTCTGGTTGCTTACATTTTACATTATTCAGACACGGAAAGCCAAAACCTTGATGAAGAAATTCCTAAGTTAAACAAAAAAACCCCAAACCAAAACAAAAAAAAACCCAAAAAAACAAACAAACAAAAAGAACATGCGTGCTTTCTGCATGCCACTTTATATGAGTAGTCTGGCACATTTTTTTTTATATTTTAGTGACATTTGCTGCAATACAGCCTGTACTACAGGGAAAGTAACAGCCTTTTTCATATATAATCGATACTGTACCAACCCAGTTCAAAGACAAGTCAGACTAACAATACTTTGAGATGGCTGGCACATTATGCATTCTGGAAATTCTAATTTTATGTAAATTTGGAAAATGTATGCATGTGCCAGAGTTTCTCTTTGTTCGTGCACTGTTTTAGCATGTGTAAGTAGGAGAGCCTGCCATACAACACGGGTTGCAAAACAGCAGATGGGGGTGATTTAGTCTCTGAGGAACTCTAATTTCCTCTGAAAAAGTACTCAGGTTTGTTATTTTATTACTATGGGGAAATATATATTTTAAAATATATTAACAATTAGTGCTTGTCTAGTTAGAAAATATCTCAGAATACCTTTAAGAAATAGTTCTCTCTGTGGACACTAATTCCTCTGTAGGAGTCCACTGTGAAAATGGATTAAGCTAAACTGGAATAAACCCTCGAAGTCTTAGTGTTGCAGAGCATCTACAGAGAGACTTAGAGCATAGCAGTTATTGTGCTTGAAATTCATGCCCTGACATATTTTGTTGTGACTTCCCCATACAGACAGGCCCACAATTTATTGCCTCCAGATGCAGTTACGAAATGATACTACTTCTTTCTGCATTTGCTGATAAAATTCTACACTGAAGACTGATTAGGGGTGACTAAACTTTGCAGTCAGAGGTTGAATAGTGCATCCCTGAAATACTCATTTTATGCAGATTTAAAAAATAAATACATTTACAATGGTTTCCTCTTTGTTCTGCCACTGTTCTGGCATGTCAGATTAGTGGTAGATGCCACACAGCAGGAGCTAGGAAATTCTGTCTGAAAAAGAGATGAGATTTAGAGTAATTTTAGTTGCTGTCAAGACCAGAGTTCCCAAGTAAAGGGACACGTTTAATACTGTTGTAATCAGGATATTTTAAACATTTAAAGAGTTCGTGTTTGTGTTGTCAGATTATTTGCTGGTGTTTCATACCCAAGCAACTGTGTGCATGTGGTGAGGGCGTAGGAAGAAAAGAAGGTTGTCTTTACTGTGCTCTTTTGCATTACTTCAGTCTCAAAAAAATTGTGACTAACACAATTTTGATGTGTCAGACTGATATTCCTGAAGTGCTGATTTTGGGTATTACCTTTCAGATACAAAATGCAAAGGTGTCTCTAGATCTTGTTGGCAGTAGGATGACCCACCACTTGCTTCAGTTTGTGCAAAAGCTCCCACTGAACTCAGCTGTACAGAATCAGAATATTTATGACAAATGTATGGTGTTTGGCTTATATTACAGGTCTACAAACTGATTTTTCTAGTAAGCCAAGATTAAAAAAATGCTATATTCAACTGAAAATCCATGATCCACATGTATTCTTCTGAACATTTTAAGTAACAACAATGCATTAAATTTCTTTGGGAAATACTTGTGAAAAGAAATACTGAAATATTTTCCAGAAGACAGTCACAATATTTTCTCTGGTGATGAACCTTTAGTGATTAACAGGCTGGCTTGGTCTCCAGAGTTGCCCCATTAAGCATTTATTGGACTTCTGAGTTTGAATCCATCTGTTCATTTGAATGCTTTCTAGATCCTTTTGCTTAGGTCAGCCATATAGGATTGTTCTTCTCCTTGGCCTGTGGCCCTTATTTAGGCCTAGAATGTCTACAAGGTACAGCTCCAAAATGAAATGAAACCCAAATAGCCGAGCAGCTGAGGCCCCAGGAACAGGCCTGCTAAGTTTTCCTGGTGAGAAAAGCATTTTTTCCTCAGAATAAATCTTCCATGGAGGCTTAAAAATATGTTTCAAGGAAATTAGTTTTGCTTTGCAGATCTCTAGGAGCGCACATACGACTCAGCCACCACATTTCAAATAAGCTACCACTGTTTCAAGAGAGAGTATCATATTTAGCAGCTATGGAAGTATACGTGATCATTTTCATCTTTCTTTTTTATGTGCAGATGTGCATAGCAGGATCCTGATTTTAGATCTTATGTTCTGGTGGATGCAAGCACCTCACTGCCCTTATTGTGTCCAGCTATGAAGAAATAAGTAGCATGCTTTGGATTACGCAGGAAGAGAGGTTTAGCCTGTGGGCTGGGATGTGGAAGTATCTCATTTTTAGTTTTCATTGGTAAGGATTCTATTTTATCCTACCTGTTGCTCCTTATAAATCATACAAATAAATTTGAAATCTGAAACTTGTTGTTGTTGGCACTTGAATCTAATGTCAAAATGCTTTTGCTGCCTTACTTGTGAAGTAGACAACCTGTGCCTGAAATAGTAGTTTTGGTAGGCTCTAACCTTTTTCATGCATAGCAATCTGGGTTCACAAGCATAGATAAACCAAAGATTCTTAACATTCTCTAGCATTCACTCTCACCTTTGAAGAGAGGTTACAAGTATTAGCTTTAAATTATCAGCGGGAGAAGAAAAGAGTAATCTGACTGTTTCACAGTCCAACAGTCTTGATTCTAAAAGAAAGAGGTGCAGAAGCTTTACTTGTCCAGAAGCAGCACCGACAACACTTACATCTGCCTCATACGGAAATGCAAAATCTATCCTATAGCTGCTTCACTATATACATCTTCTGTGACACTTATAACGTTAGTTTTACAAATTAAAGTACATTTTCATGTTTTCACAATTGATATGGGCTTGGATCCAGTCTTGGTCCAAACATAATAAATTTACCAGTGTGTAACTTCACTGTGTAGCTTTGCATAGCTAAATATTTTCAACAAGTTCAGTGAAGCTGTGGTTCACATTAATTCAGAAACAAGCATGATGCAAAGAGACCCTGTAGAACATGACATCTGATTCTCCAGAACAGGCAGAATATATTGAAGTCTACAATATATCCTAGAACACAAATACAGGCTAAGAAGCTAGTAGAGTAGTATGACTGAAGCAATGTAAGTATATATAAATAGTCTTCCTAATTTAATAAATATTAGTTCTTCTCAAATTAGTAAGAAATGTTTCCATAGTGGAACAGTGAATAAAAAAATAAATACAATTATATCTCACTACTTATACATATTTACATTTTGTATTAGTCATACATTCTTCTTCTCCTTGGCTTTTTTTTCTCCTGCCTGCTGTTTTACAGTTACATCCTAACACCAACTTCTTCCAGACTATTTCCACAGCTCTTTTTTTAATCCACTTATGAAGGGTGTATCCTTCATTAACAAAACTTGTTTTATCTGTGATTTTCATTTCTGGTAGTAATATCCAGCCTCAAGGATTCACATGATAACTGCATGCCCTGTTGATGTAGTAAGAGAAGTATGCATTTAAAATTGCACTGTATATTAGGGTTCATAATTATACTGACAGTTTGGGCTGTGTTTGCACACGTAGAAATTCAGATCCTAAGAAGATGGACTGTGCAAGAGATTTTGCACACAGAACCAAAAGATACTGTATTTAAGCTCTGCTTGTCTTCTCAGATGAAAATTGCAAAGAGTGGGTGACAAGGATGTGTGGGTGTAATTGTATAATTAGGCACATGTGGCTGTATTTTAGCACATACTGTCCCCTGCTGGGAATAATAATATTACTGGTAAAAGTGAAGTTGTGTGTTCATCCTTCCATTCAAAAAGGTAGACTGGTAAGACCTTCTTTGTCTCTCCCTTCAGATAAAGGTATGGTTTTCCTTGATCACCACCATGCCAAGAATGGAAACATTTCCATTTTTCAACGATTTCATTCCATCAAGTGGTGTTGTAGTATGTAAAATGCAGCTGAAGACACAGCAGAGGCTCCCACAAGAGGGGAATGGTTTAGCTTCACCTTGCCATAGGTTGGGCTGCCATGTACCCACCAGCATGTATGACATTCATTTTGCCTGCCCTAGGGAAAAGCTTCTCATACAGTGTTGGTGACTGCCTGCTGGTGTCCCACACAAACTTCACAGGGCTTCACAACCACTTTGCTTTTTCAGAAGATGTCAAATGGAAAGGAGTCCTCACTGCAACTCCCCGTTCTATTGCAAAAATGAGAGATGAACACTTACATTCCCTTCCTCTCACCAGAGGTCAAGGCTTTCCTTCCCCATGACCATGTGGTCAGTGGAAATCAAAGGTCTGGGGCAGGAGGGCAGCCTGGGGTCTAACAAATATAACAGGTCTTCTGGCCTGACTGCAACTCATGCCCATCCCTGCTCTTGCCCTTCTCCAGGTTGCTGGAATTCCCTAGCCAATGGCATATAAGGTTATTTCAGTGCCTATGCTCTCAGCAACTGCACACCAATGGAGTGTCTCATTAACAGAGGAATTGTTAATACAGAGACGGGGTTTTTTACTAAAAAATGTAATGGGTTTTTTGGTTATGCCTGGTATTCAATTTAAAAATGGTCCTTTTGATTAAGCTATGTTAGGCTTCATGAATTAGTTTATACTCATTTTTCCTCTAAAATTTGACTTGTTAGCTCTATGCACATGAGGTATATTCTTTTCATTCATTTCTGCCTGGCAGTCATAAGAAGTTTCAGGGACTGCAGCTCCATACATCCTTCATCAACAATTTTTCTATTTTGCAGAATGAATTTCTGACATTCAAGGTGGCATTTTCCGTAAAACCTAGCAATGCTTAGCAATACGGTAACTGTCTGGTGAAGGTCTTAAATTATGTACATATTGACAATTATGCACTCTGTGTGTGACTTTCAGAAACCAAGAATAATTTTTGTTAGCTGCATTTTATGTTGATGTCCCTCTGTTTGTCAATTACCATTTTCTTTTATCTTTCTCAGCAGCTGTTTGTCTTCTCTTTTAGAGGGTAGAGTGTATCACAGACTCAATGTGTTATCAAATATTTGTTTTTCTTAGAACCTCAGAACTGAGGGATTTGGATAAGAAAATTTTTCACTGGGAGCCATTGTTCATATTCTTTTTCAACACATTGTATAGCTAATATTAATAAAGCTATTAAATAATGTGTGAGTAGGAGTCCCCAACAGTATTTTTTCCCTTGTTTAAAAATCCAGTAACAAATCAGAAATTCAAATTTCCATTGCACATGTGGATATTGGCTTACAGTGTCAGCCATGGGACATGTTGGCACATTATATGGACTTTACATAAGTTCATTATTGGAGGATGCACATACTTTTTTTATTGAACATTGGTAACTTTAGTGATAGGCCAAAAAATAGAGAATTGCAGGAGGGAAAAGAGTCTAATTTAGAGTTAACTTCTGGGACATTTTTATTTAAGTGTGTTTCTTTGTTTTTTCTTAATGTCTCAACTCAAAGATTTATTTATCCCTTCCCTTTAAAGATTGTTATCAAGTTAAAAAAACCCAACAAGAATAATAAAAAATAACAGGAATATGCATATAAGGGGGAAATGTAAGCTGCATGCCATGTGTGTGCATGTAGAATGGGTTCTCTCAGTCCATACAGCAAGTCAGTGTATTGAACAAAGTCTCCGTTCAAAACCCATAATGTTCTTTAACTAAAACTCCTTTAAAATTTTTTTTCTTTATCTGAAATACTAAGGAGTTGTACAAGGGATTTCAACACCCAGCATGTTCACAGGAGAGATTCAAGCCATAGATAACTATTTAGCAGAACTGATAGTTTCTCTTCTGTGTCCTTCCTTAAAATACAGGCTCTTACCCACCTTGCCTTCAGTTCTCATTACAAGAAAAATGTGCAATATAGAAGGTTATTTTTCAAACTAAAAATCTAAGCATTGCAATCACAAAAAGAAGTGGTTTCTGTGGAAGATGGGGCATATTCATGTGGAAGGTAAAACTGGATTGAGCTCCTGTCCTCACTCCAAGCTGCAGGAATAGGACAGGACTCAGGCTGGAAGTTATAAAGCCATGCAGAGATGACACACTCTCCGTGTTAGTAGGCTAAAAGAGAGGTTGTATTAGTCTACACACTTTTTCAGTTTTGTGTTCTGGAGCTGAATCATTCCAGAAGAGAAGATGATGTTTTGCTGTAAAATACCTTAGGCCCTAATTATCCTTAATGCTTAAGGTTTCCTCCTAGAAAGTAGGACATGTGAGTTCAACTTTCCCCACCAGTCTGGGACGCGATGTATGTTTGGTGCCCGAAGAAACTCACTGGGGAAAGTAAAGGATACCAATGACACTTCTAAAACATAAACCCAAACCCTTAACACCACACTATCTGCCTTGCTTGGAAATGAGTTTTTTAACAGAATTAGATAGTTTCAAGTCTAAATCTTATGACGACCTTTGTACACAGCTATCCTATACTTCTGCAATCTGCAAACACGGTACCTCATCCAAGGCTTTCATTCTCCTCAGGCTGTCTCCTAATGTACATTACAGATCTACTCCAGAGTCAAAATAAAGTGTTAACAGCGTTAGGGATTTGAAGATGGAAGTTTGGATTTAGAGTATGAAATTTGAATTCACAACAATGGACACCTCAATTATTTTATGGTAATAACAAGCTGATATACTCTAATTTATTACAGTCAGGCATAAAGTTCTCAGGGAAACCTAGATGTATTTTAGATTAGTAGAGAAAAATTGTATTATTTTCTTCATAAAGAAAACATAATCTGATTCATTAACTTTAAGACAAATAGAGTAAAAGAAATATATTTTTCTGGATTTATAAATCACTGTGAAGAAAAGCAGGCCCTTGAAAGCAGAAAACATGTGCATCACTGTTTTGTGAGGGGGGGGGAAAAAAAAGTTCAGGGTATTTTCAAAGGTTCAGTTAGAAGCTTTCAGGTAGTTTGCTGTCCCTTGTGGCTTTCCAGTTCTTCCCCAGAGATTAGCAGTTGCCTCCAGGACAGGCAAGGGATCAGGTCACTTCCCCTGCCACACCCTTTCCCCTGCTAGAGTGTGATGGGAGCGTGTGCCTGGTGTTTAGGTAGAGGACAGCAGGAGATGAGTTACTTCTCATGCCAGCTACCCAATTTCTTTGTTTTTAATACAATCATTTTTGAAGTTAAAATGTTTCTGTGAGAAAGCCATCACAAGCTGAGGCCAGGCTTTGGCTGGTCACCAACTACAGGAGCATTGACACTCTTCTGTCCTGCTTGGGTTCCCTTTTTGCAGTCTAAGCTTAAAGTCAGAATGTTCTTCTTCACATCTGTTCTGAACCTACAGCTTTTTGAAAGAAAAATTGCCAACACAAAATGATAGAAATAGTATGTTATTTTTGCAGGATTTCCCTTTTGATTTCAACTAGACTGGAAAGCATGAAAAATGAGCTGTTAGTTGTAGGAGAGGCATCATGCCACCACTTGTTACTAAGAAAGAATTCGAATCAAGAAACACATGCAATGTTTAGACTCTTACTGCATCACCTCTCAAATGTAATGTTACCTTAAACAATAACATCCATGTCTTTTTTTCGGAGAACTCTACTGGTTAGTAAAATGACATCTATGTAATTAAACATGCAAATCTGTAATTTAACCAAATTCTTTATGTAAACAATAGCGAACCATCTTTACAAGAAAATTATCTTGATGTTGAAACAGCACATGCTCTACTTTTGTCTCTCACATTGTATACACCAACATTGTATAAAATTGCAGTGGTGGGAACATTAATGCATGCATTGCACTGTTTTCTTCCCTTGCCATGTATAAGGCAGAGGCTGATGAAGTCAGGAAACTGTTGAGTTTTCTGGAAAACATTTTTCATTTTGCTCCTGGGTTTATGTTGATTTTAGTCATTAGTAGCAGAATTAATTCATGTGACTTGAATCAACAACTTGTATTTAAGTAAAGGTCAATAAAGATTCACAGACATATTGAATAGTTTTCAGAGAAACTGGAAGATTTTTATTGGTTTGGATAAACACATGTTTATTTAAATCATCCAAATTAACAAAACATCTTTGTTATGCACATTAAGACAAAGACTGTAAAAGTATGGTTTTCCATGGAGTAGTTTACCATGTTTGTCCCTTTTCAGGGCTGAATAGAAAAGATGCACTGTGCTTTATAATCTGATTCATCTGGTTCATTTTAGCCTTAATAAAGATTTTATCTGACACTTTTTTTTTTGCGGGTGAGCAGAATTTTTTGAAACAGTCTTTCAAATCATCTCTTAAACACAATACATACAGAATTAGTCACTGGATTAAAAATTAATGTTTACATCACAGAAAAATAATATATTTGTACATATGTATATGTATAAGACCTTGTAAAAGAGTAATCTTTCCAGATGTTGCCAGTTCTAATTATTTGTTTTAAGGAAAGTCAACTATCTTGATAAAGTCTGGAGTGTTAATTAAGCTGAGTAATCTGGCAGTGAACCCAGTGCATTTTGGCTTATATTGAGCTGTCTGATTTAGGTCCTGCAGGGTGCAGTGCTACCTCGCTTGGTGAGCTGAATAATTATTTATATCTCAGTGAACACTAATATCTCTGCTTATCTAGCTTTACACAGGCTGTCAAGTTAGCTGTTCCTGAAGAGATCATTCAGCTGGGCAATGTTGTCCCACCCGGAGGGTCAGGGTCCAGCTGGCCTTTTCCCATTCTGTGAGGATGTCTTGAAAGTACTGGAACAACAGTTTTACACCACATTGATTTTATAATCCCTAATCCAATGTCTCCAGGGGGACTATAATTCTTTGTAACAGGCATAAAACAAAGAGATAAATGTTAAAGTTCCTAAGGAAAATGGAGGCACCAAGGATCCACTGAGGGTGTCTCTGTTTATTTTCAGGGTAGCAATTCACACTACTTAGGGCAATTATTTTTTGAAAACAATGTTTCTTAGAACAGTGTGGTACAAAAAATTCATGGGGCAAAAATTGCTAAAGTGAACCCACATTGCTTCCACATTAATCAGGTTTGTGAGTTTATATATTTTAATGATGCTATACAGTACTCTTTGTATGAGTATTTATATTCACATTAATACTTATATATTTATAAGATATGTGCTGAGGCAGTAAAGTGTGAGGGTGAATTTATGCCATTTAGCTTCATATATTCCTTCAAATGTAGTCTAAAGGATCTTATTTTGACTTGGAATGTGAAATTATCAAAGATTAAGGAAATTTTTTGAAGTCTCAATTCATAAAATACTTACGGGTTTTGCCGAAAACTCCACAGTTATTTCAGGGTTCCAGAACAGTGCATGTTTCTATTTTGTCTGGAAGCATGAACAACTCCAATAAATTATCTGAATGAGAATAAAATTGTGTGTTTATCAACAATAATGAGCTTTAACAGAATGAAAAGTGGACACTGAACTCCATAAAAACAATGTAATTATGATAATTTTCCCAAATTGTTAAAATATCTTTGAATTCCTGCTCCTGTTCTCCAGCATCCTTACAGCACTTCCAGCATGCTTCTGTCTTCAGGTTTAATAAGCAAGCACTTTTTTTCCATCATCTAAGTCATTAACAAAAGTACTGAAAATCAGAAGAAGGATCCCTGTGCAAGCCCATGCCATGCTTGTCCATTCCTGACAGTGAACCACTACTAAGTTGTCTCTGAGTATAGTTTTCTGCTGATCACATAGGAGCTTTATGAAAGCTATGTTTTTCTACCTTGCTTTTAAGATTATCATGTGAAGTTTATTCCCTGCTGAAGACCAGCCACAGCAGCCCTAGGAGCACATGCACACAAGGTGAGCAAGAGCAATGATCTTACCTTAGGCTGTAGCACAGAGTCTGCTACCCCAGCTAGCTTTGTCCCCACTGGGTGTGTGCAGCAGGGGTGTTTCCACCCTTCAAGACAGCTATGTGCATATTGATGCCCCAATTAAAAAAAAATGCCTCTGAGGTCCAAAGGGACCAAAGGGACTATGCTGATTAGTGAGGCTAACAGCTAAAGTCTAGGCTTAACATATCTCACCCCAAAATTCCTCCATGAAGCCCAGGGTTGTTCATTATCTGCACATCTTTTTGCATTTTAATGGCTTTTCAGAGTCAGCTTGAGGACAGAATGGAACAGGCTCTGAGGAGTTGAAGGCATATCCACAAAGAAACAGTTTTTCTTTCTTTTCTCTATGTTCACAAGAGACTACAGGATCACCTAACATCACTTCTTAATGAGGAAGTAATTCCTCTTGCAAGACCAGCAACTTTGGTGAAGTTCTGGCTGATCAGTCAGTAATATGCAGGAATATCCTGCAAAAGATAATCAGTTATGGAGATTTTACTAGCAATTGGTGAGCTGTTAGTCAGCATAACAGGGACTAAAGGTGGGTTTTAAGACCACTGTTTCTGATGTTCTCAAGGTTCCTGTAATAAACTGTCCATGACACCAACCTCTTATGGAAGTCATAAACTCTGTAGCATCGCTGCCATCATATCCCACCCTGTGGTCTCATCTGTCTCTCCACCTTCATCCTTGCAATGATGCCTGCTGACATCTACTTTGTGGCTGTCTGTATGCTTCAGGGAGACATACAGTAAAATGAAGGCTTTTGATACAGCTCCAGGTATCTTAAGTAGTAAATAAAGGCAGGAACAGAATTGTATCCTGTATTCACACATTGATGAATTGTACTAAGTTTGATGTTTCTTTAAGTCACAGAGAAATATTACTCATTGGTAATGTGTTTAGTGACCTAAATACAGAGGTCAGAAATAAATGCTGCTTATTACTCTGAAATTTATAGTATTACCACTTCAAATATAAAAAAAATACAAATTTGAGAGCAATTAGAGTTCAGTCATCTGAACTATTCAAGGTACTCATTGAATAAGGGTACAGATTATAATTAATTTCATGGAGCAATTTTAACAAAAATCAAAAAACAATATTAAGGAAGAAATGTACAAATTTCTTTGAACAAATGAAAAAGTTGCTATATATACTTACTGTAGGTAACATGATTGCAAATTGAATTCCTCAAATATATTTAAAAACAATTATGTCAGAAAAAACACAAGAAAAGAAGACATGAAATGAATGTGAAATTATCATACCCCAAACTAAAACCAAAATAATGTTTCATTATGTCCACTACATATATGATTTTTTGTTAATTGCCTTCTGAAAACAATGTGTATTTGATCCTGAAAATCATCCATCTTATGATATAACAAAGGGATCTCTGGGAAAATATTTCACTAATAATTCTTCATGGTAACAGATCTCTTTTAAGAGCCAAGCAATACAAAATGCTAAATTCCAGGTTTTAACAGAAAAATTATGGACTAGAATAATTCAAATTTAGTCACAGAAGGAATAACAGACCAAGGTGTTAGGAATGAGGCACATGTTTTAACCTGTAACAGCTCTTTCAGGAAATGCAGTCTGTTGGTCAGCAATAAAATAATCTGTGGAAGCTTGAAATAAAATTGCATTTAAAAACTGCTCAAGAGAAACTAAAGAAGGAATTTACACAAAATAGCATTCAGAGTGATGAGAGACTCTCTAAGCCTACCAAACTGCATCTCATCCAAAATTTGATTTCATTCAAAGTCACTGGATAGGAGACAGGTACACATCATCCGTAAGCTGTGGATGATGGCCAAAAGACAGATGTCTCTGACCTCCAAAGCAAATATGATTCAAATCTTTTCAAGGAATAAATAGCAGGAAAAAAAAAAAAAATGTTTGAGAAAGTATCTCTGTGCAGCTGTTTATACTAAATTCAAAGGAAAGTAATCAGAATTTTACATTGATATGAAAATGTATCAGCTATCACAATGGGCCAATTTGACTTTTCTCCCCAAATGTTCACTTAAGCACTACAGCAATTGCAGACTGTTCAGTACTTCCTCAAACAGAGCTGAACTTTTTAATTCACAAATAACCATTTAAGTAAACACAGTAGAGATGAGTACACCTATTTTCCTGAAAAACAAGATCAGGAAAAATTACTAAAGCACATTTCTTTGTTTTCTTATTCACCTGTTACTATCTTGCCTTCTTTCCCTTTTCCCAAGTGTAAATTATATTTAGACTAGCATACCAACATGTAATTACATGTATTTTCATTATCTTGTAATTTGGCTTGGGAATCTACACTGTATGCACAAAACGCTGATTGCCTGCAGCTGCGGACAAATGATTATTTAGATAAGCAAGCAAGCTGATGAGATAAACCAGGAACATGGAGGAAAGTCACTCTCAGTCTTGGTGCTTGGAGGAACTGTCCAAACCCTTGGGGCACATTGGGACTAAAGGGACCAGGTAAACTCAGCTATTGTACTTGTTTGGCATTAACCAACAACAGTATACAATGTCCTGGACTGCTTACAGTATAAATATTTATTTCTAAATGCTTCTGTGATTTAAACTGTGGCCGAGTTCTAGGGATAAGGCCGGCCGTGAATAGCAAAGTACTTCTGGATGACATTTATTTTAACCAGCTTTACTAAACTTCACAGTCCCAAATCCTCATTTTTTCACAGCTCGCTGTTTATTTAGCAAGCAGTATCTCTCAGATTTAAAAAAGAAGAAAGAAATGGCAGCCAAGAAAAATGGAAAACTATAACAATTATAATTTCACAAAGCTTTCTAAATAAGGAAATAAATGCCTGCAATTAATCTTAATACCTGTGTTTTTCAGGTGCCATAAAAAACAACCCCAAGCTACCAAACAAACCCCGAATCAAAAGAAATCTAAAAGAAAAACTGTATCCTGAAAAACTAACCTTTCCAGGTACTTCAGGTACTATTAGCAACTTGGAAAACTGCTGGGAAGGAAAAAACCTAAACCCTTTTAACACCCTTCCTACTTTCCAAGTATATGAGCACCTAAAAGCATCCCAAAATTTAGCCTGTCCCTATAATCTTGACAAGTCAAGAAATATCAAGCACACCATTGCGGTGTTTTAGCAGCAGTACTACAGTAAAACACCTTCTTTACAATAAAGAATACAGGAGTGAATTATTTGAAGATAATAGGATGGGCCTGACAGCATCTGAGGTGTCCAGCTGCTGCAACAGACCCCTGTGCAGCCTCCTGACACAGCTGGCCCCAGGGCTGCTGCTCCAAAGCTCCTGCTTTTCTGCCTCCTCATTCCGGGGAGTGCTGCTGCTCCACCCCGTGCTCTGATCCAAGCCATGGCTAAAGCAGCCTCCTGCCCCTGTGGAGCCAAAATAAGAAGATGCTTTTACTCTGGGTCCAGTATTGCATGGTGAGAACTGTTAAACTAATTTGTAATGGCAAAACCAAAATGGAAACACACATATATTCGATTTCAAAAGAGGATTTTAATTTCATGAGCCATTATATCTTAAGGATAATAAAAAGACAGTGTGTTTAGGAGACATTTTTTCTGCCTTAGAACAGGAAAATATGTTGGAAGAGATGGCCTGTCAATCTTATTTTGGGCAATATTTTCTACAAATCATTTTCTTTTGAAGCAAAGTATTTTTCATGTAATAAATAATGCCAAACATCACTGTAAATCCTATGTATTCATTAAGTTTTGATTAATTCCTATTCTGGAAACACGTCTGTAACAGAAAACTTGAAAATAAAAGCTTATCTGACCTTCACCTGTGTAACATAACTAGGCTTTAGATAGTATTTGAAGATGAAAATCACTGTAGTAACTCCAGGTATATCAGATATATATAGTTCACATGAAAAATAACTGAACACAAGAAGCCTTCTTTTCTCTCTTTTTTTTTTTTTTTTCCAGGATGCAGGTGATTTTATTAGGTCAAGTACGTGATTTTTATTTTTTTTTTTACAGGGCAGAAAATCATTTCAGAGTTGGCATTCTATTTTATCAGCCTACCTGGAGTTGCTCTAGCAAGATGTATATTATAAGACTGTAGCAGTGAAAGGTCTCAGTTTGAACTCTGTCCTAAATACACAGAATCAGATGCATGTATTAACTATTGAACTTCAGTGGGCTTGTATAATTAGAGCTGAACCAGTGTGTCAGAGGTGATTCCTGCTCTAGCTTTCTGTATGCATTTTCCATTACTTCTTTATTGTTTGTTCTCTTTTTACATTGAAGAAAGCACTGTCTAAAACAAGCTACATATAGGTAACACTATCAACACATTTATTTGTGGAGCATTACCACAGCAGTCCGTAATGCTTTAAAATCAAAAAGGTTGTATCTGTGTATTGTTAATAATTATTAGGGAAGTGTGTAGTCCTGTCCCAAGGCTTGGTAAGTAAGGTCATAATACAATAAAAGTTGCAAGCTCTGTAAGCATTAGTTGTATTTGCATATGTCAGAACAGTCTGTGAATACTAACGGCACAAACACTTCACATCTGCTTCTGTTTACTCCCATGCTAACAGTCAAAAGTACAAAAGTACTGTGTTAATTGCTCTGTTACATACTGACTGTTGACACATTCTCCATAGAGCTTTCATAAATACACTGTTGCAAACAAACTACTAATGACTTTGCTTATTTCCAGCCCATCTTTAAAAGAAATCCAGAATATATACACAGATTAATGATTCCTCTATTTAGCAGTGTGTCTTGTTGCTTGCTATTGTGGAGGCTTGTATAAAGGCAGTATCAATTAAGAAGCAATTATCTATGAAGTGGGAAAAAAAAGTGATGATATAAATAAGTAATGTGCATGAAGTGAGAATTTCTGAAAACAACTTGAGGTGAACTCTGAGGCAAGGGCACCGACTAGTGAACAAACCCTCTCCATCTGCTCTTCTATCTAAAACCATTAGAGCCCAATTTGAAGTCTGACTAAACAGTAGTGATACCTGTGGGCCTCCACTGAGATTTTTCACTATATATGACATGCCCTGGAGAAATTTAAAAAAAAAAAATAGGATGGGAGCTGAGGGAAAAAAATTAGACTCCTAAAAACCACCACTAACAAGCTAATCATATTTAAATTTGTGCTTCAAGTTTCTTTTTGCCATGACACTTCAATGTAGAAATACAATTATCTAGTTATTAAAAAATAACAAAGGAGCTGCAACCCAAACCCACTGTTGTAGTTAGCATGGTACTACGTTTCTGACAATGGTCTGCTACTTCTGAAGGAGAGCAAAATGGTGTGCCTCACCTTCCTCAAACAGCAAGCACTGGTGGTTTGCTAAATGCCTCTTTTCTTATATAGAATTTTGTCAGTCTTGAAGAACCCTTCAAAAATGGTCTTTGCCTCCTTCATTCAGGTGTAGACATTCATTGTTGTAAATGCAGCATAAGGGTAATTAATTTATTATTTTTCTTTTTTTTTAATGGTTCCTTCAATTTGTGTGACAGAATAAGATAAAATGAAGTTAGCCTTTATATTATTTGCTATTGCATGTCTGTCTCTTGCACTTACATCTTTACTCATTTTGGTCAAGAATGTATGACAGTCACCAGGAGCAAGCCACTCACTTATCAACTACATCTTATTGCTTTATTCATGTCCTAGGCATTTAATCAGGTCCAATGAAGCGTAATAAAGCATTCTGACTAAAAAACCACATTATGTATTTTTTCTCTATTTAATGCTCTTGCACATCTCCTCACTCTGTCACACATAATGCCGATAGAGATGTACAAGGTAGACCCTAGGTTTGGAAAGGCACTCTTACAGCCACACCAATGAGGTCTCAGGTGTCTTTCATTTCATGAGACTGGTGCTTTTCAGCCTTTGTTCAAACCACACTCAGGCTGTGAACGGGGTGGTCTCACCACCCTGTTTCTGTATGTGACAGTGCTTATGAATCATTTTAACATTTAATCATTTAATTTTCTTATCCTAATTTTCCACAAATGTCTATAAACCTGCAAAGAAGGTGAAAAATCAAGATCATTCCAGATCAAACCTGAGCAGGCTCTAGGTAGGATGAAGGGAAGGATGTGTGTGTGAGCACCACCAAAGTCACCGAAGTACTCCTCTCTCCTGCCATCGACCCCTCATCAAGGCTCTGTGAAAGTCCTTTCATCTCAGCATTCAGTCATCTGTACACAACTGCTGGAGCCACTGCCTCTGGCTTCTCCCCCAGACATACGTTATTCCTTCCCTTTCATATAGCTGTTTGATCATGCCATGGTTGATCACCTCTTCCAGATTCTGTTTTCGTGTTATGGACAATCCCAAAACATCTCCGGACACAAGCGCATGTGTGTGCAGGAATTACAGAAATGGGCCTAATTACGTAAAAGCAATTGGTGTCAGAAACAGGAGGGAGCACTCTGACTGTCCTGTCCTGGTCCCAAGGAAGCAATCCTGCCAGGGCCCAGAATTTGGGGTGTTCCCTGAAGGCCAGTCCCTGGGGCAGTGCTGTGGGACTCATGGGGCAGACAGTGTATGTGGGGTGAGCTTACTGCTGACCAGGAGCTACAAGGCTGGCATTCTCTCACTCCTGCTGCAACTCCAGTGCCAAGGAAAGCATGGTGGGGTAGAGGGAGGAGAGACAAAAGCTCTTCAGTTGCCTCCCATGAGTGCTGGGCTGATAGAAACTGAATTTGATTCTATGTTACAACTCAGCATGACATTTACTGCAAACAGCTATTTCTCCTGGCTCGCAATTGTTTTTCTCAGTTCAGTTATGATCAACTGTACAAATTCTTGAAGATCCTCCTCCTGGGCATAGAAATCAGACATTTCAAAAGAAAACTAAGGGTGACTTTCTCCCTAGCTTCTGTCTCAGCCTTCGTTTTTGGACCCAGAAGTAGACACAATAGCTGAACGCCGGCTGGAACCGGGACTTCTTGACAGCACTGCAGTAGACAGAGTCAGCAAACACTGGCTCTGGCGTGTCATTTGCAGAAATTCAAGTTTCCTTGAGAGGACTTAAGAGTTCAACCCTGTTTAGAGAGTCCTTTAGAGAGAGCTGTTCCAAGGATTTTTGTGGACTTGAGCTTCTCACTGTAAGAATAAAAGTGTGGATCATTGCAGTGAGTAATTCTAGGGAGCTGGAAGATGTTAAGCTCTTGGAGTCTGGCTGCTTGTGCTAGGGCTTGGTGTGAATGTGGGAGACTAAAACTCCTTTGGCAGGATTGCTTCTGACAAAAGCCTTGGCTGTCCTTAGGTTGGCAAAAGCAACCTATGCTACTACACTTTCATTAGAACACTCCTGATCAATTTTCCACTTACCTGCTAAATTGGTCTTTTAGTAATTCAGACTCAGATTATTTTAGGAATGATAAGAGATCAGCAGCAGTGGAGCTTTTTTGATGCTTATTTACAGTATTGTACCTAATCCTAGCTTGTTTGTTTGTTTGGTGCATTTTTTCAGATTTTTTGTTTTAAATACATGAAAGCCCAGACAGTCAGGGAACCTTTCTTTGCTTGCACACCTGACCAAAAACCTTGGCACATCATTTTTATCAGTAATGTTCCTAAAGCTCTGAATCCTAAGGCTTTTTACTTCTAATATTGGTGTTTGGTTCTCTCATCCTGCTACTTCTCAGCTATTTCTATATGTATCTCTATATAAAATCTCAGCTATTTCTTCTTATAACACTACTCAGCAACAACCCTTCATGTCTGTGTAGAGTCATATGTACATATATAGCTTGAGTTTCAGATTTGGAACTGGCTTTTTAGATTAACTTCTGCTATCAAGAGAGGAAATTTTTTCCTTCTATTCTCCCAAAGAGAAGTTTTGAAACAAATAGTGTCAAAACTCTTCAAATAAACCTGCAAAGAAAAATGTTTCATTCTCTTTATAAAACCTATGTAGAAGAGAAATCTTAGGATCTGAAAGAGTTTGGCCATGCCTATTTCAAACAATATCTTAGTAGATTTTAACAGTTCCTCTGAGTTGTGGTGTTTGAACTAGAAATCCTGAACACAGTAAAGTTAGCACAACCTGAGGAATGCCGGGAAGGCAGCAGTAGGAGTGAGATTGCCTCTCGGCTGTGAGGTAAAAGACAGGTAAAGTGCCCTGTGTAAATACTACGTCTCTGTGGGTTCTCAGTCACTAAAATGAGAAAATTATACTTATTTTATTTATCAAGTACTTTGAAGTCCTTAGATAAAAGGAGAGCCTTCAATATCTTGAAAGTCCTGAATAGATTGGTTCCTACCTTTGTCTAAGTGCTGTTGAGAACCTCAAATACTGTATTTCCTCACCTAGAGTGAGCAGTTCAATCCAGTCTGCTCAGGGCATCCCTAAACACACAGACAGAACTAAGCTTTAAAAAAAAAATCCATAACTAGTGATGTATGTCCACCTCGTTAAAAAAAAAAAAAAAAAAAAAAAAAAAAGGAGAAAAAATGGTTATCTATTCTTTAATGTAGGGATCTAATGAGGAAGAGCAAGGCTCAGTTCCTTTTTCTACTTCAAGGAAATCAGATACACTTATTCCTACCTTTTAGGCAAATCCTGAATATCAGATTATCAAAGCCCTTTCTGGGGACAGTCACTTCATTTTATATTCAAATTTAAAATTAAGTAGGTTGGCTCTGGGTCTGGATGTCTCTGTGGATCTTGCATTAAGTGATTCAACTAAACCTGCCTGGAAAGCATATGTCACAGCAAGGAACATGCCATTCTTCTCTAATATTTCTAACAGCACATATAAAAGCAGATAGGTAGATGGCTCTGTGGCTCTTGGATGCAAATTAAATGAAACAACAATGTTCCAAATCATGGTTGTATCTCTCACACTGAACTCAGAAAAAGACACTACAAAAGGAAAAGTATAGTCGTTTGGTTTGACAAGCTCAGTTGCAAAACAGAGTAATAGTTTTCTACCTATTTAATATGTAAATATCTTTCTTACATTAGATTTGTCTTCATGAACTGCCACAGTGAAGAAAGACTTTTAAAAAGGAGATATTATGAGGATAAGTAGGTGAATTATTGAGGAAAAAAAATAGAAGATTAAGAACAGCTCCTAGTCACTAGCATGTGGAAATGTATTAATGCACTTATTCTTTTCTACTACGTATTAGCCCCTTATTAGCATGTTTTACCTGAGCTTGTCACAGTCATATTTCCAAATTACAACAAATTACAATATTAATAAGTTAAAATTAAATAT
The DNA here is from genome assembly GCA_018697195.1 of Certhia americana. Lineage (NCBI taxonomy): Eukaryota > Metazoa > Chordata > Aves > Passeriformes > Certhiidae > Certhia > Certhia americana. The sequence goes on from CM031879.1 coordinate 24,136,812, forward strand.
TTGAGATATTTTCATATTTGAGGTATTTTCAAAGGTGAGGCAACTTTAAAAATGCTGTCGCAGCAAAACAACTACAACATATAAATGCTAACAAATGAAAACATGTATTTCACAAAAATCTATGTTCCATAAGTACTTTGGTTGTTTAATTATTAGGTAATATGCAAGTACTTTGAAAGGAAGTTTCACTAAAGCACAGTCAGAAGAAGAAGAACTGAAGAAGAAGAACTGAAGTATTCACTATTTTTAGAAATTACTGATTGTCTCAATTCCTGTTCATGTAATTCACTTAACAGCATTAAGCAAGACATTGCTCTGCCACCGGTAGTAAAATCTCTGTAAAATCTGTAGCAGGTATTTATCTCCAAACCCTTTCAATTAAAACTAACATAGCTGGCACATCATTTGAAGTACTTTGTTTTTTCTCCATAATATTGATAATGTTTAAAAACATATGTGCAAATAACTCCAGTTTATAGACAATTTTTTCAGAAACTCTTAACGTAGCTGAGCAACCTTACATTTTGAATGCCTTTTAACTGAAGCAATCAAAAGTTGGCTGCTCAAAATTTAGGTGGCCATCACTAGGGCTGGTCCTGACAAATATATAATACACCTCAATTTATTACAGACAAATATATAATAAACCTCAATACCCATTTTATTTTTGACTCCCTTCTCGATGTGTTTAGACATAGCTTCTGCTTTTACTGTAAAATCTATGTTGCAGATTTTTTTGTAAAAAATATGTTGCAGATCTTCTTAGGAGAAATTGAAATTGTATTTTGCAAGATTTAGATAACAGAGTCTATGACAACACAGTAGTAGGTTGTGTGTCATTGTGTTTCTGTTTCCTGGAATTATGGTTGTTAGGAAATATTCAGTGGCCTCTTGGCCATTAAAGAGGCAGATCCCCAGCCATGGGCTTGTGGAAGCTTTACAAGTGTCCTGCCCTCCACCGTTTGTGTGTAAGCTGACAAGTAGATGCTCCTTGCCTTCCCCATAAAACCTGCCCATCTAGGTTGGGATGGCCTGCTCAAGTAAAGAAGGTTTTATTTCAGTGCAAGTGTTGGAAGCAGGAATTCTTCTTACCCATCTTAAATGTGCTCTGTCCAGGCATCACATGCACCAGATTGGTACAACCAGTATACCATAAAGATTGCAAAGAATATTCTGCCAATATTTAAGCAATTTTTTCTTCCCAAACAGCATCTTTACATCATGTATGCCTCAAGTAACAATGGTACAGAAGTTTAGTGTGCACTAATGGAACTAGAAATACTGTGGATCAAAGTGTTTCATGTTCATATTTTATTTTGCATGTTTAGATTTTTAACTTTTCTGAACAATGTTTAATGGCCAAGAAAGTTATCTTACAACTTTGACTAGACAATGGGCCTACCAACTATAGTTTAAGATGCCCATCCTTTCTGAGATTTACCTCTGCATCCATGCTTGCTCCTTTAAACCCCTCACAGTGGCCAAACACATATGTCAGTATCAGAACATTTGCAGCTGCTCCCTGGCTCTTTTTAGTGCTCTGCAGCAATCTCCTGCTTTTCTCTTGCTTTCCCATTGACAAAGCTCATGCCGAAAAGTGACCTGATCTTCGGGGCAGTTTTACAGGACCAATGTATCATTTCAGGGTTGAGTCAATCCCTGGTTTTGTGCCTTTGATATTCTGTGGCTCTATCAGAAGTACCCTAAGGGAAATAACTTTGGGCTTCCTAGCCAAGGTTTGTAGTGATATTTACCAAGAAACTCAGAAAACTTATGAGGGGGGAAAAAATAAAAGGACTTATTCAGTGGCATATGTTTAAAAAAGGAAAAAAAAGAATCTGTCTATGCATTCCTTAATTTCCACACTCAGAGCTTACAGTTTCACAGCAGTCTTAGTCCATTTCATGCTGGAGATGTGTCAAACTGAGAGCCAAGGGAAACGCAAGGATTGCTTAGTGAATGGAGGCTAGCAATATTATTATATACCTAAAATAAAATCATCCTTATTTTTAGAGATCAAAGTAAACCCAGGATATATATTTTTCATGTTTTTTTCTCCACATTTACTCAAAGCAACCAGATGAATTTGAGGGTCAGTGAAATAACAGAGGAGGACCGATCCAAACCTAATTCACTCATTTTCTGGGAATGCTGGGAGGAAAGAGCCTTGGAGATCACTTCTGTGCTGCAGAGAAGGTGGAGCTCAGCTGCTCATGCTTGTTAACAACTGAAATGAAGCAAATAATTTCCATGAGCAATCTCTCGAGAAAATGTTGCCTGTTGGGTCTGTTGGTGAAATGTCTGAGCAGATCATTCAATTTTTGGATTTCTCTATTCCTTTTGAGTATTTGGTTAGTTCCTAATTTAGTTAATCTTCTTGTGGGATCGTTCACAAACACTTTACTATATGTTCTTGAAATATGTACTATGCATTGTTGTCATTTTCTGCATAAGTCACATTGTATTTCTTTTTTTTCCAGCTAAAACTCAAATAGAAAATTGCAAAAGTTACATCTCACAGTGCAGTTTTGAAGCTGACTTTGTAGAACTAGTGCAGCAGTACACTTCTAAAATCTGCACTTTATATATTCTTATGTCACTAAAAGCTGTGCTCTTGAACATTCCTGGAAAGGAAATAATAGTTTGGTGAGAATGAAGTAAACTAAAATTTAGTTTGGACTTCTAATACGAATTTTTTTTTTTTTCCCAGTATTTGGGAAAAATTGTGCTGCCATAATATTCTTCTGTTTTTTCCCAAAATACACTTTTCTAACTAGGAAAGTCAAGCAAGAGTTTGACCTACACAGTAATGAAAAATCTGAAATGTCCACATGGACATTGGAGGTTATTGAAAGAGGATGTAATTGCTCTGTCCAGAACCACTTTTTCTGATTTGCTGGATGTTCCCTGATGGAGCTATTCACAAAGTTCAGAACAGCTCATATAACACAGTATCATACGGTACTGTGTGCCTGTAACATTTTCATCACCTGCCTTCTGGGTGATGTTGAGGCCACAATCCTATGAATTCTTGCTCACCTGGTAGAGCAGGACCTCTTATCACTTCCTTTGTTTTGCTGGGCAAGGCATTAACATTCTAAGGGTACAGAAGATACTTTAAAGTAAAGAGCATGTATAAGTCACTGTATTGTTCAGATTAGTAGGGCTCTTCTTGTCTATTTCTTTCAAATTTTCTTTTTACTGCCATTTGTATTTCCAGCATGTTCCATCCAGTTTCAGACCACTATTGTGCTGGGCTTTCTTTTTAAATAAATTTGTATATTGCTCATATCCCTTGCACTCTCACTTTATTTTTGTTAAGAAAAAACAACACTTCTTCTTCAGTCAAAAATTTACTTTGCTTTGCTTCCATTCTTCTTCCAGGCTAATCTTGGCACTCTGTGCTGCTCTCTCTTCCCTCTAATGCCATCTGTGTCTTCTCTCCATCATCTCTCCACAAATCTTCATTTATACTATAATTCATAAATAATACTTAGCATTTACATGTCCTTTTACAAATATTAATTAATTAGTGTTCATGGACTTGTAGAGAGCAAGCACATTGTCCCCACTTGACAGATGGGGAAAAAACAGCTGAGAGCACACGGCCTACTCTCTGCTTTCTTAGTGCCTAAGAATGGGGACTCTTGCAGTACTTGGTTTATAGGCATTAATGTAACAAATATTAAGAGCAGCAATAAGTGATTTATTCAGAACAGAAATCGAGTTGGAATACAGCAGAAGTATTCCTGCACTTACACTTGATTTTAATTCCTAACAGAGCACCTTAAGCCAGAGCATTGCTCTCCTAGTACTTCACTGTTCTCCATCACAGCAGACACCTCAAGATGTTTCAAAGAAGAAAACCACCCTGTAGAGCAGAGAGGGAAAACACCACAGAATTTTAATATTTGAGGAAAAACCCATGCCTTGCCTGCTCCCCAAGAGAAAAAAAATCAAAACCAAAACATGAAAATACCTAAAATTTGGGTTTGATAAGCTTTTTGCTTTAAATATTGTTTTTCATTTTCTAGGGTCTAATATAATAGGAAGGGCTGGAATTTTATTTTTAAAAGGATGATTATGATTAGCCTTATTACATTTAGTGTCCAGAATCAGGGAGCTGCTTTATCAGGTTTTCCTGAACCCCAAGGGCCCATTGTATTTGCAAGACTACATGTCTAAATATTGGACACTACTGAATCTATTTGACTAAGTTACTACCAGTAGCACAGCAGCTGCTGTACCATTTTCTCACCTAACATGTGTTTGCCGCCCCTATTATCAGATTTACACAGAGGTTGTTGTTGCCAAAAGCAGAAGAGAGGTAAATTCCAACACTGTGACCCTTTGCAATCAAGAAATCTGCATTTATTTCAGTGCCTCTCCATGGAATACAAGGAGATGTCTCCCAAGGAACCCAGAAAATCATCCACAAAAGAAGAGTAAAGGTTCAGTCTTGCAGATAGTCGGGTGTCACTGTGAAAAACAGTGAGCCATTGCACTAAAGAGTGATTTACAGAAAGAAATTTTGGGGGGGAAAAAAAAAAAAAAGAAAAAATAGCACTCCAAGTAACCTAAAAAAATGAGAATTCACATGTCTTAATATATTTGTATATGCATTATGTGTATGCCTACAACCTACACACATCCCTCCTGTATCCTTCGCATTAACGCTGTTGGGAATTTTCCTGGAAGTGAGTTCAACATCAAAGCCAAGCATGCAGAGCGAGCACTGCTGCACGGGACAGCGGTGACAGCAGAATTCTCCTTCCCTGGAGTCCTTAACACGATGTCCCCCGCTGGGGTCCCTGCCCCGCAGGAGCGGCGGCTTCGGGAAAGGCGCGGCAAAGCGAAGCAGAGCGGAGAAGGGCAAAGGCAGCAGCTGGAGCAGCAGGGCGATCGTGGTAGTTTTGGGGTCTATTTTGCAAAAGGGACGGTCAGTAATTTTAACTACAGACCCGCGGCAGTGAAAAACCCGCGGATGAGGGGCCGGTGTTCCTTTTGCTGTCCCAGAGATTCCCGAGGCAGCCTCGGCTGGAGGGCAGGGCAGAGCGCCCGGGCGGTTGCCGGATCCCAGGCGCCATCTCGTGGCTGTCGGGTGAAGTGTCGCCGTGGGCTCGCCCCGATGTCTTTGCTGCTTTTGTCACTGCCAGGCGTGTGCGGGGAAGCTGCCTTTCTGTGTGTCAAAAAAACTCACTCAAATCCTCGTTTCTACCAGATGTTCCTGCTTCCCAGCGTTGTCTTTGCCCACGGCTCTCACCTCGGCGCCGTTGCCTGCTCAAGGGCCGTGTTGAGTGTCAGAGTCGAAGCAGTGATGGGAGGAAGGCTCCTGCACGGACCGACTTCGGATCTGCCTGTGTGCCTACCAAACACTAGAAAAACCGGCTCTGTCTCATGGCATAAATATTGGCCTACAAAAGAAACTTGGGGGACAGAGATCTTGCACCACTGAGTGATATTTTCGTCTTTGCAAGATAGTGTTTGTCCAGGTCAAAAAGCACGTTGTGCCTAGCTGGTTGAAGAAACTTACCAAGAGGCCGAGTCAGTGAGTGTAGCAGCGCTTGAAGAATGTATTAGTCAGTGGACTGTTTCATTGCAAACAAAAGGGGATTTCGATACTGTATTTAACTATCCTCAGTTGCAACCAGACTCCATGTACAATCTTACCTGTGCTAGCTGCGTAGCTAATGGGTCATTCAATTCTTAAACTATAGGTTTGTCATGAATGTTTTTAATCTTCTGATTTCATCTGTGCAATGTTCATGTGATGATCCATGGCACAATATTCAGCTGTTTCTCAGGTGGTTTAACAAGCCTACCAAAAGGCTGTTCCAGGGGTTTTGATACCTCAGCTAGCTTCAACATGCCAGTACCTTTCTACATGTTTTATGGAAACCTTTGGTTTACACTTCTTTCTAAAGCTATTACTTTTACATTCCTGAGTACAGTTTTCTGGTCCCAAAGATATGGAGACTTTGTGTTGTTTAATGTCCTCCCCAGCGAATGAGAGAATAAAAATGCATGATACATTATATGAATTAAAATATTAATTCAGTACCCTCCTTCTTTCAAAAGAGAAAATTATTATTTGGTACTCCATTTTATTCTTCTTTGTTGGTCTAAGTAACTTGGACTTACTATCTTTTGCTAGTACCTTTGGATTACCTCTTCAGTTACCTTCCTGACTTCTGATTTGTACTTTGTCCACTCTACTTTGTATTATAACCTGCTTGATCAATTAGATTGGAAGGTTTGCAAAAGGCTTTTTCTGCCTTTTTATGAACCATAGAGAGTGCCACTTCCAATTCTTCTGCAGTAATGAAGAGGAAATGCAGGGTGCTATTAAGATACATAAAAATGCCCCAAAAATAAAACATTTGTTTTAAAACTTATGAGTGTTTGACAGGAATTTTGGCTAAGATAGTTGAGAGTTGACACACCCTTAAATCAAAACATGAACTGAGGATACAGGATATTTGTGGGTGAGGATGTACACTTGGGAGCTGGGAGGACCCTCTCAAGATATTGCTTTCTGACATTTAACCTCTTGATAAGATGTATAAACACATACTTGGCAATTTACTGTAGCCTATCAACCAGTGTGTTTCCCAAATAACTGGTTGGTCTCTAGAGTTTATTTCCACCAACTGGAGTGACACAACAGACAGCTGTACATGTGTTAAATACTTTCCTTGTATTACTTTTCCACTGCTGCAATTGTCACAGAGGTGTTGCTCACATATTAGTGGGAAGGGAGCTTGCCCACAAAATGTCAAGTAGGTAGAAAGGCAGCTTACAAAGCTGCATCTGCTAAGTGGAGGTCTTCCACCATGAAAGTACTTGAAAACTTCTCAGCTAAGTATTTTGATATGTGCTATAATTATCAAAGAAAGAAACAGGGAGGAGAAAGTTTTACTAAAGCAAGAGCAAAGGAGAAGCTGAATGAGTGTTAATCTTTTTTCTCAAGTTATAATGACTTACAGCATAAAATGCTGACTCCCAAAATTTGTGAGTAACTTTACTCACATGTAAAGTCTTTGACTTCTGTGAGATGACTCTTTGTTACTTGTTTTCCTCTTGTCCCTCCCATCTACTCTCAGTGTTCAGACAGTACTTCAGCAGCAGTTGTTTGACAAAAGAGATCAGAACCAGACCTAAAGCATACATTTATGGCTGAGGGCTTTATGGCTAATCAATTTCTCATTGTTTTTAAACAGCATACTTTGTGACTGGCCTTTTCTTTTTTCCAAAATATTTTTAGCTGGGCAAAAAGAAGATGCCAAATGAATTATCCAAAATAAATTATTTCCTGTTCTTCACTAAAAAAAGAAATTGAGATTTCCAGGGAGTGGCAGTACAAACACAGGAAGGAACAGCATGTTCCTCTCAGTAGTAAATATGCATTATGAGTTAAAGTAGGAGAATTTTATTACATATCAATAAGCTGATAACATGCAATGTACATAAATATCTATATTCATGCATAGATCCTGATCCACTGCTCTGACCAGAAAGATTAGGTATACAGTATAGATGACACTGAAAGCTACAGGCACAATATAAATTAGTTATTGTATAGACTCTCATATATTCTTTTTTCTTCTGGCAGCCCCATGGGAGTCAATGTTAAGAAAAACTGTAGCTAAGGGTTTATACCATTATAAGCTTAACATCCTTATGGCTTTCATGAATATCAAATGAGCTTAATATACTAAATGAGCAGTGGAAGAAGGACACTCCTAGGTTCTTGTTTTGCTGGTGCACCTGCTGACAGAAAGGATTTTTATCCCATTCATGTGCACATGAATGTTCTAAGTCCATCTCATCAAAATCATGGCCCATGTAAATTGCTTATAGAAAGGCTTAGAAGGTATAGCTGGTATACCTGAAAATACATGAAAAACCATTATCTATGAAAAGGATGCTTAGGTGCTAAGTGTGTAAACTTATCATGATGGAGAAATCATAAATTGTCCTACATTCAGGATGAAGGAAAGGCTGCTGAAATGGAGACATCTAGTACTGTTGAACATGCAACAAAGACTTGGTGCAATGTAAATATGGAAGTAGCATGGTAGAGATGAGTAGAAACACAGAAGTGAGTATGTGCTCCAAGGGAAGGCTTCTGAGGACGCCATTCACCTTAACATGGGCAGGTTCAGTTCTTGCTCTGATTGTCCCTGTTCAAACAGTATTAGGACCATATTTGTGCAGTAGTCTGACTGATTTTTTGCCACAGAACCAAGGCTCTGATCACTCTTTCAAACAAGCCTGGTGCTAAGACTTCTTCCCTGTATCCCTGTGGGCATTGAGATTCTTGAAACCTTGACACTTAGTTATTGAGCTCGAAGATGTCTCGGATAACAGCAGCAGAAACAACAAAGGTTATATTGATTAGTGGCCTCAGGGAACACTAATGACCCACCTGACACTCTGGTGGACTTTTTTCCAGAGATTTAGTCTTAAAGATACATTTTCTCAAAAATGTCTGAAGAGCTCCAATGAGTACAGAAGCTCTTTCCTCTGATTTAGAGGATGCTGGATTATATCCAGTAGGAGATGTTTTCAACACATTTTTTTTTAATAAGTTGCAATTGCACTAGTACTTCAAATACTTCAAATGCATTCATTTAACTGGACATTCATATGTTTTATACCACTAATGTCATTAGTTATCTCATAAGCATAAGTTAAAGGAGAGGTGATCTGAAATACTCTAATAGTGTGATGTGTTCCTAGTGACTTAAATATCTGATGTCTTAGTGAGAAAACATATAAACACATAAAGGAATAAATAATTAAGTAAATATAAAAGAAAGCTTTTAAAAGATGATGTTGGTGAAGGAAGCGAATTACATGAGAAAAAGAACTTTGAAAAGAGTAATCTGCTCTCTAGATAATGATCAGTACATATGACATGGAGGAAGATGTAATTTAAGTCTTTTCATGTAGCTTTTACCCTTGCTCTCCATCTCTATTTTTTGTCTTTTTGCATGGAATAGAACAATCTGTTCTCAGAAATTTATTACAAAGTAGCCATCAGACTGTCCTCTTTAGCCACTGCAACAGGCAGTTGCAGAAGTTGGCTCATCTGGGACACTTCTCAGAGGTACAGAAGAAGTTTTGGTGCATCCTTGTAGTTGCCTGTTGTTTCATATCTAAAAAGAAGAATAATTTGCAAACTCTTAAGCTTCTGAGAAAAATTTTGTGAATCCTTCCTGTATTTTCTTTTTTCTATTATTTTTCTAGTGGTCATATATCCTTGTTGCATTGGCATTAGAATATGTAATTTTTCCTTCATGTATGAAAATATATATATATTTCTTTTCTATTTAATTTTAAGTTCTGTGCAGGACTCCAGAGGTCAAATATTTTTAATATGCATTCTAGCGTGGAAATAAAAAGTGAAGGTTTATAAATGATTTCAAGAAAGAGCATGTAAAGAAACCTGTGCTACCTCTTGAATTATGTGTGAGTGTTCTTGATTTCTTTTTCATGAGGCAGGAAGTCTTGGCCGGGTGTGCCAGGGCACGGAGATGGGGCTGTTGCAGGAGCAGCAGTGTTTGGCTGTGAGTGCCCAGGGAGGCAGGATGCCTGGCAGCCCACGGAGCAGTGGGGAGCCAGTGAGGGAGCCAGCCCAGGGAGCCAGGCAGGCTGCCAGAAGCTGAGCAGCAGATTGGAAGGCTGGTGAGAAAGGACACAAAATTACTCGATTCCCTGACAAAGGGAATTGTTTTGATGGAATCCACAGGTTCTGGTGAAATGCTTTGATTCTAATAAATCAGAATTTCATCAGAATGGCTTCTTACTGGCGAATTTCTGACTGACTAACAATCTCAACTTCATTGCAGTGATGTGTCCTGCAGAATATATACAGTTTAGTCCCAGAAATGCTTGACTATATTCTTTAATGCAATGCCAACTCAACAGAAATTAAAGAGAAAGCTATCCAAATCAGAGATTATTTGGTACACCAATGGTAATCTTCATTTTCCATTTTACAAGTAAACAAGTCAGACATAGCCAAGCTTGTTATTTTTTTTAACTGATGGTCAATTTTAAAAAAATACCTTTAATAGTTACAGGTTGTTTCTAGAAACTTCTTTATAGCTGAGAGTTACAATCTGATGTTACAGCCAGCTGTCTCCACCAAGAGGAAACATCCTACTCCTCTCAGTAACCTGCTGCTCTTCAACTCACCTTGTGTGGTATTCACATCTCACATGGCCTCAGCATGACACAGATCAGCGAGCTGATGCAGAGTCCATGTGTTTGATTTGGTAGTGTAATTTCAGACAGATGGGCCACTTCACCCTACTGTCCTCATCTAGTGGATCCAGAGGGTGGGAAGGAGCCCATGGACTAAAAGGCCAGGTCCTTGCAAGGCAGCTAACCATTAATACATGTGTGCAGCATGCCTCCAGCCCTGCAAGTGCATACGGTTACTTCTGAAGCTTCACTGCCACTGTCCACAAAAATAAAATGGTCTTTCACAAAACAACTACTGCTTGTACAATTTTAAGTGTTGGCAGTGTCTTTTGACTTTAATCTCTTGCAGTACAGTGGCTCATAACCAATGGCTATGACTGCAGCTCAGATGAATATTTATTATTAATACTGCATTTACTATCCCGCTAAATTCTTTGAGACAATGGACCGTTAAGTAGTATGAGGCTGACTGAAGTGCCTCCACCATTTAGGGGTTAGCAACTAAACGACATTATATAATTTGAGTCAATTTCTGCCCCAAGATTCCAGGGAGTGAACTCATCAGGATTACTCATTGTTAAAGGAGTGCCTCAGGGTTTAGTACTTTGACTTTATTATTTTTTCCTTCAGCGATTCAAAACCTTGGTTGGTTTGTAGGAAATGTTAATTATCCTTTCTGTGCTGATGTCCCACTGCTGTTTTATAAGCAGAGCTTTGCTTGTACAACTTCAAAAGAAATCTTCAAACTCAATATTACCAAGTTTGAATATTATCTAATTAACCTCCCATTCTGTCATGCCTTGTTGGTTATCATGAAATAATCACAGCCCCTCAGGTGTTGAAGCTCTAGATGCAGCTAAGTGCCTCTAATTCCCTAAGGGGGTGATTAGCTCATGATAACAATGCTCCCTTGAGTTGTTTTATTGCTTTTATAAAAAGACTTTATTGTGGGGGAAATGTTTATTTTTATGCAGGAGGAAGATGGAGCTGACAGTTGAGGCTGGTGAGTGACTGCAGCTGTTACTCCTGAGCCACGGTGCAAACCTTGATATATTTGCTCATTTTTGATGCTCCTTGGACAATCACAATATGCTGGCTGGTAATTAAGCTCCTGCTGAACTCACAGTGTGAAGACAGAAAATAAATACTTCTGGTTCTGCCAGAGGTGAGCAGTTAAAACAAAACAAGACAAAGCAAAACAAGAAGTCCCTTCTAATGCAGGGATCATAACCCCCAGAGTCTGGAGTATTTCAATGCTCTGGAAGTTGCTGGATTGATTTCTGTGCATTGTTTCCCAATGAAAAAAAAAAATCTGTAGAAGTACAAAAAATGGAAAATTCAAGTCATTAAATGAATAACATTTTATTTCTTCCAAAATCATGACAGCATAATTTCTAAGCATAAAACCCCAACATCAGCCAATAGGTTAATTGTAGGTCTCTGTCCATTTACAACTAAAGTCATACAGACTTTCCTAACCCTGCTGCCTTCAGATCCTTTCCTCTTCTCTTTTCCCACAAAAGGTATGCTCCAGAATATTGCTCTTACAGCACCTTACTGTACAGAACTGTGTAAGAAATCTTGTATCTTCCTTCCAAGTTGTCCAGCTTCTTTTCATGTAAACAAAAGGACTCTATTTCAAAGACATGTATATTTGAGACTTGCCTGCTGATAACTAGGTGGCTGTTTTTTATAGAATTATAATGCTTGGTTGCAGAATTGGTTCATTACAGACGAAAGGAGAAAAAGAATGCGTAATTGACAAAAGAAGAGTCAAAAAAATATGTCTTTTTTCTTCCAAGGGATGACCACAAAGAAAAAGTAAGTCAATTTGCAAAACAAACATATTCTTAAGGGCTACTTGCTAATAATATAAAACTTCTTCAAGGAGAGTAATATGAGCAGAACGGGCATCAGTGGGCATCTGTGTACTGGTTTTTATATTTAGAGCTAGATTTTCTGAAATTTTTCCTGCTTTTAATACAAACAGTTCTTGTGAGGATTTCTAAACCTTAGGTTATTGGCATACATATTCATCACTGGCATATGCTCTCAGCTTGTATTTTTGTTTCAGATCTTCCTTTGTCTTTTTGCTGTAGTGATAGATATCTGTTATCCTCTTTCTCTCTCAGAAATTATCTTGTTAAAAACAGCCAGTTTTCTGCATTTAATGATTTGTAAAAGGCTCAGCAAATAGAGGGATCAGGTCTGGATTTATTCTGGATCATTTGGCCATAGTATCTCAACACTCATTTGTTAATAACTTCATCAGATGAAGAATCATAGAATGGTTAGGATTGGAAGCAACCTTAAAAATAGTTTGCTTCCAACTACCCTGCCATGATTAGGAATGCCACCCAGGATATACACTCAAAGTTTACTTTTTAGATGCCAGTACAAGCCACAGGGTTGGTGGCCATGAGATACAGCAATTTTTAGCAACTTCATTTCACATGTGCCTTTACATATTTACATTCAGTTTTGTATCTGCATATCCCAAATTACAGAATTCTTCAATTCTAAGAAAACTTTCCTGCTAATTTTAAATGTAAAGATAATCCTCAATATTTGTCTTTCTAGAGTTGAATATTTTGAAAACTCAGTGCTGTTTTTGCAACCAACATGTAATATGCAAGGGAAAACAAGCATGTGAAGATGACCACCTCCAGAGCAAACTGCAATTGAATTATGTACGCATGCAAAGGCAGGAAGGCTCACATGACAGGTAAAATCTTGGTATATTTGTCCAAAAAGTCCATAATATCAGGACTGGAATGAGAAAATCAGCTGTGTGATTAAATATCCTTTCTTTTATCATTTATAAATTTACCTCAGATTTTGGTATTGATGTTTGGCAAAAAAATGTTACATTTAATGATGGCTACATATTTTAATCTTTTCCATGATATCTTCTTACTGGTAACTACTTTCTGCAAGTATGTAAGCAGCACACTCACCCTCTGAAAAAAATATATATATAATGGCTAAAAGATGGTTCATCTTAACAAAATTTCTTTTTTGTCTGAATAAGACCAGTCTAGCCAATCTGACCTGTTGTATGACTGGTGTTTTGATGATATTCAGGCATGGATATATTGTAAGTATCGGATCAAAGTGTTGAAATGTTTGAGAGTATTAGTGAAAAAGGAAACTCTGAGGGAGCTCACACATTGTTCGTAAGCACATTTTGTTTCCTAGGTAACAGCTCCTGGTGATAAGAGTCACACATCCAGAGCTGCACATGGAAGCCATTTGCTGTGTACAGCTTTCACTGGTCGGCAGCACTGCCTGGTTTTGAGCACTGTGTTTTGGCATAACTTCTCTTAACTACAAAACAAGCAAGTAAATATAACACCTTCTTTGCTGAACACTTGTAATTACCACCGTGGGTGGTAATTGTGGAAAAACCAGTTTCACTCACAATGAAACTGAAAAAATTTGGAGATATTTTGGTCATTGGATTGTTCTGAAGACAAAATTCTAACTCCTTCTCACTATTTGTAGATGAGGCTTGATGACAACACAGACTGCCCCGAAAAAATGCAGGAACTGCCCACTAGATCTTTTTGTTAATGTTCTATTTATAATCGATAATAATATAATATAATCTATAAACCTGTGTAATCAAAGCAAGAGCTTTATGTCAGCAATTTAACTCATGTTCTCATTTTTGCTAAAAGAAAAAATAAAATATGCATTTAAACAGAAAGCATTGTGTCATAAAATTAATTCAGAAATGTGCAGGTCTAATGAATTGTAATGTACAATTTTATTCCATTTTACAATGAACTTCTCACAGCAATTTAAGGTTTCTTTTAAAACAATCTTTTTTCTAGCTTTGCAATATAAGTTACTTTATTGTGCCCTATTGTCAATCAGAATTACATATTTCATCTAATAATTGTTACCTTATCACTTAAGTTCCAAGAGTGCTTTGCAAAAGTTGTTTCTTTTGTATGATTTGCAATCATACACAGATTGCATATACAGTTACACTTCACCATAAATGAGACAAAATTATTAACATTAAAAACAATTTTAAGGCATTTTTATGATTTTACTGTGATGAAAATATTGCCTCTTAATAAACCCTAATGAAACAATACTTTACACATGGTGTGAAAAGTTGCCAAGAGGTGTAAACCAATTATTATGACAAAAAGCATGAGTTTTGAAGAGCCATTTCTCTCATGAAGAACATGTGTGAAAAAGCAGAATGACGAAATCCTTAGGGAAAAAATTAATTTTAATAAGCTTCCATGCATGCACAAAGACTGCGTAAATCTAGGCTCAAAGTATAATGGGTAATACAGTGATTACCTAGAAACTTTAAATAAGAATCCTAAACAACTGTCTTGCCAATCTGTGAACACAGCTTAGTTGCCACTGCCAAATGACAATAATTTCATGCTGGAGACTATTCAGGTGAAGAAGGCCCTGGCCACACTCCCCTCTCAGAGGCACATGCTTCCTTCCTGGACTACCCAGCCACTTGCAGCAATTGCTTTGATATTTTGCTTTGCTTTCCTTTCATGATTGCTTCCTTGTGTCCTGGGGTGTTCTACAGTGTCTGTGCAGATTTTGCCATGGTTTGCCTTCAGGAAATGAAGATTTAAATAAATATGAATCCTTGAAAAAATTATTAATGCAATAAGGTATAAAATGAAAAGGAAAAGCATTTCTAGAATCACAGATGGTCTTTGTCTTTAGCAAGCTCTATCTACTTTTCAGGCTTGTCATTTTGTGAAACCAGCAAAATCTTATTAGAAGGGGCACAGTGTGCTGAGTATGAAGGCACTATGAGTTTAACTTTGCAACTATCCTTTACCTGGCAGACTAACTTTTCCTAATGTATGGAGCACCCATGTACAGATCTTTACTGTGAAGGATCTGCCATGTGTGAAGTTCAGTCCCATGAACTGACTGATTCAAACCATGTGCATTTGGAAAAAAAGTATTGGGGTGTTTCTGGCTAGAGACTTTACTGGCAGAGTACAAATATCCTCTCTGCAAATGTATATTCCTCTTCACACCACTGAGCAGTGGCGAAGAGCTATTTCTCCTGGGGATCTTCCATCTATCTGATGTTTTCCATTTTATGCAGTGGAAGTTCAAAGGCTTTTCTCTAACAGCAAAGCAGTTCCTTCCTTTTCTAAAGATGTGCAGAAGCAAGAGAGTGTCTGCAGTGAGGGAGGACACACTGAAAATACCTGGGAAAATTTCAGATGTGGTCACCAATATGGATTATTTAATAGGAGTGATATAAGAATTGGCGAGTATGAAGACGTCAAAAGCAAAACAGAAATTCAGTACTGGTGAAAAAAAAGTGCAATGGAAGTGATCTATTTCAGCATAAATCCAGCCTCCCACTAGGAAGAAGTGATCAAATTTTTTTAAAAATTCCCTTATCCAGTTCCCACCAACATCATATTGAGAACTCCTATGTCACAGACTTCCTCACATATCTGCAAAATTCCTACTTGCAAAACTTCAGTCTTCTCCTAGACTTCCAAGAAATATTCCCTTATGTATTTGCCCCCTTCACAATTTGTTAAGAAAAGTGGGACTGATAAAATTAGATGTAAACTGTTACATACTCAAGCACAATAAATAGAGACTGCACAGATCAATATCAGTAATCAGTAGTAGAAGAATCCTGCCTCAAGCATCCATAATTTTTCTTGAAGTTCGACCATGCAGATATTAAGGCAATTATATTAAGGCAATTATATTTTCAATAATGTTCCTTCATCTGTCTCTCAATTTACATAGCCCTGGAAAATTTCTCTGCCTGAAGTCCAGAGGCTCTTGAAATCAGCTGGTCAAGGACATCCAGTTGATCACTACCACTACCATACTCTAGTTGTAGTGCTTGAATGCCACTCAGATAATTGTGTTTTCTGGTCACTGAGGCTGCCAAGCTGCATAATGATGGCAATTTTTCTCTCTGTTTAATTTTCACTGTCTAGCTGTACTTTTCTTTCCATAAATTCATTTTCTTTACCTTTTTTCTCACTCTTATCCACTCATCTTGTATGTGTGACTAATTTTAATTACTCTGGCATTCCCCTCTGGGAAGTGTCCAGGAGGCTTGATATTGTTTTGGATTGGTGCCCAGAAGGGCTGCACTTTCACTGGCCACTTGTGTATTTTCAAATAAGACAAGAGAACATTAGTGATATTGTGAAACAAACCCACCCAGGAGTGCAATAAACTGGAGGGGAAGAGTGTCCCATGCTCTTCTCACACAAGATGCAGGCAGGATGTGAAACTTTGTGCTGCACATGATGAAGGTAGATTAGATGAAGAGAGACAAATTCAGTGTGGCCCAAGAGCTGGTTCTGCTCAGTCATACTTTCACATGTCTGTGGTGTTACACAGTCCAGCTTTGGGTTATCCGTCCCTTAGCCACCCCGTGCCATGGGATGTTGCATCCTCACAGCAAGGCA
Organism: Certhia americana; assembly: GCA_018697195.1. NCBI lineage: Eukaryota > Metazoa > Chordata > Aves > Passeriformes > Certhiidae > Certhia > Certhia americana. The sequence continues at coordinate 24,153,473 of CM031879.1, forward strand.
CTTCTTGTCTATGGTGTGTGTCTCCAGCAGGCAGCAGTATCACTGCTGTTACAAAGGAGATGAACTAGTTCACACAGTAGTGATGGCTTGCTGGCCCCTGACTGACTTGGATATATGTATGTCATGTGGTGTAGACTGCCAGCTGGAGAAAGACGAAATAAAGTAGGAATTCACCACAAAGGAAGAAGACATTTGAGTAGAATATGAAGCTAAAAATATAATTTTTATTTATCTCAGCATATTTCTCAGTCATTCCAATAGACACTTCACATTAAGAATAGGATATGCCTCTGAAACACAATATCTTCATAGAAAACTGGAAAAGAAATTTTGATCTCTACACAAAAAGCATTAGAAATCATGAGAACTAAAACACATGTATTGAGAAAAGTGGAATGTGCAAGAGTGATTTCACTACAGTAAAATGGAGATGACTTCTAAGCATGTAAGTCTCAGAGATTTGGAATAGCTGGGGAACTAGCAGATATTTTAGTATGTCATCAGTGAGTCAGTGTGTCATCAACACCAATTTGTTAGCAGCTAGTGTATTATAAAAAGAAATAACTCAAGGACTTTGTGAGCCTGAATTAAGTGTGATATCTTTCTAAATCAAAATAAACTCAATAAACACTTCTCTGCCAATTAACCTATGGGCAACAACACTGGCTGATTACTTCTGTGATTATCTCAGCTTTCATGCAAGAGTGATAATATTCCTAATAAAGATTTTGATTTGTTTGTTTTCTGGTCAAGTTTCTCACCAATGTTATTACATACATTCATTTCTTTAAGGCAAAGTTTTAATGGCCAGATCAGAAAAAGAATTTTTTGTATGTTTAAAAACCTAAAGCCAAAATGAAGCTCTAGGTCCCCTTTCTCTTTTCCCTCTAGCTTGATGAATAAACTAGGAAGTATGGGAATCATAAATACTATCAATTTCTCCAGTAGAATTTCCTGTATGTTTACTGTTCTGCTCCTGACCATGATCAGCTGTAGTGCAGTCTGACAATTCTTTCATGTCTGGCCCATGAATCATTCTCCATTCAGCTCCTCTTCAGTACATGATTTATTAGACATTGCTTAATCAAATTTAATGAATATGACTCTGAAAAAAAATCTGGCTTGAAATGGTCTTCCCAAGAGCTCAGTGGTTTCTGTAGTCATTTGCCATGTGGGAAACAATACACTCAGATTTGTCCAAGGGGATGTAAACTGCCATTTCCCAAGACACTTTTGTAACCACTGGATTGTCAGATATCTTTAGGTGAAATACTCATCATAACAGTTTTTTCCACCTCTAATGTCAGCTTCCAATGTCCTTGGGCACTTAGTGTCCTAACCATTAAGTCACATATATATGAAGTTACGCTTTCTATGGCTCCAAGAATATATAACCAGTCTACACAGATGGAATCAAAATGTTCCATTGCCCTCTGTCATAACTTGAATAATATGTTTCCTTATGACATGATGTGAATTTAAATTATGAATGTCTGAGTTTGAAAAAAAAAAAAAAAAAAAAGAAAGGAGAAATCTTGGGTCATTATTGTTTCCTATGGAGTATTGGAAATGAGACTTATCTCTGTTTCTGAGGACTTAAATATCTCAAAAACGGTTCTGAAAATTGCATCTTGAAGAAAAATGGCATCTTCTATTAACAGTGTTCAGTACATGATGAATGCACAGCCTGAAAACCTGTCCCCATTCTTTACCACTTCCCTAGCGGATCTTGAAGATTTTGCAATTGGGCCCATGATATCCTTCAAATCAAGCACATGTCCAAGGAGAGTATTAGATCTCCCAAACAAATATTGTTCATGCAAGTTCATACACAGATGCATTCTCTGTTCTTACAAGAGTTCTTCCTGCATTAAAAATCAGTCATGAGAACACTGGATAGGGTGTGATAATAACATTGAAACTGAGCACTTTTAGTTCAGATAACAATAACTGTGCTCTGAAGTAGACAAATTTCCTTTATAAATAACTGAAAATTCTTCATTCTAGCCAAATAAAACACAAATAGCCAAATTAAAAAAAACAAAACCAGCAGAAAATTAATTATGTGGCTCAGATAAGATAAATCAAAGATCTTCATTTAGGATGCACCTTCAAATTACCTCTATTCAGCGAAGATTTACATACAAAGGAACTAGAAAAAATTTATCAGGAAAAACCCAAAATCACTGCAACGTGTAATTTATTGGCACTAAGTCTTCTACTGTTATGTAACATGATATTCAAGAAATTAAGTCATCATGGAACAAACTTGAATTTAGATGTGCTGAATTGTACAACTGCAGAACTCCCTCCTCTTTTAGCAGCCTGGTACTCATAATTAAGTTGGTTTTATTTATAGAGAAAATTTTCAAGTTTGATCAGTTGTGTTTGCAATGTTAAAATGGAAATAATAAGTGCTGATTTAGAACAATTAATAGCTAATTTCAGGGGAAACTAGAAATTACTTTTTTTGTTGGGTCAGAAGGTATTAAAGTCAGTTCTTGAGAAGAAACCTTGATCTCATAGTAAACGAGGGTTGTCTTCAACAGTTAATACTGAGCATGTTAGAGGATATGGTTCATACCACATGGTTCATGATTCTAGAGTACTGCTGACAACAAATCCCCTTAATTTTTAAGGTGGGTAAGAGAAAATCTGGTCAGTGGTACTTCAAAGTCTTGTGAACTTGGCACTTAGGGGCATGGTTTATTGATCAGCTTGGCAGCACTGGATTAATGGTTGGATTCAATAGTCTTAGGATCTTTTCCAACCTCAACAACTCTGTGATTCTGTGATATGTTATAATCAAAGTTGTTTTTTTCAGTTGATTTCTTCAGGCCTGGGAAGGGGAAATGGGACTTCAATTTTGCAATCATCCCAACCAAAATATACTTTGGGAAAACAGCAAAAATCTGAAGAGGTTTTCTCTCTCTAATATCAGTTGAATAAGTATAATTATTCTTGATTGCTATCAAACAATTGTTCTGATATTTGACTATCATGGATCAGCTATTACTGAAATACAGAAGAATTTGAATGTCTTTTTCTTTTTTCCTGCTGAATACCTGGGCATTGACATTTCTCTGAGCTTTTTTTGCTTTATTTCTCACCCTGCTCATTTTAGAGTCAAAACAGTATATTTCATGCTTACTGGTTAAGCATTTCTAAGAGGAACCTGATCTGTGAGATTTAAATGGATTCTTTTGTTTTTCACACCTTAGCATGCTAGTCTTTCAGCTCAGGAAACTGAAGCTGCCCATGTGGGATGAACCCATATAAAATTGCTCAGTCAGGTGGCTAAGGGCATCTGCTGGTTTTGTTCTGGATGTGCTGTTCCCCCTGAAAATCCAAAATAATTTTAAATCTCTACTTTTGGCACTCTCAGACTTGAAGGGTTCCATTTCCACATTATTGTATTAATAGAGTATATAAGTTCCTACTGGGAGGTCTTCTAGAACATAAAGTAATCAGAAAGTGTCAAAGTAGTGCTAAACCCACAACAGTGTTTCAAAAAACTCACAGATCGGTGAAGTTCTTCTTTTCTTTTAGTCAAGTTAAATTCTGAGAGTCATATTAAATTCTGTGTATTTTGTATATTCACATCTTATGTTTGTGGGCCTCATTTTTTCCATTGCAAATACCTATTTTACACAGCCTGGATCTCTCAGTTGCAGAGGTGCCACTCCTATTGTGTATTGGTATAACTGAAAGAACATTAGGATTTGTTGTGTAAATGTGAGAACCTGCCATCTGTTTGGCAATGGGAAGATAAAAACTGAGGGAAAACATTAGAGGTGTTAGAATACCTACCAGCTGGAAACTGAGGGAAAACATAGGAAGAAATAAAATATCTGCCAGTTGGAAGAAAGATACAGCTGGTTGCAAAATGCCTGCTTTAAGGGTGCAAATTCAGGCAGCAATCTACAGAAAGATATGCAGAGAAATCGCTCCTAAAGACAGCCTTGAACTAGAAAATTAGTAGATCTAAAGAAATTGCTGGGGAAGACAATCGTGAAAACATGTTTTTTATTGCAGTGTAGCTGCCACTTTTCTGACACATTATATGTCTATGATGTTTATATTCCCAGGGAAAAAAAATTTAAAAAAGACAGGAAAATTATATTATGAAGGAACAAAATAACTTCAGTAGGAAGAATTACAGGCCCATTGTCAACTCCATGGTGCACTCTGTGTGTCTGGTCTCTGTGTGTTTTGCTAATTAATAACTTCAAAAGCAGAGATAAACACTCTTTTGTTCCTGTTTATTTGATGATCTTGATTAATTAAAGTACAAGTTTCCTTTAAAAAGTCGAGACTGCCTATAATTATATTACTAAGTATGGCACTTTGTTCTTCAGTAGCATTACACAGTGCATGCAGCCAGTTTTGCTGATTGAAGAGTTTTAAAAAATAAAGCAGGCTGTGTGGACATTTAGTAGCTGACTACAGCAAAATTGGTTAATGACTAGTATCATCTAAATGAGGCAGCAAGCTGAAAGACTCATAATCTCTCCCCATGCACAAATTTTAATTAAATAATTATAATGTCCTTGTTGTAATTATTTATCAGTAACTATGCTCCTGAGTATTGTCTCTTTTACTTTCATCTGTTCTCTCAGCTCAGCTGTACAATGAAAAAATCAGTTTCAAAGATCTGGTATGATTAATTCTTATTACCGAGGGCCCTATTCTGCTGCCATTACTCAACCTGATTAGTACTTTACTGCACAATTAGTCACATTGAGTTCAAGGGTTCTGTGTGGGCACTAAGGTACTGTTCAAAGGGGTGTCAGAATTGAGCCCCAACTAACAGCAAATTTGGGACTGGTGGTCTAAAAGGATGGATAAGATACCAATTCACATTTTCACCTTCTTGCTGAGAAGCCAATCAAGAAAAGAGCTGGTAAACCCTGTAAAGGATTTTTGTGCCTCTGAGGCTCATTCAAGTACTTGGTTCCTGTTCTTCCACCTGGAGACAAGGAAAGCTCAGCCACCACAATCGTTAGCTCCTGCTGAAGTATGGCTCCCATATCATTTTCTTTAAGCAGCTAAGCCAGACTCACTCATGTTTAAAATTATAGGTTTTGACATCTCAGTAGCTGTCAATATGATGCAGTTCTCAAATAAAATTTTAATCATTTCATGGAGCTGTTTTCTTTTAATATGTAAACTGTCATCACATGTAAGCATGAGACCATGAATACATAAATATCAGAGGTGTCCTCTTTTGTGACATAATGGAGACCAAATAACCAGATTAAGATTAAAATTATAAACATTGACCTTGGCTATCCCAAAAATTTCTTCTTAAAACTGACAAGAACCTTAAGACGCATTAAAACCTGAACATAATAAAGTTATGTGTGCCACATGAAGAAAAAAAAACTTCAAGAGCTGCAGGGCAACTATTTTTAAATAAAAACAGTCCTTGTGGAATACATAGGGATGATATTTTCTTGAATGGCTAGTGTAGGCATTGTGCTATTGTATGTATGCGTTATGTGTCTGGTTAAAGACACAACAAACAGTTCTGGAAATAGGAATGTCTCAACATTTGGATTTCAAAAAGAAAAAAATATTAGAATACCTTAAACTATATAATCATATTGCACAATTAAGAAGTGTCATAAACTATTATGAAACTTTTTTTAATGGTGTGCATTATGACAAAGTAGGAATGGCTTGGGAATCTGGATTTCTTAGAAATGCTGACTAAGAGACACTTTTATGCAGAAAATAAAGAAAAAAAGACAACTTAATTCAGGGTATTCTACAATAGTTAAGTTTACAAAAAAAGATGCAGATTACTCCTTTTATGAAACCTCTGATAACAGTTCAGAATTTCTTTCTAAAAACCTATCAGACTTGAAGACAGTACTGGCTGTGTACAGGGACCACTTAGATCACTTTCTTTTGGCAAAGGATTTAGAAGTTGCCATAGAACACGGAATGACCAAATGCAGTAAATATTTGTCTCTTCAGTCATAATACACAAACTGAAGAGGAAATGGCTGATTCTTAAGCAATATGAAAGAATTAATTAGGAAAGGGAAAACAAGAAGGTTAATTAAATGGAGAAATGATTTGTGCACTTAGACAAAGCCAGATTTCACAGAGCATTCTGCAGGTAGTACTTGGATCCCAATGGGAACCAGCACATATCCTAATGCTGATGCATCTTCCCGGGTAGTGTGGATAAAAAGTATCCCTTTCTTCCAAGTAATGATTGTGTTTTCAGTCCCAAAAATTCATCCTAGCTGTGACCTGAACAAAAAAAGTCATGGTGGGAAGTGTCCTTTAGCATCTGCTGGGTTGCCTGCTTAACACTCCTTTTAAGAAAGTTACACAAAAGGAAAAATGGACGTTAATCTTCTTTTAAACAGATGTACTTCTCATGAGTAAAAAAGAAATATCTTTTTGCACAGCTAATTATAATTTTTGATGACAAATGTTTTAAAAAGTCTAATAGTCAAAACACATTAAAACAAACAGCAAGAAATTTCTTTACTGTATCAGGAAGAATAGGCTAAATAATTGCCTGGGTCAAATGGACTACTAAAGTTGTAATTAAAACCAATGAAGAGATTGTGTAGAAATTACATGAATTCTTTGTAATCAGTCTTCACTAATGAGTATGAGGCAGTCATTTCTAACTCAAGGTTAATTTTTACAGTTGAGGCATTGTCAGAGAAAGTGGCCTCTGAATATGAGACATTTTAGCAACTAGATAAAGTTAATGGTAGAAAATCCCTGGGGCTGGATAATATTCATTTGAGAGTTTTAAAAAGGAAAAACAAAAAGTAGCTGAACTACTAACTAAAATAGGCAATATACCTCTAATATCAGGAGCCATTCCTGAGGACTGATTTTTATCTAAGGGAAGAAAGAACAAAGGATGACCTTGGGAATTACAGAAAAAGGAACAGTGCTTTATAACCACTGAAATTGTCCAAAACCATTTCCATAACCAGCCATTAAAGAACCTTTTTAAAACTACCTAGGTATTAGTGCTGTACATGTATGGTACATTTTTACTTGATCTTTATGTTTTCTCTGGGTGTAATTTTTATTTTTCCAACCTCACAAAAATTCAGGAATGAAACCACAGATATTTGGAGAGGAATACAAGTAGGTATAATTGATCTTGACTTGGAAATTCTTCTAACAATGTCCCTTGCCAAGGACTGGTGGCAAATATTAATGACAGCGCACTGAGAAAAAAAAGATTTCTGTCATGACAAAAAAAGTTTGGTGCATGGGATAATGTTTGTGAGGTTTGATAAGGTTTGTCATCATCAGCCAGCCTATCTGAGTTATTCAAGATTTAACATGCTTTAAATTCACACATGTTCTGTAGGAAAGATAGTAACATTTTCCAGGCAAATTCTTGTTTTGCCAGGAGAGCTGCATCACACATCATTAGCAAACCCTGCAGCAATCTTTGGGAGGAGAGCTCAGCACTACCCAGGTGAACCCTTGAGCTGTGGAGTGCATGCCTGTCTGGAGAACACAAGATGAATACTTGCTCCTCCTCACATCCAGTGGGATGTACTGCACTGATGGGCAACAGAGCTGTGGGCTCAGATTTTAAAATTAAACTGCAACCTGCAGGAACACAACTACTGAAGGAAGGCATATAGGCCAGGTTTTTGAAAAATTTTAGTGGAGATTGTTTTGTTTTAAAAAAAGAAGGCAAAAAAACCAGCAAACATCTTCAAGCCAAACATTCAGGATGTTCCTGTGCTTTACCTCATTATTGAAGTTAGCTAAAGACTCTGAGTCTGGATTTTTTCATGGAAGAAATGACCCTTTTAGGGGGTATATTTACTTTGCTAGTGATATTATATTATTGGAGAATATTGCAGAAATAAAGATTGTGAAAATAATGATGAACAAAGGAGACAAGCTTATTCTGTAACACGTTAAATTATTAGGATTAATATGCAAAACTGTACAGAGTGAATTACAAGATGAAAAATATTTCCAAAATAACTTTTCATTCCAAGATCTCTCATAACTTATGGTCACCTGTGAAAGAAGTAGATTAATCCTGAAAAGTGATTTGCAGCTAAATCAAGCATTTTCTGTGATTTTCTTTCAATTAGCAGAAGGATAAGTTTTGACAGGTGGTCACTTGCTTTCTGTAATCACACTTAAGCCTATGATAGTGTTTAGCAAAACAGTAACTATAGTTCCCACTGATTATTGACAACAGTGGGGGTAGAACAACAAAACTTTTGACATCATAACAACCTCAATGTGAGTTAAAAGTGAACTTTTATAGTCTTTACTAATCTTTAGAAATAAGATTTGCAGCTTTGTTACATTTATGAATTAGTCTTGTTGCTAAGATACCAAAGTATAAGTAACTAAACTTTGATATTTTCTTGTATAGCTGAGATGTTCCTACTTTTAAAGAGAGGAGACAATAGTAAATTAAATTAGTTCTTAATACAACCAAACCATTCTAAGGCTTTTATCAGTTTGATTGTGTTTATTAAAAGCATGATTTCTTCATGTTGTTACCAAACAGACAAGTGAAACTTTCTAGGGCATTGTAGACCAGGCCAGAGTGACTTTTTCATTTACATGTTAATGGAGTCTGCTCCAATAGAGTTAATTGAAGAGCATGCATAAAGATTTGTTTGCTCTGTGGACAGATACAACGGAAAAGTCTGTTTAAAGCTGTACACTAGGGTATAAATATTGATGTGAATGGGAAAGTAAATTATAATAGGAAAGTAATTTTTATCACATATGCAATATAGTTTAAATCCCACAGAGGGAAAAAATTTATATGCGGTTTCATACGTGCCTTAATTTCAAATAAGAGACAACAGTGATTAAGAAAGTAATATACTCTTTTTTTCCCCTATTGTGCTTCTGCAGTGTTCCTATGTTTCTAGTTCCAAATGGCAGAGTCTCAACTGTCAAGGTGGACAACCTCAGGGGTGTGTGCAGTATGTCCTTGAAGCTTCTCTGAATATGTCAGCTTGATCTATCTTTATTTTTCCCTTCCATTTTCTCCATGTCTTCTTTTGAAGCCATGTGAAAACATAACAGTTTCTTTAAGGAACCATAAGAAACCAAGTTTAGTAACAGATTTTCTGGAGGTGTGAGGGTGTTTTCCTGCCAGCTCGTTGATCACAGCCCACCAAGAGATAGATATACCTTAAGCAGCTTTTTCCTACAAAGGAAAATGAAGGTCCATAGGCTGGGGCTGCATGTGTTTGAACCAATGGGAAAACTGTGGGTATTCACCCATTTGTGTGCATGGAGCTAGGAGGAAAAGATGACTAAATTATTGCAATGAAGAATAGGGGTCCAGACAAAAAACCCAACCCAACCAACCAACCAAATGAAATCCCCAACTTGTGAATGCTGTTCAGGCTGTTGCATTTTGAGACAATTCCTTTCAGAGAGGCTAATTTTGACTCTTGGCAACACAGAACTTGGGAAAACATAAGAGCAAGTGCTATCTCACAGGTCCTTTGATTCCAGCAGCAATTGCAAGAGGGCACAGATATCTTTCATATATCCTGTGTTATATCTGGCACCCCCATATATGTATCTGAGAGACTGGAACCTCTAAAATGGCACTAAACACCTATGCTTAGAAATTACCTGAGCTTTCAGGGTGGATTTGGTTTGAGATTAAAACACCTAGATGTAGACAACTACATGTAGCTGTTGGCACATGACCTGAGTACCTAAATCCCAGTTAAAGGTCATAAAACAAGTTGCCAAAATATAGTGCAATTTGAGATACTCTTGGGCTTATCTGAGATACCCATGTGGGGCTGGCAGTTCTGAATCCTTTAGGAGTGGAAGGTGGAGGCCAGGTGGATCTCCATTGGAAATGCCAACACCCAAGCATGTTTAATCAGCTAAACAGTGATTGCTATTTGATAATCAGTGAATATAGAAATAATACAGTTTACTTAAAACATAATTTCAGTGTTTGCCCAGAAACTAGAAAATTACACATATCATTTTAGTGTTTTATGTTTTCTCACTTCTCATAAATGCAGTGTGGCTAATTACAACATTACCAAAGACTTGTTCAGAAAAAAACAAAGACATATTTGGGATTGTAACAGAGATTGAAATGTAAGTGCACTGCCATAGGTTGTTGGGGTAAATTTCAGGCCCACCAATCCCATGACCTTCCAGAACACCAGAGAGTGATCAAAATGTGTTTTTGTTCTTGGTTCTTTAACCATATCTTCTGCAAGGGCAACAAGAAATAGTATAACCTAGAAGTGTCAAGGCAAACCATGTCTCACAAGAATTCCCATGGGCAGAAGAGAGACTGAGAAAAAGTTTGTGCCACTATTGACCACTACAGTAGCAGCCTGTGTCCCCTTTGTCCCTGGTCCCAGCCATGTGCTTCTGCTACTTCCTGGCACTTTCTTTGGGTCTTATTTGATCCCATGGCAATTAGATTTAAGGGGTTAAATTAGCAGAAAAATAACATTTGCAAAGAGACGATCAGACATTTTTCTGCCAGCTTATTGAGTTGAACCAGTTCACTCAGAGGTGGGCATGTGCCAAAGGCAGCACAGAGAACATGGTAGAAATGAGACATTTTTCATAGCAGCTTCCTTTTAGGTGGACTAAAGTTTCTCATATAACTGTCGTCTCAGGTGGATGGGCCTATTGTTTTTAAAACATTCTGGACCCCTGCAACATACCATATGCCTTTTATGATTATCTTTTCCTGTGGAAAAATGCTTTGGGTAATAAAAAAAATCATGCTATTTGTTTTCCTCTTACAGATTTCTAATGTGTGGTGCTTTATAAAAGCTGATGAAAACCCTGAGTTGTAAGTGTCAGACTCATCAGACTGTCAGGTAAGGGATACGCAAGATGGGGAGTCTCACAGCATGCCAAATCCAAAGCCCAAGCTCTGCAGTGTGCCCTTTGTAATGGAGCTCCCCCATGCTGCCTTGGAGGTATGTGGAGTGTGACCATCACAAGCTGGCTTTTATTTTGAACAGCTGAAAACAGCAAACCCTGTACACAAGCAGATAGGATTTCACATGTGTAATGAGGCTGTGTGTGTGGGGGGAGGGTGTCCTGTTCTTCACAAGGCATCTTCACACTAACCTGTAATTCAGCTTCAGGTTTGTTACAATTTGCACTACTGGCAAGTTTTTAACCTTATAAAGACTCTTTCACATGTTTATTTCTTTAGTGCACAGATCTAATAAGACTGAGTCAACATGCTTGAAGCTGCTAATCTAGTCCTGTCAGATATGATGTTCTACAAACAGGGTGTCTAGTTTCTTTGGACAGGAGCTGGATTTGTTGGATACCAACAGTTTGGTTACTTTATGCAATCTCCTAACAGCTGAAAGAAATTGAAAACACTAAGTGGCCTTTAATTTAGGGCAAACAAAGATTAAAGTGGCAAAAAGGAATAAAGAACAACAGGACTGAAGCTCATATTCTACCTAAGATTTTTAATAGTATCACACTGATGTAAATTTAGGTCTGTAATGAAAGACCAACCCTGGCTTTGCTGTCCCCACAAATGCTATGGCTGCACTGGGATCTTTTGGGCATCCCCACCAATTCTGCTGCTTTTGGCACACTGATCAGCTGCCTGTGAAGAGAGAGACTACAGGAAACAGCCCCTAAACTTAGATCCTCTGCATCACACCTCGGTTAGATGCCTCAGGTAGTTTTAAACAGATGGTGTAAAACCCCTCTTTTCTATGTAAGTCAGTCAGTGGACCATTTGAAAACACACAAACTAACAGACTCTGCAAAACTGCAAGAGAGAACCTGGGGTCACTGCAAACCATGCTGTTTCCAGCATTTGCATCTAAACAACAGGCGCTCTGATGACACAGACTTAGAAGAAATACACTTATTTCACTGGACTACATAAAATTGATGGAAAGAAATTAGCAGTAAAGAGTTTCCAGATCAGGGTTTGGCCTCTTGGGGGTAACAAAGTAGATTCTGAAAGATACAGAACAGCATTTCAGCAATTGGGTACCATGCTTTGCTAGGTTACTTAAGACATTACCAGTAATGTATTGCTTAGTTGTACGCATGTACACCATTAAAGCTATTCCAGTGTGGCATAGGGTGAGCAAGTTGAGGTCAAAATATGCCAGCTGGAGAATATTAGGGGAAAACGTTCCTTCAATTTCTGCTTAATGTTCTGATAAAAATAAAGAAGCCACTCACTGGTACTGTGGATATGTTTACTTACACTACATTATGACTACTCTTCTCTGACTTACCATTTCCCATTCTTGAATTTCTCACATATTTTCCAGGAAGGAGCAGTTTATGTGCATCATGTTTCTCTTGCAGGAAAAAAATGAGGGGAGAAAATGTTATTAACTGTAGCAAGATGTTACTGTAGTTGTTTTGGGGTTTTATTTTTATAATAAAACTATGTTAAAAGGAAAAAAATTATATAAACACATAAGCTGCATTTGGCAATGGTATACATAAAAGTTTTATGGAGACAAAACCCTATAGGGTTCTTTTGGAGTTAATTATTCCAATATGCAAATTAAAGTTGTGCATTATTCATTTTTGTCAAATAATTTTCATTTGCTTTGGTGTTCTTATAATAAAAATCTGCCAACAGGGTTTCCTCTTAACTCATCTAAGGAGGCCTGTGAAGAACACTCCATATTCAACTCTCTTTTAGATCACTGTGGCTTGAGAATACTTTTAATCTCTTTTCCATTTATAACTGTACTGCTTGACCTTTTTGCAGCAAGGTGTCTTGTATATAAAATGTCAAAGAGAGGATTATAGACATGGGACAAAGATATAGTTTAATTAAAAAAAGTCCTGTGAGACTGAAAAAGGTTACTGGCCCAGATCACAAATATTTAATGCCAGATTACTATTTATGATGTTAAAATAACAAAAAAGGGTTTATGGGTAACTTGTAATTGACCAACCTTTACAGGTGCATATGATAATATTAAGCTTCAAGTAATAACTTCCATATTATCTTGGAAATTAGTTTTAAAAATTTAAGAAATATTTCCTTAATGTTTTCTGTGTATCATAGAATTATTTTTACAACAGGAAATAAGTTAATAGTTTAAAGTCTGTTTCTAATTCAAAAGGGTTCTGTAGGAAAGCATAAAATAAAGTGTGAGTTTTTGAAATTTATTCACATGTTCATTATTTTCTGTATCTGGCATTTAAGCTTGGATAGGAGCATGGGTTCAATACTGAATGAATGATTGAGAAAGCCCAATTTAGATTTTGTTGTTGATTTTTCCCCACAGAAACAGTGAGTATGTTTCCAAGCTGAACGGTCTCACCATGTTTCTCCACTTCTGTTCACTCTGAGTGATAATGAGATGGAACAATTGTTTTTGTACAAAGGGACAAAGGGAAGGGCCATGCACAAGTATTCCCAGAAAGAACACAATTTGCCAGTTAATTGGTGAATCAAAATGAGAATTCATGATAGGACTGACTGGATTTTGGCTCAAGATTGGGTGTTAACAAATCAATGATTCAACAACAGAGAAACAAGGAAATTTAAAGTCTGGTTTTAAGAGTAGAGCACCCACAGATCTCCTTGGCTTTCACTGAAAAACTCATGGAAGCATCAGAGAAAAACTGGTGTACCATTTATGCAACTGCTTCAGTAAAGGTGCAGTAAACACATTGTGTAGTGAAAAGGGTAAGATGAAAATATCCTTCTCCTGCATAGCAGTGATAATAAGAATCTGCTACAAATATCCATGGTTGAGTTTGATTCTGAGCAGAAATATTAAGAATACTATTAGAGAAAAAAGACACCAAAATTCCCATGAGAAGCCTCATGTCACTGTGGGGCACTATGGAATTTCTAGTCTGAATGGAGAAAAAATCCTGCTAGTAAAGGATTAGTTGTGTTCTTATTAGTTATGCTTAGTTATGCTCCATTATGCCAGCTAGCACACTTCAATAATGATGATAGTATAGCAAGTGTGGGTAAAGAGAAGACTGGTAATGAGGATGAGGAATTGGAAAGCAGATTGCCCAAAACATGCTGACAGCATTTACACAACACCCTGTTGGGTGAAGGAATACAATAATTTTTAATCTTATAGTTCTGAAGACCTGACAAATGAAAAAGCAGATATTCTGAATAAACCTGAGTGGATACAGCCTGCTTGGGGAGCAGCACATATAGTACAGACAGAATGATCCACCCCTGGAAGTGTGCAGGGCCAGGTTGGACAGGGCCCTGTACAACCTGATCTGGTGGCTGGCATCCCTACCCAAGGCATGGGGGATGGAACAAGGTTAACATAATGGCCCCTTACAACCCCTACCATTCTACGAATCTATGATTTCAAAATAAACCCCAACAAAACCAAACTTGAATACATGAGGTAATTGTAGCTTGATCTTAAGATTACATAGCAGTACTACAGTAAATAAATGTTAATAATTAAAGACTTGTAAGTAAACAGAAAATGTAATATGATACAATATGGATTTTCGAGGGTCATCACTGTGGCATTTTACTTTTTTCAGAAAATAAATTTTATAAACAAGGGAAACACGATGGATATCATATAAGAGGAGGCAATAAGTTAGGCGCTGTGTCATGTTTTTGATAGATAGATGTGTAATGAAATTAATAGATTAGTTACAGAAGATGGGCTTTACCAAAGCAGTAAAGACAGGGAAATGGCTGGGATGTTCTTGGGTCATTGTTAACACAGTCATGAAAGACGAGTTAGGAAAATTCTACTTTTGAGTTCCTCCAGGTTACATGAACAAGCTGTGATTGGTCTTCAGTATAGAAAACCAGACTAATGTACATTAAAATAACAAAACCACCCAATGTTTTCAAAATAAATAATATAAGAAATAATTTGCTTGAAGGTAGGTGACAGAATTTCCTTCTTCACTCTGTTGCCCTTCTGCTTCTCAGAACTCTCAGGCTGTTGGGTACCCTGGAGCAGAGACCTCCAATATCTACCAGCATTATAAGTGTCCATGTACAATAGCTATTTATCAGCACACTGACCTCAGCTGAGTTCCCAGACATAGTATTACCAAGTTACTGACTGTCATTTCCTATGGGTCAATGAATATTGATTAAAACCAGCATTTTCTGCTGGGCAATTTACACAGCTCTTACCCTGCTCATTGGCAGTGGGTTATTTCATTTTTACCAGCTTACCTCCCCATGTGCCATACAAACCTGGAGCTTAATTGACCACTACAGAGTATAGAATTCAATGAATTAAATTGTCCACTTCAGCCATCCATTGAGCATTGGCTTGGTCTGGTGGCAGGCTACAGCTGGGCTTCAGTCCGCAGTGTGTGTGTGCAAAGGTGCAGTGCAGGGCAGCAGGAACCCACCGAAGTAACAAGGAGCCAGTACCTCTGTCACCACCACCCCCAAGTATGAAGCTGAAGGCAAAATTTTGGAGTGTTAGACATCGCCTTCAGTTCAGCTTCTGTTCTCCTTTCCCCTTGAATTCCCCTCAAACTTGTTGAATCCTCCATTTTCTGGTTTCAAGAGGGAGTTGATTGGATTATAACTGAATATGGAGAATGTGCATTTGGAAAGAAACACAAGGGATCATCATAAACCCTCTGACTTTTGTACATTTTTAAGGTAGTCATAACTATACCCCAGACCCTAGAAGCCATATCATGTAACAGAGATCCAGTTACTTACAATTCCAAAGCAGGCCAGCACTTTGTGCAGTGCAAATTTTTGATCTGCAAATTTAAAAACTGAAAACCTTTGCAGGCATGTTCACATTTCCTGAGTAAAACTCATTTAAATTCTCAGGGTAGATCTTAAACTGCAAGCCAGCTCACTTGATTTGTTATGTGCCCAGTAGCTATTAACAAAGATATTACTCACTGTTCCAGTCTTTCTTTCCCAAAGAAATCTTCCTTATCTTCTTGTGTCTTTTGCAAGTACTATTTTCCATAATCCATCAGATTTCATATTATCAGATTGTTTGAAGATGTATGTTCAGATTTCTTTGCTTTCTTAGCAGTGTGTAAACACTGGAGACCTCAGTTAGATTTATACGACAAAGGAAGTGACAGAATCTCTTTGACAAAGCTAAGCAAGGTGTCAAAAGAGTTAGACTTCTGGAAGCTGTAGGCTGAAATGAGTGGTTATGACTTGTCCTCCACCAGTGACACAGCAGATACACAGTGTAATTTACCCCTATAAGCCAGTGAGTAAACCCAGGGGGATCTTGTGAGAGCAAAGGTAATTGGCCTGTTCAAAAGTTAAAATGGGTGTCTAACAAGAATTTTACCCATAGACCTTCCCTGATTTTTTTGTGAGACATAGAAGACAGGACTAAAAATAATGACTCATTAGGTCCTTCTTACACCTGAGTAGAATTCAATCTTAATTCTAGATGATTATGCATATATACATAACATAAAAAAAAAATTATGGATAGGGTGATATTATAAATACAGAGAAACATTTCAAGTTCAGTTGCTCACTTGGAAGTTGTAGGTATTCAAATAAGTTATTAGGGAGTAGACACAGATTTGCTTTTTTTACTGAGAATAAGAACATAGTTTTCCACATCTCACAGTTATCAGATCTACAGTTTTTGCAGTAACATATCTTCTCTTGGTGGGAGTTTCATCTTGAGGAACATTTTACAGATCATGTGAGAAAAACTGCCCTACCTGCATGTCACTAGAGTCTGTGCTCTTGAGTGCTGTAGGTTTACTGACAGCAGTATAGCAGATAAGCAGTAGAATGTCCACAGTGTGTTTTTATGGCACAGTGCTATGGCCATATGCGTTGTCAATGCCATACAGCTATTACATGCAGCTCCTTCAAATCAAGCCATCCATGTTACTGTGGTGGAAGTTTTCTAATACTATTAGCAACTCCTTACTAAACAAACTTAAAACGTACTATTTTCAGGTTAGGTTTTGAAACCTATCTACTCTTCAGGGCCTCTCAAGTATTTTATGATGTAGCAATATAATTGATAATATAAAATATGTGAAAATATTTGAACGATTTATAGTATCACAAACCCTATTTATCACATTACTTAATCTCAGAAAACTTTATTTTCTTTGAAGTTATCTTGAATAATTTCATCAGGAATCATAGGTACTAGGTTGTGGAATTCCAGGAACCATGGAAAATGCAAGAAAGAGTAAGCAAATGACTCTTAATTTCTGGTATGCTCTGAGATCACCGGATTGGTCTGCCTGTTCAAAGAAGCTTGAAAAGGGTCAGATTTGTCCAGCTGGGAATCCCTTCTATACTATCCATATGTTTTAACAGGTGGAAGGGTTGCTCAGTTCTTCACTCTTCTCCCAGGAAGTGGGCGATGCTTGGAGTTACTCAGGGGGTGCCCACTGGGCTGGACCAGTTCCAGCACTCTGAAACTGCAACAGAGTAAGAAAGAGGCATTTACAAAATCAATCTTTAACGCCTGTGCAGTGGAGAGAAATATCATCCTTCAGGGAACACAGAGAGCAGCTGAACTAGGATCCTGCTTTCAGTGTCTTTTCAGTGACTCTGCTGGGATCTCAGGGAGATAGCTTAATTGGTCCTCTCTGATACACTAGTATAAATAATGATAAAAATCATGCTCATTTGCTCCATAATTTAAGATGAAATTTCTACCAAAATGCATAAAATTCATAATCACCATTGTAGTTCTATTTTTATGATTCATGCCCCATTCCCTGAAAAAAGGATATATGGGAGAGGGAGAGAGACAAATGGAAATCAAGTTAATACTGAGGAAATGTGTCGAGTAAAGTCCTTGGAAGATTTCAAGGTCAACAGCATGAAAAAGTGTGCAGAAAACCTAGAAGTTTAGCAAGTAAAATGACCTCACATTTATGAGAACTCAGGTAGAAGGATATGGCTTTGCATTCACCCTACTGCTGTTCACATTTCCTGTAGTTTTAGTTTCTTGTTCTTAATAATAAGAGATTATTGGAGCAAATAAGCAACATAAATTTGCACTTCCATCTGTGGCAGGCAACGACTGCTGTGCAATTGAAGGGAGAGTTCTCAATCCATGCATTTGAGGACAGTATTTCCAGAGGAATCTCTCAGGACTCATCACTACTCTTCAAACTGAGAGAAAATTGCTATTCAATGTCAGGTGAATAGCAACAAAAAGCTTTAGAAATGATGATTGCTTTAGTCCAGGAATACTTAGGATTTCACCGTTATGTAAGGGACCTTTACAACATATCATAACACATTTTTGATATTAATAATATTGCATAACCAAGGAACTGTAGAACAATGCTCCTACAACAAGTTTTAACAAGTTTGTAAGTCCAATGAGACACATTTAAAACCCATTCAAAAAGTAATGTATGACCTTTCTTAGCACATTTTCCATCCACTTTAAAAGAAATTTAAAAATCTGTCAGAATTTTAGATTCCTCTGGGTGAAATTTTGTATGTCTGTTTTGAGGGAAATTTTGAAATTTTCAAAGCTTTTATGTAAAGCCTGACCCACAGGAGCTCTATCCCCCCAAAAAATAGTAAAGCATGTCCCTTCAGTGCCACTGGTCTTTTTCCTCACTTGAAAATACAACTGCTGTCTACCATGACAGTTACAAATCTGTCAGGTTATGTAAACTGGGAAAAAGCCAAAGAAGATGGTATCAAAAGGGATGCCTACAGTTTCTGAGAATTTGAGCTGCTCATTCTGTCTCCCTGGGTTTTTGGGCTCCTGTTGCACAGTAAGGACTAGAGAAGGGCTGGTCTCCAGTTGTAGAGATGGTAAAAAGGCTCCTTAGACAGGTAGGAATGACATTGCTTTTGTATAAGCCTTGGGACCCCTGGTTTCCTTAGGCTAAAAGCTCACTAGCTTTTCCTGGTACTTAGCAAGCTCCAAAACAAACTTCTAGAAAACAAGGTAGATTTAGATTGAAATGTTGCCTGTATTTCAAAGAGGCTTACAAAATATACATGCTCCTATATAGGTAATCTTATTTAAAAGTAATTTTCCAGAAAGAAAATTCTGAAGGTGCTGACAATCTCTCTTCAGACCTACCACACTGAAGTTAGTTGGGCTCCACTGAAAGAGTGACTGAGTAGTCAGGGATAAAAATAAACCCCTGATTCATATGTCATTCATGTTCACAGAGAAAGATTCAGGACATGCTGACTAAGCAGTGTTCGACCAATTAAAGTGGCTCTTTTGTGTTATTTTTCATGAACTACTCCACATAGATAATTACTGTGACTATTAAATGAGTGTCAAAAGTTGCAGTGGTTTAGGCCTAGGCTAATATTCCTTGCACTGTCTGTCCTCTGGGCCTATCAAGGATTTTATTCCTTTAACCTCTAGGGAACATGAAGAACTGTTCTAATTCCAATAAAATTAACTTTATATGTTTCCCAGGATCATTTCTAACAAACTTTTCTACCATACCTAGCACAGGGAATTAATGTATTTATGTTGTTGATATACTTTGCTTTTGGACTGTGATCAGGTGCTCCTGCCAGTTTCATTAGCTTTTTTGGCAGTTGTTTACACAGATGATTACAAACTGCAGCGAATTTATTTTCAGTGTCTAGCAGCAGTGGTAGGAATTGATTTTTAGGGAATTATTTTATACCTGCTGGAGGAGAGACAGAAAACACGGTGGTACACATGCTCATGCAGTTCAAGGAGGTCCAAACAATCCTTTAGAGTGAATTTTTGCTATCATCTCCTCCTCGACATGTTTGTTCTGCAGGGGAAATACAGGAATATTGTGAATTGGTGATAACTACATGGAGCCATGTTATCAGACTAGCTCTTGTGTATCCATGTTAGCAATGATGAAGAGGTATGTTTCTCTCTAGATCAATGGCCATTTTAACTTCTGGCTCTGACTAAGCCAGTGGAGCTAGAGTTAACACACAGAGCTATGGAAAGGAGATTTGAGGTGCTCCTACTGTGATGTGTGCTAGAAAACACAGAGCCTCTGAGATTGATTATCCTATTCTCTCTTTTCAAATCGTCTCCTCTAGGCTGCCTTTTCAGACAGACACCTTCTGAACAGAGAAGGCTCAGGCTGTGTCCATAACACCCAGTAACAGCATGGACTGAAGGGTTAGCTGTGTTGGAACTGTAAAGTGTGCATGACAAAATAATTCTAGACTAGTTTGTTATTTTTATCCTGGTTAATACCCAGAGGAGGTGTAGCTAGATGGGATTCACATGCTGCTAGCTTAAGCATTAACATGCTTACCACCCCAGTGCAGGCATCCAGAAAGACAGACTGCTTCCTAGACAGGTGGCCACCAGTCAGACAAAAGAAGTTGTAATAATCTGTTCTTTGATCTTTCTGAGGTCTCAAAGATTTCTACTGATTTCTAGCTTGGATCACAGTTTAAATAATGATAACATTTTTCTCTTGAATCCTTCAGTTACTGATTTCTACAATTTCAACAATTTCATTTCTATCAGTGCTTTTTTTATCTTTAATGTATTTCCCAGCTTTGACATATAAAATAGCTCATAGCTCAAAAATTTTTAAAGAACAGGTAGATCAATGTGACCCATCTGTCAATACAAAAAAGGTTGGTGGTTCGCAGACATGTGGAGCTCAGGGTGTTTTACCTCTACTACCCAGCAGATATTTTCACTCGAGTTCAGGAAATTTCCAGGCTGACCTTTTCTTCATGATAAATAAGAGCATTTCTGTTGCTGATGTTCTTTATCCCCTCCTTTTCAGTTCTTGACCATCTGGTATCTTTGGGCAAGAAGAGCTAAGATATGGTTGGTGTGGCCAACATTAGGGATATAAGACTGAGGGTCAGATGAGTTATGAAAGGCACTGGTGGCATAGTAAGGAATACTGCAGACTCTGTATGTAAAGTCTTCAGGAGCTAACCATACCATGTTTATGTGTTTCATACTATAGGACAGATTCATATTGCTGGGCTGATTCATATATATAGGGAAGAACTGGTGATTTGCCCTCATATCACAAAGGTAGCCATGGTCTGTCTGCCCAATGCAATCATCTGTTCACCAGATATATTTTAAAGACTACTTAAAAGTTCAAATTTACCTAAAACAGCTCTTGTTTTTTATGTGGGAATGGCTGGCATGATCACTGTCTCTGTACCATCTATGTTTGTTTCTGCATAGTGCTTGAAATCAAATGTTGACCACTTCTGTCAGGTCTTTTCTTTAAGGGATGAAAAAAAATTAACATTTCTCCTGGAAAGTCTTTGCCATGGGAATTGGCACCTCCTCTGATTTGTAGGTCTGATTTGTAGCTTAGATAAAAGTCACATTTACTTACTCTAGGCCTTCCTTAGAACTAGCCTGGGCAAATAGCCATAGAAGAAAGAAAGATAGCAGCAGATTGGTTTGGTTTGTGTCAATTTCTGATAGAGTTTTTTCTAGAGTCTTGATAACTGCAGAAGTCATAAACAGTGCAATACCATGGAATAGTAAAAGAACAAAACTGAAAGCCTATTTTTAGAGACAGTTTGAAGTTCACTTCAGGACAAAAAAAGAGCTGGAGATCACTCTACAGCAACAAGTGTTATGTGATTGCACCAGTTGCATAAAAGCTTTGAAGTGTAAATCTCTTTAAAGACTTTCCAAATGAGGAAAATGTCATTTGGAAGACCTGGGTAAGTGTCACGGACTCTGTGGAATATAGTCATGGACTTCATTTGGTGAGCTGGATGGCTTCCCAGCTATCAGCAATTCCACTGTGGCCTGAGACAAAAACTGAAAGATAGAAGTTGCTGTATTTGCTATAAACCAAATGTAATCAGACCCACTAGAGCAACAAGGGGGTCTTTAAAGGGTTGTTTCTGTAGCTCCTAGGCAAATAAAAAGCTTGAAATTTTTCCAGAAGTTTCACCTCCAAAGTTGCACCTCCACTCTCAGGTCTGCCAAGATTTTTTAAATTGACCTGACAAATAGAATCGAATAACTGCCTCTTCCAGCAGCAGATGGGAAGTCAAAGGCTGTTGGGCAAGCAGAGAGGGATATACATGTGTGACTCAGAAATTCTTAGATATAGTAATCTGTGTAATTATCACGAGTAATTATCACTGAAGAGGTGGTAGGAACCAAAAACAAGGACCATAATTCTGGAAAATCTTAGAGATAACAGATCTTTGAAGAATTAATGATGTGTTTCATTTTTGTACCTTTTCACTGAAACTCTTCATATTTTTATTCATTGTACTGTGCCTGTACACTCCTTGTAGCATTTTGATATGGTAACCAGGTAAATTCCATCTGATGCTCAAATCTGTATACCAGTGGTCTCTAAGGACCTATGAAGAATGAGATATTAGGATATAGTATAATACAGTTTCTTATAACAGAGTTTTCATGTTAAACTTAGAAATTCTCCATTTCCCAGATGTGCAATACAACAGCTTAGAAAACAATTTTATATGCAATATACATTAATTTTTGGCTATTATAGATCAGCATATATATCCCAATGAAGCCAGTGGAGTTATACCAGTTAACAGTAGTTAAGAAATGTATTGATCTTAAATTGAATATTTGTTTCTTAAGCATTACATGCATTCTTCAACACAGCCCAGCAACTTGTGTCTCTTCTGACACTCATATGGCCCCATGTGCCATCTAGTGGAAAAGGTCAACCTTAAAAGATACTGTCAACCTGAGCTAGGAGGGTTTACAATGGAAAATGAAATGGAAAAGAAATACTAAGGAAAAAAAGGAGTCTTTTGTTCTGAAGAGCAACATACTTTCAAATGCAGATATATGACAAGTGCGTGGATAAGGATAATATTTGACAATTTTGAATAAGTATTAAAATTATTTCCAGTATAAATAAATGCATTTTAATATTTAACTGCATAGAAATCAGTATTGTCTGAGGGGCAAAAGGACATATTTTTCTTATTCTAGTGATAAGTCTTGATTTCATAAAGGCAATCTGAAGAAGGACAAGAAAGATAAAGGATAAAAGTAGAAAAGTACATATGGAACTCAGAATTTGAAGGCAGCAGTAAAAGCAGTTGTTAAAATTGATATCAATTTTCCTGCTGTCTGAAATGCAAATGTAAAAGATATCGTTCAAATGTAGATATAGAAAATTATTCAAAGAATTATTTCATGGCTTTAAAAAAAAAACAAGTTTCATGGGGTTTTTCACCTTTCATTTTGTTGTCTCTCTCCAACTAGTCTGCTCTAGAGATTTATTTTCTCTTTTTTTTTTCCTCTCTAGTGATAGAATATATCTGCTACAACTTTTGTCTTTTTGCAGTCTTTCCTCCCTTCAGGAGCTGCTTACAGCTATTTTTGCAGATGCACTCTCTCTTTGTCTAATTTGCCTCCTGTCTTAGTCCAGTTTTCCTGTAGTTCTTCATATGTTTGTGACTGCAGAACTAGTTTAACTGTGTCACCTAGCAAATAATTACTACAGTATTCATCTTCACAGATGCTTTTCTGAACCAAGTTTTTCTCAACACTTAAATCATAGCATAGTTCTTTCTGTACTAGCAACACATGGAATACTAGTAAGTCCAGGGAAGTCTCCTCCATGGAGCTGGGCATAGCAGCAGTGCTCCTAGCATCATGGGCTAGGAGGAAAGTTTACCTGCAGCTAAAATTTGTTCTGAGACCAGACAGGCTTTAATCAAGGTGAACTAAGATTCCCACAAATGAAATTTGGCCAAGGTACCAATGTGTCAAAGTTCAGCACATTCCCTATGCCTTTGTGTGCTTGAGCCTTAGATACAAGGTATTGGCCAGGAGAAATACCCCATAACCAATACATATTTTTTCCTCCTCCTGTTGAAAAATCCCAAGCCTTTTCAGTGACTTTGAGGAAAAAAAAAGGCCAAAAGGCCAATAATACTAATGTGGGCCCTAACTGTTCCCATTTAAAAGACCCATGTGTATTCAGTATATGTGTGGCTGCTGCAACTTCAGCAGCAAGTTCAATTTCATTACTTTTAACATTCTACAAAAGTTGACCTGAAAAATGCAGACAAAGACACAACAAAAGTTATGCCAGCAGCTTTAATCTCAGCAAGCATAATGAGAATTTTGTGAGAAAAAGTGTACTCCTCGATCTAACAGCGTAATCCTGTCAAGTAAGTCTTATCATTGTTGACAGGCTTAGAGATGTGGGACCTTCTCAAAGAAAATATCCCCCAAAATATTTCGCAGTGGAAAGTGTCAGTCAGCCAAAAGACAGAAGCTGCTGACTCCCTCCTCTTGTTTCTCTTAATGGATCTCTGACTAGGTAAAGTCACATCTATATGTCTTCATACACTAACATCAAACAGACACTTGCAGAAGAAACTAGCACTTCATTTCATTGCCTTCTGATCCAAGACAGGGTTCCACCAACAAAGAATATCATAATATGAATGAATTTTTATGGGAGAAAAAAAATTACTAGAAAGTGTAGAATTTAAGTTATTCTAATTGCATTGCTAGAGCAGTTCTATATATTCTCTACTTCTGCCACTCACTGCTTTAGAGGCATAGCTTTTTTACGAGCATACTTCAAATCTGTGAAATGTGTATAGGCACTGAAAACATAATCCTGAGCTGTGGAGATTCAGTGGTGTGTCTGTGCTGGTACTCACTGGAAGAGCTGAGTGATGATGAGGGGAATTAGAGAACTAAAGAGTTAACTTCCCCAAATACATGTAGTTGGTACCAATCAAGGAGCAAGACCTTCCCCTTTTCAACAAGTTGGTCATAAGTATGTTTTCTACTTGTGTGTATATACAAAAGTATAGCTGTCTCTATAAATATAAATATAAATATAAATATAAATATAAATAGAAATAGAAATAGAAATAGAAATAGAAATAGAAATAGAAATAGAAATAGAAATATAGAAATATAGAAATATATATTTAATAGATATAGATATAGATAGATATAGATATAGATATAGATATAGATGATATAGATATAGATATATATCACACTTCCAGAGATTTTTTAGGTTATTCCAAAAGTGTGTTCCAAAGAAACATGCACATAAAATATGGTGTATTTCTTTCCCTTTATAAAATATTGGTACATGATGCTAATTTCAAACCCTAAAATCAGAGGAACATAGTACTACAAGGACCCATGTTCATGAGATTGGGCAAGAGGCTAGCCCATCCTGGGACAAGAAAAGGCATGAAATAACTCAGAAATAACTACATTAATTTGGGATAAAATAATTAAAAGATAAAATATATTAATATTATGTTATAAAAATTTTGGCATGAATTTATTAAAACACATTTCAGCAGTCAGACCAGAATAAAAG
This sequence comes from Certhia americana, assembly GCA_018697195.1. Taxonomy (NCBI): domain Eukaryota; kingdom Metazoa; phylum Chordata; class Aves; order Passeriformes; family Certhiidae; genus Certhia; species Certhia americana. The sequence continues at coordinate 24,178,721 of CM031879.1, forward strand.
CTAATTTGCAACTGGTTGTAATGGGCTTGAAATCAGCTTTAGTATTAGAAGAAATTTCAAATACAGTAGCAAGGAAATGCAGTACAATAAAGCTGTGGCTCAGGGGGCTGATTGGGATAATGAAACGCATTTCAATGAATTCTGATGGGTAAAGTGTTATTACAGAGGAGCTTATAAATGAGGGGAATAGATGAAATTTGCCACAATAGCACTACACTGTTACAGTGACTTTTATTACTATAGAAATTATTTCAAAGTGTGAAAGGTACTGTACTTGGTGTTCTAATAACTAATCTAAAGTGACTATCTCTATTTCACTGAGCTTTGTTGTTCATCAGTATCAAAAGTATAGGCTCTGTGTCTACTCAGTGACAGAACTGCTAATTCTGTGTTCATCTCATCAGCTGTGAGTTTCCTCTGCGTGCTAAGACCATAGAGCAGACATTCTGCACATCTATTAATATAAAATCCAGGGAGGCTGCAGAAGTTTGCTGTTTTGCCTGCTCTGTGGGGGCCTCCTGTGGCCTGAATTAGCTGGCTCTTTCTCTCACAGCAAGGCAAAAATAACTCTTGAGTTATGATTTGTGAAATCAGCAGGGCTAATGCCAAGATTAGAGAGCTGTGGTTTGCTCCCTGTGTATTTGGAAACATAACAAGTAATATTTTACAAACTTTTAATTTATGTGTAATTTCCTTTATGCAAATACATACTTTCTTGTTGAAATTTTCATCATCTTATAAACACAAAATTTGACTGCCTCGAAATGGTAATTAAGTTTTTAAACCTGTATAACTTTTTGATAGATTTCTTCTCCATTCAACCATGTAATCAAATCATATTAAAAACTGTGGAACATGGGAAAATTACATAATTTCTTTAATTTCCCAAGTCTCTGTTTTTCAAAATTCCTTAGGCTTAGATACATTTACTTTTAAAGAAAAACTGTGAATCTTTGCAATTTATGGAATATTGTTTTAGAATTTCTGTGAATGATGCTGAAGAAAAGAGAGTAGGTAAGACGATAATCTGTAGTTGCATCCTTTAAATATATTTAGAATAGCACTGAAATAATTTTTCATCTTATAAAATGTAAGATATCAATGTCTTGATTAATTGTAAACAATATCTTTTGTTCTCCTTAGATTGTGTGTTCTGGGTAGAATTTTGCATGTCTCTTACAGGGTTATGCTTTCTCAGCACACTTTTGGGCATTACCACAGTATAAGAATATGTTACAATATTATTCTGCTTGCAGCATCTCTGATTTAAGATGTCTTAACCAATTTCCCACTCACTGGTGATTATTTCTGGTTCTGCTCCAAGAGGCCATCACACACACCCCTTCTTTGTGCCATTTGCACAGTTTTTGTGATCTGGGAAGCTATGTTTTTCAAAAAATACAGCCTCTTGTTATTTCTTGGGAAAGAGCCATGCAAAGATCTGGTATATGGTGCAGTCATGCTATCAAAGGGCACAACTAAAGAACAGTGATTTCTTGCAATAAATGAGAAATGAACACCACCAATGTGAGGGGAAAACTCTTAAATCAAACTTGCTGCTGAAAGTGAACCCTTGTTCATTAGTCCTAGTCTGTTTGCAGTTCATAAATGTTTGTCTTTCATAAGTTATTAAATATCTTGCCCCACAGCATGATTTGTAACACCTAATGACAGCTCATACTTTACCTGAGCAGCCTGTGAAGCATGTTGAGTTCATGCCCTCTGTAAGATATTTGCATCACATGTCTCCTTATTCTTTCTCACATCTGTTCAGGGCATATAACAGAAAGGGAACATAAACCCCAGAGAAAGAGCACATAAGCTTCACAGCAGGAACTATTCCAACTGCCAACAAAATAAATCATATTACAGGAGGTAAACGTGAAGCCAATGAAAGTACCACTTGAGATGCTACTATGACTAGAACTGCTTTCATTAATTGTCTTTGCAGTCATTATCATGTCAGGCAACCCTATCAAGGGAAAAATAAGGAGCACAAAAACAGATGTGACAGACCACAAAATGCTACATGTTATATAAAACTAGTCCTAAGTCCATAACTGAGGTTAGTCAATAACAGGCAGTGCCTTTCCCATGTGGAGTGAAGAAGAAGAGGGGGAAAAAAACCCATCTTGTTCCTGCCCAAGAAATATTATTCGTATTGTGTGTGGATGTGTGAGAGCAAGGGTCATCCATTTCTCAGCTACAATCAGCCTTTGGAAAGTATCAGACTCACACAGCAGGTAGCAGGTTTCAGCAATCACCGTGCATCATGTGGGACTGGCTGTCAGTGGAGTGCAGGAAAGCAGAAGAAACAAGCATACAGGGAGGTCAACTTGCTGCCTTGCTGTCTTTAGTTTCTGCCTCCCTCCCCCCACAGCCTTCTCTCCTGTCTGTTCAAGCTCTACAGTCGATGTGCCAGAGCAAAACAATGCAGTTCAAATGCATTCAATAAACAAAACTGGCCTAAAACATGATGGATGTTCAACAATCTAATACTTCTCTAAGGAAAATGTTCTCAACCTACCATAAGTTTGTTTTGTACATCTATTTGATGCATGCTCTAAGCAAGTAGCAGCTTGCTGTCTATTGGGAAACAGCTTCTAGCACTCACAAAAGCAGAACTGTCTGAAATCAGTTTTTAATTTGTAATAAACTAGTCTGCATTATGTACCATGCTCTGGGTTAATGTTTCTTTAGTCTAACTTGAGAGGAGTGATAGTTGTGATTGCAGGCTATCAATAATCAGATAAAGCAGTTAAGCAGATGTACTCTTGGAGAGTCAGAGGAAGAAACCTCATTGACTATACCTTGATTACTCCTGGCTCTAACCACGAGCCAAAGAGATTTTAAGGGGGCTAATGTGAGGATCTCTCCCTTTACTAACTCCTCCACAATGTACTATGACTGAATCTCTCCCTGGTAATCTCTTCGGAGATCGTCTACCTTGCTCCCTGCCTCATTCTTCTCCCTTTGGAACTCCATGATGCAGATGAAACCTTATCTTCCTTCCTCTCATTATTTTCCCATTATTAGAGATACCCTCTATATATCGCCATGTCAGTCTAAGAGAATGATTAGGGAGTGAAAAATGTACAAGTGTGAAAGGGTTAGGTGAAGAGGGCCAAAGCAGCCCACATCGTTGCAGACAGAGTGGTGTTATTGGCACCTTAATTTCAATGCTGTCAGTGTCACTCTTCCTTAGAGCTGCAGCAATATCGTAATAGTGGCATATTGCTTGTCATTAGTACAAACAAAGCAAAACAACAGCTTTGCAATACAGAGTCATAAGCTGAGTAACATCTACATACACAGAGACATATGATCTAAATGTGATCTGTTCCTTTCGAATTGCTGTGCTTTATGTGAGAGCCGAGCTTGACCATTTCTAAGAGAGCAGAGTGGTCGAGTCTTTCCAATAACGAGTATCTGGCGCTGGGAAAGAGCTCGAAGCTGCAGTAGGGTGGCAGATCCTGGGGTGCTGTCACCGCGGATCCTGGAGGTGCTGTCACCGCGGATCCTGGGGTGCTGTCACTGCAGATACTGGGGTGTTGGCACCACGGATCCTGGGGTGCCGTCACGGTGATATCTGGGGGTGCTGGCACGGCGGATGCTGGAGGTGCCGCACCGCGGATCTGGCGGTGCTGTCACCGCGATCCTGGGGTGCTGTCCCGCGGAATCCTGGGGTGCTGGCACCGCGGATCCTGGGTGCTGGCACCTGCGGATCGCTGGGGTGCTGTCAAAGCGGAATCCTGGGGGTGCTGGCACCGCGGAATCTTGGGGTGCTGTCACCAGCGGATCCTGGGGTGCTGGCACCGCAGCCCCCTGCCCGCGCGGCGTGCGACTGCGCGCGCCCCCACCAGAGGGCGCCGCAACACAGGCTCAGCGCCGGCCGCCCCTCGCGCCGCTCACCATCCCAGCCCGTCCATCCCATCCCGTCCCATCCCGTCCGTCCCGTCCCGTCCCGTCCCTCCGCGTCCCGTCCCGTCCTGTCGCCGTCTCGGTCCCGTCCCGTCCGTCCCGTCCCGTCCCATCCCATCCCGTCCCACCCCTTTCCTCCTTGCGGCCCTCCCATCCATCCCCTCCCGGCCCCTCCCATCCCCTCCCGCCCCTCCCTCCTCCGGCCCTCCCATCCCTCCGGCCCCTCCCATCCCTCCCATCCCTCTCCCCCGCCCCGTCCCTTCACTCCCGGCCCCTCCCATCCCTCCCATCCTCCCGCCCCTTACCATCCCTCCCCGGCCCCTCCCCATCCGCTCCCATCCCTGCCCGGCTTTCCTCCATCCCTTCCCGGCCGCCTCCCATCCCTCCCATCCCTCCCATCCCTCCCGTCCCCTCCTAGTCCCTCTCGGCCCCCTCCCTCCCTCTCGCCCCCTTCCATCCGCCCGCTGCTCCCTCGCACCATTGGCGGTTCCTCCTTGTGCCATTCCCGGCAGGCTCCACTGCCCGCTGGCTCCCAGCTCCATCTCCCCCCCTGCTCTCCTCTCTCACGCTCCCGAGACTGGGGTATTGATTGGACCCGCGCTCAGCAAACGGCGCTGTGCGGGCACCGAACGTGCTTGTGCAACCCATCAGGCTTGTGGTGGCAGCAGCCGTGAAAGTCTTGGGTGAAAATTCCGCAGAGACTGATGCGAGACTCCCTGGCTGTTTTTCCCTTACCTTAAAAAAATGTTAGAGAATGTGTCAAATAGGTGGAGAAAGTCGCCCCGCACATGGCTGCATCCCTCCCGAGATAAGGCAGACTTGGGATTGGGACGTCAATCACTGGGAATGACTTTTCTTGGAATTTGAAAACGCCCATGTTTAACGGAAACAATGAGTGATATAATTGTGGAATGGATGTATAGAAGACCACGTGATGTGTGAATTCTTTTTTTTCTTTGCACAGTGTGAAAACTTCACAACTTCCTCAAAGGCACAACACAGACAGTAACTAACTTAATACCAAAGACCTTCTTTGTATAATTCCTGTCAGAACTATTACCAGGAAAATTTCCCAACACCAATAAAAAGGCCTCCATGACAAGCACCATCCCTCTCAAATACTCTTTTTTTTTTCTTTTTTTTTT
>CM031879.1:24187343-24362780 GCA_018697195.1 Certhia americana
ATCCCTCTCGGCCCCCTCCCATCCCTCTCGCCCCCTTCCCATCCCGCCTGCTCCCTCGCACCATTGGCGGTTCCTTGCCACTCCCTGCCCGGCTGGCTCCCCAGCTCCATCTCCCCCCCTGCTGCTCCTCTCCGCCTCCCGAGACTGGGGATGATTGGACCCGCGGCTCACACGGCGCTGTGCGGCACCGAACGTGCTGGTGCAACCCATCAGGCTTGTGGTGGCAGCAGCCGTGAAAGTCTTGGGTGAAATTCCACCAGAGACTGATGCGAGACCTCCCTGGCTGTTTTCTACGCTTAAAAAAATGTTAAGAATGTGTCAAATAGGTGGAGAAAGTCGCCCCGCACATGGCTGCATCCCTCCCGAGATAAGGCAGACGTGGGATTGGGACGTCAATCACTGGGAATGCTTTTCTTGGAAGTTGAAAGCCACATGTTAACGGAAACAATGAGTGATATAATTGTGGAATGATGTAATAGAAGACCACGTGATGTTGATTTTTTTTTTCTTTGACAGTGTGAAAACCTTCACAACTTCCTGCAAAGGCACACACAGAACAGTAACTAACTTAACAAAGACCTCTTTGTATAATTCCATGTCAGAACTATTACCAGGAAAATTCCAACACCAAATAAAAAGGCCTCCATGACAAGCACATCCCTCTCAAATACTCTTTTTTTTTTTTTTTTTTTTTTTTTTAATTACATGGACTTTTTTTTTTTTTTTCAATTGCAGGTCAATGGAACTAGCCAGAAGGGATTTTAATTTAACATCACAGATAGAAGCTGGCATCTAACCAGCAGTCTGAATCAGCAAAGTGTTAGAGGAAAAGCTTCAGTTTGCTTTCCAGAAACAGGAGGGGCTTAAGCAGATATTTGAAGCTAGATATGTCTGTATGGACTTCACTGCGTTTGAAAGCAGGAAAGCACAGAAATATCAGCCCTGGGCTTGCATCTCCATCTTGACAAGAGTGTTTGGTCCTGAGAGGAGTGTTACCTACTGAGTTCAGTATTTTACAGGCCAATGTAACAAGCACTGAATGCCTGCATAAATGCATGTCCCATAGATTTCACTATGGAGGTATGATAGTAATACCACAAATGAACATAAAGTTTTCTTCCTGACATTCAAAATGTTAATGGGACAGTTTTCCATATGAGAAAGAAGGATACCAGAAGAATCTGAGATTTCCTACTTCATCTCAGAAAGAATAAATGTGTCTAATATGTTTTAGTGTTGTGATTATTATGTGATTATCAGGCTGGTTCTAATAGGGGCAAGGTGAAAAAATGGTGGCTTTCTTAAATGAATTCTCTATGAAAAGTTGTTGGATGCAAAAGGTGTCCAGGATCATCCCATTTTTCCTGTAAACAGAAAAAATTCTCTGTTTCATAAGAGGATTTCATCAGAATCAGGGGAGAATGAACTGGAGAATGAACCAGATATTCATTTGATGCAGCTCAACAGTTATACACATTCAGTGGACTTACACAAGCTCAAGAAGGAGTTTGGTATCTTGAGGAACATGGATCACTACTGTCAGTTGTCATCACCCCAGCTCATCACTCTTCCTCTAAAATTGAAATAACTAAATGCTTTGTGCATTCTAGAGGGATTTGCTGGAGGAGGAAACTTTTCTTTTCCTTTAATAGTAAATGATACCTCTGGAAAACTGGGTAATTAATCAAGCCTGTATAGCTGTTATACTGTATCATAATAAGATTGACTGATCACAGGGTGTACTGAGATGGAGACAGGTAAAAGAAATTAATTACTGACCTGAGCATATCAGGAAATTTTGGCGTGCTGTGTTTGGTGGTGTGTTGGGGAACCTTGTCACACATCATCTAGAGAAAAATGAAAAAAATAGACCCATAGGACAAAAAAAAAAAGTGGACTATAGAGAGGAACAAGATCTAAAAGAAGACTTTTTTTTCTTGGCTATAGACAGTGATGTAGGATGCAGCAAATTGTTCAGTAAGGTGTGACATGTTTTCAGACCTAACTCTCAGTAACAGAGAAACATAAATCATCAATATTTCCTAATCTTCCAGTAATTAATGGCATTTTAGATGGCAGGTCTTGGAGAAGCATGTCCTGGAAAAATATAGTGGTTTTTAAAATGAAATATTTGGTGAGATGAGAAAAGAAATTTGAAAAAATTGCTATGAAGAGTGAAAGTGAATAGCAACAAGGTGAAGAAAGATTTTTAGCACTATAACTGTCCTAAAATTAAGAGAAGTAAGATATAAATAAAACCAGAATAAATACTTCAGTATTTAAATGCTGATTTACCTCCTGGTAATTCAAAAGAGATTTACCATGAAGAAAAAGGAGCTTTTTAGGTAACAAACATCAAAAGCATACACAGGTTTAGAAATGCTGTGCACACTTAGCACACTTCAGAAAGTATAAAGATGTACTGTGGGAACATCTAGTAAAAATAACACTAGCATAAGGTATTCTCCTACTGCCAGATCTGCTAAGCAAATAGGAACTTCATTTTGCAGCAGCTGCAGCATCCAAGTGGTCTACAAATGTGCCATATGGTCTGCAATACATAGATTGGTGCTCTAATACTATGGCTGCCCCCCACTGTACCCAAGTATGTAGGACATATGCTACACTCCATTACTTAATTGTGCGTTACCTTGCATCTGTAGGCATTCATTTACAAATTTCTGATACTTTTTCCTCAATTTAAAGGATTAAATTTTCTGAATTTTCTGTGGAAACACATTTGGATTCCAGTTGAACATTGCAATGACTCAAATCTTGGTTGCACGTCCCGTGCTATTTTTATTGAATTAGGCATGTGAATCCATGAGCAGGTTTCTTTGCTTTGGCTGTTATGTCATGCTAGGATCTGTTTCAGGGTGGAGTAGGAATGTCTCAGTGGAATTAAGAGATGTTTTCAAGGGGATTATACTTACATCAAATACAAGAAAAAGTGAAACAGTAGAACACTGAAGAAATTCAACTTGCAAGTTAATAGGCAATACTTAAATTTGGGTAGTTTCTACATCAGGCTAATCTTTATTAGGATACCATTGATATTCACATAATAAAAAATGATTTAGTGAGAAGGTCTTGAAATCAACAGAAGTAGAAAGGAAGAATTGCTTTCTGATTAAAGAATTCACAGTCCTCTATATTGTTCATAATTCTGCTGATTGGTGAATTCTTCATGTTGAGATTTTTTAGGGTAGCAGAATAATTGCAGCCAGGCCTAAATTTCTTAGATATTATCTTTTAGGTCTCAATGGATTTTTCATGATTATGTAATTGTCCATTCTTCCAAAACATGTTCCAGTAAAATGTTTGATTGTTTTTCAGTGTATTTTGGTCCCAAAGTTTTAAAATTTCAGGAGATATTGAAAACAATTTTGTTCTATATTCTGAAAAGTTTGATATTTTTAACGAATCCTTATTTAAATCCACAGAGTTAAAGTTCTTGAGGCTACGTAGTTCTTATTTTTATATATTTTGTGTACAGGAAAAGTCAGCTTGTGAGTTCCATAAGCTCCTGATGGACAATCACATTCAGTAGAGACTTTGTTGTGTCAGTGACTTCTAGTTCCCACTCTGATTGTACTGTCTCCTAGATGGCAAATGAATGGATTCAACAGAGAAAAACCTCTTTAAAATAGCTTATCTTTTAAAGTCTTTTATTATAGCAAAGTAATGGCTACATTAGCTTTCTCTAACATGTCTTTAAATATGAGAATATCAGTATAGCAATGTAAGAGTCCTCAAAATAGCTCCATCTGCTTTGGCATTAACTGCTACAGAAAACCCCATCTGGAATAAAAGCCCATCCTTCCTCTCTCTCATCCACATTTTTACAGGGTTCATGACAAAGATTTATGTCCCTTTTGCATTGCAGCATGCTATCATGCAATATGATGACATTGACATAATCTAGCACATAAAAGGTAATAATGGATAATAGTATGAACAAATTTACACCTAAATCTACTACCACCTCACATATTGATCTTAATTAATGGACCCTATTAAAGTATTTTCTTATACATAGCTTGCTGCCTCTTTAATTGTTGGAGAAGTAACCTGTAGATTTGTAGAGGACTAGATGTACTCTGAAGGAAATTTTCACTCTTTTTATGTCTATCCTAAACCAAAGCTGTTCTTTGGAAATGTGCATGGGGAGGACAAACTTATGTCAGAATTAGAGCACTGGCCTTTGCTTTAACCATATCCATTAAGCATATATTTATAGGCCTATGAAATTACCTTATCAAGCATGTGACCAAAAGTAAAGAAAATGAGAGTGTTTGGTATTGACAAACAAATTACTTTGGCCTATAATAGAGTAATTTGACTTGAGGTCATCTAGACAATTAGGAACAGGAGGTAGGAGTTCTAGTTTGTTCTTCCATTATTAGACTTCTTTTTAGCTGTGCATAACTTCCCAAGATTCAACAGGACTCATTTTCTAGATGATGAAGAAAATGAGGGGCAGCTACACAGTAATATAGCATCATTTGGCAGTGCATGCTATCCTATGGAGACAACATAATTCATACCTTAGAAAGCTTGTACTGTCTGATCATCAATACGATTCCTTCGGTTATGATTACTTGAGGGTCATGAGGTTGGACAGCTCACTCATTTTTGTCTTGAATCTCTTAGCATGATTTTAGGTTTTGTTTTGGTGGTTTTTTTATTTTTAATGGAAGCTTTTGTATTTGGGCATTTATTTGCCTGTCTGTCTCATGCCTCAATTAAGTTGAAATACAGTTCTTGCACTGGTGTTTCCAATTGGAAGTTTTACAGGGACCATGATGACAGAAAGCTTAGTTCTCATTAGGAATTACAGTGGCTCAGCAGCACAGGTCATTTGAGGATGCTGATGCAGAAACATGGGATTAAATCAATTTTATATTTCCCCTTAATATCCTATCAGAATAATCTTCTTATCCCATATCATTAAATCACGTAAGAACTTAAGATGACAGCTAAACACAATTAGAATTTCCTAGAGGATATAGCAGGGCACTGGAATATGGCTTCAAATACATATACAGGAAACACATTTCTCTTTGGGAGGATTCTTTTCTCCAAGTGTCCTGCAGGGATTAAGCAATTCAGAGGAGAAAGCCCTTGGTGTAACTCCCTGTGCAACCAGGAGTGTTACTAGGTGGTCTAGGATAATTCAAAGCAGTCATTATGGCTGAGGCCACAACTTTGAAATATTATGGACTTGACATTTAAAATTTGGGAAGAGATCATTTTCTAACACTATTAAAACTGACTTCATATAGAATATGTGACTAATGGAAGAGGGAGGAACCTCTTGGCTCTTCCAGTCCTCTCCTATTTTTAGTGTGCACTGCCCTTTACTGTACTTTGATTAGCCATTTTTTGAAAGAAGGGACTGAAACTTTCTCCTATCCACCAAAATAAACATTATTTTTAGGGTGTAGAGTTCTGTTAAAAACGTGATCCTCACAGACATCATTAGGCTTAACAAGGTCAATTCCATGTTTAATTGTAAAGGTTGTTCAATTAGCAGTCAGGAATATATCTGGGCCACCACCAAAGAGATAACAAGTATTTTAGTGTTTTGGTTCTTATTTTTCAAACCGTGTTTCCTTTACTAACAGGTTTAAAGCATAGCATTACATTCATCCTCCATTTGCTGAATAATGCAAATGTATAGGACTGTTATCCTAACTAAATGAAAAGTATAGGTATGCTGGGCGCATGTTCGTGGTGATACCCATTTCACATCTTAAAGATTAAGCAAGCATTGATTCTTGTTGGTATAATATATTTTTTATTCAATTGATGGCTGTCAATAAAAATATTTAAAGTAATTTAAACTTTCCAAGCAATCTTCAATAATGGGAAATGAGTTCCAGAGAAAAGTTAAGGACAAATAATTTAAGTAGAAAGAAAAAATTCCTCAGTAAACAGGTTGTTTACTGTTTTAAGTTTACCACAACCTTAATCCATTTGTTGTTCTGCTAATTTATGTGTAATCTCCCCCTGCCACTAGATTCTTTTCTGTCAGGGTCAAGTCCAATAAAACCCGTGCATCTCTTCATCTTAGATGAGATGAAGCTAAGACAAAAAACTTCTTTCTGAAGACCCCCTTTGCTCAGCTGCCACCTAATGATGGAGGCATAATTCACTCAAGGTCTCACTGGAAGACTTTCCTTAAGAAATTATTTTATAGAGTTCTTGTGTGACTAATATATTTCAGAACCCACCAGCTAATGAGGATTCATTCAGTTGCCTCCTCAATCCCATTTCACCCAGGAGAGTACCAAAGCATCAGGCAGTCTCTTAACTCAGAGGAGGCTAGGAGGAATGTGACTTGTTCTCTCAGGACTCTGAGCTTTCTGTAAGGATTCTGGGTTCTATTCAGGGACCTCAGCTGTATTTTATGCAATGCCTGTTTAAAGGAATTACTCAGCAAATTCTCTGCTGATTTGAATTTATTCTGCTTTCATTTTTTTTCCATATGATAGGGAAGCACAGTCTTAATATTAGCTAAGCAGAAATTATGTCAGTCTTGGAGCTCATAAAAAGAGTATTTGTGGGCCAAAATTTTCAAGACAGCTTACTTGAAAGACTGAGAATTTAACAGAGAATTAACTTTTTTTAAAATTTTCATTTCTATTCTTTCTCTTTATAAATTTCAAAAAGGATAGTGTGCTTATTTAGATTTCATTAGAATTTATTGCTGGCCTATGATTTGCTTGATCTGCAGTCATGGATGATCCAAATGTCTCAACATAGAAGATTTAGCTAGCCAGCAAAATGGAACTTGTGGGATATGTGAAATATTGAGGAGCCAGTTGAATAATTTAGCCACAGAATGTCCCCATTACTGAAATTTGACAGGGACTCAGGTTCTTATGAGCTCTGCAGCCACCACAGGTCCACACCTACCATCCCTTACAATGACAGAGCCTATATTTGAAGCCTGTTTTTACAGTTGAAAGCTCTCTTTCAACTGCAAAGAAAACCTGTACAGTACACAGAGACTGTGCCATTAGGAGATTACTCATTCCTTCAAAGGCAGAAACCACTTTTCTCTCTCAGCCTCCTGCAGCCCTGAGTCAGGGGAGTGAGGATGAAGTGTGTTTGTAATGAACCTCTCTCCCCGGGCAGTCCTGCTGCTCATCCGTCACCTCTGATGACAAGTCCTTAGCGCTGTGTCCACCAGAAGGTAAATCCATCCTCATCAGCCAGCGCTGAACGCTGCCCCCAGCCCGGGGGATGCTGCCCGGGCACGCCAGCCGCTTCTTCTGCCTTTTCCCCTGGTTTATCAAGAGATGGCAGCAGAAAGCCATTTAACCTTTGATCTCAGTCCTCGGGGCCTCTGTCACAGGCTCCTGGCAGCTCTGCCCACCCAGCCAGGGTCCCTGCCGGTTCCGCACAGCCGGGACCAGGCACCACATCCACGAGAGGGAAGTGGCAGCTGTGCATGATAACACATCCCGAAATCTGACCACAGGAGGAGCCAGAGCTGTCCAGTGCCATCGATCCGGTATGGATGGGGCTTCCCCTGAGACAGGAAAAGGCGTGTAGGAAGGGGCTGGGCATTAGGTGAAGAGGAATATTTCTGAAAATGAAGAGAAACTAAATAAACACATGGAAAACCACACCTCCCACCCCCCACGCTCCCCCCCCCCCACCCCCCCCCCCCCCCCCCCCCCCCCCCCCCCCCCCCGAAAAAAAAAAAAAAAAAAAAAAAAAAAAAGAAGTCAGGTGAAGAGTAAATTCTTTTAAATTATGTATACCTTCACTTTGGGTTCATGGTTGGTGGGATTTCCCCTTTTAAAAAAAGGACATAAAATATTCAAAATATGCATGTTGCTATCATAATGCTATGTCCAAGGTGAACAGAAATGAACTTTCTGATTCATTATGACAAGCTGACAATTCATTTTCTACAGTGACATTTGTAAGAGCAAAAAATTGGTAGCATAACATGTCAATAAAGACAGTTAGGAAAAATATTTTAAAATTAGACATGATCAGAAATATAACACCAGGCTCTACTTCAAAATTTTGTTGTTAGCTTTCTTGCTTAAGAAAGGAACAATTGTCAAAGTAATTGGATTTAAACTGGATTTTAAAAAAAATTACAGTGGTCACTAATGAATTAATCACTTCATTATAAAGTCTTTCAGGATGCTTTCAGAAACTGGTTTCAGATAAAGAAAAAATCAGCTGCATTTCAAGTCAAGGCAAATTCTGGGGCTTTCAGAATTGCTGCTTGCTTTTCAGTGTCACTGAGGAGCTGTCACCAGCTGCTCCATCCTTTTTCAGTTGGAGACAGAGAAAATAGGAAATGTACATGGATGGAAATTTGGAGTTTAAGAGGATGGAAAGAGCAATATACCATGAAAGATGGATCAACCTTCATTCCACTTCTTCCTGTCCTATGGCACTGTAATTGCATTTATACCAATATTGGCCAAATTCCATTTTACTGTCTAGAAATATGAATGGTGATTTTTTTTCTGCTGGTAAAATAGAGTCCCTCCACAATGGTTAGTTTCAGCTTACCCAAAATTAGAATTTGGTCTCAGTAGTAACAGCAAGCAACAAATTAATGAACTTTTTTTTTAATATATGGAAACTTACGCTGTGATTGGTAGTTTTATCAAATGTTTTTGTTGGTCATTTTCTGTTACAATACAAAGAATAATTCTGGATCAATAAAATTTGATGTAATTAAAGAATTGTTTGTAAATTAACATCAAGAAATGTGACTGGAATTGATTGTCTTAACTTTCTTATACTTACTCTCACTTTTAAATTTCTTAAATCAGCTCTAATATCAATCAGTAAGATTGGATTAAGAAGACCTAATGAAAATAAATTAGCAACAGGACAAGTGAGTAAACACCCCACCAAAAAGCATAGACTCTATAAGAGGATTGCTTCCTGAGGTATGTCTGACATTTAGTGAAAATTATATTATCCTTTTAATTTAATAAATGACATAATGTTTTCTCTTTCTGCCTGGATGCTAGAAATCTAACAGCTATCTGTAGAAGATGTATGTGTGAGCTCTGCTGCTTTGGGTCAGTCTCCATGTTTATCTCAGAGCATTCACCAATGATATATTTAATTAGCTGAAGCACTCTTAAATGCTTTATGTCATGACATCACTAATGAAATCACCTCTGGAGGAAATGCAAGCTTGACTTCAGAGCTCAAATGCCTGACCTCATAGGGTTTTGACCATCAAGAGGATTCCAAGGCTTCCAGTGACAACAAATACAGGCAGTAAAGGATATAATTTTGTGAAAAAGACATCACAGGAAAATTAGCTTTCCATTGTATCCTTTTTCAGTCTGCATTTTTTACAGCACTCACTAAGGAATGGCAGCCAGCTGAATGATGCTGTATCATTGCATTAAAATTCCAGCCACCATGCCACAATCCTACTAGCTATGTGTAGAAACTGCAAAATCTCTCTTTTATCACCTAGATACCCCTCAATTGAAGAGTAGGAGTCAACTATTAATAGGTCAATAAGGAGTTTGGAGCAAAGCATTTGGCAGCTTGCATATAATTTCATAATTTGCCAGACAATTAAAAAATTAGTAGCAGCCCAAGTTATATTGCAACTATACTAAAAAATGACAGAAAATTAGCAGCTGATTCCTAGATTATAAATTCATTCTTCTCTCAACCAACTATCATCTTTACTGCTGCTGAGCTTTATTACACAGATATAGTGACTGCACTTCTGAGTGCAAAGATGCCATTATCAAGTATCATCTGGAAATTTGGAATTCAGACCATTCAACAACTGATATTATGCTTGCAAATAGGTATGTCTTAAGAAATGTGGTGTAATGGTGATTTGCAGGGAAGTTAGTTGTTTATTCTTGTGGTAAAAAAATAAGGTACAGAAAATATTTGGTTTTAGTAAGATGGGAAGACCTAAAGTTTAATGAAAGTACTGTACTGTATTTGTATTTTTTTAGGCTATGATGTGTTCTTTGTGACTTCAGAAATTGCAAAATATATTATGTGAGTGGCAGAACATGAGAGGAAATTTTGACAATGCATGCAATCGTGTATTTCATACTATACTATCAATACAAAATTGTGAACAAATATTTGATGAGCTAATCATATGGGAACATATACTATGCTTGCCTATGTGGTAACTATAGGATGTCAGCAGCGCTGACATAATTTTAAGATAAAACATCAGAATATTGTAAAAATTTTTTTAAAAATCAGATTTCTCTGAATTCATCCAATGAATTTGTTAACTTTACAATATTTGTGTAACAGTTTTTTCTGGAGTAGTGTCCTGGTTTAGGGCAAGTTTGGGAGAAACTTCCCAAAGGGGTCCCTTCAGAGAGCAAACCCACACAGCCTCTTCCCCCCCACCACCAGCTCAGGAAGGACTCCTCGGAGAGAAGTGGAAAGAACCTGCTTATTTAACAGACAGAGCACCCCCCAACACACAAAATGAACAATACTGGATGATGAAACTCTTTCACCATTCTGACAAGATAACAAATTCAGTCTCTCTCTGGGGAGTGGTCACTCTGTTGTTGGTCTCTCCGGCACTGGGCAGGCTGCTGCAGGCCACAGAGTGCAGACTCTCTGTGTTCCCAGGCCTCAGTCCAGAGCAGGTTTGAATGATTCCACGAAAAGGGAGAAGGAAAAAGAAAACAGTCCGGGGAAAATTCAGACTGCCTAGCTAAACTAACTAACAAGCTGAAGCAAAAGCAAGAGCAAGCAAGAAAAGCCAGCAAGCAAAAGCAAAAGCAGCAGCAAAAGCTGCACTATCTGTCTGCGTCCCTCTGACTATTATCAGAAATCTAATCTGATGGTAACAAAACCAAAACAAAACTTTCCCAAGCCAGACTTGAAGAACATATCCAGCCTAAACAGAACAGACAATTGGGGATATAAACCTCATCACCCCAGGACAAGTAGTTGCTATTTAATTTCAAGGAGAAATGGTGTGTGGTACCATTATGCGATTGTGGTGGTCCTGAGGTGCTACTGCCTTGTGATTCTGGACACTACTACAGCTCCTGGTGTCTCTCTTATCTGCTACCAATTCAAGCCAGGACTGAGAAGAGGCTTCAGCTTAGTTTCTACAGCATACAGCAATACAGTGCCAGGTTGGCCCTTCTCTCTAAAGACAAGGATTTTTGTGTATCCCTGTGGATGTGCAGTTTCCCACCAGAGCTTTACCAAATTGAGAATTAGAGCAGCAGCGGATTTTTTTATCGCATGTCTGGACTTGGAGGAATCCTTTCTTTGCTGAGAACAGCAACAGCTCCCATCAGATAAGTCTTGCGCTACTTCCACCCTTGCCAAAGTTATTTGACTCCTGGTGCTCTGTAGTGTGTATCAACTGCCAGCTTTTAGTGTGTTTTATTGAGGGAGAAGATAATTTCCACTCTTCTTGCTGCCCAGCAGAAAAGGATTCAGGATTCATTAGGTCAGAAAGAGAAAATAAGATTCATTATGTTAGAAAAGGGAAATAAAATGGTGACTTAGGACATTTGAAATTCTCATATTCCATGTTTTAAAGACTGGGAAAAATACCTAATGTTTGAAGATTAACACCTTGCTTTGTTTTCATGAACTGTGAAACAATGTCAAGAGGTAGAGCTGATGGCATTTTCCTATGCCCCCAGATGCCTCTGTAAACAGGTGGGTAAGAGTTGTTCCTTGCAGATATGGCTCTAAAAGCAATCAAGGGGAGAAAGAAACTGAATATAAGATTTTCTGACAGAAGAACACCGAAGGTGACAGCAGATGGTAGGAGGTTGCCTGTTCCCTGTGACATAATCTTGTATCTAACCATTTCTTATTTATTGGTAGACTCTCAGAGGCAGTCTATGGAGGCTGAAGTTCATTTCTGGTAATATCTAATACCAGTGGATTCAGCAACTGACCCTTTTGCAATGTCACTTGAAGGGTGCACTTGGAAAGTGCCCTATTCAGCACTTTTGTGACCAGCAGTATTTGAGCCCTTTCAGTAAGAACTCTAATGCCATGAAGTCTGGCTAATCTTTGGTCCCAAAACATTGCTTCTGTGGTGATGAATATCTTGTTTGGAAAGTGAATTGTTGTGCTGTGCTAACTGTAGCCAGCTGCCAGACATCCACACTGCCTTAACTCCTCCTCCTCAGCAAGATGGGGGAGTAAATGAGACCAAAAAAATCACACACCAATTACCATCATGAGCAAAAACATCTCAACTTGAGGAACATTAATTTAGTATATTGCCACTTAATAATAGACTAAGATATTGGGAAAAAAAATTCCCCCCACTGCCTTATTCCCAGGCTCAATTTCATTTTCAGCTCTTCTACTTTCTCCTCTCTGAGTGGCTCAGGAATGAGCACTGTAGTCAGTTCATAATGCTTTATCTCTGCTGCTCCTTACTCTTCACACTCTTCTCCTGCTTCAGTGTGAGGTCTCACCCACACTGAATACAGCCCTTGACAAACTTCTCTGATATTTTCCAAAAGCTTCACTTCTTCAAGAACTGCTCTAGCACAGGCCCTCTCCACAGGGTGCTTCAGGAACAGCCTGTTCCAGCAGGTCACCCATGGACTGCAGCTCCCACCAGGACAATTCTCTGGCTCCTGTCCACAGGCTGCAGCTTCCTGAAGGGCATGTCCTACTCCAGCACGCAATTCTCCAGGGCCTGCAGTGTGGGTATCTTCTCCACTGTAGTCATCTAGGATGCAGGGAGACACCAACAAGGTCTTCTCCACAGGCCGCAGTGGAACACGTGTTTCTGTGCTGTAGCACCTCCCTCATTCCTTCTTCACTGCCCTAAATGTCTACAGGGCTGTTTCTCCTGCAGCTACTCTCCAGAATTTTTGCCCTTTCTTAGGTATGCTATCACAGAAGTGCTACCGCCAAGTGACTCAGCTTTGACCAGCAGTGGCTCTGTCTTGGAACCAGCTGAAATTGTTGATGTCTGATAAGAAGGCAGCCCTTGAGCTCTTCTACAGACGCTACCCCTGCAGCTGTCCCCTGCTACAAAAACTTTGCCATGCAAACTTGAAACATTGGCCCCAATGCTCTGCAATTGCAAAACTGGGTCCTTGGAACTGCAAAGGGTCAAACTTTCTCTCACAACCTGTTACTCTTCTTGCCTGAACCAGTACTTCTGAACAAAAGCCCAGGATCTTCATGTACCTATACAGTCTTTACTATGACTCTCTCCATTTCTTTTTCCAGTTCCTGTCCTAAAACTGTTCCATCAGTTGGCTTATTTCTTCAGAAAGTCCCAAAAGCCAAAGTTTGTTCAATCTGGGAAAATATTCTAGGAAAGCACCACTATCAGTGGTGGCCATCTTCCAATGCCTCCCCTAAGCAGCACCTACAGCTGCTGTAGGAGAGTTTGGAATAGATATACTTTGAAAACACCCAGATTTCTATCTTTCCTCAGTTAGGAGGGGCTTTTTCTTACAAAAATCTGTAGGCTTCTTTTATCTGATCTATTTTTTCCCATCTGACTTCAGCTCATAGAAATACACATGATGTAATTTTGGGCTAGCTAGCTTGGATGCCGCTAGTCATAGAGATGTAATAGCAGCATGTGTACATGTGAAGTTGTGAGTGGCTGACCCAGAGTGAGCTGTGTTTATACTGATCACTCTCGTTATCTGTCATCAGCCTGCATGAGTCTGTCTGAGCTGCTGTCTGCTTAAAGTTAACCAAACCCACTTTGTTTTTTCTATCCTGCATTTTTCTAAAGCATCTTTTTACTTCTTCAATCTTTATTTTCTTGAAGGGTGAAAATAGGTATCATTTTTGAAGGTAAGATGCACACTCTACAGTCAGATCTCTTCAGTTCTTAATTTTTGATATCAGCCTGTGATAGTCTTGCCTTCTTAATGCAAGATAAACAAGGTAGAAAACAGGAAGAGAGAGTTATATGACTTCAGGGAACAACACCAGAGCTCAAATTGGCAGTCACAAGCCACAGTGACACATTCTGAATTATCATAACATCTATTTAAATGGATTAATTTAACCCAATTTCTGTCTTATGGGAAGATGCATATTCAGGAATAGTATTTGAAGATAATAACAGAAATTCTTCCCACTTTATATTGAAGAAGCTATGCTAGCAGAATTAATTTGAAAAATATGTTGTGGTAAAGACAAATAACCTATGCAAAATTTATTAGAAAATACATGTTTTAAACATTGAACCTGCCACAATTTTTTTTTTTTGTTTTCTCCATTCATATATACATAATGAAAAACTGAAAGAACTTAAGTAAAACTGTACATTAATTGAAAACAGATTACTTACGAGTCCAAGTGCTGCAGGTCCCTCAAAATAAAATTTTCTATATGAAATTTTGGGAAGTGAACTTTTGTTTCTTTGAAACAGTGTTGAAAGCTAGAGGCAAAATCAGTTTTCAATACTGTTTTTTCTTAGTGAATAAAGAGTGAAATAGGTACCATAGGGACCTATAAAATACATCATGCTCTTCCTTTATGTCATCGAAAATTTGCCAGCCTGAAAAAGAAAGCTGATATTTTATCAAAACCAAAACACACCCCTACTGAAATGAAAGAAAGCAAATTAATAATATAAAATTGACAAAAGATATACTAGCTTTTGATTTCTGATCCTATTCACATCTACGTACCAATGAATCCCCTTTTCAAAGATTTTAATAACTTCAGTGATGAAACTAGTTCAGTTTCTTGAAGTAGCTATGGAATAAGTATAACCCCAAGTGAAACATTTTAAGGAAAATGAACTTTTTGTTAATGGGCAGAGTTGGCTTAGTTCTGAGATGGAGTAATTTATAAAATTGCATGGTTGAGTGTAAGAGTGATGGAATACAAAAGACTACCTTCTCCTTTTTCTTTACTTCCTTTTATTCTGCAGCAATTTTTGTTCAAGATGCTTTCTCCTTTCACTGAGAGAATTTCTGGGTTCCCTGTCAGGGAATGATTGCCCCAGGTCACTCCTGAAAGTGCTCACAAGAAATGTGTGGGAGGCAGTACCTCCTTCAATCCGGAAAAACCGAAAACCTAAACAGTTAGGATAGCAGCAGTTCTCCTCATGATGAAGTAGGACAAAGCTGGGCAGGTCTTCTTCCTGGCCTACTTCAGAATATGGTGTAACCAGGCATTTTTAGGGGATCAGATCCATTACCTGGGCCCTGGAATACAGAGTTTACAAGCTGTGTGCAAAATAAGGAGAGAACTTGCCAGCTGTGACCTTTTCAACACACCCTCCTCCTGTTCCTCGACCCCTGCAAATTTTGTGTTTGAGTAAAGAGGGTTTGAATATAGGATGAGAAAAAAGTCTACTAGCCCAGTAGAAACATTAACAAGTCAAAATTTAGGGGCAGTGGTAGGTTTCAACCTGGAATAAAGTAGGATAATTGGACAGTGGAGGCATTCAGTTGTCTGTGTTGCCAGGGCTAGGTTGGAGCAGCACAGTTCTGTAACTTTGACTTGGTTTCACTGAGAAAATTGACTTAAATGTATGTGCTAAAACTCTGCAAGAAAAGATTCACATAGAAGTTAATTTTTTGCAACTGCAGTAGTTAGCAGGAAGTGTCTAGATGAGGAAAACACTTCCTTGAAGTACACCAGATTTCAGGAATGGAGTATCTAATAAAATCCTCGAAGGAAAAGTAAAACCCCACAGCCTCCATTGGTAGTCAGCTGAACCAGAATAAAATTATTTTGAGGAGAACAATTGGATTTGAGGCAGTATTTTGAATGTATGTGTCCTACAGTTTTCTTACTACAATAATATTCATAATAGCGGTGCAGGAGATCCTAAGGCCTTGTCCTTCCACTCTATTCACGCTTTGAATTCTTGGAAAATAACTCATGTAGTGAGCTATGTGGGTGGGAAATATCTTGTCTGTGAACACCATCACAGAGTAGGTGTGAGATGGGACCCTGAACGCAACAGCATCAGGATTTGTTGCATTATTTACAGAAAATATTTAATCTGCAGTCCTTTACAAGTTGGAAGGTCCGTGTGCCCAGGTATTCGATTTCATCCAACTCAAATTAAGTTGCTGTTCTGTAGGAAGAAACACTCAAAAACATTTTTGTCTCAAAATAAAAATTAGCTTGGTGAGCAGACATCATGATTTTACTTGGAAATAAATTGTATGGAATGATTACCTTAATTACTGGTATCATTATTTCCAAAATTAAGAACTAAATAAAATGATTTCTTTTTAATAGAATTAAAATTTTCTGGAGGAATAATCTTTTCCACTTTCAAAGAAAATCCTCTTGATGGAAGCACTTTATATAAAGTATGTAAATGCTTTTCTCAAGGACTGTTTTTTTTTCCTGTCCAGAAAACCTGAGAGAAGGATTGTCAACCTTTGAGCATAGCACAATTCTCTTGTATTTTCCCAGACAGAAAATTACTCTTAACAATTTGTTTTACCTCCATTTTTCCAGAGCTTTTCTGGATCAGGTACTTTGAGAATAATGCTCTGAAATTAGAGTTTTGTTTGTTATGATGACTTGATCTGATCTTAGCCATGTCACTAGGAAAATATTAGAAAAATATCACTAGTCAACAGAAAAGAATACTCTTACAGAAGAGCCTCCTTTGGGAATATGTGATGAGCTCACTAGAACCAGGAATAATAAGGCTATGGAAAAAAAAAAAACCTTTATTCAAAAGAGAAACTGCTAAAGTCACTAAATTATTGCAAACGTAGGAGGTGATTACAGCTCAGCTGTAGAAACCTGCATGCCCTTATATCACATACACAAATAAAACACCTAGTGAAGGCAGTGCAGATGAGTTGCTGTACTGTCAGTCTGAAGTAAAAGTTGTGAAGACAGGCACAGACTGACCAGAGAGATGTTGAGGAGAAGCCTCCTGAAGAGATGGGTCTTCTGGAGCATTAGAGTCTCAGGCTGAGCTACATATTCCTACAGCTAAAGAAAGATCTGTCTCTTGTGTACACAGGTCTGACTCCAAATCACATAGCAAACACTGTACTTCAGGGATTACCTCAGCATAGCACATCTTACTTTTTGTTTGAAACTGGTAACAGTAGAAGGATTCTATTTATCTTATAGAGGCTGTTAACACAATAGGTCAGTGATTTCCTACAATGAACAGAAAGATGTATTTTTTACACATATACCATGCACAGAAAAAACTTGCTTTTACCACCAACATATGAGTAGGGTCCTGACATGTTACATAGAAGTGCAAAAAGGAATATTATATTTAAAGAAATCATGAATTCAAGTCTGGAAAAGAGGATTATGTATTTATACTGGTTATTAGATGTAGAAATTCTTAACAGCCATATACCAGCTTTGCCAATGTAGTTTCAGAGCAAACAAAAATAGATTGCCATAATAGAATAAGTCTTTGAGTCTTAATGAAGACTTTATAACCTTCTCTATCATAAAATTAATAAATACTTTTTACAACTATAATGCAACTTTGACTAAAACAAAATTAACAAATATCTATTAAAAATATGAACTGAATTAAAATTTTACCTTGAGTTACTGTTACAAAATCATTCAAAGGCCAATAAAGTAATTTATTTGGCTCCCATTTATGATGATTCAGTTCTTTGTCCAGAATAACTTACATGTATTTCATGCCTTAAGACTTACAATGCCTACAATTATATATACAAAATTGTTTACATACACAACTTAAATGTTTGTATAGAACTGTTTTAGCTGTCCTCTGCCTGTCAGAAATACAGTAGCAAAGTACTACAAGTGTGGTATTCTGTATTCATGTATAACTCTTTTATCTCCAAAATTATAAACATGTAATAATGTTTCTCTGCTGTTCCAACAGGCAGACTCTCTGACACTACAGAGAAAGCCCTCTGTAGTGTGCACCTGAAAAATTAGAGAAAAGCCACAGATGTTGTTATTTTGTTTCAGTCTGACCATAATTCTCTTTTTGGTACTCTATTTGGTCTGCAGGTAGGTCATTTTGTCTATCTTCCTCAGCTCCAGAAAAACAGACTCACGTTACAGCCTTTCCTTGCTTGCATGGTTGTGTAGAGAAGTGTAACAGCATATGGTGTGGGAAAAGGCAAAAGAAGTGAAGGATAAGATTGATTTTCAAAAGGCAATCTGTCTGAGACCTCCAAGACAGACAAATTGGTTTCCCCAGAGTCTGAACTCTGTGAAATGTTAAGATAAAAATGTTGGAAAGCACTGGAGCATAAATGCTCTTCTGATCTTAGGCTATATAGTTATGATCCAGACCATCTGCTGGGAGCCTTACATTAAAAAAAAAAAAAAAAAAAAATTAAAAAATAAATTTAAAAAAGAGGTTTCAAAGAGCCCTGAATTCTTCAGATGTCATTGTAAAGATGGATACTAATGATCAATTTTATTTTCCATACTTGAAAGGCTAGTTGATAGTAAGTAATGGCCAACTGGTTTTGTATGCTAATGAGACATAAGGAGTATCCAATACTTGGGACAGTGACTTATATTTTAATAGTTGACTGGCAAAACTTAGTTCTGGCCAAATCTGTATCCTGTTTCTTTGCTGCATTGAATTGCATCAGACTTTGCTGAGTTACTGTCATTTTAATACTTTTAGTTTCAAAGCCACTAATGTTTTAATCGAGTTACCAGCAAATCCTCTGACCTGCCTGATATTAATTCAGGAGAACAACAAAGCATTTGTGCATGGTAATTTCACATGTAAATGTTACTATAGATTATGGTATCAGCAAGAATAATTTTTTTATATCACTTCAGCTCACAAGATGAAGATAGGTTCAAAAGTCTGATGCATACAGTATATCAGTTTATGTGCTGTTATTGTAACAGTTTTATGGTAATATTCAAATAACTGGATTTATAGGTCACAATTTGAGAATTGGGTGCTTTGATACTGTCTGACATCTCATCTGGAGGACCAAGTTCCTCACTAAATCTTTAGAAATCTTTTAGCAATCTGCAAAATGAACTTTTCAACATCAACTCAAATAGTTTTTCTAGTTCAGAGGTAAATTTGTGATTAGCATGGATTCTGATTCCATCTAATGAAATATTAAATATTTTAAAAATATCTAAGTTAAATTTGAGACTTCTTTGAAGAATTATTTTTATGATGTTCCTGTATCTCTTACCCTAGTTTCCTTTGGTTTTTGCTTCCCAGTTATAGTTTTGAATTGCTTAAAATAAATGCAGGTCAGAAGTTTGATAAGCTGTTATTATACTGCAGCATTGATTGCTAGTGATAATCTCAGTGGTTTTAAAGTGGCTTCTAATTCATGTGGTATCTATTTTGATTAGACGCTTGGGGACAATACAGGATAAAGGAGAAAAATAAATATGTAATAAAAGTTTGAAAACACAATCCTCTTAAATGTAGATCCACCAAAATGAGCATTACTTCTTCATATTCTTTGCTGTACGTTGGAATCTCTGTTCAGTAAACCCTTGTTGAAGAATTGTGAAAGGCTTGACAGATGAATTGCTGAGGTAATTACTTAGTTCCTTTCCATCTCACTAGCTTTTTGTCTGATAAATGAAGGCTTAAATTCTGGTTTCAACAATTCTAATCTCAGTAGCACAGTCAATTACAGTAAAATGCCTATATATTTTTTCCAGAGTCTGGCCAATTTAAGATTCCTTCCTTCCAGTTGTTTATTGCTTTGGTCAAGAAATAACATATCTATGATAAATTTGTCCAGTCACAAATGAAAAGGAAATGAAACTTTCAGTGACAGGTGCATCTTTAGCTGATGCTGTTACCATCTGCCAAATAGTACCTAAATTCTGTTTTTAGGTAACAAATAAGTGTAAAATGAAAGCTAAGAGAGAAAATTACTGGTTTGTATAAATATCTCACAAATAAAAATAAGGAGAGAGAAGAGCCTCTTCCAGGAGAAAAAATTGACAGTGTTGTCACAAGAACACGTGTTTTTAGAAATTTCAGGAAAAAATATTATACATGCCAATGTAATGCTTTCTGAGTATATTATAGCATTTCTTTTGCCAGTGTAACTTTCATAATTGCAATAGTTAGAGTGTTTTAAGCTTCTAACATCATTATTTTTGACACTATTCTGTTATGGTATTCCTAGCTAACTATTACAGTTAGCTGCAGTCAGTATTCATTCTGTATGAACTAAGGCTACATTAAAGTCTCATATAGTAGGAATTTTACTGTCAGATACTGATGAATGCTGATTGTCAAACATTTCATTAAATTCAATACATATCTCATGTAATGTGAATATAAATGTCATGACTAAATCTAAACTTTTCAGAAGTGTTTTATAACTCTCAGTAGTGCTCTTAATATTACATATCAGAATACCTGATATATAAAGGAATTAACAAATACATTATTTCCTGCACACGTTATTTCAGTGAAAGGTTTTCTTTTCTCCATTTAGTTCTTTGGAAATTAAAGGTCCATGAAAGCCCAGTTTAGCACATTAGCTAGTTTCCTGAAGTTAGATTATGAATTACTTTCTATCTTTGCAGGAAAGACATTCTTTCCATTCTTTACGATAGGCAAAGCACAGGTTTCAGTGTCAAGCTTGACATTCTTTTAGCCCTTTGACATGTTAAATAAAATAGAACTCAGACTGCAGTGGGTAAGGTTGTTTTTTTTTTTTAATTTCCATAAACAGAACTGGCTTATGTCTTACAGTCAAAATGATCCTGTCAAATCCATATGACTTTCTAAAGCTCAGATGTGATTGTTGCAAACAAAAATTTAAAACTGATACAGAATCATAAGGTGAGGCCTGGTGAGATCACTGTCAATGTTCACCTTTCATTTAATTTGTAATATTCAATGTGAAACACGATGTCAGTACATATATATCTAAGAGGAAACACCACATAATCAGTTAGAAAATAGGTAATTCTGGAGACATATACTCTTTGATCCACCATAATTATTTGAAGGAAGATCCCTGTCCCAACATTAATAAAAAAATGGGCATGCCTTGTATGTTTGTAATCATACATGGAGTAGTCTGTGTTAGGATTTGAGAGAAGAGAAAATAAAGAAAAACTGAGAGTTTTTCTCACATGCTCTTATAGCTTTTATATAAGCTAAGTACTCAAAATTTTAGACGTTAATTTATTGCTCCTTTCCTAAGGGCTTTTATGCCCTTTCTATTACCTAATTGTCTCTGTCTAATTTATTTGAGGCTAACACATTTATGTAGGGAAAAAAATAACTTCCAAATTCCTCCAGCTTCTCAGAAAGGTGATATTCAACTATGTTGCTGATCATTATTTGTATCCTTTTGCAGGTAGATGTTGTCTAGAAGAAATATTCTTGTACTCTTGTACACTGTACGTAGACAAAGAATGAAATGTTTAAAAAATCAGAATGTACTAGTGTTCCAAATGAAAATGAGGGAAAGCCACAGTACAATCTCTGTCATTACACTGAAGATTTTGTGTAGTTGGGACAATCATGTTCTCTGTTGTTTCTTTAAGAAGGTGGTTATTTTTAACTATTTAGCATTTTATTTCTTCACTTTCAAAACTGCCACATAAGAAATTTCATTTTAAAGCAGAATATTCACTTTGTTGATTTATTGTTAGTGATGTGGCTACTTTTTAATAATACATATTTACATGAGAGATGTGGAAAGAATTAGACTCCAAAAAATTCCATTATTATCTCTATTTTACAAATTATAAAAGTTTCAGAGCTTTGTATTTGTGATATTTTGAGTCCAGAAGGGAAAGTAAAAAATTTTGCCACATAAAATTTGTGAGCTGGTTTAATGCAGTGGAGGTAGCCATGAAAGGCCTAAAGGAATTTAAATGTGGGAGTACTTAAATTTTCAATTACACCTATAGAGCTTGCCAATTCCTTGTTGTAATTTTGCATTGACATATGGACAGTGTCAAAGTTGTCCCAAGGGTTTCTCCTAATATAGAACAAGTAAAAATGCCACTTTAACTTTTCTCATTCTCTGTTTAAGCAGAAAGTTACTTCCCTTTTTTTGCTGCTTGCATTTGAGACCAGGACCAAGTACCAGAACAGAGAGGGAGAACTGAGAGCAGGGAAAGTAATCTCAGGGATCTGGAATAATTCTGAAAAGTTTTCAAACTACTTCATTTTAGATTTTTAGGTCTGAAATCATTGCACATGTGTGTAACTGCATCATACTTTGTTTCACAGTCTTATGCCAGGTCTCACAGGAGGATTTTTTTACCTCTTGCTAGTGCCATAGCATCCATTTACAAGATTCTCTCACTTGCAAACTTGACTGCTGTTTGAGTGAAAAACATTAAGCCTACTCAGAGGCTTTTTCAATCTGTGAGACTTAATGACAGTTTTCCAATTCTTGACTATGTATTTTGTCTGAGAACAAATTTTAGACCAGGACCTATATTTTCAGTGTCCAGAACTCTTTTTACTTAGTGAAACCTGATTTTGAAAGTAATAAGAAGAAATAATAGTCCATTTCAAGCTGGTAAAAAGTTTCAATTTGGGTTCTGAAGGTGATTTCAGCATTTATAAATTTGGGGGCAGAGGGAGGGAAGAAAAAAAAAAAATCATTCTGATACCTCTAATAGAATTCTATGGATTTATGTGTTTAAAAAAAATAATAATTTCTATGTTCTCGATCGTCAAGCTAATCAGATAAGAAAAAAGACAGTTTCTGTCTTCATATAAATATCTTCAATGGTCACTTAAGCTGAGAGTCCTCCCTCTAGATTGTTGCCCTGTGAGTCATATCTAAATTCTTGGTCAGATTTCCTGACCAAGTTTGAATTTTGAGTTTTCCTGGTCTTTTGTAGCAGATCATCTTGGCATAATCCTGGGCTCAATAACTAAAACCAGTTAACTAAAAAGGAGAGTGAGATATTCAAAGAGTCTGATGTGGGTACACTTCTGGAGCTGGAGTGGAGCTCTGTGACACAGCCCTGCAATTCTGCCAGCCTTTTCTGGCCCCCCTGACTGCGCTGTGTGTTCCTGCTCAAACAGCACCTGCACACAGACACTTGTCCAAAAGCACTGAGGAACTCTGTACTGTGTGAAAATATGCCAACCTACCTGTTTCAGAAAGGTTTGATCCAGCCTGAAACATTACCTCATAAATTACACATTTTAAATAAAGCAGCAAAAATACAGGGGAAAATTAAAGTTTTGCTTCTGCTGATGCAGTTTAAAACAACAGTAAGATTTCACCACCATTAAATTTACTAAGACTTAGAAGAAATTGAATAGCCATTAGTTTAGTTAAAGAACCATAAAAACTTTCTGAGGCTAAATGTGAAGTGTTTAAATGAATGAATAGCAACTTTGCCACTTGAAGTCAGTATTACATTACTCCCTAAAATTTTGGTTTTGGGTCACAGATGGCCATGATATCAACTTTTGGATTTTCATGAATTTCTACTTTTTGAAGGGGAGATGTTGAAATGCATTCAAACCTACAAAGAAATTGCCTAAAAAGAGATTCAGCAACAATGTGAACCAAAAAGGCCAGGTATAACTGGTGGGCATTTCTGTATATTTATCTTTGAGAATCACTTTAACTGCTAAAGAGCAGAAATGCAGATTAAGAGATTTCAGAAAATTACTGAAAGTCTCGAAAATCTGATCACCCTACAGTGCCCGTATCCATTTCCAGGATAATAAATCCTTAAATGCAGTGAAAGTGATGCATTAGAGAGTGTCAAAATTATCATTTGTTCCAGACAAGCTGGTAGTGAGTATGCATATGCTATTAGTATGTGGTCTGGTATAATCTGTGAAAAATGACTTTGTGAGCACATTCACAAAGGAGTCCTTCCAGTAAAACATCTAAAAATGCTTTTTTTCCTCTCTTCTGTGGGTGACAAGGGCAAGTTTAGAATCATTAAAAAAAGACCAAGCAAGAAAAGTCTGATCATATTAGAAATAGTCCTAAGAGAAGATTCTCTTTTATTCTTAAGCAAGTTTTGCTATGTCCAAGAACGTTGTGTGAAGATATTGAGCATGTAGCCAAATTAACCCCAAATTTAATAGTATTAATAATAACTAATAATATAATAATATAGCACAATATACAATGCTAGATCAGAAAGCACAGATTTGTTTAACAGTGGATTAAATATCTTGAAGATTTTTTTTAAATTTACAGAAATATAAATATTATTACAACCCTTTTGTTATATTTCCACCCCTTTCTTATAGAGAAAGACATTATTAAAGCAAACTTAAAGCAATGGCTCAATTTAGCAGGGCATTCAGTTAGAAAACAGTAAGGTTTCTTTTGCAAGACCATCTATTTTACAAGTCCACTAAGGGAAAAAGAGGGAGGTAAAATGGTTAATGACAGACTTGGGCAAAACTGGTATTGTGAATGATTTATTTTCTGAAGACTGTGCTTTAAAGAGTACCAAAACTATTAGAAAATTAGAAGAATTGATATGTCCAAAAGAGAAAGACCAAAAATTTTTGAAAAGAGAAAAATTGAACCATTTAAATATAGTCTGTTTTAAATTTAGCCAAATACATTTTAAAAGATTACACAGGCAAAAACTTAAAACTTTGCTTTGGACTGACTAAAACACTTAACTGAAATCTTTTTTTTTTCCTGCCAGTGAGATATAAAAAAAATATTTTCTGTTTCAGCTTGATCAGAAATTCACTTTCTTATAATATTTTTTCATTTTAAATATGCATTTCCCCCTCATTCTTTTCACAAGGAAAATCACTTTGCCTGAGCTGATAACTCTGAACTCTTTAGATCTACTGTGTCCACTCTTGCAGCTGCACATGTAGGGCTGTTGACCCATGAGGAGGGGTTACATCAGAGATGGGTAAAAAACAGGATTGACCCCAGTTTTAACTTCAGCTGGGCTTGTTGGCACAGCTCTCTGTGTTAACATCATGGTATTAAGTATCAGGGGAAAATGAGGGAGGAAGAACCATTTTGGGGGAGACCAAAGCACCAGCACATATGTGCAGCAAGCAAGGAGGGTACAGGGATAAAGGGAGCAGCATCCAACACCAGTGAAATCTGCTAAGGAAGCAGTGCTTGGCCAGAGGTGCAACACAAGGCAGGCAGCAGAGACAGTAGCTCCAAAAATCTTGGGAGATGCTGATCTGCAGAAGCAGCTGGAGGTGAGACAACAGCTGCTCTGTGGCAGAGGGCACATATCCATCAAAACTAACAAGTTACAGAACTAATTAAATTCCCAGCTGCTTTTAGGCAAAGGAGTAACACCATTAATTAGGATGGCCTTTTTCCCATCTCCACTGGTCAGAGGACACTAGATTTTTGTTTTGCATTCAGACTGTACTATTAGAAACTATCTCTGCTACCTTATGAGAAGAAATGCCTTCAGAAAAGCATCTGTGTCCGATGTGATATATATTATTTATATTTGGAGGGTGTTCAGAACTTCCTATATACAAAGGATCTGGTCTCAGCAATTCCACATAAATCTCTCTGTGCCTTAGCAATATTATATTAGAAAAACAACCAACCAAACAACTCCCCTCCCCTCAACAAACCACAGGTGATCGGGAAAAATACAGATGATCCAGAGGAATTAGGAGGGTTGCTTTCTATTTGATTTTGAGTTACTGTTTTCCACACGGGCAAATGATGACAACTACAAGGTCACAATCTCACAGAGCAAAACGTAATAACTCTTTGGTTATAGAGTTCTACTGCTATTTGGTTGCTTGAATTTGACTTAAAGATAGTTGCATTTTTAGCTGCATAGTAGCACAATTTCAAGAGTGTTCACTGTGGGTGTTAGCAGCAGCCTAGTTGTTCAAGCAGTAATCTGTGAACAGGTTTGGAAGTCGTTTCCTTCTAACTCCAGCTACAGGCTAACATGGGAACAAAACCCAGTTCTTCAGCACATAGCTCTGGCAAGATCTATCAGAAGCAGAGCACAGATGATTATTCTCAGTTAGCTTTTTCCTCCTTGTGTTTTGCCGTTTCACTGTTCCTGGTCTGAGTTAGCCATGGATATGCCTGGAAAGGGTTCCTGGGGAAGCAGGCACCACCAGTGGCTGGTGCCCAATCCAGAGCAGGCAGCTTGTACACTCGTCCCTAGCAGAAACTTTCGTGTTGTGGAAGGCGGTAACCAATGCGTTTTGACAGGTACTTTAGCAGGTGGACAGTGCTAGAGAAAAAAGAATGTTTTTTTGACTGCTTTAATTGTTCCTATGGATGTTGAGATTTAAATGCTTCGCAGTTTCAGTTGGGTTTACACAACTTATGCTTCGTCTGAGCCCTTAATCAAACCAATGCACTGAGGTAGGTTTTGATCAAGTTTTATAAACACTTGTCTAACTTTAAAATACTGTACACTTTGGTTTTGTTCCTTTTTGAGCTGAGGGCTCTCAAGAATTCATTTTCCAAACTTTTGTATTAATTTTCTAATGTATCTTATTTGGCCTAAGCTAAGGACCGTTGCCTATGAACTACTCAGGGGATACACTCTGTATCCATGTATACCAAACTGCATTTAAATATTTAATATTGTGCAATAGCATAAATGTAATAATGTCTTTCCCTAAGAGGTTTATTCCATCAAAATTAACAAATAAAACCAATTTATGCAGGATACTTTGTTTCCCTATGCCAGAAATGTCAAATTTTTTTTAATTAAGAATCTTTACACTTCAGTCTAGTGATCTATAGCTGGCTTCTGTTCAAGATTTACAGTTCATGACAACACATGGTTTATTTTTCATAGATAATGCTAGTAGTACATCCATTAGTTTTATACAGAATTTAAATATCTATAATAGGCATAAGCCATGCTGAAATTTATCTGATATTCTCTTTGGAGTTGATGACTCTGTATTAGCCATGAATTTAGTCAGTTTCTTAATTAATCTTAACTTCTTGATCTCCATCACGTCTTCACTTTACCAGTCACATATGGTCTGTCAGCTCCTGAAAAGCTCTTTTGTTCATGATCAGTCACAACATGGTGATATAGCAGAACCAGAGGTTTAGAACAGAGGCAGCACACTTCAGGGACTTCCTGACTCCTGAAATTAATTTCTTTTTCTTCCCATGTATATTAAATAGTTTTACTTTAGTACATTATAGGCAGGCCACAAATCTCATCTTTTGTGGTGGGCCTGAAAGACAGGACTTTGAGAATCCTATAACATACTTTTACTTATTATTATCTTTCTTACTTAGCTTTTTTATTAATAATAGTTCTGCAATCTTTGTGTGTATTGCAATTTGAAAAGATGGCATAGTGTCTTAGCAGTAAAACAGAATTTGCAGATATTAGAAGCTTGAAGAAACTAAAGTTATGAAACCAATTCATCTTTTTTAATAATTCTATAACAATAAGCACATGGATTCATCTTAGGTGAAAGTGTAGGCCAACCTCAGTTTCTGTTAAAAACAAAATGAAATTTAATTATTTATTCTAGCTGATCTACCAGTATATCTTCATGATGCATAGACATTGGAGATGCCAAGAAATTATAGCATATTAATGTCAACGTGAAACTATTTACATCTACCCTGAGCTTTGGTGGCAGTACAGGATGCAAAAATATAGCATACATCATCAAAGATTTGATGAGTAACACCTTTATTATGCCCATTGACTAGCACTACATTAGAACATAACACACCTGGCAGTACACATGACAGCTGCATGAGCATAAGATGAATTCCTTTCATCAGTATATTGCAATTAATGGCATGTGAATTCATAATGGTCAAACACTTCTCATGCCCAAGATATTTATCAGCTGTTCAGAACACAAAATGTTCCAGCTCATCGAGGTACCCTTGGAATGAGCAGCAGTTTTTAATGGGTTGGTAAGTGGCAGTTAGAGGAAGAGCTGACAAAGTCATTATCAAATATATATTTGTCATCTTATTTGACAGTTCCACAATGGCAAAGATTTGAAAAATACATTGAAATTGATGTTTGAGATGTTTAGAGATCCTGGGAAGCTCCAGTGTCTTTTGTTCACTGCTGACACTTGTCACTCATGACCCATTCAGTCAGTCAGGCCTAAGGACCAAGCTCAGTCTTTCTCTAGGCTTTATAAACAGGGCTTGGAGGCCTGACTGCATTTTTTATTCATATTGTTATGTTTCAAAATGCATAGTTATGAGCATTTGTGTAACATCCATTCTGGTGGCAGCTGAGGATGTTAATAACAGCTACCCAAAAGGCATCTCTTTGAAGAAGAGAACATTTTCCTTTTCAACTGAGATACGTCTTTTAGATCTAGACTAATGAGGGATGAACCACATTGCTAAGAACTTAACAAGTGTCACGTTATCCTCGTCTGAAAGGCCAGATACAACACACAGCATCTAGAATTACCCCTGAGGAACTAAGTTCAAGAATGTTCTCCATTTGCACTCACAAGCCAACAGCCTCTGTCATCTTAGTTTAGGTGGAGAGCAAAGCCCCAGACACATGTCCAGACAGGAGTCTAACAGTAGCACAAATTGTGGGAATAACAGAAAAAGAAGATAACCCAAGTCTGGTAGGGTCTGCTGAGCCATTTTCCCAACTGACTGTGCAATCTAGGAATAATTCTCATCTCCCAGTGGTATTTTTGACAGGTATTTTCTGACAGCCTTATTTTATCAACCAGAGTTACAAAGTACTTACAAATGGCAGCATATACACTTTTGGAAACAAAAACTTTGTTTCATCTAGGTTGCATTTTGTTTTATTAAATTCTACTAATGGCACCATCTATACATGCATTGACCAAGGCAAGTCACTGGCTGTTAATGTGTTTGGGATTAGGCAAACACACTAAATAGCTTTGCTTCCAAAAGCTATGAAGGCTAACCCTCTATTCAGACTGAAATTTTCTGTCACATGCAGAAAACTTAAAGGTTTGTAATGAACATTTCTACATCCTAGAGAGTGTGCTGAGAGCTCCTTCTGTAAGCAGAGCATGCAAAGCCAGGAGACTGAAGAGATGTCTGAAAAACAGGTTAACTTCCATAGAGCAAATTTTTCTTGCTGCTGTTTTCCATTAACAGAGTGATGTCAAACAGAGGATTTAGCAAAAAAGATGGGGAAACTTAACCCAATCACAAAACAATAATGACTGAATATTGTTCTGCATTGCCTTTCCATTTATTAAAGGCTGCTTCCAGCTTGATATTCAATGAAAAGTCTTCATTTCTACATTGCAAACTATATTTTAAATTCTTTTAGTGTAATCAGTGTTTTCCAGATTGTAATATTTAATCTCTTTAATGCAGAAAGTTACCCAATAATAAGAAGGAAGAAGAATTTGAATCCCCACACAAGTAAACTTTAAAAAAACAAATAAAAATGAAAATTCCTGGTGTTTGCTTACCTTGTATAAAATTGCTGCTCCTGAATGATATGGAATGATCTCATTCTAATTCACCTAATCTTGTTTAAAACTTCAGCACCTATTTGTATGTGTATTTGATTAGCTGTGACTTATTCAAGTGCTTAGACTTGCATCTTACTAGCTCCGTTTCATCCTTTAATGGATTTGTGTTATGTAAGATTTTGCCAGGCATTTGTTCATATTGAATACTCTGAATGCTTTTTCATGCACCCTCAGAGATATTGTACTATCAAAGACCCAAAGGCATATGCAGAGATCTGTTTCAAGAGCACCTTTTTCACAAATACACAAAGAATAAAATCTTAAAATAACTTTGCTAAAATCTTTCAGGCTGTCACTTAATATGCCACTAGGGAGAATATCAGGGCTCTAAGGATGATAAATAAACTTTTATTTCTTCTTCAGGAAAAATAATTGCCTTGTTTAGAATTGAATGAAGTGGCAGAAAATCAGCCAGTAATTTCTCACAAAGGAGCACTCACTTTAATGCAATCAGGCTTAGAAAACAAATAGGTTGGTTTTGATTGTGAAATATGTACACTTGTGGCAGCACTGCATGTGGCTGTTCAAGCTATCCCATTTCAGGTATAAAAATGATAAAGTAAATCAAGCTTTAGGGCCCCTTAAAATATTGCTGTTGCAGTATTGCTTTGATGGCTCAAAAATAGACTGACTTCCATCTGAATCTTTGATCTTTGTGATCCAATGAATGACACTGCCTACCAAGAATATATAATTTATTGTTTGTTGTGTATGGCTAAAGTTCTTGGCAAGTTTGAGATTAATAAAAATAACACCCCTGCATTCTCCTATCATTACTGTACTCTGGAACTTATCCTCTAAACTTTTATTTGTGTATTATTCCTCAGCCTTCTATGTAATGCTGGGAACTGCATAAACCTGTGAAAGCTATTGAATTGAATTTTAATTAAGCAAGCAGGATCAGCAAATGGTAAACTAACATCTGGAAAGGCTGGAAAACTGACTGGACTGGAAGATGGCAGGTTCTTATTCTCCTGCCTTGGCTTAGGCATGGAGCCTTCATGATGGAGGATGGAGCACTTCACACTTCAAATGCTGCCTGTCTGGGAACTGAAAACCATAGTAGGTAGCAGATGTTAGTTTGTGTCTGGTTAAGAAGATCACTGTTACTGGTAGGGCTTCCTTCAAACATAAATGTGGAGTATTTCTATTTTTATAAAACTCTTAAAGGAAGAATGAAAAAGAAATACCTAGAGCAGGTGGACATGAACGGCTAATGATGATTTCAACATACTTTCCATTTAGAAATTTAACACAGCATTCTCCAAAATGGCTGAGGAGATAAATCCATGTCACCACAGACTCTATATTATATACATTACATATCTACCTTATTATATTTTATCACATATACTATATGTTATCAATTTTATAGTGAAATTCATAGTATCTATAATTTTCTAATGGTACATGTACTAGATATAAATACATAATCTATTCTAAATGATATCTCTATTTTATTTATGTTATAAAATATGATATTTAATGTATCATAAACTATAGACTATAACTACAGTTGCTGGGATCTGAAGAGATTATTAAGGACTAATTTATAGGCACTTCATTGTATTTCAAGCTGGATGAAGACAAAATGCTGATTTTTAGGACTATTTTTTTCACGCTGAAATTTCTATAAGCTGCTGGTGTCAGGCCTCTCTGAACTGCAAGTGAAAATTTTTAATTTGATACTTAGAAATATTGGGTTTCCAAACCTTCCCTCCCAGGTATGAGGATGTTAACCTGGAAACCTCTGTATGGGCTAAGAAATTGATGACTAATTTCCTGCAAGTGTTCTTTCAGAAATTTATGCCCAGGATCTACTCTGTTTTAGGAGCTCAGTACCATGCTTCAAAAGGCTCCTTAACATTCTGTCCTGTCCGAATTTGTAACTCATATTCCCTGGTCACTGCCAAAAAATTATCCTCAGTGCAGCAATATCAGGATTTGAAAGAATTACCTATCAATCTGTGCTTCTTTTGTTCAACAAAAATTAATACTACAAGAGAAAGATAGGGCAGGAGCATGTGAAGACCATATCAAGAAAAATTTCACAGTGAATGTTGTCAGATGATTCACCATTCACCTGTCTCAAAGGTGAAATAAAAGGTGGTAAACCAGAATACAATATCTCTGTTTTCAAGTGGCATTAATAAGCAAATATCAAACGTACTAATATAAATATATTAATAAAAAATATATTAGCTATCACATAGTAAAAGAAGTCTTCATCAAGAAGCCTTGCCTGTATATTAACCTTATCGGTTGAGAGAGACTATACACAGACCTAAATCCAATAGAATATGTGTTTTTACATCACCTGGGCAAATGGGAGGCTAATTGCTCAAAATGGGGTAAACTGACATCCAGCTCTTAGGAAGTAATTTTTTCCTTCCTGCCAGAAATTTTACAGACTGTGTAATTCTTTGCTCTAACTTCAGCCTCACCTCTGCAATATCACCACCTAACTCATATCTGGTAGTAGCTTTGGCTCCATGCACATGCCAAAAAAATCTTTTTATATTTGTGGCTAAAAGAAGCATTTTTCCCCAAAAGAATCAGAAATCTGGTTTACTGTGGAATATAAAAATAGATATCCACAACAACTCTGCCACAAGAAAGGAAATGGCTTTGCAGAAATACCTAAGTTTCTGCTTCATCTCCTTAGGTCTTCATAATAGGTAAATTTTCATATTTATTAAGATCAGTAATATTGATATAAAATAATTCAGTGTTTTTATATATATATACACAATTATATATATATGTGTATATATATAAACAAATAGGAAATAGACTAGAAATTAAATAAATTTAATAATTTATAAATAAATAATTATAAATAATATAATAATAAATTGGGAAATCCTCTTTTTCTTGCTTTATCTGAGTCAATTCTGGGAGGTTCAACTAAAAAAAATATGCTTTTTAATTCTATTTCTAATTTTTAATTTCTTACCAGATCCTATTCAAATTTTAAAAAACAGATATATGGAAATTTCTAAGTGAGATTATCTTAATATAAAAAGATTTCCTTTTCTAATTAAAATCTCTTTCTCTTTAAATTTTACTGTCTAAATGAAAAATTGGTCCTATGCAGTGGCTAATATTTAAGTTTGCCATTTTTTATGCAGTGAGAAATGACCTTCAGTAGTGTAGGCAGGGAGCAGCACACCCACACACACATCCAGGCACACAGGCATTTGCTCAGCTGTAAAAACATGACCTAGCTTCACTCTGGTTCCAGCACCACACCAGGGAACCCAGGTTTTCTTTTGGCAGGAGACAGACTCACTCAGTGTAAAAGGCCTCTCTAAAGGAATTATTTTTGCAATACAGAATTTTCAAGGGTAATTCCAGAATACAAGCATGCAGCAATGTAATAGAATACAAAAACAAGCAAAGAAAAAGATTATCCAAATGAAGAAATGAAAAAATACAAATGACAAAATAAAAAAATTCACTGAAATTAACACTGAAATTAATTACCATTCTGAAGTCAACAGATTTATGGTTATTTCAATTATAAAATTTTTGTCACATTTTAACTGAACAACTATTTGTATTACTGATACAGTTGGACTGTTAGAAATTCATAAAAACATTATTATTTTAACCTCAATTAATTGAAATGATAAATGGTGATGGGTTCAAAATTATCATTACAAGAAAATGTATTTTTAATGCTACTATGAAATGCAAACTTCATGTCAGCGATTTGATTCAACATTATTAATTATCAGTTTGCTCATGCTTGATGTAAGAACTACATGTATCAATCACACAGAGACATGTATTCAAAGGTAGTGCTACTCCAAATTGTTGTGTAGTCGTTATACTACAGCCTCTCCCTCTGTGACTCAGATAAGAAATGAAGAAGCCATAAATAAGATCATCTCTCAGTCAGCCCACACATTCTTCTTTTGGGAACATTTTCTTTTTATAACTGAGCTGTGCTAAGCTAAACTGGATTTCGTTGGTGTGAAATATCACCCTTAGTTAGATTTCTATAAACAATTATCAGCTAGCAGCACCTGCACAACCTCTTCAGATTTTGTGAGTTGTAAAAATTGGAAAGAGTTTCTCTTAGACAACAAAATGGCTTGAAGGGTGTAGCACTGAAATTATTCAGCCATTCTATTTTGTTTGTTATTTAATTCTTTCATTCTCCAAGCAGAGACAATAGAAATGCATACAGACTGTAAGGACAAGATAACTCTGTCCCTTAAAACCACAAAACTGCACTGAAGGCAAGAATATGGAGGGTATAAAAAGGGCTGAGTCCCAAAGGAAGTGTCAGGGAAGTTCTGGCTACTTGAATGATGCTATCATTTTAGTAATCACAAGTGCAAGTTATATTAGAGTGTGTTATTCATGACATAAAGGAAGGCAGGTCCCAGGGGCTGCCTCTTCCCTTTGTTCATCTGTCTAAAACCAGCTACAGTCTGTCTTTGCTTTGATTCAAATCCATCTCTGAACTATGTCATACATTAAAAGCATGACTGAAAAGCACATTCTACTTTAGAAGTTCTGGTTGAGAAAAATACTAGAGTCTTAATTTCATAATTTTTAATGAAAAAGGTTCCAATTTGGAGGATTTAAATGCTTACTCTCTTACCTTAGCAGGCAGCTCAGGAAAATCCTCCACTTACCTGGCCACTAATGCTTCTCAAGAGAGTTCATTGTCCAGCCCTGCAGCCTAATCAAAGATGCTTTTGTTCAGCCAGTTCTGATAATGGAAGAGAATATATTCATCATCAGTCTTAGACTTTCACAAATGTTCATTATTCCAGGAGAGAGACAAGTAAAAAGCCAAAGGATCTTGTAATTTGTGAAGGTTTCTATCATCGGGCCAAAAGTAAAATACTATACAAAGTTGCTTGAGGACTGCTCTAACTTTAGCAAGTTGTCTGACCCCCTGTGCTCTTCTGAAAATTTTCTCATCCATACTCTTTTCCTTTGACTGCTCCCTTTGTCAGCCGCAAGGATGGGGATATTGCAGGACAGGTTTCATTGACTGGGCAATTTGAGGATTCCTTTATATAACTACATTTACATGTAGGTGTAGATAGATATGGTATCTCGTATTGTGATTCAAACAATTGTGTGCTTCAAGTGATTTAGATTAAAAAAGAAGTGTCTTTGCATGGGTTTTCACTGTGTTTAGAGTTTTCTTAGAAGCTGCTTAAGAATATTCTACAGGAGTTTAAGAAAAAAAAAGTAAATCCTTATTTTTAATTAAGAAAGACATTGGATTACTTTCTTCAAGTCTATATTGATATTCAATAATACAGATTATGTTAGAATAAAAAATATTGACTTGAGCATTGATTTTATTTTTTTTCAATTTCTTATTGACAATCAACCACTCTTCTGTTTTAATTTTTATATTTTCTTAGGTCTGCAGTTGCAGATGTTTAGACAGATGCTGTTGTCAAGAAATATGCAGTCACATACCTGGAGGTCTATACTGTTAGCTTACTCTGTAAAAAGATTAATGGGATGTCTTGGGTAGATATAAATTGTCTATAATGACAATTTGATTGTGAAAAGTTGTTCACCACCTTTAGTTGATTAATGTTGACTAGTTCATCAATTAAATCTTAGAACTCCACAGAATATGTTATTTTGGCTCTGGCAGGCACCATGCTTAAAATTTAATTGGTGTGACATGCATGGTGCGCCATGATGTCCTCTATGCCTGCGCTGTTGATTAAGGGAGATGTTCCATCTTGGGGACTCCAACTTCAGTGATTTTTAGGGGCCAAGGAGCCAAGATATGGCTAGCATCTTTTCTGGCTTTTGAATATTCAGCCTTTTCCTACTGTGGCTTTGTGTATTTCTTTATACAACCTCTTCCAGTCTGGACATTTAGACAACACAGTGTTACTATTACCAAGAAACAGTGCAGAGATCATGGTTTTAAGGGATTACATTATCATTAAGAAAAACAAACATATGGTTTGAGAAAGACCTTACATGTGTTCAAGAGGAAGGGAAAAAATAATTTCAGGGACCTACATCTTCTCAATGGCTTCCCAAGTGCTTCAATCCTGTTCTGAAACAAGGAGTCTTATGATCCTTTTTTCTAGCACGGTATTGCCTGTTATAATGAGCAGTTTTAATGTCTATTCTTTCCTTGATTCTTTCTAAACATGTGGATTCTAATAATGTTTTGTCATACTGAAATATATTTCAGCTATTTCTGCATATTTTTTGATAAAATGTGTATCTTTCTGTATCCAGTGAAGCAAATTTGAAAAAAAAAGAAAATATATTAGCTATTAGCACGAGTTTATTAAACCTCTAGGACTTGTAATTTGCTACTTTTAGCCAAAAAAATAAGATTCCGTTCCAGTCGTGGGCCACTATTTGGCCTTTTGCTCTCTTACAACCAGAGTGATGTCCTGAGAGTCCTAAGGGAGTAGGGCCATTTAAGCATTAATCTTTTGAATGCCAGAACTGCCTACGTCTTGTTTTCAATATCTAAGAACTTTTTCTGGCTAGCTTTTCTTCTCAAAAAATGGAGGAGGAAATCAAACTTCCTCGGTCCAACAGCAAGTTTATCATAAATTGTGGATGACACTCCCTCTAACCAAAGAGGCCTCCTGTTTAGGCTTTTTGAAAGAATAATGCTAAGAATAAGCTATTAAAAAACCAATATATTTCTGTCTTCTAAATCTCAAACCTAGTTTCTTTCAGCATTTTTTTTTTTCTTCAGAGAACTTTAGCTCTAGAGAGAAATGTGTTTCCAAAGCACACTGCTATGAATACCATGCAATATTTTAGGGAATCCCTGCTGTTTACATGCCTTTCTGAAGTGCCCGATTCCTATTTAATAAATAAGGTGCCTCAGAACTCAAGTGAGTACTTCACTCAGAAGGTCTTAAAATTTTACTACCAATTTACCTATTTGAGTCATAACTTGTTGTTCTCAGAGGTAGCATATACTTATGCTCCAAGCAAGAGCTGTTAGAAGAGGACCCAAGGGTAACCTAATGAAACTTAGCCCATTACAGGATGAGGATAACCACCTCACAAACAGGAACATGGACAAGGCAGAGGCATTTAACACATTCTTTACCTCCATCTTCAACATGAATGATTCACCAAGGGGGTCTCAGTGCCCTGAGCTAGAGGACCATGGCTGTGAAAATGATCAACTCCTCCATCTAACCCTGAAACTGTGCAGGATCTGCTTTTCCAGCTGGATCCCTATAAATCTATGGGACATGATTAGGTTCATCCAAGAACCCTCAAAGAGCTGCTGATGTCACTGCAAAATCTTTTATAAAGATTTTTAAGCAGTCTAGGAAACTCTGAGCGTAGGTGTAGAAGGGATTACAGGCAACCTTACCCTGATAAATCCCATTTGTACTAATTACCAAAGTGGAACAGCCTTGCACTTAGTGGGTCACAGCTGTGACTAATAAAGATAAGTGTGATAAAAGGTGTGGGAATACAGGAATATTCTGGTAACTTTAGCTAAATTGTCCTCTTCTGAGATAACAGAGGAGACCACAGAATGCCTTCAGCAGTGTTGTATGTTCCAGGAAAAAGATTGCAACAAAACTCTGAGTTAATCCAATGCATCTGCCTGTATAAAGACAACAGAAAACTTTAAAGGTGTTTTTAAAGGGTTGATTGCATAACTGGAGTGATATCATTGCTCTCTAGTCTAAGCATGCTGTGTATGGATAAACATCAGGTATTTTCATAGCAATTACTATGAATTACACACTTAAGAATGTGGAGTCAGTACATCAACTAAAATGTTAGTTTCCTCTAAAAAAATGAATGTGGTGTAAGTCCTGAAATCAACACCGCCAGAACCCAGATAATTTTGTAAATATTGTTGCTATTTTTAATATTTTAATTAAACTTGAAACACTGCATAGATTGCAATAAGAAAGGCAGACCACAGAAAGTGTGCAGCTGGACCAGGTTTATGCACTGGAGTGGTAAAAAGTAATTTAAAACAGGGAATAAACATTGATGAGATTCAGAAAACAGTGAAGGAAGTACACAGTAGAGAAAGTACAAAAAGAACAACAGAATTAGAATATTTTGCAGACACTGGGGGAAAAATAGAATTTATATAATCTTGCATTTTATTAGAAAGAAGACATGAATACAAATACAAAACTCAGAGCAGATGATAATTCCCAAGAGAAATATTTATGTGACATACTGAATGATGCTGACAACTTTATTTCTCAATATCTGTGCATATATAATATAAATTTCTTTGACCTACCTATAGTGTGAGACTGTGCCATAATGAACAGAATATCTATGCAAGTGCAATGAAATATTCACTAAGGCAGTTCATACTTCTGAGATATAATCCAAGGTTAAGAAATATGTAACCGTGAGACTGACAAAAAAACTAACACGGAAAAACATTTTTTGTTACCTGAAATAAATTTTAAGATCCATAAATCTGAGGTTATTGCTTGCAATTCTTAATGAATAAATTATTTTAGTATTTTGTTGCTTTCAAAAGCAAAAGGTATAACAGTAGCCTTGTCTTCTACACTTTAAGTAGGGAAAAATGGGGGAAAAAATAATTTACATCTGCTGCTGCCATGTCAAATACACTATAAAACACCACACTAGCATTTTGAAAATTATCATAGATGCTCTTGAGCAAAGAGATGGTTACAAAATTCAGCAGACTCTTCTTCAATGATAACCCCCCCATTATTGATCATAATATTTTCTTCTAGCAATGTATACAAAATCACAGTTCAGCATTTCTTTATGCTCATTTGACCTCATTATTTAATTCCAAAACTTCATGAAGTTGAGATTCTTTTGCTCTCACTGAGACATCTAAGAGTTAGGCATCCAGCTCAAAACAGATTATCACAGATTTATTTTATAATCAATGGAAACAGGTCTCTCTATCAGGCACTTCATTTACTGTCAGCAAAAATGAAAATTCAGTTTCTCTGAAATAGTTATCTCGAGTTTCTTGAGATCCAAATACCTGCATGTGCCTGTCAGATGGGATGCAAGGTAGGTGGGACACCTATTCCCATATGATGTGCATCCTGGTAATCTGAAGTGCCAAAACTAACAGCAGACACCTGGATTGTGACAAAGTGAGTCTTCCCCTGAGCATCCAATGTAGTGGTCACTCTGAAGGGCTCTAGCTACAAAGGGAGCTTAGGATGATTATTCAAATGACTGTTTATAGTTTTAGATATTTAAATTGGGTCCCACCTTTTTT
Source organism: Certhia americana (assembly GCA_018697195.1). NCBI lineage: Eukaryota > Metazoa > Chordata > Aves > Passeriformes > Certhiidae > Certhia > Certhia americana. The sequence continues at coordinate 24,225,938 of CM031879.1, forward strand.
ACTGACATTTTTTTCCTGTGAATAATGCAACTCACACAGACAAAGAAATAGATCCTCTCTGCTTTATATGGTTGGCTTGATCATCTTTATCAAGAGAATCTATGCAGAAATAATTTCCTAAGCTGATGTGAGATTTACCACAGCAGACTGATTTGAAGGAGACAGGTGCTAAATACCTATCAACAATAGCTATTTTTACATTTAGGGGAAAAAAAGTAAGAGAAAGAGACAATAGATAATATGGATGAAAGAATTATCTTTTTTCCTGCTTTGCTCTCCAAAGTTGTCATGCTGCCCAATATTGCCCAACTAAGGGCAGTACTATTTTATGTGCTTAATTTAGGTTTGTAGAGCAAGAGGAAAGAGCATGGTTTAGATCAGGTGCCTTTGTAAAATGCTCTGAATTGCTATCTAGAAGAGCCAAGTCCATGCTTTGACCCTAAACAGCCAAGAGGAACAAGTCTCCCTGCTAAGCCACATCAGTCCCGTTTCATGTCTAACAGAGACAGCTTTACCTGCTTCTTTCTTTTACTTTTTTTGTCTACTTCTCTGTATGTCAATGTAGGTGGCAGAAACATATGCTCTCATCCTCATTTGCCTGCTTTGGGGAACAGATTAGAATTTGCCTCTTCAGACAATCTCTTGTACAGTGTGGTAAATATAAAGTAGATGTCTATTTGTTCTTCCCTGTAGAAGGGGTTCCCTTTGTATAACTCATTATCCCTGGAATTAGGACTCAGTTCCAAGATGCTTACATCTGACACAAGCATTCTGTTATGTAAAAGTTTGCTATTTGTTTCCTTGGTCCAACAAATGCTGTTTTAAAAAAGGAAAAGACATGTTTCTCGGCCTCATTCCTTTGAATGTACAAACTTGAAATCCAGGTGGATTCTTTTATATTGTAACTAGAGAATTAAAATTAACTGGGGTCTCCACAGGCTGTCTTGCTTTGTGCTTTATCAAACTACACTTTTTGTGGCTTGCTAGCAGGCAGCAGGCTGATATGATGATAATATTATTGGTGTATATGCAAATCCAGAGTCAGACATTTGCTCATTGGAGAAGCTATCTGGTGGAAAATTGGGTGCTTTAGATAAGGTAGCAAATATTTGACAAGGCCCAAAGTGTGGGTCCAAAATGTGGAAACCAATTTAATGGTCGATAGACACCTGCATAACACTATGTGTCCAAAAATATATGGCAGTCTTTTGTGATAGATGGCAGATGGCTTTTTTGTTGTAAAGCACACATGTGAGAGATGAGTACGAGTTACTTATTCACAAAGTCGGCAATGGATATAAGCACTGGATTTGTTATACAGTTTCATCATGTAGTTTGCATAAAATTATTTAGGATGATAACATTTCATTACAGGAATGGTTATGCTAAGATGATTCTTTGACAGAATTTGCGTGCTCTTAAGTGTCTGCATGATAACAGCAACAGTAATGAAAATAGTGGGGTTTGGTTTTTTTGTAAATAGGCTAGAACCAGCTGTCAGTTTTGGTAATATAGATGAACAGTCCTTTATAGAGCCAGGGGTAGATAATTTCTAGGCAGATTGTTTCTTAGTTATTCTTAGAAGAAGCATATGTGCTGCATATCAATGCCAGGAAATCACTTGCAGCAAGTGTGTTAGTAGCAAAAAATACTGCTATTAATTGACACTTATAAATTTAAACTACTTCTATATTTTAGCCAGTAATACTGCAAACAGAATAATTTAAGTAAGGCTGGAAATCTAGTACAAAATAATCTAGGTTTACGTGTTAAATCAGAATTTCTGAAAACTTCTTTTAACAGTAAATTTTTTGGCAATGCAAAAATTATGCAGTTAGTTCTACTGATGGTACTATTTTTAGTCTTTTGGAGAGAATTTCAGTGAAATCTTTCATAGATTTGGGTACTTTGGAATTCAGAATAGCATAATTGCTTAAATTCCATTAAATGGTGCAGTTTAACAGACCCAGCTCCAAATTTCCAAATTGGATCATTATTTTTCTCATGGAGTCATAGGAAGTAAAAAGTCTCCAAAGTCAGTAAGGATACACAGGGTAGGTATTGCAAGCCAGCTAGGAGAAAACCTAACCCTAAGATGGATATGCTGAGAGTTTGTCATTTCTCACCATCTCATTATTTCTACTTGGAAAGCAAGGCTGAGTGAACACTAAAGCTGCTTTCCTCAAACTGAGAATGATACACTACAATGATTCTTGTCTCTAAAATGTAACCCAGCTTCTTCTTATATTCCTAGTAATAGCAGTATTCATAAGGAGTATTTCCTTATTTTTCCTTAGGCATTTGGAGAATTTCTTTAGCAAAAGAAAATAACCTTGTGTGTTGCACAGCAAGTTATTAAAATATGCTGAATCAAAGAAAATAATTTTCAATAACCACAACAGGTTTCTATGTATGTATGCTAATAAAGACAATTGGAATGGCTAGATACGTTCTTCTGTGAAAACTGTTCTTTGTTGCAATAAAAAAGCCTAAGGAAAATGAAACGTAATTTTTCAGTCTTTAAAAAATTAGAGACTGTAAAGTTTTGACATATTTTAGTGTTTAATATATGGGAAACCATGGTTCTGGCTTTGTGCAAATGACCTTTAATAAACTCTAAAAAAAAAAAAAAAAAAAAAAGAAGAAAAAACTCAACACAAGTTTTTGGAAGTTTATTTTTATAAAAGAGGTATTTTGATTTCTTCATTTAAAAACAAAACAAACAAAATACAAAAAAAAACAAAACAAAAGAAAAAAAACAGAAACAAACCGTAACAAACTCTCCATAATTTGTTTTTAGCCAAAATTTATCTGTTTGAACAGTATAAAATCAATGGAGGTGAAGAAGATTACACAGTAAAATTGCACATCTGATTTATATATAAGATTTTTTGGATGGAAAGTTCTCAGACTTCTACAATAACATATGAAATTCCTAGTGTATTAGATGGTTTTCTGTAGGTTGTGAAGATGGAGATGAAAAATGGGAAGCTAATTTCAGCCTGGCTAGCACAGCACAATATTACTCATTTGGCCTATAACTGAAACATTCTATATTCCCTGAAACACATGCAGCATCCTGCTGTGGAAATGGGTTTATTTGCTGCTGCTAGATGATACTATTATGCTTTATTTTGTTAACCTTCAGAATAGCAGTTAACTGTATGTAGTTCACAGTTTGTATGGATCCTGTTCAGTACAGCTCAAGTATATGTTAAAACAGAGAGAAAGGACCCAATTTGGTTTCAAAGACTTCAGTCTTGGAGATATGTTACATTTCAAGGATTTTTTAATAAATTCATATCTAATATACCTTGTGGTTTAGTCATCTATGGTCTGCAGTCAGTTAGCTCTAAAGGCTACTGATTACAAATTTGAATAAAATAGATAATAGTTATCATGGTAAAAGAACAGTAAGCTCTTTGTCTAGCAGACATGTTTTGCTTTCTTCTTTTTATTGTTACAGTAGATGTTTCTATATTCTCTCTTGGTCAGAACATCTGAATAATAATAATAATAACAAATAAATCCCTACAGTTCAGATTTTCAAACACTAGCTAGCAACAAATGCTTCCATTTGCTTGCAAAGAACTGGCTAAAACTTTTGGAAAAAAAAAAAAGCTGCCTTCATGTATGTATGAAATACTGAAAGTAATAAACTATTAAGTAGCTATATTTTAAAACTAAATGGAGATTCTAAAAAACACTGCAAGAATTCTTTTATTTTAAAGAAAATCCATTATCTCCTTACTCGAGGTGTCTCAATTTTTCTTTCAGATCAGTCACAACTAGGGAAAGCACATATGAAATCTTCAGTGAGCACTGAAGGTGCTCTTTTGGTGCTGTTCAATTTCTTCCGCCATAATCATTTAATTAGTACTAAAATATCTTCTGAATAGAAGTGTTTACATTAATTAAGCACTGCAGGTTATTAAGGATGTGAAAAACTCCTTAAACACACAGAGAAATATTGGATATTAATTAAATAAAAGATCTTCACCTAATAACATCTGTGACCCATTATTTTCCCAGTTCTTCTTTCTGATGAATAAAATAATATTGCTCAGTATAGTATTTTTCCTTTTCAGCATCTTAATTATTGTATTTCTTACCTTTATATGTATATAAAGGAGATGAAAATATAATTTTCTATGATATTTTTCCTGAAACTACTGGAATTTGCTTATTTTCCATGTTATTACTGGGAGGTTCCTGAAGAGGCACTAAAGCACACTAAACTCCCCATACTTCAGTTTAAGGCCACAGTTTATCTTGCTTGCCATGAACTTGCAAAGTTTGTTGTTTGTGTTCTTGCAGCAGGAAGCACAATACAGATGCCAAGAATGATGATACACGTTCCCTCCACCTTCTCTTCTCCAGACTAACCAACTGCACTTCTCTCTAGCTCTTTCCTTGGAGAGTATTTGTTTGTACTCTGAAAACTTTCTTTCTTTTTGTCTAGGCTGAGCAGCTGGTCCACATTTTTACTGATGATGGTATTCCACATTGAATATGATACTTGTTGTGATTTAGGAATGGTATCCTCCAGTACAGTATTCCCCCTAAGAAAACCCAAAATACAAGATGCACCCCTGCCTCATATGGTGGGAGATACAAAAGGCAAAGACCACAGGCTAAGATAAGAACACTTTACTGGAAACAGCAGTGACATAAGAAAACAGTAAAAGCAACAACACAAATAACAAAAATGTACGAAGAGAGGGCAATTTACATGCAAAAATGCTCACCAAGCCCAGGGCCATGAAAAATAATGGCAGACAGACCCTCCACATTTTGCCCATAACCCTAAGCCACATCACTCCTTCCTAGAAACAAGCATCCCTGTGATGATATGAGTGGTATTAATTAACAACCTAGACACGCCCACAGAGCTCCAGGCTCCACCCCCTTATGGGGGGTGTGAAAATACCTTTATGGGTGCTGTGAAAAAGTTAGCTCTGTCCTGGCCAAAACCAAGACAAGACTTCAGTGAGGTATATTTTCAATATTCAGTGCACCAATGAGCAGTGAGATGATTACGTGTATTTTGGAGGCTCCAATACTCCCTTTCTGCATTTATTCATGTTGGTCACCATTTCACAGTAGCATTACACTGCAGCTTTCTGATCCCCAGATGTTCCTTTTCTAAATGTAATGCAAACATTTGAATATTCCTATTCAACTGTAGTACTTCCTATGGGTCTTCTCAGAATTTCATCTTTTTATCTATTACATTCCTCAGAGTTAACAGGCCTATTTTGAATGTAGTTTAAATTCTCCAACATACTGGCTGTCCCTCTCAGTAAGCAGTAAACTTAATGAGTAAACTCACTGATCTATCATTCAATTATTTAATAGAACTATAGAATTGACTGATGAAAAATTCTTTCTCATACATTCTTCTATCTTAAGAGTGTACTATTGATAATTGCAGTCTTTGAGCATTCTTATGTTCTAATATCATTTAGACTGACATTACATTACTTTTTTATGAGAATTTCATGAGACAGAATGTTTTTCTGTCCACATAACCTGCCATCCTGCTGTGGAAGGAAATTGGATTAGCTAGATGTGATTTGTTGTTGGCAAATCCACATTGGCTGATGTGGATTTCCTTATTGCTTTGCAGGTGCCAATGATGTGATGTCCAACTGTATAGAAAGGACTGTACTTAACTCATCTTTTCATCACATAAAGTAAGCTGGCTCTCACTGAGGTGACTGGTCCTTCTGTTACTGCAAAATACAGGTGCCATTTTGAGCCCTGTTTCAGTCCTTTAGTTAGGATAAATTTTTCTTATTCATAAACCAGAGAAAAGTGCTTAGGTGCTAGAGTAGTTACTAGGGAACTGCTCCTAATGAGTGATATGGATATAACTAGATAGGACTTATATAATAAGTTCCAGTTTTTAATTTTGCTAACCAAAGAAATTCCGGGAGTCAACATGAATTTTAAAATGAAAACCTCTGTTGCTAATGGATGTTGTTAATGGATAAATGTCTGCTGCTTCCCTGGTTGAAATTTAGGTCCATCTTACATCTTAAGTGAGATGAGAAAATGACTTTTTTTTTTTTTTTTTTTTTTAGTAGATAGATTTAAAGGTGGTCATGGAAAATCTGTAATCACCATGAATCCAATTAGTGTCCATTATGACAGACCAATCATCAAAACAGGTATGAACATTAACTGAAACTTATAAGCAGGAGGCCATCAATGCCTCAAGCTTCTTATAGAAATAGCTGCTACATTAAGTTTATTACTTTTTTTTCAGGTCTGTTTCAGACAGACTCTGTAATTTTTTCTAAGTATCACAACCTGGCAAATGATGGTCTACAGCAGAGTTCTGTGCACTCAGGTCTCAGGGTCTAGATAAGCAGCTTCTGTTCTAGACCATGAGTAGGGTCTTAAAAGGTGCCCTCCAACCTAAACAATTCTGTGAATTAGGAGCATGGTCTTGTTCATACGGGGTGAAAAAAAATAAATTTAATACTGATATGACCAGATAATGACCAGAAAATTATCAAATCAACCTTTGAATTCACTGATTTAAGTCTATGGCTTCTAAGTAACTACTTATGTAGCCTAAAATCATAATTAAAAATATGTCTCACATTTCTGTAGATTGAGTTTTAAGTGGTGTAAGATAACATTATCTCTTCTTCTGTTCATTTTCCCAAACACTGTGTTTCTGCACATTTTTTTTAAATTTGTTTTTAAGAAAAGTAGTGATAGTAGCCTGTGTGCTTGCAGTGCTTGCTTCAAGATCTGCAGAAGTATGTGTTTCAGAGCTGCACAGGCATTATGTATGACTAAGAAGAGAATGATGGCTTCAGACACACATCTCTTCAAACTGGCTTAGGAAGTTTTTGCGCTCAATCTCTTGACACATTTAGGTCTCTGAGTAAATATCTGTAAATTATCTGTGAGTACAGCATGTTTTCTGCTGGATGGCATGTCAAGTATGTGCATGTGTTTGGAAAGGCTGTATGATTTTGTAGAGGATGCTCAAAGAAAGAGACAACACAGTTGGCATTTCTTTATTGTGAATTTAGGATGTTGAAGTGGTAGAGGCCTTTCAGTGTGGTTGTGCTCTTATTTTCTGTGCTGGATGAAGTTCTTGCTGCTGAAAAAATATAATTCTAAACAAAGTCTCTACATAATTTTTCAACTTGAACAAGGATTTATCGATTTCACCTGCTGTTGTTGTAGTTGGGACAAAAGATACAGTAATTTGTGACTTGCTGGACCAGCTTAGTGTAGTCCACAGGAGCAGGAAATTATAAGTAGCTCTCAGATGGCTTCCATTCCAGGTGTCTCAGATTCTAAGTGCAGTTTCAAATTCAATTAAAAGAAAGCTTTCTGAAAGTACCGGGTTTGAAGCATTATAGTTCTGTGTTTCTTACTTAGTATGGATCTTGGGATGTTGAAATAGTTTTGAATTTTCTTCATCAGGGGAATACTGTGGCTGAGTAAATCTTCTCTAACTCAAGTGAAAGCATTGAAAAGAAGGCCTTTATATTTAAAGCAGCAGTTGCTAAGTGCTTTAAAATTCAGACCACTTAAAGACAAACTACCAGATCTCCAGGACTCTCTTTCCTTCTTCTTCTTTCCCTTCACCTCTTTCTTATTCATCATCACTCCCAAACTAGATAAAAGTTTAAATCCTCTGTCAAAATGTTTCTGTCAAGTTCCCTGCTAGTTTCTAAATCATGCAATTTTTCCTCAGAATGAGTCCTTTGATTAATACCATCTGAACTTCAGAATATTTTGCCTCATTTAAAACAAAAAATTACCAACATATTTTCAAAAGGTGGTCCTATTCCTCTGCTTTCAATCAGAACTTTTACTCATGCCTATGAAGTTAAAGGTAAATCATGGACTTTAAGAAATACACTTTTAGGGAGCTTGCGCTGATTTCAGTATTTGGGAATAAGGCATAACTGGAGTTACACTGGTGAGAGAAGTGTGATCTACAGCATTAATTACTTGAGGAATAAAAATACCAGCAAATTTTGAGTGACATTACGTGATGCTTCAAAAAAGAAAATGGGTTCTACTGAACACAACCTACTCTGACATCAACATCTGGTTTTGTGTCTAGAATTTTTAAACAGAACTCTTGGGTATTCTGATTTTTTTTCCTAAGAAAAGCATTATGTAAATGTTTTGTATAAGCCTTTTCAGCCTGAATTTTTGTTGAACAAGGAATGACTCACAAGTCTTCATTTCAGGGCCTATCCTGCTTATAAGTTTTGGCTTTGGCTAAAATCCAAGAAACAAAGAAAGAACAAAGAGCAACCATAACTCCTTGAGAATAAGTTACAAATAAATACTGTTAGGGAAACAGATGATGAAAGATTGGAAGGGTTTATTTCTAGATTTATTAATGGCTTTCAATGCATAGATATCTCTGCCTAGTATCTTCTGTGTTGGCACTTTTCATTCACACATGTTGGTCTCCTAGGGTTCTAGAGCAAAACGCCTGTTTACTTGAGCAATCTGGTCTAGTGGTAAGTGCCCCAGTCCATGGTAGGCTATTGGAACTGGTGATCTTTAAGGGCCATTCCAACCCAACCCATTCTATGATTCTATGAAACTGTGGATCATGCCTTTGTAATAGCACCTGGGTGAGTTTTTTTATTCCCTATTATGAGAAGTATATCAAGTGGAGACATGTCATACAAGCTTTGTGCTCACCAACTCCTTTCTAAGACAGATCCACCAGTTTGCATCCAAAGGCACTATGGTGTTGAAAATAAGAGAAATCTTAGTTGTGATCAAATGTCTCAAAATCATGGAGGATATGTGTGTTGAGTATAATGACATTTGTCGGCATGTCTCATCAGCTTTGTACCAAATTTTGTATATGAATTCACTGCAATATTGCAGTTTCTGTTCTTTCTTATTTCTGTTTGTGCTTTTTTATTAGGTGTCTTTTATTATTACATTTTCTCTCCTGGCTACTTTCCTTTGCAACTAAAAACTTACAAGAGAGTAGGATGAAGGAGGCTGAAAAAAAATAAGCCAAGCATATTCCATAAGCCACCCTGAAAGCATTTCTTCCTGTTGGTTAGCTAATGAAAACATTTATTTTAAGGTAACCCCATTCATTAGTTTACCAGGAGGGGAAAAGCAGTTACTGGTTTTCTGAGATAATTCAGCTAGTATTTTACAAAGCTTGCACAATTTCGTTTTGGTATCTATCTATCTATCTATCTATCTATCTATCTATCTATCTATCTATCTATCTATCTAATCTATCTATCTATCTATCTATCTATCTATTATACTATCTGATACTACTGCTACAAATAGTGTTTGCATTTCCACATTGAAGAGGCAATAAAGGTCCTCTCCTTAAAATAAGAAATTCAGTTTCAGTGCCCCCACGTCACCGAACCAAATTAACATCTCTTTGCCAGCAAGCACAAAGGACAGCACAGGACAACATTACCCCTCAGCACAGATTAGGGGGTTGATTGTCTTAAAAGCAGCTTGTTGCACAAAAGCCCAAAAATCCAAAAAACCAAATAAGCAAACATATCAACTTGGGGGACTCAGTCAACAACAAACTGAACATGAGCCAGTGGGGCAGCTCAGCTGAGTGTAGCCATCAGGTGAGTCTAAGTGCTTTTTCTTTCTGGCACTTGTAAGACCATCTCTGGAGTACATACAATTTCTCCTCACAACAACAACATGGACAAGTTGGAGCATGGCCAGAGGAGACTTCCAAGATGATAAAGGACCAAGACTCACCATGCATAAGGAGAGGCTGAGAGACCCATTAAGCAAGAAAAAGATTTGAGGACATCTTTAAAAAATTGTTTAATGTGACAGTGCAGACGGACAAGCTAAAATCTGTTCAAGGGGCATGCAGTAAAAGGATGAGAAACACCAGTCACAAGGCTGCAGTGTAGGAATTTTAAAAAATTTTTTCATGAAGTCTACAATTTTTACCATGAAAATGTTTAAACCCAGGAACAGATAACACAGAGAGCTGTGAGATCTCTATCTTTGATATCTTATGCTTACATCTTAATACTTAGGATTACAGATGTCTCTAGATTATTTTAGCAACTGAACTGTCTCTCATGTGTCTACCTTTAGACAAGGACATGTCACTCAGTGACCACTGTGTTAGGCTCTCTATAAAAGCAGTTCTAAACAGTCTAAGAAGTAATAAGAATATTTCTGCTGAGCAATCCTCTAATTACTGCGGGCACATTGGCAAAAAAATTTTGGGAAAAGTTCTTCTAAGTTAATTAATAGAGCTGCTTTATGATATTTGTTGTGAGTGTCTCATGAAGCAGCATGAGCAGCAGTATTTCTTGGTTTAAATGTTTAAAATGCATTTAGCTATAATTATTAGTTTGAAAATGAATTTGCAGGTAGAGCTTAACTCTGAAGACATAAGCTCAAATGAATACTGGTAGTGAAGACAGGATACTGGTGTCCAATTCAATAAAGATAGGGAAGCCAAATAGAAAAGAAGGTGATGTGTAACTGTTCTTTCACTCTGTGGTCTCAAAAGCCCAGCACTTGTAGTGCTCTTCAAAATCTAGTGTGAATCAGTTGAAAGAGAAGGTAACATATGCTTCACTCAGCTGCCAGCTACATGCTTCTGACAGTCAAATATACTTCCCATTCTCAACTACTGAAACCATTCTTTCCTAAGTGTAAAAAAGTCTTGAGGAAATAAATTGAGGGAAGAAGCTAGTAAAGATTATAAAAGTGCAAGTGAAAAAAGAAAAAAAAAAAAACCAAAAGAGTTAGTCAAGAAGCTGGATATTTCGATGGAAATTTTGGCCAGCTTTATGGATAATTATATAGGAGTTAGGGTGTGTCTGACTAGATGGAACATTTGTTTCCTTGAAAGGTATAGAGCTCCTCTTCATTAAACAGGTGCCAAGAAGTATCAAAGTGGGTCTTTTCTTACGTTAGGATAATCAGAGAGCATTAATTGTTCAAGTGTTTTTAATTTCAGTTTGCTTAGAAGTTTCATTCATTCTTCCTTGACAAGACTTAACTACTGTGATACGCACACAGATTTGTGTTAAAACATGGTAAGTGCCTAAGATTTCTCAATTAATCCATTCTGCATTGTAACAGAGACGATAGAAAATTAACTGATTTGTCTTGGTTTGGAAGCCAATTCCTTTAGGTACTAATATAGAAATCTTCACCAACTTCTTAAATAAGAAGAGGCTACTTTTGAGATCCTTTGGCTGTGCATGAAATAGGGTAGATAACTGGAACTCTCTGAAACCATCTCCAAGTATTGCATGAAAAAGTACTGAAGCTGTGGTTGAAGTAATATTTTCATACACATGGGCTATTGGAAAACATTTCCACAGCTTTTCCATACACCACCTACTAGTCAAAGCTTGTTCTATAAAAATTACTTCATTTTTACAGCAAGAGTGCTGTATGGAACCATTCTGCCAGACAGCACAGAAGCAGAAAAGACTTGGTCAGTTTTGCTTACAGAAAGTGAAAGACAGAGAAGTTATTATGAAAGATATTTTCAGGTCTATATGGAATGTATCAATGATGTGCCTATACTCATTCCAGTGAGTCAAGTATTTGCTACAATCTGAATAACCTACTGTACCCTCATGGAAATACTTTAAATAACCTCTAGAACAATTCATAGACAGAGTCTATTATTAGCAAATAAATGCAAAAATCATATAACTCAACCCAAAAAGCAATAGAACACAGCTTTCTGAAGAAAAGTTCTTCAATGCATATGTACTGGTACTCAGTACAAAATTCAAGACAACATTGGATTAACCCTGTCTTTTCTTTCTGTTCCACAGCAAAATAAGTGGAAACAGCTTTGAAGAAGAAATTCTTCACAAGACTACAGTTTTGGCAATTATTCATTTGATCTCTCAGGGTAGGAAACAGACTACAAGTAGAAAAATTGCCAGTAGAAGCTGTAAAAACAGGAATATGAAAATGATGGCTAAATAACAGTCACTGTGTTGAGATTTGTGTCCTGTTCTAAGGATCTGTGCTTTATTATTTGGTCTTTGCGAACCAGGTAGCAGGTTCAGGAAAACTGTGACAAAAAAAAATTACTTAGAGCTCACTCATTATATAAGTGACAATAATCTAAATATGTAATTATAAATGCAGATCCTTATATGTCCAAGACAAAATGATCTTATTGTAGAAGTGTGAGAGGAAGTTAAATTCCTTCCCACGCTGTGGCATATCCTCTCTCTGGTTCTTCATAGGAGGACAGTCTATGAGAATGGGAGCTACCAGGAATCCCATCCTGCCCAGAGAGCAGAATTCTTCTGTATCTCAGTGAGACACACTTCTTAGGCAAAATCTCTTGTTAAGACCAAAATGTTTTGTGAGGAGGTTTCTAATTCAGCAAGCTTCAGTCAAAATACAGGCAGTAATTGGAAGGAACTTGAACCATCAGGAAGGTTTCTATCCAAAACTTGTAAAATTCCTGCCAGTGTGCTGAGAATCCTGCTCAACAGGTGATACAGAGCAAAGATGAACAGAGACCTATGTGTAAACACTATGTAAACTCTGTGGTGTGGAAGAAGGGATTTCAGGTGACCTTGGCCCTGATAAGTAAAAGAGGAAGAGCCTTTTTCTTAATAGGTCGCAGCTGTGACTAATAAAGATAGGTGTGGTAAAAGGGTTGTGATAAAAGGGGTGGGTTGGTTAGAGGGGACCCTGCGGAAGAGAGCTTTGAGGTGGTAGAGGAGTCCTGAGGGAGAAGGAACAATCCACAGACACACAAATAAAGAAACAAGGGAGAGAGATATTGCTGTAAAAGATCAGCTGTGAGGTCAGTCTGGGTCTGATAGAGTTGGAGCCTGCAATCCCAGCTGAGCTAGGTAAAAGCCTGTGTTCAGAGTTTGCAAATTAATACTTGCAGTCACAGCACAGCAGGAGATAACCGCCAGTCAGAGCCTGCAGTTGGACCCTACAGTAGGAGCTTGCTGTAGCCAGAGTCAGGATGGCTGAGCTGTAAAGAAGAATAAACTGGGACCTTTTTCACATTGTTAAATGTCTGTGTCTTGGCTCATTTCTACCCCTAATGAGAGGTCTGCTGAAACAAAGCATATCTGGGATCTCCACCTCTTGCCAAATCTAGCTCCTGGATCCCCATCTGGTAGCCACTGACCACTGTCACATTGTTGTGACCAAGAAGCTCTGGTGGGAATCTGAGAGGTTCTGTAGAATTTCAACATTACTTTAGGAAAAAAAAAGATTAAACTCTGTCTGCATTTCTCACTTTTTTTCCTTCCTGTCCCAACAAATGACATGTGACTTACAGCAGCTGATTATTCAAATGAGCTCTTTCTGGAAGCAAAACTGAGATACATTCTTTCTTCTCCTCACCGCATTCTTTTTCTGCTCCTCTTTCAGTAAATTTTAAATGTACTGAGTATTACTAACTAGCATATATTAAGATTTGTTTCAACATCTTGTAGCAAACAGATGGAGAGAAAGATGAGAAGAACTGAAGAAAGAATACAAGAAAATTGAAAGAAAGAGAGCAAAAGAAGAAAAATAAGGAAAGGAAAGCCTAAAAGAAGAAAAGGACTCAAAGAATATATATTTGTGATGCCCTTTTCAAGATAAATTCTTTTCGAGTTAAAAATTCACACACCTATTGAGGTGACTATAAGATATAGTTCAGAACAGCTTGAACAGTAATGAAATTACTGAAGTGCCATGAGATGTCTGGATGACTTCAGGTATTTATTCACAGCACTTTTCTGATTGTTCACAGTGTTACCAACACTTACACTTTAAGGACCTATTTACTCATTCACAGCAAATTTCACAGTATTCTGTGGTTTTCTAGATCATCCTTAGCAGGATCCTTGAGGATAAACTGCTCCACAATTTATTCTGCCTTGTTCATGAGGCAACTCTGGGCTATGTTAGGAGTTGCACAGTTGGTATGACAGGAAAACATGCTCCAAAGGACATTCATCTTTATAACCACTCTCATTCAGCTCTCCCTCTGCCAACTCAGTCTGGACAGCTTGCACGAAGGGTCCCTCCAAAAGCATCCCTGGTCCTTGTAAGCATGTGCAGAAAGTCTGTCCTCAAAATTCATTTTTGGTCTCTGAAAATGCTTCACATAACTTTCTATAACAGCCCTGAGGCATCATCAAGGTGCTCATTTGTGCCAGAAAATTCCCTATGTGATGCTCAGTATAGGCAGCTAAAAAGCAGCTGCAGGTAACTAAAACAAGAGCAAACACTCTCTGTAGAAGCTGCAGGTCAAAGGGTTTCTGCTGTCACTGTTCAGTCCAAAAACCAGCCTAACAGTGAATGTGAGACAGTGGGAACAGGTACAGCACACTTCAGTATTTCTTGTCTGTACCTAGTAAACCAAACTGGCATTTTTTTTTTTTTTAAAGAAAGATTTAAAGTTGAAGAGTTTACCTTTCATTACCTGTGCATATTTGAAAGCAAATAAAAAGTAACAAGTGAACAAAGCTCAAGAATTTACCCCAAATCCCAAAGTTGAATAATAACAGAGCAGAGCAGAAAACTGCAGATGTAAATTTTGAAAAGTATGATCAAAAATGCAAGTCTCACCTTATTGGAAATTTACCTCTTCATTTGCACATGTTTCACTACAGAACAACATGATTCCTACTTGTGCTGTCAGTGCTTCAGAATTTTCCATTGGCCACCAACTCATGAAAAACAGACAATAACAAATGACCCTTCATCAGAGAGATCTTTAGAAAGAAAAATATCTTTCTCTTCTATTTGGCTAATCACTTTTGCACAGATTGTAGTTCCTCAGGAGTCATTCACTGGTCCCCTAGCCACAGTGAGAGCTCCATTAAATTTCGCCTGTGACCTTCTGTGCTTGAGAAAACTCTGTGAAACACTCCTGGTGTCAGCAAAGCTTTTATCGTATCCATACAATGCCTGGAGAGTGATCTTTCTCTGGACTGTTCTCTCTACCTTACCCAACTTTGCTGCTGCACAAATTCTCTTCCTGTTTATCCCATGAATACCCCCAAAGTGATGCCCTTTTATGCCTGTGTCTTGCCCTGAGGACTGAATTCTTGCCATGTGAGTGGTGTGGTCATTCTACAGGATAAAAGGGGAAGAAGCAACATGTATCCTCTAGTGACAGGGTGAGTACAGAAAAGGTTAAGTATACAGCAGTGGAAACAAGCCCTATTGTCTTCTTCATTTCAATGTGGATGTGTGAAATTGTCATCACTGTGTGATAATTCTGGAATTTATTCCAATTGGTTTTGTATAACCAGAATAATGTCTCATTATATTGTGTAATACACCTCAAGAAAGATAAGGTGAAATAAAATAGTGCTTCAGTCAGTGGTGTCGAACGTGATAACGCTTCTCCTGTGAGAGGCTTTGTCCTATTGTTTTCTCCAGTGTCTGGCTTTTTTGTATTTTATTTATTACTATTTTGTTATGACAGTAACACAGATGTTGCTTTTCAAATTCATTATCACTGTTGTTTCTCAACATTTCCCAAATGACACCATGGTGAGACAGAGCACCATGCTTCCATTTGCTTGATAATCACTTTCTCCAAGGAAACTGATAGGTTTCAAATTTATGTTGATGATGAAGGTACTATTTGTATACAGCTAGATTAGTGAGTTGGGTTTTTGCCTCTTTTTGCCTCTCTCTCTCTCTCTCTCTCTCTCTCTCTCTCTCTCTCTCTCTCTCTCTCTCTCTCTCTCTCTCTCTCTCTCTCTCTCTCTCTCTCTCCTTTTTTTTTCCTTTTATTTTTCTTTTCTTATTTTTCCCCCCTTTTTCCAGCATAACAGCCTTTGTGCTTTCCAGGTCACTGAAAATGGGACAGAATGCTCTGAGCTATGTGCCCTACTGAGTGGAACTATTTTGTTCATATGCGCTGATGCTCCTTTGTAAAGAAATTAAAAAAAAAAAAAAAAAAAGCAAGCAGGAGAATGCAGAAGTGAATGGTTTTTATTCTGTGCTGTAAGTTTAACAAAACAAACAGATTACAGACCTTCTTTGTATTTGAAATATTTCACTTATTTGGTCAGGTACATTTTACTATGGCATTTGATAATTTTTATTGCACTACAAGGTCAATGTTTATATGTTCTGCTTCTGCAATGGCACTTTAATGCAGTAATATTTTTCAAAGAAAACATTTCTTTCTGGATTTTTTCTCTACATAAACAGTTTTTACCCCCTTGCATTATCCTAATATTTATAATATTAAAGAAATATTTTATAAAACCATGTAACAACACCAAAATAGTAAGAATAATTGCAACATATGTTTTATTTTAAAGGATCTGATGCTGTGCACAGAAATATAATGAGTGCTGGCTGGCCTGAGATGAAACAGAAGAAAAGCTGAGGTGAGGTAAATCTTTGCTAAAAAAGATTTGTTTATTTATTTTATATAAATATGAAAAAGGAAGTATCTTGCTGCAAAATGGATGGAGGTGGGTAGCTCACCCTTTCTTGGGTGTAACTTACTAGTTTTTCCTGTCTATTATTTTTCAAGTACCCTAAGAGTGATGGATTCTAGTGCAGAAGACAGATGTAGAAGCAAAGATTCAAATGTTTCAATACAGCACAATTTTAGTAGTATTAGATAGGAAGAGATGGGAAGGAAACAAACTTTGAAACTGTGACTGAGTAATCATGATAATAGAAAATATGTTCTAAACATGATTTGAGTGGTAAGATACAGTGGATGGAAATTTCCTTCTTATTCATGCCTGTAAAAGCAAATAATTACAGACATCTAACTTCCATTTCTAAAGGTCTGAAATTTCAGCAATGAGGCTTTCTTTTCCTGTGACATCACAGTTTTGACATCTATGGTAAAAATGTTAAAGTATACTTACAGATTTTTTTTTCTCTTAATGTGATTATATTTTCATAACTTCAGTAGAGGAATTGGAGTTGAATATGCATTCAGAATCAACCATACAACGTCTGACAAAAGTTCTTTCTCTAACATGAAACCAGCATATATCAATATATGTCTATATATTTATATACACACAGCTATAAACACAGAGACAAAATTTGAGATTGTTCTATATCTAGGGCAGTCAAATTGTTCAAAGTGAATGTTGATTTTGAATGCCTTTATTTATCAGTACCAATCTTGAAACATCTGATGGGGATAATCTTCATAAGGCAAATATAGGTCATTTTCCCTAGATTTTAATTTTTAATCTGAGTACTCAAAAACAAGCCACTGCATAAACTTGATTTTTTTTTTTTTTGGTTGGGTTTTTTTTTTTAATTTTATTTTCAAATGTAGGTCAATGGTTCATAACATCCTGGATGAGTTATTTGTTTTCTTTCCTTTTCTTTACAATATGCTGATAAAAAGAGATAAACAGATAAGCTGACTCCACTTCAGAAAAATTCATTTATGCAGACTTTTGCTAGAATTAATGAAAATCACCCAACTAAGTATATCCTGTGACACAGAAGGAGGTATAAACTCAGGTTTCCAGTGTACCAAAATCCAGACAAATTTGACTCAATCCAGCCAAATTTGTTTTCGTGGGGCCATTTTCAAGAAAGAGCTGGTTGTAAGTGTTTCACTCATTTTAAGTACTTTAGTGAAGCCGTTATTTAGTGTTTAGCACTTTGCAATATCTAGATTTATGTACTGTTCACCATCTCCCTGGTTCCCTCAGCTTTGAAGCATGCTTTCTCTTATGACTGAGGCACACTGCCACCTTCTGAAGCACTAACACCAGTGCCTCTAGCACCTGGGGGGCTTTTTGTGAACCTTTCAAAGGTATATAAATCAGGCCTTGAGGTTCTTAAGTGTAAGAAATAAGACCAGATCTTGGGCTCAGGTAGTGCCTCTGATAGGTTCCAGAAACACATGTACTCAAGTAAACATAAGCATGTGTGCAGTGTGTCAACAGAACTTTGTGAAGTCAGAACACTGAAAAGTAATGAAGCAAATAAGTAATCAAGTGTTATTAATTATCCCAGACTATTTTCTACAGAGCATATCCTTTATCATCTGCTGGGAATCTTTGCCATTTAATCTGAGATTTAGGACAAACTGCCTAACCTCAGGCTTTAATTCTAGGCACGCTTCAGTTTCTAAAATTCTCCCCAGGCACAATCTCTTTTGATTCACTGCAAAATGAAGTTTGACATATCTTATTATGAAGAAATACTTCATTTGAAAATGTACAGAGTAGCTCTAGGAAAACAACAGCAAACTGAGAAAACCTTGCCAACAGTGCAGCCTTTCTACAAATGCAAAAAAATACAAAACTAAAAAATATTTCTCATTAACAATGAAGTTTTCAAATAGCTGTGAGTGGAATCTGTGAAGATACTCTAGATATAAAACTGTTAGCCAGAAAATGTTTAGAATTTATAAATTGGTTATGCTGTCCTGAGAGCACTTACAGAGAATTCAGAAGTATGATGCATTCTTAGTAACCCTGTCACCTCTCTTTGTTGCTGTGGGAGAAATACAGGTGGAGTATTTATTCATCAAGTCTTGTGGTACCATCTCCTCTGAGTCAGTGTTGAAGACATTTCACAAGTGACTGCACCCCAGGTTGCACAAAACCAGTCTGTCAAAATCTCATATCCATTTTTTCCTTCTCAGCAGAATGCTGTCGTTTTTGTGAAATCAGTGCTTCAATGTCCACTTGCAAAAGGCTTGTATTTAGTTCTGCAGCTTTCCCTCTCCACATTTTCTTCTGTTCATTGTTCTTTCATTGACATCTGCAATGACATCGTGCATCCAGATATAGCTCATATTGCATACCCTATAAATCAGATGGTGGATTCATATTGTGAAGTGTTTCATTTTTTCTGAGAATTCCTTGGGATGTTGTAGCCTTTTCCTCTCCCAGAAAACTCCCTGTTAGGCTCAGTATGTTGATACTTTTTCACTGAATGTGCTGAGGGGAGGAATTGAAGAAAAGGATATGCTGATATACATTTTTATTGGTTAAAATATCAAACAAAATGTCAAGCCTTTTAAGTGGAAAGGTCATTAATGGAGAATGCAGGAGTGCATGGGATACTGGAGTCCAGTTAAACCTTCATGGACTTCTCATCATCTCCAGTACCACTGCAAACTCCGCAAAGCTTACTCATGCTTGGAAGATATCGCAGTAATACCTAGCTGGAGGGAAATACATTGGCAGCCTTTACCTTGGTCTGCTTCTGTGAAATCTCCGTGAGTACTTAGAGAAATACATGGATCCTGTCACACCCAATGGGTCATTTTCCATTGACCCAATGGGGCATTTTCAGCTTTTTTCCCACTAAAAAAAAAAAGGATTTTCCTCTTCATTTTATGACAAAACAAGCCTGTGGTTTGTAAGTCTCTCCACTTTGCTGTGACCCATGACTGACACTTTGAGATAAATGCCTTCAATGGACAGACAAGAAGGACTTAGGAGCTGTATGAGCATCCCATCTGACCAGGTGTTGTATTTCTGCAACAAAGAGGGTATAAAAGGGAGTCAGCACCAGAAATAGACACATTTTCCAGAAACTTTTTCCCTTGTCATCCTTTTGTTTTCATTGGGAACACTTTTTGTTTTTCAAGTAAGAAAGATAATCCAGTTATAAGAATAGTCCCAAAATTTCTCTTCCCCACACAAAAGACTCTTTAAATTATTCTTGATGCCATCCAAAATATTGTCCTATGGTAGGAGTGAGTTTTCTGCTCTTCTGAATGAGCATTATTTTAAATGCAAATTTTACTTGACTGAATGCTTAGGAAGGAGGCAGTAGCTTCATTGCAATATTCCTTTCACTGGTTCATACAGAGGGGGTTGAGAAGAATTTCCCTGTGCTGGCCCAGGTGTCCCTTCATCAAATACCAATTGATGCAAAACCAGCACAGGGGGAGTGGAAGGCAAGGAACCAGCTCTGCTCCTCTCAGTGTTTGTGCACAGCTGAGCAAACCGTGTGGCTGCACCAGGATGCCACCAGCAGCCTGAGCACACCCCACTGATTCACCAGTGCTCCATGTACATGGCAGTCTGGTCACCAACTTACCTGCTAACTGGAGAGAAACATTTTTCATGCTCTTCCAGCTCTAGCACAAACATGAAAAATTCAATATTATATTAATACTAATTAATATTAAATGCAGCTGCCTTAACAGTCTATGGCAATATAGCTTTATTTTTATTTTGTTCACTTCGTGTATGTAAATATGAGCATGTGCAGATGGAGAGGGCTGTCTGTTACCTCATATTCTAACTTCTTGGCAATTAAGTAATTCAGAAATAACAGTTTCATGCAGGCAAAAGTAGCTTTGAAAGAAAGATTTAAAAAGACTCAAGGCATCTCCTTTCATAGGTTTGCTGAAGCAGGAGACCTAATTGCTCTTCTGGGCCTATGCACACAGACAGGAAAAAATGTGGAATGTTACATCCTAGCAAAAGGTGAAAGCAGAAGATAAAGAAATTGTGGTACTGTTATTACAAGTAAATCAGTTCAAATCTTTGGAGAAAGCTGCTGAATAACTGGCCTTTAAATCACTGTACCTAGTACCTATATAGCCATCTTTAAAAAATGGATCTTTCTAGCAAGGCATTTAAATTAATAGGATTTAATATAATAGGTTTTGCCATCTGCTCCATCTACAATTGTATTAAAAACAAAATGCACAGAGGTGCTGTGACCTCCATCTGCAGCAGCAGCAGCACCTTTGAGAGCTCAGGAGTGCTCTACTACTAAATACTTCCTTTCTTTCTTTCTTTGGAGATGTGCACAGATGAAAAATATCTGCAGGAACTGATAGAAGCAGTTCACCAAGATAAAGTGTTCTTACATTTCTGACATGTCAAAAACATCTGCTTCCTTCTTACATAAACCATTGAATGAATATTCTCATACAGCATTACTGAAGCATGCCATACTGCTTCACTAAGAGCCTTCCACTGCCCTCCAGATACACTTAAGAAAATAACTCCAAATGGAGGGATGATACACACAATAGCTAAAGGGAATGCAATCACATTCAGAGAAGATAAAGAAATCATAAACAGACACCTGCATTTCTGGAAATTCCTTGGGCACTTGCTCTTGGCAATTCTAGCAAAACACTTCACAGCACAGATCTAAGTCTGGTCCCAGAGCTTTCAGATTGAACCCCAGGCTCTGGCTCACATCACTATTGTGAGACTAAACTATCTCTGAGAAAAGAAGTTACTTAGGAATAGGGAAAATACTATGAGAAATAAGTATTAGCCCAGCAATTCTTCCCCAGGAACTGAAGGGAAACTTTTAAGCATTAAAAGAAACTAAGAGAAGGAACTGCAGAAGACCTTAGGGATGGATCCTCAAGATTGTCTTTGTGTGCATGTCAGAGTACTCAGGCCACTTACATCTGCCTGCATATGGAACTCAGGTTCAGCTATTTCTTATACCAAGGCACAGAGGGAAAATTTCTGTCCTGAGACCACCATGTTAAAAATAAGTCCAGGAGGATCTGTTCATGACTGAGGTTGTTTGATGCCATTTTTCAGAAGAAAGTAGAAAGCACTTTGGAAGCAGGAGCAAGAGAACATGATTAGGCTTGCACTAGGTCATCAGTGGTAATATATATAGGAATACAGATTAACTTTGATCTTAATCTATTCTGGTTCTGCAACTTCAGATTTCCTTCCTTCTTCACAGTTTAAATAAAATTAATTTGCCAGCTATTTTATATTCTTGTTGTGTTAGTTTCCCCCTTTGGGATAAACTCTTACACATTATCCTTTTGTCTTTACTTTTCAGCAGTTCCTTCACTGGGCAAATGAACTGTCCCTAACTTGGCTGTAGCTGAGTACTGTCAGTATCCCAGGGAACTCTTTCCTAATCTTCCCAGCTGAAGTGCTGCTGAGCACAATTCTACCAACTACGTTTGCTCCGTTAACATCTTGACTGCTTGACCTTTGAGCTCCACAACAAAGCCTGAACTGAAACATCAAAAAAAGTGTTCTTGAAACACCAATGTGTAATTTTCTTCACAAAAGACATATAGGTCAGTGCTAAATTTTTAAAAAACCTTTCCTTTTTCTATGAATAAGACTTGGATTTTTCAAGTGTGTAAAATGCTGGAGTAAAGGGTCTTCCTACAGTCTTTGTCTCCTGTAGAGTTACTACCTCCTCAATAAGAAAAAAAAGGTGCTCTTGTTTAAGGCTATGGGGGGCATACTGAGCTTCCCATCCCCTCTCTTAAATGTTCTGCCTTTTTTCCCCTTAAAAATCCTGTTGAAAGGAGTATATTTCTTGGAGTGAAATTCAGAGAGAAGGACTAGAATAGCTTCCTGCAGGCAGTTGCCAGGTTGATATATCAAAGCGATATTGCTTTCTGAATTGAGTGGCACCAATCAGCAGGAACTGTCAGTCTGGGGATATAATAACTGTGGTGCCAGTCGTCAGGAATCTAAATGAAAGTTTCAGCTGTACTTGTATTTTTAAAGTGCCTGTTGGCTCAGCGAGGGAAATAGGAAGGGGAAGAGCTTTTCTGGCATTGTCAAGGAAAGGATGGCATGAGAAGAAAAAATTGGTGAAGCACAGAGCACCTGGATTCTCCTCTGGGACCAGTATGAGAGTGAGATGACTGAAGGCACGGAATGGATCTCACATCTGCAGACCCCTTAATTACAAACCCTATTAACTATCTTTCTGAAGAGAAGGTGAAGATTTTTACAAACCTGTCACATTTGTCATGCTGATATCTTACCAAACTGCCTCTCTGGACTGCAGTCCAAATATAGATTCCTGAAACCTCTGCTCAGCTGCTGTCTGGCTCTGTCAATGCCTGAAATATGTAGACACACAATTTTCAAATTAAGTTCCTCAATTCTTACCACAATGACACAAACTGCCTCAGAGATGGCAGAGCTTGTGGCCTTCCCTTCATCCTGCCCAGACATGGCTCCAAGCACATGGGGAAGCTGACAAAACTTGGAGAGCCAGTTCAGGTGGGCAAAGCAGTGGGTTTGCTCACAGTACTCATCCATCAACCATGGGGATGAGGGAGCCCATTCCCAGTTTCCCACAAAACTTTTCTGGTGTCCAGGCTGCCACTGTAGGCACAACTGTTTTGCCCCTCCTGTTGAAGCTAGTTCCTTCACTAGACTAGACACTAGGTGTGTCTAGTATATAGGTTGAGACTTTCAGGTGATGTCAGAGAGAGATCAGGTCGTTATCTGCTTCCAGAGCTCTCTCAGAATATTATCATATTAAGAATTCTCAGCACAAAGAAATACTGTTTGAGCAAGAGCAAACTCCTGGTTACCCCACCCAGGAATGCACAGAGCACCACACAGTGCATTTTGGAAATCCTGAGGTATTGCTGCTCACAGTGCTGACTGACATTGGAGGCCTTTTGCAGGTCTAGGACTAAAATAACTGATGTAATCAGCTGGATCACCCTTCTCTTAGGGAAACACAGGTCTTGGGATCAGAGCTCTTTTAATCAAATTCTGTTATGTGAATCATATTTCAATTGCATTTTGCTTTTTTAATAGTCTGCACTGCAAACTATTAATCATTATAAATCATATTATAAATCATTAATATCCATGCAGTACCTATGACTAGTGAGTAAGATCACAGTGCTGATTCAGTTTTCTGCATATATAACTATGATTCACCAGCACAGGAAAACTCTTCAACTACAGCAATTCAGGTATTAAAAACAGGTAAAAACTGTCTTTTCTGAACCACACGAGTGCGTCTTTGTCCCCCAAATCCTCAGGCTGATTTAAGAATTATTGTGAGGAGTGTAGATCCTCAGCTTCAGGTAGTCCCATGTTGCAGATCTGTGGCACTCAGCTAACTTGAAAAATTGTCTGGAAAGCCACTCTTCTGCTGCATCAAATAAAAATGTTTCTAGGACAGTAAGACACAACTACCACAAAAAAACCAGAGGAGATCAGAGGAGAACCAGGCATCTGGCCAAAAGGATTCATCCTAAAAGTTCATAAGCTGGAAGCAGCTGTCATTTATCCAGCCATTTCAGTTATGAAATTAAATATTCTGCCTTTAAATATATTTGGGGTTTATCCTTTTAAATGATATAAAATTGAAATTAAGTTGCCTAATGAAGAAAACACCTTTTAAAATAAATTTAATTTAGAATAATTTTAAATATGTATTACAAAAATTCCCTTTTCTTGTTTTCATATTCTGGTAATAAAAAAAAAAAAAGAAATCATGATGTCAGTGGAGTGGGCCTAAATGGACTTTTGAAATATATTCTTTTCCTGGGAAAGAATTAGATAAAGTTAGTACGGGTCTGATTTCTCAATTTATCTAAGCACGCTCTCTCAAAGATGATAAACACTGAAAAGGTGACAACCAGTTTAAAAGGATATGTAATACTGATTTTATAAATGCATTCAGGTTAACCAGATATGACTGCAGAATTTCCTACCATCTGTCCCTTTGGGGAATGCTCTGCAGTGTTACTGAAGATATGTGGCAGATATCATGCTTAGCCTCTCCAGGCTGTTTTGTCCTCCTGGATGTTGTCAATTGCATTTGCATTTCTTTTTATTCTCAGATTTTTCATCCTGGTGTCCAGTGAGGAACAGATTCTTGTGTACATATCCTGGAGCAGTGTCACAGGCAGATAGTTTCTATCCCAGTGCATCATTGGCTGTCTTAAAATTCTGGATTTCTTCCTTAAAGGATTTTGCCTAATGTCTGCTGTGCCAGCAGTAGAATGATCTTTTTTATTATTCAGCTTTAGAGCAGCTGTCAGAATAGAAAGGAATTATAGAAGGTATCCAAAACTGTTCTTCAGTAAATAATCAAAAGAAAATTCACTTCCTCGAAATGTTTGTGAAATATTTAACCTGGGAAAAAAAGGCTAAGCCAATAATGAATGGCTGAACATTTAAATAAAAGTATTCAGAATTGAAATAATGTGCCAATATCTAATAGTGGCAGAAATTAAGCTGATTATGTGGGGAGCATAATAACCTTTAGTCTCCAAGTCAAGCTCATATCTCTTAGTATTGACAATCCTACTCCAAAACAACTCCTTCACAGGGACTATTGGTTCAGATTATCTGATCTGCATCATGTGAAAAATCAGAACATGTGATAAGGAACTTTTCTAGCCTAACATTTTCACCATAGTTTTACTTGGAAATTATTTTCTTTGGCTTTATGAATGTGTCATGGGTTGCAGTGCAAAATGTAACCAAAACTCTGTATTCTATCACCATCTGATGAAACTGGGGTGTGTGGGGTGGTGTAATTGTCTGGCAATGGCCAACTGTCAAAAACCTGCTGGGGCAGTTTTCTGATCTCTTCCACAACCCAGCCTCCCTCCAGGGAGAGATCTTCTTCTAATGAGCCATTGAGTTTCACTGATAGAATTACATCATCCCACTGGGAAATGCTCCAGCCAGGGGGAGGAGACAAGTATTCCTACCTGGATAAAAATCTGGGAGTTGGAACACCAAGGCAGCCTTTCCACTGGATTCTCAGAGGAAGACCAGGCCCATCTATCACCACTGGTTTTACAGCGAAAATACTCCAATTTCTACAGGAGCATCACTTCAACAGAGCCACATCTGCCATTAGGACTGCAGCCACCATTGAATGGGACTGCCACCAACACCCTGACCCACAGGGTGTCAGGTTGGATCCTGACTCTGTCAATGGGTTTTGTTTGTTTATTTGTTTATCTTACTGCATATGTTTTTGTTTTATTGTTTATTTTAGTTCCCCTAATAAAGAACTTTTATTCCTATTCCCATATCTTTTCCTGAGAGCCCCTTAATTTCAAAGTTATAATAATTTGGAGGGAGGGGGTTTAAATTCTCCATTCCAAGGGAGGCTCCTGCCTTCCTTAGCAGACAGCTGTTGTTCAAACCACGACAGAATGGAATGAAACACAGGGATCTATCATAGCTTAACTATCCAGTTAAAATCAAAAGCCAAAGATGAAAGGAAATAAGTAAAGGAAAATTTAAGGTCTTGATTCTTGTTTATTTTTAATGTATGATATTTACATTTCCACTAGTTGTCATTATATCTGGGAGTTTATCAGGGTATTAAGAAAGATAAGAAGTCACAGAAGGGGAACCTCTACAAATCACCTAATAACTGTGAAGAGATTTGGGGAAAAAAGATCCCTGATGACTCTGCAATTGTTGCTGCTAGTGATTTGAACACATTCCTCTGCAGAATCAAGCCTGGGCTGAGATGTGGATATGGCACAAAATGGATCAATGTCTTGATGTTCCAAAACTGTTATATTATTATGATGCAGCCCTTGTACTGTAAATATTTTCAAATATTTTTAATAGTTGTAATAGAATAAGAATTGTGAATTAAACATTTTAATAACAGTTATTAATAACAGTTATTAGACTATAAACAATTGTACCCACCTAGTTATTTTTCTTTATATTTTCACTCCCTCAAATATTTTCCTTTTTGTTTATTTGGTTGGTTTTTGTTTGTTTGTTTGAAAGGCAGAGACCATTCCCTAAAAGATGTAAGGACAAATTCAAAGAATATGATGCTTGCAGGCAAGCTCCACATTTTATGATTTATAAATTATGCTCCCATTTAGCTGAACATTTGGCAGTGTCTTAGCTCACCTCGATAATTCTGTTTGCCAGTTTGGTCTGATTCATGAGAAACAGAACAGTCCTCTTGCAGTGTGAATGCACTGTATATTAGAAATTTCATGAGGTTGTCATATAAATACACTGGCCTTTATTTAGAGAGGTCCAAGTGGGCAGTTGGCTCCTTGAATTTTGATATATCTGTTTATTCACAGCCTTAATTTTATTAGCTGCATTGGCAGAGGATTGTGAGTTGCTTGGTTGGAACGGGGGTGTATTTCAAGAGCTTGTCAATAGTTCTTGTCTTTAACAGATAACTAGCTTTAGATGAGCTGGACATTAGAGCTATAGAAATATGTAGGAGGGACTGTGTAATTTATCCAGCCCATTGATAGATAAACGTAATTTTTTAGCAGATTATTTCATTATTTAAGAACAGGTAATGACGTGACACACATCAGCTGTCTTCTGCTCTCGGTTGATTGCTACAGGAAACACCACCATTGACAGAGCAAGTAGAGATGCTGAGTTACACTCATCTGCTGCTTTGCACTGCTCATGTAAGGAGAGGAAAATTAAGCAGAACGACTGATCAAGAAACCAGCCTCTGACTTTGCAAGAGCAGTGCTGTGGGGTAGTGCTTGGTAAGCAAGAAGAGACAATGAGTCCATAGGGGACAGCAAGTTTGGGCAGTGAGCACCTGCATTGAAAAATCTGTGGGAAGAGTCCAAGGCTTTAAGTATTGTGATGGGGAACCCAGTGTTTGGAGGGGATAAAAGCACAAAAACGCAGATTAAATAAAAGTGTTGACTTAGTACAAGCTTGCATTATCTTTATTTTTAAGGAACATATACTGACATGATCTAAAGAAACTCTCTGCTTTGAGGTTAAAAGTTGCTAGGAGAGATATAACCCTTCAACCAGTTAAAGCCATAACAGTTTCCCATCTCCTTGTCTGGTGAAGGGCTAATGTGACAGCTGCCATGAGGCATCTACAGTTATTCTAAAAAATAACAAGAGGATGTAGGAAGATGTAGGAGTATGAGCGAGTGACAATAACTTTTCATTATTTTTCTTCCTGATCATATCAAGGCTTTATGCTGAGCACCTGATGGCACCTGCTTCCCTCCAGCTGCTCCCAACAGGGAGAATGGGGAGGCTTTGTTGCAACCATGATCTCTGTATCACTTTGCTTATGATGCTGCAGCCCACACTGCTCTGCCTTCAGTGAATGATACTGAAAATCAGCTGGATTTAAGATCAACTTCCAAAACCATTCAAAGGTTGGACTTAGTTTTGTGCAACGTTCATATTTTACTCCTAGTATTGTCAGATCATGTTAAAGATGTCAACCTACCATCATCCTCCAGTTTCTCCATTAGCTCAAACAGTGGACTCAGAACATTCAGAATAAAAGTTGAACAAGGTGGATCACTTTCTGGGATGGCTCAAGGTTCTGATATAAGGTTCCTCAGTGAATCTGTAACAGAGGCTGAAAGGCTTGTGCTGAAGAAGACAGGATTTCTGTAAGAGAAAGAGTGGTCTTGTGATGAAGACATTCTACCAATAATTCGGCACTAAATTTTCTACAAAATATATTGTGATTGGTGCCTCACATTAGCTACCTAAATTAAAGGCTAATTTCAAGACTAATCTGTCTTCCTTTCTTCAATACAAAAATTTGGCTAGTATCACCCCTCACCTCAACATACTGTGCAAAGAAAATTTGCAATGAGTAACACCACAGAAAATTTCCCTTATGACATCTATAATCCTGTCACATGGAAAGGTTTCAGTAGCATGAAATAAATGTGTCTGTGGGGCATGCACTGAAATATGAGGGTAAAACAAAAATATTGAGGAGCCACTCAATCACTGAACACTGTTCAGCCAGGGCACTGAATGAGACATTCTTGCAGAAAAAACTGTGCATGATCCTCAGTCAAACTGCCAAAATTCATACACAACAAGGGGACAGCCCAGGGCTGTACAGATTGAAATGCATACACAGAAAGCTTAATTCTGGCATTTTGTAAGTTTTCACTGGTTGCTTTACAACCTTAATGTAACTTTATTTGGTATCATTTTTAGAACATAAGGTTGACCAAAGGTGAAGGGTATCCTCATAGTTTTATGGAAGTTCTACTGTCACCTGTGAATTTTTTAAATATTTTCAGAACAAGTAATTTTCATTTTAATGTGGTACAATTGTGCTGAGCTCCTGTTGAAATTTTCTCCTGATTCAGTAGTCTTACTGGATAGACAGGAGAGGAAATCTTTCATAATTTGATGTTCACTGTATTATCATCATTGTAATTTGTTCCATGGAACATATGTTCACTCACCTTGGATGCCACATAATTTTCACTAGACTTTGATGCCTTTTATTCTGACTACCACAGGCTTCAGAAACCATAGGAAGCAAGCAGTTTTGAGCTCATTCAGGTACATCTTGCATCTACAGTGAGGGAACTGACTGCAGTAGCCAACACAAACCTAGGTAAGACTCATCTCAGCCCTGCTATGAGTTGGTGCCTGCAACAACTGCTCCATGATAGGTGCAAGGCAGGGCTGTTCCTTAGTTCTGGCCCCAGGGAATCAGCTTACTGCATATATAGATGGGAGCACATGTTATGTTCATTTAAGAGTGTCAGGAGCTGACACAGCAGCATGTTCTATCATTCAGGTGAAGGGAGGGTTCAGGCTAAGCAGACCAGAGCTTCTCTTGGGAGTCAAATTTTTCACTGTTCCTGTGTGATCTGGAAAGGAAGGGGGAAAAAAACAAACAAAAAACCCCACACAAAACAGAGTCAGACTTAATATTTCTTAACACATTTTGTTTGGTCAAATATGAGATCTTCTTCCTAAATATGTTTCAGTTTTCTGTACCTTGTCAGTTGAAAGAAAGGGAAAGTACATATTCTCAGTGAGTGTTGCAAATATGCCCTACCAGCATGGTGCAATATTCAAAGGATGAGAACTGACAGTTCATCCTCTTTTGCTCTAATATGCTGAATCTAAATGCCCTAAAGTGAAGAAAGCTAGAATTTCAATTCAAAATTCAACACCCACATCCCTAAATTCAAGAGCATTTGGAATTAGTTTTAATGTTCATTCCTTACAGGGATAAAAACAATTTGGTCTGATGCCAGAAAAATCTGGGGTCCTCTCTACTCCTTCCTACTGTTGTCTGGCATATCAATCTCATGCCTAATTGTAGACTGCACCTGCAGAATATTAAAGGTGGGAAGTGTGCAATGCATTTTGAGTGACACTCACCTTGGTATGATGGATGCTTCCTGACAGTGCAAACACAGTGAAAGAATAACATCTGTCCTCTCCCATCACAGGACCCTGACAGCAGTCAGACAGTAAGCATCCTGTGTAAGCCACTGACTGGGCTGCCCAGTCTGATCAGACTTCTCCTTTTACCCACGTGCTGCAGAAGGGGGCTGTTGAGCAAACTCCTCTGAGGCTGTTCCTTCCCTGTCCCTCAGTTTAACACTCTGCTGGAATGTGAGCTAGAGCTCCCTGTCTGCTCAAGAAGCATTACATGGCACTGGGATTTAGAGACTCTAAGCTAAAATACTAATTAAGCAGATGCTAATCATTGCCAGCCAGTATTCAGAAGAAGGGCTCTTAGAAAAGGAAACATTAAATACATATGGAAAATATTAGAAATAATATTAAATATTATCTGTAATGCTTTGTACAACTAAAAATAAGAATGGAATCTCTAGCTGCTAGAGATACTGTGGTTCTTCCTACACAGATATGGCTCTTTTCTTCTCCTACCTCTATTAATAGGATTGCAGCTGCAATACTCATTTATGAAGCATTTATATTGCATTAAGACTAAAATAATTTAGTGCCCATGTAAATTCAATCCTCCACAAGTTTCTTTCAGAGGTAGTTTCTTGGTGTCTCCAGGATATAGATGATAACCTATTGCCTGGGCTCCAGAGCTGAGAAAGGCAGCATCTCAGTCAGTCCTTTCAATGTCCTCCTGACTCACATTATCAAACAGTTTTAGTTCCCCACGTTCTCACTGACATATTAATCACTAATGACCCTTTACTTAACAGTTAACACAGAAGTAGAACTTGTATTAGATTCATCAATAAAAGATCTCTTCCTTCTATCTATAGGGTTTTACTTGAGAACCTGTATCACTTGCCTATGCATGGGTTAGTAGGGCTACAAAATATTATCTTCTTCCAATAAACCCAGGTTAAATAAAATACTAATATCCATACAAGCATAAAATCATCCCAGGTGCACCTGCCTGCATTCTCATCTGGAGAGGCAGAATTCCAGCTTAAAAACAGTGAAGTGCACTCTGTAATCTATGGAGGTCACAGCTAGTTCATTCTGCACCCTGTCTGGTCCATAAAACAATTTATGGTAGGTCAAAACTCACTCATGGCAGAGAAAGAAAGCCATTATATGTATTTGAAGTGGTGAACATAGGGACAGAAGATCGAATTTACATCAATTTCATTCAGGTTCTGCACTACTCAAGTCTTTTTCTTGCAATCTTTTCTTCCAGCACTTTGACTGGAAACACTCCTGAAGGGTGAGCATGTATGTCTTGAAGGAACAATAAGATAGTGCAAGAAAAAGCTACCAAGCACTTCTTAAGATGACCATTCTCCATTCCTGATTTTTTTGAGTCTCATAGTTGAATGCCCCAGCACTCTGCACATGGGTAGGTATCCAGAATATTTCAATTAAGATCTGCTTTTCTCTTTAGCTGTTTTTTTTCTGTCCTGTGGCACAAATTCAAGTGCTTACCAAAGCATGTAAACTACATGATTAGATCTCTTCCCCTTTATCTACCCATCACTTCTGCTCTGACATTGAAAGAAGTGCCTATATTTGGAGCTGAAACATCTATTTGAATCTGAGCACTTAACACAGCAGGGTCATAGTCAGTAGCAGATACTCCCTGGGGACTCATTAGGACTTCCAAAATTGTGTATAAATGCAGTATGGATGTATATATACATATGTTCCAGGAGCTTGGAAATCCCACTGTAACTGTAATGTACATATGCTGAAGCCCAGAAAAGAAGTGGGCATCTTTGCAATCACACCCAAAGCAGGAAGATCTGTTTCCATTCATAATGATTTTTTTCAGCTGAAAAGCTGAATCATGAAATTTTGCTTTAACTACAGCTCATAACAAATCTTCCTCCATTTTTGTCTACCAGGTGATGCATCAGGCTGGCTGAGTTGGACCTGAACACATCTATCTTCATAGTGAAATAAATTCATTATTTGATAATGAATGTTATCAAATACATTCTGGAGTATTTTAAGGACTGGAGTACTTTAAGGACTTCCTCTAAGCCATTACTGAAACTACCTGCCAGGATGATCCATGCAGGACAAACTACAGAGTGAGAAAAATTAACTGGAAGAAGCAGCTTATTTTAATTTTTGTTAATTAATAATTAATATTTCCTTTTTCCCACACTGCCAAATAATAATGAAAAGCAAAACTGCCTGCCCAACATTACTTCAGCCTACCACCAGTGCTACCACCAGTGCTGATGGGCTCAGCCTTGGCCAGCAGTGGACTCACAGGTCAGTTCATAACATGTAGTCTCTGCTGCTTCTTCCCAAGGCTGAGCTCTTCCTCTGCTCTGGGGTGATGGGGTGATGGGGTGGGGTCTCCACAGCAGACAGCCCTCCACAAACTTCTACAGCACAGGTCTTTCCCATGGGCTGTAGTTCTTAAGGACAGGTCCAGCATGGGGTCACAAGTCCTGCCTGCAAACTTGCTCCAGCATGGACTTCTCTTTCTATAGATCCTGCCAGGAGCCTCCAGCATGGGCTTCCCACAGGCTCAGGCTCTTTCAGGCATCCACCTGCTCCAGTGTGGGGTTCTCCATGGCAGAGGGACTGTCTGACTCACCAGGGTCTGCAGCAGGGGCTGAACAGAAACTGTTATCCAACACATAGGGCAACTCTTCATCCTTCTTCACTGACCTGTGTGCCTGCACAGCTGTTCCTCTCACATATTCTCACTCCTCTCTCTGGCTGGAACTGCTATTGTGCAGAAAATGTTTCCCCTTTAAAACTGTGTTATACCAGAGGCACTACCACAGTACAGGTGAGGTCAGCCTTGGCCAGTCTGCCATGGAGCTGGCTGGCCTTGACTCTGTGGGCATGCTGGAAGCTGCTCACAGAGACACCCTTGTAGCCACTGTACTATCAAAACCTGGCCACACAAACTCTCCCCATAGAGCCTTCTGTTGTTTCTGTACTGTATTTTTTAGCCTCATTCAGATGTCATAGATACACAAATATAACAAATTACACTTCAACTTTCATTCACTTAAACTGGAGTCCAAAAATTAGTTCACATGGAGACAGTTAAAGTTCATGAGAAAGGATAGCAATGAGCTGGTTTACATTTAAACTGAACTAAAACCACAGTAATATTCTTTTTTTTTTTTCTTGGAAAGAAAGTGAGTGGTTGCAAAAGGCAGAAAAGGAGAAAAGAAGTTATAAGGAATGAAAAAAAGTTCTTTTGACTTTTGATCACTATCAAGGTCTTTATGGTTCAGGTGCATTTAAGGGTTTGCATGCTAGTTCTGTGGAAACCTAGTGTTAATGGGACACTTTAACATTAACATCATATTTGTTTATATGAATATTTTTACCCAGGTCAAACTCATTATTTCTTATTATTTTCATGTTTCAGCCCTGAATTATCAGCATGAGGATCAATTACAGCACTACATTTTCCTGTTTAAGAAGTTCATGGATAAGTGACAGAGTGCTGAGACAGCGAAAATATTTTTTCCAAAAAAATAACCTTTTCTGCAGCAGTCTTGCTGATAACTTTG
This sequence comes from Certhia americana, assembly GCA_018697195.1. Classification (NCBI taxonomy): domain Eukaryota; kingdom Metazoa; phylum Chordata; class Aves; order Passeriformes; family Certhiidae; genus Certhia; species Certhia americana. The sequence continues at coordinate 24,259,353 of CM031879.1, forward strand.
TTAAATTATGGAAGATCTCACAATACCCATAAACTTCCATATAGGTCTCTTGTGCCTGTGCTGTCCTGGAATATGTGCACTTACTAGAACCAAGCTATGAAAAAAGGGCTCTTTCTCCCTCATTAATCTAGACTTACATTCAGAGAAAGACAAGTGTTCTCAGGTGGCTTGGTTTTTAAGTGACTACCTTGAATTACTGAAATCTATTTGAAAGTACCAAGTACCTCTCTGAGAGCTGGTTCCTATTAAAGTTTCTGTTTTGGGCAACCTAAACTGGCTAAATTAAATCTCACACTAAAGCTAAATGTAGATGTATGTTAATGACATTTTTTGCAACTGGAGGTAGAAAACATCTAGCAATACAGGGAAGTTTCCTTTTGCTCTCACATGGTGCTTTCAGGGTGCACATGCAGGTTTTTTCTCCCAAGTATCAAGATTACCAAACTCACATCAAACTTGAGAATCAGGCAGCTGGCTCCATGCTTCTTCCTCAGTGATAAAGATGTCTTTGGATACTTGTGGAGTATATCTCTGCACTCCTCTTCTTGTTTTTGACTTTGAACTGCATACAGCTGTTCAGGGGGTCACTGTGACCACACCACAGGTGTTACCAAGCAGAAGCAGAAATGACCTTGCAGCCTGGTGGGGTCCTCAGAGGAGCTCCACAGTCTGGCACCCTTCATGTCTGCAGGTCACCAGTGCCCCACAAGATGACCTACAGCCACACTGCTGGCTCAAGGAAAAGGGTAGGAAAAGAAGATGGTGGAGTTCTATAAACAGGAGGGCTAAAAGGTGCTCTTCCTCCACAGAATAAAAGCTTGAGTAGGTGAGTCTATCAGTAGGATTTAAAAAATCAGCTCTGACAAGAGATGGCAATACAACATTTGTTTCTTCTGGTAAATTTTGCAATTCAGATTTAAGCTTGTGACACTTTAGTGTATGAGAAAGCTGTCAGAAGCATTTTAAGCATAGTTATTTTTCTCTTTCCTAGGCTAAGGTAACCTGGGTTTGTATCTTGAGGAATTAAAGTAGAACATTTTGTATAATTCTGAAGTAGTTTTTAAATATTGTCTGTAAGACACAGCTTTATGCTGAAAATGTGATAATGAGGTAATGTTTATTAGTATTCACTTGATATAACTTAATTTATTCATTGCTTAATCACCCCTGAGAAATATGCACCCCTCCAAGTGAGATGACTAAACAGTATATATTGCTATCATACATTCTCTCTCCATGAGATTCCAAAAACATTAACTGCATGGGAAATATGTTTCTCCCACCAAGATTAATCTGTACAGTCAGGGAGACTGATGCATTGTACAGCAATTCATTTCAGTGAAATATTTCTACATGACTGTTGATAGAGAACAAAGCTGGAATTTGCGGAAATGGTTGTATAGGGTATGCACTTGCCTCACAACAGCAGGAAACTTTTAGCAGTACAGCAGCTCATTCCTAAAGCGTTCTTTTCTTAAGCCAAGATGCAGCAAAGTTGGCAGCTCTGTCCCATCCAAAGTGGTGCTAGACAAGACGCAGAACCACAGGGTTTGGACAGATGTACCACTGACAGATGGTGCTGAGATTAGTCATTATCAATCAGCTTCAACTTGCATTTATTTCACTGGTTCAATGCCAGTCAGCAATGAACCCTGACTGATAATGCCTTATTACAGGCTAATATTTATTAAGAATTATTGACTCCCTAGAGGATGAAGTGGAGGCACAGATCCTGCTCATAGGAAAGGACAGACATTACAGACCGAGTTTGCTCATTATCACTAATACTGGTGCTTACAGCTCCAGCATCAGCTCTGCCAGTGCCACTCTGTAGAGGGATCAAGGTTTGCAAAGAAGTGGAAAGACAAGCTGCCACTTCTTGTAGAGGGATTTTCACCCAGTTAAGGCCAAAGTGGGTAGCAGAAGAGAAGACTAAGTAGGCACTGATATCTAGAAATTCAGGACTGGCAGTTATATTTGTACTATGCCCACTATGTCTCAGGAATGGAAAAAAGTACAGGTAAAAGTATATACACAAATACACATACATATGGCTCTCTTTTGTACAGAAATATGTGTATAAGAAGGTAGATGGGTAGTTGTATATTTACACCTGCCTCTTCCTCCATAGTACAACCTTATGAAGGGGCAGTAACAAAGCAGCACTGGATTCATTACATCATCTATGATCACCCATTTAATTTTAATATAATAAAGTCATCCCCCAATCCGAATCTACAAGGCTGTAATAAAAACCTAAACATTAATAACTTAGATTCAGCCTTGGTTTACTCAACTGAAGATCACCAAGACTCAAGTCTCCCCCTTGACATTAGGGAGATTGAAATACTGGTGCTAAAAATATAGATAGTTGTCTTTACAGTCTGACTAGTATCTCCAAATTATATTAAACTCCTCTAGAGGAAAAAAAAAAAAGAAAATATGCTATGAGCAGTAGATAACATACTGCATGTTCATTGTTGAGGTGTCATGGAAAAGTTTTCTAAAATATTCATTGCTGATATTGACTGGAAAAAAAAATAAAGCTATAATAGATAGCTGGTTTAACAAAGCTGTCCTAGCATGTCTTTTATTTGATAAGGATTAAAAGAAAATTACTGCATAATGCAATATACCCAAGCCAGCACAATAGTAAGAGTCATTTTATCAACAGGATTAAGTCTCACAATAGAATAATCCATAATGGAAGTTACAGGAATGGAGTAAAAGAGACAGCTAAAACGGCTGTTCTTTTTCCCCAAGAGTTATAAGGAGATGATCTAATGCTATGTTTTTATAAGCAGAGATCTTTCCCAAAGCATTTCCTAGGATCATTTCTTTTATATTTAATGAATTTCAGGAAGTGAGGAGGGTTGATGTTTTATGTTTAATGTAGTCCCTGAAGAGCAGAATAAAGCAATGAAGATATTCTATGGATCTTATTTTACAGCTGCCAGATATGCTATTTTTTCATGAACAAAGACTCTCCAGCAATTTATGAATGCAGTTAAATGTTCAGACATTTCAGTGCAGAAGAGGTTTTACCTGTGCAACTGAGAATATAGGGAATTTATAAATCCCAGGTTCTCAGCAGAAATCTGCCTCCAAAGTAGTGCTTGTGAACTGATTTCTCCCCTGCAGATAGCTAGGGTTTCATCACAAGCTTTCCCCCTAACTCATTTTATACCAATTCTCTCCTGTGCAGGCTGGGCAGTGTCCAGCTGCCTCTCCCAGGACAGAAGAGCCTTTCAGCAAGGGAAGCACAGTGGGATACTGCAGGCTGTGTTCAGAGGTGAAGGTCAGTAAGAAAGACCAGTTCACAGGAGACTCCACCACTCAGCTGCACTTCCTGTGATGCAGCACCCAAGAATCAAGGAATTTATAACACAGAAATTTCTCTACAAACTAAGAAGCACAGGTGCATTCAAAATCCCTGTAGATGCTCATAAGTGCTTTTCAAGGCTAATTTAATCTAAGTAAAAAAACAAACAAACAACCAAAAACAAACCCAGCTTTAAAAATAATTCCCTACTCAGAGTTCATTCTTCAGTGGAATATAGCAAATTTGAGCAATTAGTTGGTCAGAAAAACACATCTAACTTTTCAGTGTGAAATACAAAGGGAGGTAACATCCTTTAATTTTTTTTTATTTTTTTAATTCAAAAACAGAATTTCAAGTGAATAATCAAGAAAAGAAAATATTTGAAACACTTTAATTCACTGGCAATCATGAGAAAATAATCTCCAGTATCTGATGTGTTATAAACTGCTTTACGTGCAAACTATCACATTGGGTCATGTTGTATTTAATAGCTGAAGCACAAGCTCAGCTGACAACTGACATTGTTATTTTGGGGAAATTTCTTATTTATCAAAGCAGTTTTCCTGATGTATTCTAAAATCCTACACAGGCTAATGCAATTTGGAAAAAAAAATTATTGAATTGACACCGGAGAAATGTACCTGGAAAAAGATTCATGCCTTAAATAATAGAGGTCTGAACTTGCAGCACTGACATAGATAAATAGGTTGCCTAGTAGGTTGTTTACTGTGCTGTTGGACCTAGAGCATGATAAAGTAAGCAGAAAAAGGACTGCATAAGCTTTATCTCCATAACAACCAAGAAAAGAACGATTACAAAAGAGCATGGAAAAGCCACCTTCACAAAACAGGCTTTAACCTCAGAGCAATGGGAGCAGCACAGCACACTGTACTGCCAATGTCTAAATAAGAAAAGACAGTCATGGCTCAAAACTATTGCATCTCACACCAAGCTGGGTGCTGTGGTTGGAATAATAACAGTGCAGAGCTATCTCATACAGCAGCAATACAGAACAATAAATTCTTTTAGAGGAATTGAATTATGATCAGTATGTTACAGAGGAAGCATGGCATTAAAGCAATTTTCAGAATATAGCTTTATATCAAGAAATCATTCACACACTACTTTCCTTTAGCATGTTTCAGGGCATTAAGCCATTTTAAAATTAGTTAGTTTTTCTTTGTTTTCCACAGGTTTCAAGATTTGAAAATCTCTTTGCTGTAGTTTGACCTAACTGTGTGAGTTCTTTCAGGCTTTACAAGAAAGACAGCATTCAAATACAATCTTCACAGAAACCTCCTAGCTGAATAAAAAAAGGGACACACTTTTGAAAAGAAGAAGTCACTGGGAAGGTAGACTCACAACCTGAACCTTTTCCTACTCAAAATGTTATTGAAACTCCTGCTGGCTTTAATGAGCATTGGATCAAAACCTTGCTTTTCTCTTTGACTACGAATTAAGCTCTTTGGTGTTAAACTACTTTTAAGGGGAAACTACAGCTTTAATGTACAGGCCTTCAGAAACACAATGTCTAGAAGAACCTCACTTTTAAAAATACCTGGGGACATTTTTCTTCCCCCCAGGTACAATAAGTTATCAATGGAAACAGTGCACACATGCTACTGTTATATGTAGCCATGCAGGATGGGAACAGCTACCCTGGCTGCCATTAACAATTTAAGTTATGTCTTCCCTTCCCCTGCAACCCACAAATTTTCTGCATGGTCTCTCTCACACAGTGTCATTTCAGTGGGTTAGAGGCATAATGACAATTACATTCCCTTGAAGAATTTAGGAGCTCTTTTATCTTGGACTTTCCATTTACATGGAAAGAAAAAAACACCCACCTGAAACAGTTATTTGGTTTAGATATTTTCCCTAGGCTCTTTAATGCTTGAAAGATGAAGGAATTTTCTTTTTCTTGGTCAAATACGGGTTCTAGTAAACAAGAATTGATGGCACAGATTTTCATACAAACATAAATAAGTCTGGAGTAAAAAAAAGGCAATTTTAAATAGTAAAGAACTTTTTAAAAAATACTTCTGGTGTCTCTAGAAAGAATACCTTACCCATGCAGGAGATCCGCTTCCTACCTTGGACCCAGCCTGTGGCAGAGAGCAGTCCTTGAGCCTATGGCAGCCACAGCAAAGCAGAGCAGGAAAGGATGCTTGCCTCTGTTTCCTTACTCATGTCTAGTGCCATTCCACAAAACAAAAATCTTACCTGAACTGAGCATATTTGTCCCATTATTAGCCTACCTACATGAACAACTTTTACAAATACTTTCAGTCCAAGTACCAATTAAATTTTTTCTAGGCAGACATATTACAGGTATCTGTACAATGCAAACTGCAACACCTGCAAGTAGCAAATACATGTGTAAGGTTTATTCAAGCAATAGTCCTTCAAGACTAGTTGTTATTTATTTATTTCTCTTTTTCTTATTACTTTATCATTCTTTTCCTTACTGCAATATGTTTCAATCAAGTCATAATTTCATTATTATCTATGCAAAATATTGGAATTGCAAAATTCTTTCTCCTAAACAATGCATAAGAAATACAGTTGCAAAAGACCTGTTAAGGCTGATGTGTCATATTTACTGTTTCAGTATTATGTTCTGAAATCTGGAATTATGAAAAGTATTTCTTTGCATGTTTAAGACATTTTAAAATCTCTGACAAACAGTGTTTTTAACCTTTGTTCATGGAAAAAGGGTTTTTAAGCTCTGGAATGAAGCAGAGTTTTCAAGAATGTGTCTTAGATAGTAGAATAGTGTGTAGTTTTATCACAGGGTGAGAATTTTAGATAGGATGTTTAGGATGGTAAGTAGGTGAAGACAAGATGGAGAAGTCCATGTGGCTTTTGGGTTTCCTCCTTCTTCCTCATCTGCCTCCATGTTCTGCAGTGAGGTGGCACATTATAGTTGGTTTAGAGTAGAGTCTAACTTTCTAACATGGATAATAGTTATTGGAGAACTATTATAAAGACTGATTATGTGGATTGTAGTATAAATGTAGACACCACCCTATGTGGAGGGTCTTTTGGGGTTTTGTGCCTTGGACTGACCTACAATGAAGAGCTCTGATGGTTGAGAACAGAATGTAGTGATAAGAAAGAATAAACAATGAATGAGAACATCAGAAGAGATGACTCACGCCCTTTCCTTCCATCTCAGGGCTGGGGAAAAAAGACTCTGTTTGCATTCTCAGGTCATGGAAAACAAAACAGCCGGTGGAGAAAAACACACAAAAATATTTTTTTTTAATAAACCCAAGATTAGTTTATGCTGAAACGTTACTTCAAATGTGTTTTTAGCATTTTTTTCCTTCTTTTTATGTTTTTTTTAATTTTTATTTTCATGCTGTGCTCACTGAGTATATGATACTAATCAGAGAAAAAATGAAAAACTAATGTTTCGCAGATGCAGGTGTAAAGATGCTAAGCTATGCCTCTGCAGCAAACCAGCCTATTCAGATTTACATGCTGAAATACAGCCTACCAAATTAATTCCACACCAAGAATCCTGAAAGTGTCTCATTTTCAGTATAAGACCAGAGTCCCTTTTAAATCCCACACAACTGGAAGCTTTGCTTTGCACTCTGGGAAGACATGGATTCAGGCATATTTTCATGACCAAAAAAATGGACGAAGGATTTACTGTGTAAAATCTTACACTGCCATTTCTAGCAGATTTCAAAAGATTTATTCCCAAATCAGTTTTTCATGAACTTACTCTGAGGTACTCTTACTGACTGGGAAATTATCACAATAGCCCTAGCTAAGTTTGTTATTCAGAACAAAGTCTGAATAGTCTTAGTCTTTCCTTTTGGTATACTTGACAAACATTGAAGTTTTAGACCATACCTTACCAGCACGTACAGTATCTAATTATAAAGTGTTATACCCATTAGTATGATTCTTTTGGAAAATTGAAAACCCTTCTTAAATACATGCATATTCATTCTATACAGCATTCATAAGCTATAAATTCATAATTCTCATTGAAGCGATTATTTCTTTGCAGAGTCCTGTGAAAATCCTACTTATAAAGCTTACAAAGCACTGGTGGTGAGTACTATTTAAGATATAACTAATAGATGACTTAGATGATAGATGACTTCATTTGCTTCCACAAGAGAATTCTTAACTTTTCATACAAGATTAATGTCATAAGTGAGCATCTGTGCTTTTTTTGGATGTAATAGATTAAATTTTCTTCATAATACCTAGTTTAGGGCTAAGTTTTGGATTAGTGCTGGAAACAGTGTTGATAACACAGGGATGTTCCAGCTGTTGCTGAGCAGAGCTTACCCAGAGTCAAGGCCTTTTCTGCCTCTCAGCCCACCCCACCAGTGAGGAGGCTGGGGGTGCACATGGAGGGGACACAGCCAGGACACCTGACCCCCACTGAGCACAGGGATATCCCAGACCATGTGGTGTTGTGCTCAGCATATTCAGCTGGGGGGAGGAGAAGGAAAGGAGGGATGGTCAGAGTGATGATGTTTGTCTTCCTCAGTCACTGTCACCCATGATGGAGCTCTGCTTTCCTGGGGATGGCTGAACACCTGCCTGCCCATGGAGAGTGGTGAATGGATTCCTTGCTTTGCTTTGCTTGCATGTCCAGTTTTGCTTTGCCTGTTAAAATATTTCTATCTTGACCCATGGACTTGCTCACTTTTACTCTTCTGATTTTCTTCCCCAGCCCTCTGCAAAGAGACTGTGCAAGCATGCATAGGGCTGCTAAGGTTAGCTGAGGTTAAACTACAACAGCATCATGTACCTGGATAGATACACAGATTATGCTAGTATTTCATTCAGCTGTGACCTAATGAAAGCTCTCTCTCAACCTGTAACACAGGGAATAAAGTCAGTGATACAACCTCTGTGTGTTCTTCTGAGGTAAACCAGAAATCTTCCAGGGTAAACCAGACTTGCACAAACTCCTCCATTATCCCTTGTTTCACACAGGCTGATAGATAGTGATAGGACAAGCATGAATGGTTTTAAACTAAAAGAGAATAGATTTAGGTTAGAAGTCAGGAATAAATTTTTCACTAAGAGAGGGTGAGGCACTGGAGCAAAGAAGTTGTGAAGGTCCTGTCCCTGGAAGACACTTGGTGGGGCCTTGGGCAACTTGATCTAGTGGATAGAATTCCTCTATGCCAGGGAAGTTGAGATAATCTTTAAGGCTCATTCCAACACAAACCAGTCTAAGATTTTATGATTCTATGATTTTTAGAGTTAGAGGATCAACTTAGAGGATTAACTTCAATTTAAATTTAAATTAATGGACAAACTTGTAGTGCAGCTGCCACTTCTTTTGGTTAAGATTTGAGTGTGTACAAAACAAGATGTGAGGTTCTTTTCATATCCGTTCAGATACTTGTGTTTTTCAGAACACTTCAGTTTATTAGAGAAGAGGTTAAGAGCTCCATATCTGAATGGTTTCTTTCAATTGTATCTTCATGCAGAGTACAGATACATTAGGAAAAATTGTTTTAATCTTCTATAACTTAATTTACTCTAATTTTACTGGCCTCAGTACTATCATCTTAAATTCATGTTGTACATGTTGCACAGTTGATTGTGTTTCTCCATTACTGAATAATATCCTGCTATGCTCAGTACTGCCCAAATTCACAACAAAAAAAACGTGTTTCCTTATTCATGAACCTGGGATCTAAACAATCCATGTACTTGACAAGTTTTTAGTGATCAACATTAACAGGTTAAGTTTGTTTCAGAAGCCTTTCTGAACTCCTTTTTGGCTTACCTATGAGGAAAATAAGTTTGGCCAATTTGCATGTATGATTAAGAACTGAGAGCAGTAAGGTTTCACAAAGCTAAATCATCTCAGTTCACATCCTGAAGAGCTTTGCAAAGGCAAATATCTCTCCTCAGGCAATCAGGTTTTGAAAAACTTGGTGACTAGCCTGCACTCAACAGGAATTTCACAATGTCTGCAGATAGCTCATTATTTCCTTCAAGCTTACTTCCTCATCCTTATCTCTTTATATAAAAAGGTTTAAGATCCTTTTGAAGGTAAGCAAGCAAAAACAGGCTCAAAAGATTAAAAACCAGAGGAATTTTTTTTCCGAGGAACAAAGAAAAGTTAAGTACTTATCTCTATGCATGTTTGTCTTGAATGACTCTTGCCAGGAACCAGTGCAATGGCATTTACAGCAGCGTAACTGTGGCATGGTGCTACTTCACAGCAGCCTGAGCTTCGGAGACAGAATTGAAGTAACATGGCAGGGGCAGACAGACGGAGAAATGGAAGCTCCTTTCTCAGTACCTCAGCTCTGGCAAGTCATTCCTGTCTGTAGCTACTTCTAGGGTGGCTGCATGAAAATAACACCATGGGGATACTACTGGCATGCTGTATTCCTGCCGTATTGTAATACTGGATCAGCTAAAAATATCCCAGACTGATCTTGTCTCCTGACAGTCAGGAGAGTGAATTCCACTGTGTCTCTTGTGCTAGGTTACAGCTCAGATGAGTCAATTTGCAGTTCAATACAAGAATGAGGCAAAGTCACACAGTGATGAGCAACAAGAAACAACACCCTCTTCCCCTTCTATCTAGGCAGTGAGGAACTTTGGCTTTCCCACAAAGCCAACATTTCCCTCTCTGCTGCTGTAGTTTACCCAATCACACCTCCTTTTTCTTTTCTCCCTCTTGGCTAAAAGGACCACAGAAATTTTCCTCTCCCTCTGAGAATACAAGAATTTGTATATACCCATTTACTCTGGATTAAAAACCTATTAAACACCAACTAGAACTGCTGGTCTCATTCTCAGAACCTGTGCATACTTCCTACACAGTCGGTTACACCTGCACTTTTAGGCTCTTAAAATACCCACATATCTCTTGAGGATTCAGTCAGATTACAACATTTGTGCTCCCTAATGGTCTTCTGAAGACCTCATGTTCTGCCCTCTTCCCCAGGAGGAGCAGTTGGTTGTGGAAGCAGGGCTGCTGCACTGTGCTCTTTTTACATCACACAACTGCAAGGCACAGGCTGTGCTTCTCCAGCACAAACTTCACCAAAGAGAGGCTTTCATACTGTTTTGTAATTTAAACATCTCTCCCTTTCAATTATATTTGTTTTCCTTCCTTCTAATTACATCTGCTTAGAAATACTTTTGCTCTGTTTTCATCTGCTCTGCCACTGCATTATCCTGGGCATAGCAAATAAGCCTGTCAATGTAATATCTAGGTACTGGTAAAGTAAGTCTGTGTGTGGAGAAATATAAGGATATTGTCCAAAAAATTACTATCTGCAAGAAAATTCCATGAGGTAAGGTCTGTTTTGGAAACAGCCAGATGAGTGGTATCTCAGTCTGTTTTACTGAATCTGGAGAGACAGGAGGAGAGGAGCAGAATAGGCACATAACATAGTAAGAGACAAGCCTGCTAAAAAAGGATTAACTTGATCTGAGAGAATGAGAGAGGTCAAAGGAGACTGAGATGCCTTCAGAGGCCTTAACCATCAGGAAATGCTTAGCAATCTACTAACTCCTCACCTATAAATGACTAGTGGGTTTTGAATCTTAAGTCACTGGACATCATTAATACAGGTCCAATATTAATATTTAAACAAAATATAACTATTCACATATTTTTAAAATTGTGTATGATGTTCAAATACCAGAACTAAGAGAAACACAAAGTTTCCAGAGCCATTTCATATATGGCTTTGTTAATTAGCAGCATTTATAATTTCATTTAGCAACACCATTCTGCTAGTCTTGTGGTTTTGTACATTATAGCAATACAAGATTAGAGAAAATAGTCACTACAATACAGGATACAACTAGATTAATATTTTCAGTTGGAACAGTAGTTCATCTTTGAAGCTGAAGCCACTTAATCACTCAAGGGTTTGGACTGCAGAGTATCATCTTTGAGTAAATGAACAATAGTATTGCCTGCTTAAAGTAACTCCAGCACACAGACACTACAGAGCCAGAAAAAGAAAGATGGATAGATAGACAGATAGATAGACTAGATAGATAGATAGACTAGATAGATAGATAGATAGATAGATAGATAGATAGATAGATAGATAGATAGATAGATAGATAGATGGCAGTGTTCAGCTCTACATGGATTTTGTGGATGTTGAAGATGTTTTGCACTTTCTCAAACCTTTTGCTTCCAGACCTACCACATTACCTGAGAATCTTTAGTTTCATTAGAAAAACATGAACTTTAGGTTCTCAAAAGTTCAGAGAAAAGCTTATGAATTTTAACTGTCATGGCTTCAAAACTAATCTCATTTATTTGCAACTTCCCCTTTGATTTTTTAATGCTTAAAGCTAGCATCTTCTAATTATTTTCTCTAATGATGGTGACCCAGAATCATCTGTGCCAAGCTTGATTTTGATACAAAATTGAATTGACACCAATAATATGCAAAAATTTATATGCCTATGTCTAAATTTATATTTTTTATATAGAGCTGTAGTATGCAAAATGTGGTCACATGCACAAATTAGCTTACAGCTGATGAGGTAGTTCTTCTAGCCTTGATTCACACTAGTACTATACAGTGAGAAACTAGCAACATCTAAAATGCTTGCAGAAATTATGTGTTCTAGATTTGAACACAGCCACCAAAACTTAACCCCAAACAAAACCAAATTGTACAGGACATTCTAGCACTGACTGTTTATTTTACTTTTATTCTCTGAAATACAACCTGTTGATGGTTCATTTATTAATAATCTTGTCCATATCATGAGAAGTTTAAAGGTTCCCAGTTTTCATCTGAAAAATTAACCATTAGAACCAGATTTCATTAATGACTGGGAAATGAGTTTCTGTGCTCCTCTCTTTTTTCTTGTACATGCATATGCATTGCCCATTAACCCATTGAGGAAATTCTAAATTGTGAAGCTGAAATGATTTATAGACACCAGATTATTGATGATTAGTGAAAATTCATTTTGATAATCAACTTTGCTTGAAAATAGAAGCAAGCTTGTATGCTTTATTTATCTTTTTGACCTGGACAAACTGATCTGAATTTCAGAACATTAGAAAAACCTTATTATAATGAAAAACTTGATATTTTAATTGCAATGGAAAACACATTTAACCTAAGAGGGGGAAAAAGGCCTTTTTTAATTGAGTAGCTGATATAAGAATCAGATGTTGCTAATAATTTAATAGAAATTCAGTTTAGTTTTGAATACAAAAGAGAATTGATGGTGTTTCTTGATGAGACATACATGTTTTTCATTAAATAAAAGTCTTGTGCATTTGAATGACTACATGTATTTTCTTTTTACAAACCTCTTGATAGAAAAATATATATCATATATATGCTCAAGTCCAGATGGGCCAAACTGAAGTCAGTTGAGCCTCTGGCAATAAAAAGCCTCCATAAAATTGTTATCTTTGCTTTCTAGGAGACGAGGAATAGCTGATATGGTATTGTGTCCAAATGGTCCAGCACTTGGTCCTAGGCTACTCTGTTTAGTTAGGGAAAGGCACAGATATACAGCACCTCCTCTGAATTCATCCAACCACAACCTGTGGATGATGAATTGATGCAGCCTACATGGGGCAGATGATGTCAAAGAATGCAACTTGACCCTATGAAAACTTGGTCAGAAAATTGAACTGACATGGCCACAAATTCAGATTTCATAAAAGATCTTTTGTTGCCTACACAGTCATCTGTGATGAAGAGAACATCAAAGGAGACCAGATCCAGTATTGACAAGTGTGACTAATCAGTGAGCACCTTGAGTCAGTGGCATCCCTTGTTCCTACTTGCACTGTTGTTCTCACTTTGCACCATGACAAGGAAAGGGCACAGAGGTCTCATCTTCAGAAATTTTTCATGCTGGGTGATACCGGTGTCCAATTAGTTTTTCTGGGAAAAGATGCAGTCGTTTCTAATAGTGAGAGCTGATGCAATGCACAACTTTACCTATGTGAAGCCTGGCAGACTTACTGGAAGCCTCTGCTGACCTCATGCTTCCAAGGTGGCAGCTGACATCAGTCAGAGGAGTTAATCTATAAGGGCAACATGAAATTTAATCAAATCTGTGAAAACTTACACAAATTCAAAAAGCCCAGTGATAGATTACTGGAAAACTTCCAATCCAAGGACCATTTTTTGCTCAATTTCCTGTCGCTGATGGTGACTAGTATATTGAGGAAAACTATCAGAAAAGGGTTAGTATGTGGTACTTCTTCTTGGCATTCATCCAAGCTTTGGCTGAGCCATTGAGGTTAGAAAGTGGTCCTGATGCACTCTTGATTTCTGAAAAGCAATTGCATGTGCTTTGTGGGCTCACCTAAGTTCTCACAAAGATCAATTGAATGAAAAATTTGAAGAAAGGAATAGTTTCTCTTTTTTTACAAAATTGGAAGGCTTGAAAGGAGCTAAAGTGCAATCCAGACACATAAGAAAAAAAGGGGGAGGGGGGAAAAATATAAAATATAACTTTCTCATAGGATCACTTATCACATAGTTAATGAATATCATTATAAGTTTCCACAAGGAAAATAAAATTTCTACATACAAACTATTAGCAGCTGTTTTGCAATTATCATGTAACCAAAATAGTGTTTCTTAATAAGCAAACTTGTTTACTGACCTGAAGTTAATACAGAAAAGATTAAGTTGTACACAGAATAAAGAAAATTATAATAATATGTTTTACTCTGGTAATCTATGATAACTGTATAATTTTTTAAAATTAGAAGAATTTTTAATGTAAATTGAATTGGATTCCAATTTGTTAATATATCTGGAGTTTTTAAATTAAAAAAAAAACAAACCAAAAAAAAACCCAACCAACCAATTTATTTTTAAGAAAATAAAAAGTAAAATATCAGACTTTGTTTCACTAAGTTTTTGTTAAGGTCCTCTCAAAATATAGAGGTAATATACAAAATACACAGGTAAGAGACCACAACTTTGATGTTTTCCTCTAAGTGCAATTACAATTTTACCCACGTTGCATACAAAAGCATACAATGACAACATAGATATATCAGCTCCATGGAACACACAGTAAGAAAAAGGTAGAGATAGTTCTATAATTCCATCTTGATGGTGTATTTTCTTTTGTGAACATAAGGTCAACCAATGTCATTGTGATTTAATAACACATATGGATTACCTTTATAATACAGAGAAAAGAAATTCCTCCTTCATATATAAAGGTCAATTATGCCTTGAAGGCTTGTAGAAGTCAATGTAACAGTGATAATGAAAGGTTACAATTTAGATGAAGTCTAGCTATATGAGTTAAAATCCAATAATGAAAACTTGAGAAGTGCTCCAGATAAACCCAACAATTATAACTTTAATTAAAAGGTCATTCCAAGTAGTTTATGAACATTAAAAAAAATTAAGAAAAATTTTGTGTTTGAGATCAACTCTTAAGTCTGCTCAGAGAGATAACCAAATTATAAACTTATTAAAAGGCCATTTAAGTCTCATACCCATGCATGACTGCATATTTTAACTGGAATTAGAAATGGTCACCTGATCTCATATTCAGTAAATAAATTGAAAGTATTTTTCCTGGTTAAAGTGGTGCCCACTAACGTTACTACAGATAGGACTCTGATAGCATTTTCATCATGCAATCTAGTTTTCAGAGATTTCATGCAAGCTGGCTGTCAAATCCAGTTCATTGTTGAAATAAGAAATATAGTGACTCAGAGCAGTGGATTTGCCTTAGTACAAGGAAAGAAAAGAAAACTTGTGTTAAACAGTATTTTGGTTAAGACATGCAAACTAAATTTTTTTTAGAGGAGAGATTAGCCATGAAGTAGACATTTAAACTCACCTAAATTTGCAAGACCCTGTACTGGCTGGGTTAAATTATGCTTTTAATTTAATGACAAGTACATTATAGAGCAGTTCTCATTTACTAACGATTCTAATCATGTAGGTAACTTAAAATGTACAAATATTCCTGGTATGCTTAAGGCAAGTCATACATGTAAACAATTATCAGATCAGAGAAAAAAACCCTCAAATGTACTTTGGAGTGCAGGTACCAAAAATGTAAAAAAGATCCTCAAATATGATCATATTTATGTACCATATGAATAAGGAACTATCCACGAATAAGATTAATAAGGAATAAGATGTTTGCCTGCAGTATCTGACTGGCTCTTTCCACATCTTCCTACAGCTGGGATCCTGTGAAGCTGACTCTTTTCTTGCAAATATGTCCACAAGAGTCAGCAAGACAGATTTCTTTGAGACTTGATCCAGCTTATACACTTCCGTGGGAGTGGGTTTCAAATTTCTTTCCTGAATCAAACTAGAGATACAAGCTCAAGTCTTTCTACTTAATGCTGCTCTACTTCATATTGTGTCAGCATATTAATTCAGTTATTGTCAAAGCCAAATATTGAAGGGAAGTCAGAGAATCTCATTGACTTTCCCAGGTAGGATTTAGATGTGATCATCAAATCTCTTTACATCACGTCATTTAAGTGATTTTTTCAGGTACATAAGATTTTGCAAGCAGGTTAGACATCAGGTCAAATAGAAATCAGCTATTTATTTGTTAATAAACACAAAAAAACATCTAAAATAAATGCGCTCATCACCCCAGTAAAATAACCAGTAGGCATCAACTAGTTGGGTAAGATCTGACTTCCACTGGTCCCAAGAGCAAATCCTCTGTGCTACTGACTTGCCATCTTCCAAATTCAGTTTTTTCCTTCAGAAAACATCTATCTTTCCAAGCTAGGCTTTCTCCTCCTGAACCCTTGACCTACCAATGAGCCCAGTCTCAACAATCTCACATCTTTCTGCCTTTTTTTTTTCTTGTGCATGGCATGACTCCATGGCCCTTCTTACACCACTTCCTAACTTCACAATCACAATCACAGAATCATAGGATGGATAAAGCTGGAAGGGACAACAGAGGGTCATCCAGTCCATCCTCTCTTTTCAAGCAGGGTCATCCCAGAGCATGTGGCACACGATTGTGTCTGGATGTTTCTTGAATATCTCCAGCGATGGAGACAACCTTTCTGGACTGTCTGTTCCAGTGCTCAGTCACCTGCACAGTAAAGTTCTTCCTCATGTTCAGACGGAAATTTCTGCATCAGTTGCATCAGTTTCTGCCCATTGCCTCTGTCCCATTGCCTGGCACCACCAAGGAAAGCCTGGATCCATCCTTTTGGCACTCTTCCTTCAGATACTGACATTCATCTGTGAGGTTCCTCCTCAGCTGTCACTACTCAAGGCTGAACACGCCCAGTCCCCTCAGCCTTTCCTTGTAAGAGAGATGTTCCAGCCCCTTACTTGTCTTTGTTGTCCTCAACTGGACCTGCTCCAGGATCCCAGAAGTGGACACAGAGCTCCAGATGTGGCCTCACCAGGGCTGAGTAGAGGAAAGGATCCTCACCCTTGTCCTGCTGCCAGTGCTCTTCCTAATGCACCAGGACACACCACCAGGGCTTCTCTTAGCTATATGTTGTCAGTGAGCTTGCCGAGAAGGCACCTGCTCCTTCTTCCAAATCATTGATGAGTAAGTAAAAAAACCTGGACCCAGTATTGAACCTTGGGGGACTCTGGTAGTGACAGGCATCCAGTTAGTCTTTGTGCCACTGATTATGATCCTCTGGGATTTGCTGCTCAGCCAATTCTCAATCCGCCTCAATGTCAGCTCATTCAGGATGTGTCCACACTTCCTGACTTCGCCTGTGAGGATATTGGAGAGATAAGTGTTGAAAGCCTTACTGAAGTCGAGGTAGACAATATCCACTGCATTTCCCTCATCCATTCAAGTAGTTGTTTCATCATAGTAGGTGATCAGGTTGGTAAAGCATGATTTACCTTTAGTGAGTCCATGCAGACTATGCCTGATCACTTTGTCATTCACATGGCTAGAGATGGCCTTCAGGACTTCCTCAGAAGTCTGAGCCAAGGTTATGCACATGCATTGTATCAGAGTTGGACCTTGAATTCTTGGTCACAAATAGCTGAATCTCAGGGTAATAATAAGGTTATGGTCCCCCAGGGGGTTGGGATGACAAAATTCAGATTCCTCTTTGATTAATATTATTGAACTGGAAGAGCTACAGTAAGAGAGGATGTGAAAGTACCATCCTGGAATAACTAAAAACTGATGGCTAAATTGTTATGCATCCTCTTGGAAATAGAAAAGCTAAAAATTTTAAAGAAAAATTAGGATGAGCAAGGATGTGAAACCCCATGCTGTGACTCTGTGATGCCCTTTGGTTTTTCTTCTCAGCTTGGTACTTTCACTGTAAGTCTGAGGCACTGCAGCACAGTAATAGCTAGTTAACATGGAATAGGGTCTCTTTTAGTGTCCATGTGCCTGCCCACAAACAAGGAGTAGGCACTGACACTGTAAGGCAGCACAACACTGTTTCTGCAACCATTAGAAGCACAGTACTTTAAACAAAATGAATTAAAGGTCCTGGGACCTGGAAGGACACTGAAGCCTGAAAGTTACTTGTTTAGCACCCTGAATAAATTACATAAAAGATATCCAGCATGATACTTCTTTTTCTTCTGTATTTACTTGGACCTACCAATGTGTTAATCCATTAATTATACCAAGAATGGCTGACAGAGTCTATTTGTGAGGGTGGAAGACTTTGTTTTCTTCTTGTCAGGCAATGAAAGCTTTTGTTTCAAAAATATAAGGCAGCTTTCGGTCCATTGAGAAATTTACC
This sequence comes from Certhia americana, assembly GCA_018697195.1. Lineage (NCBI taxonomy): Eukaryota > Metazoa > Chordata > Aves > Passeriformes > Certhiidae > Certhia > Certhia americana. Next base: position 24,277,376 of record CM031879.1, read on the forward strand.
TATAGTGCCTGAGGCACAATAAAATGAAAAATATAGTACCTGTGGAGACTGAGAGGTGACTGTAGTGGAGCACGGATTATAGTCAGAAACATAAACTTGTAATGTTCATTTTAAACTTCTCCTTAGATACCTATCACCTGCTTCTTTACTATATTCAGTCCTTTATCCAGAGTAATCAAGTGATAAAATAAAGGCAGTGGATATAAACAAGCCCTTCATTTTCAGTATTCATGTTGCGTTCTGAGGCAATGATTTAGATCCAAATTCTATTTACAGCTAGGGAAAATATCTTTCGTATAGAAGTCATTGTAAATTTTGGCAATTTTTGCATTGCTTATTCACAGTCCTTTATTAAGCCAGCTCTATAAATGGCTAAACAATATCATATGAATAACATCCGCTGCAGATTTTTGTGCCTTTTTTCAATGAATAATTATCTATCTTGACATTTTCTAGTTGCTCAAACAGCCTTTATTCTTAGACATACATATATACCACTACTAATACTACATCTGGAATATGCTGAAAGTCCAAAATATCCAAGAATATATTTTTAAGCAATGCAGAGACATTACAGCAAGCAATGCCTGAAGTTTCATAAGAACCAAGCTACTAAATCCACAACTCCTATATGAACTCCAAGAGCATAAAAGAGAGAGGCATCCTTTGTACTGAATCCAGTGTTAATCTTCATTCTCTCCCTTTTCATGGTGGACCTCAGTAAATTTTCTCAGTTCCCTAGCTCACAGACCTAGCTTGAATAACCTGTGTTTAATGCCATCACCACATAAAGTCCCCATAAATCCTCCCAGTGGGCTAGGTATCTATGAAATGTGCTGCAGGCTATATTACATTCCCCATTTTGAAAATTTAGAGGCAAATGCTTAAAGAATGCTGTGATTAAGGTGGCTATTTTGATTACCAATAAGCTGGAGCACACGGTGCCACAATTTATGTTACAGCCAGACTGAACTGGATATTGCTAAAGTGAAAAGAGATATGTTGTAACATCAGCTGGTTCTACATCTGCCAAAAAGAAAAATGCAGCTCATGGAAGTGTTGCTCTTTAGAGGCTTGCTGGTACTTGGCACAATAATTGGAACTAGAAGATGTCTAAAACCAGGTGGTAGCACCCAGTTCTCTTAATCACAACCACTGTTAAATATTAAGGGGTGGTGTCATTTCTCACAAGTACATGGGGTAATGCAGAATTTCCTGTCCCTACTTTGTGTTTGGAAAAGTACTGGCAAGTACTTGGTTGCTGCTCTGGAAGGCATGGTCAATGTATGGAGCGCTGTGGTGATGTTCCATGAGCTGCCTTTTCCTAAAGATTTCCCATGAGCTGCTGGTCAGAACCTCTGATTTTCTGTTGTCCTTCCTCCAGCACTTGCAGCATTGTGTCCTGCCTTCCCCTTTCAATAAGAGAAGAACCCAAGTCCTGAAGTAGTCTTGACTTGTAGCTTAGACTCTAAAATTTAGTCTGCTTGCTGTCCTGGTAAATCTTCTAAAGCTCCCACTTAGAGGAGCCTTAAAATAGAGGGGAATTAGGCCTGACACATTTTTAGCCATATAACTAAACAGTGTTGTATTCAGCAGAGAGAAGCTATTTTTTGCTGGATCTATAAATTGATTTCCATCAATGGGAATGCTGCACCTAGGAAGTGAAATTCTTGTCTTAGCAGAGATATGGATAAAAGGCTGGGAGCTGTTTATGTGACATTTGCTGGTGGTGTTTTGTATCTGGCAAGGGATGTTTGCATGCACCTGCAGACAGAAAAGGTCCTATCAAATCTAGCTTAGGGCTTGATTATAAAAACAATAGATCCACTCATTCATTGCAGATTTCCAGTAGAAGATGTACGTTTTTAGCTTTCAATGGCCAAGTTCCACATAAACATAAATTATATGCAAACACTACTGTGCCTAATTTGAATCAGAAAACTGACATGAGCTCTCAAAATTGAAACAGAGACGGAAGCAGACACTTCTGGAGTAAACTTGAATAACGTCTTTTTACTTTTTATATTTGTCTCTAAAATTTTCCTGCATGAAAGCACTATAATTTAATCTATACAAGACCTTTAAATTGTGCATAATTTATGAGGGAGAAGAAAATTTCCTTTTCAACTGTTTCAGTCTATTGAATCTGACCCTATTTGAAAACATTTTACTTCTTGCATTGAGAAACAGATATTCTGAAATGAGTACATATTCAAACAGCTTCTTTGTAAGAGGTTATATTTGTTAGGATCTGCACCTATGTATCAAGCACAGCTCCCTGAAGGGTTTGGAGGTCAAACTGGAACTGTGGACAGCCATGGGGACAAGGCTGCATGCAGCCTCCCCACAGAAGCCGTGGCTGAGGTCAAAACTTAAGCACTGCATAAGAAAAAGAATATTTTCCAAGTATTTTTATACATCCTATATAAATTAAAAGTGCTATTTGAAAAATAGTTTAAATATTTTTAAAGTATTCTTCAGTTTTTTAGAATCACTGTGAGTGGTGATTTGTGTCCTCTCAGAGGAAACTGCCCTTTTCCTGACACTTTCTGTCTTTTATGTTTGCCTTCAGATGTGAAAACAAATCCTCCCATTTGGGACAAATATTACACAATGGCTGCGTTTCACAAAGCTCTTGCTTATCAGATACTGCTTGTCTTCATCTTCTTGTCAAAAATACCATCTTAGTACCCATTTCAAAATAAAATTGAAAGACCTTTCAACCTCAGAAACATGAGTACAAAATTGCCAAGTAGATCTTAAAATGCAAGGAAGGACATTTCTGGTACAGCTGTCACTGGTGTAAAAGCCAAGTTTTCCCCTGGCTGGCTCAATCCTGACTCTGCATAGAAGATCTCGGAGTATGCAAAGCACATTGAAATAAGCTTGTGACTAGAATGCTAAAATATCTTAAGGGACCTGCTCTTTCCCTTCCTTAGCACTCTTCATGCTTGTGTCATTGGCCTCTTAGTAAGAGTCACTATGTTTTTCTGAAATCCTCTGATTACCAGTTTTGAACTCTAGGGTCATCTTCAGTTCCCCAAACAAAATTATTTCCCAATGTCTTTTAAAGGAAGCTTGAAATCTTGTGAGATCTTGTGCGTTTCATGCAAATTTATCTTGGATTTTACTAGTTTTGTGATTCTCAAGGTGCAGAATAAAGAATTTTCAAAAGGAAAAATCAGGATAAAAATGTGTCAGGTAGGAAGTCTGGGTCATTTCTTACAGAGTCAGACTACCTCTGCTCCAAAACCTTGCATGTAATGTAATCACAAATGGACGTTCAGTGAAGTCTTGTCCAGGAATCAAATGCTTTAAATTTGAAATGCCAGAATGAGTTAATACTTTTTTTCTCAATAGAGATTTTAGTGAATAAACAATTTTATATTATATCACAATAAGGCTTTAAGTAGATTTGTAGTCAGAAAGGGATTTTAAGAGATCATTTTTTCCTGCCCACAGCACAAGACTAGCTGCAGCTATGGAATTCTTGTTCAGACTGGGAGCTGAGGTTGCACCAATGCTGTGGAACTGAGTAGTGCCAGGGCTTGCCCCACAGCAGTTCTGTGAACATCTGCCTCTGTGCCAGCCTGTCCCAGAGAGCTTCTGGCACCACTTCTGAGTCCCAGCACCACAGAGACTGACCACAGCACACACACTAGAGGTCAAAAATTAATATTTTAAATTCTATTGATAGGTGAATGACAATACTGCAATTTTAGAAAATTGAAAAACAAAGTGGTTTTTTATTTTGTCATGATGATTTCAAATCTACAAATTAACTCCTGGACTCATGAACAGAAATTGTTCAGAAAAGCATAAGATAGTTTGTGCTGGAAGGCCTTTGAAGGTCATCTAGTCCAACCCCCCTGTCAGAGGCAGGGACATTTTCCATTAGACCAGACTGCTCAGAGCCCCATCCAGCCTCACCTTAAATGTTTCCAGGGCTGAAGCATTTACCACCACTGTGGGTAACCTGTGCTAGTGTTTCACCACCCTTATTTTAAAAAATCTTTTATATCTAGTAAAAATGTATTCTCTTTTCATTTAAAATCAGTACCCTTTTTCCTATATCTGCCTAAAAAGGCTGTCACCAAATGCCTTCTCGTGGTTAGAAAAAAAACCCTTCTCTTGATAGGATAACTTCAGAAGTTCACAGCATTTTTGCTCAGTAACTAATAAAATTAAAATATCTTCTGTCATTTTGCTTGATAATTGTTCTGTGGCTTATGAGTCAATTCAATTTAAACTGTGTCAAATTTTGTTTAGGCCCAACTGATTTATAGTACATTTTGTGACCTCACCTTACTGAGAAAGCCACTTTGAAAAAAATTATTTTTCTCTAAGAGGCACTACAATTATCTAATATAGCTCAGGCACAGCCTATCTTTTCTTCTAGGAAAAAACATTTCCCTTGTATTAGTACTGTGGGGTTGTATAACATGAAGATATAGGAGTTAAACTTTTAGTTTGATAGCTAAAACATCATACTGCCTAGTACTTAATTCATAGAAACAGAAAATTTTAAAAGCAAATATGGAATTGTAATGCATGATTTTGCATTATGTAATGTCAAGGACTGCCACTCACTTTTTTTTTTTTTTTTTTAATTATGAGGTTGTTTACAGACTGATTTGTCAGATTAACATTTATAGCATAAAATATGCTGGTCATAAACTTTGTGGGGTTGACCTTACTTTGGTAATGTTCCCTTAATTGTAAGTTTTAGACTACAAGGATTAGATAGAAATAATATGCCACAAGAAAAATTTAAAACAATAAAATGTGCAATCTAATTTTTTTTACCTCTTTTCTGATGAAGAGTGCTCTTGACTTAATAGAAAAGAAATCCATCAGCTGTGTTCCTGAAATTTCTTTCTAAGGCAGGTAAGATAAATTGCTTATCAGCAATCCAAACTGTTATTATTACCTAGTTGGTTAAAATTTTTTATCACAATAGATTTGGTGGAAACTGAGTTATAAAGCTATGTCATGAGAAAACAACTAGGAGAAAAACAACTTGAACTGGAATGGAATAAAAGAGGTTTAAAACTCTGCTAATCAGCATCTTCCTTAATACCATATGTTGCAACTATGAGAATGTAATTTAAAAATGTAGAAATGAAGATTAATTTTCAAACATTTCCATTAAGATGTAAATTTGCAAATTAAGTTTTTCAAAACCCCCCACTATGGTAAACACTGAATACATTTCTGATGTTTCATGAAAACAAAGTTCAAAATATCAATATACCATCAGTTCAGGGGTTTAACCAACTCAGATAAATGCAGAAATAAAGGAGAGGATAGTATCTAATAACTTTATCATTCAGCCAATAAGGATTGGAAATTGAAGCATGAAGTAACATGTTTCTGATCTTCATAGGCAAAGCAGTCAGGAAAAATTATACACTGTGCTGAGCTTTCAGCAACTTGCTTTTGTTCTTTTGAGTCTCTCAGCAATGAGTAGCAGACATTTCTTCCTACTACTTGGTCCACATATTTTACTGAGGTGTTTGAAGCTTCCTTTGTGATTAAACAGTCCCATTTGTTTACAGTGAGACATGCAGAAAGTTTTTCTGTAGCCTGTGTTCATTTTGTTTCAACTCTCTTCAGGCATCTTTGAAGTCATGTGAATCATCTGTTCTTTATCTTCATTTTTTCTATTTAATAATCTAGCTCTGTGTTTAAAGCTGAGCAGATAATAGTTTGCTTTCCCAGACTGAGATCCCTATTAAAAACAGTCAAAAATATATCCCTTAAGATAATTTACAGTCTTGCTGTATCCAGGGAAACATGATGGGTGGAGTTCCAACAGACAACTGTTTACCCAGCTTTTACACTTGCTAGAAACACATCTTTTTTCTGTTATCTTTGCCAAGTTTTCTTACTGCTCTGCCTTACAGGGCAGAGACCCCGAATACAGAATGTGATAACTTATTTTCATCTGTGTTTATGGAAATCCCATTTCTATAATAACTTCATGCTACCCAAGTGCATTTGGTCATTCTTTGGAATGATGTATGGAATTATTAAATGTGTTTCATTTATTTTAATATTCTTTATAGTTGTGAATAATTTTATTATGATAGTTCAATAAATATCTAGTCTAAAAAGTCACCATCTTAACAATTTTTGCTATTGCAGTGGAAAAGGAAAAAGATTCCTTATTGTTGTATTTCAAAAATCAGATATAAAATATAAATGAGAAAAACACACTGGTATGTAAGGGAACACTGAAATTCATCTGTGCTCAGTCATACACTCACTGCTCATTTACTCACTGTGTTATTAATAGACAGAGGTGCTATTTTTGTCAAACAGGCTCAAGTCATTTATTCTTTTCATTACAATGCTCAAGAGCACTATAAGACATTTAGGAACAGGGTTGGAATAGTAGAAAAACAACACAGAAGTGCGTTGTAGAAAGTATTAATTTGACATAATCAAGTACTAGAAAAGCAGAAAAGCGAAGGAATGGTTTCCAGAGAAATGCCCCTTTCCTTGACACACTCTTAAAACCCAAACATCCATCTTTTACACACATGGAACACCTTGCTAACTCCTTACTAACAAACACAGTGTTGACAGTCATTAAGAAAATCTTTTCATGTTGTATCTCAAAAACCAGTTACTTTTTTTGCTCTTAGTATTCTTACTGGGAAACTTGTGACCACCCACCCTTCCTGTGATCAGAAACTATTTAATAATTTTCATTCAAAATATAGCTAATCAAATAGTATTAGATATTGAGGGTACTTTGTTCGTTAACGCAAAGAGCATTTCTTCAACTATGATGTCTACTTTCTTTTCATATTTACAGACACAGTCCTATCATCCTGAATCCATTTAATTTTGTTTGGTCAGACTGAACAAAGTAACTTATTTTATGGTTTAACTACTTGAACAAGAACTCATGCCTTTATATATATATATATATATATATATATATATATATATATATCACTATTTATCTCCTGATTGCTTCCATAATATTTCTTCTTGCTAAGTTCAAGACAGCTTACCTTTCAGTGAGAATGAACAAAACCTACCTTGAACTTACCATGAAGTGAGTGCTGGCAGGCAAACACCTAGTAGATATTACCTTATGGTAACTACTAAATCTGCATCCTTTCCAAATTGGCACTAATTCATGCACATATCAATATCTTGAGACTCCTCTTTCATTGCAGCACATGTTAAGTTTTAATTTTTTAGGGTAATTCTCATGTACATACTTGAATATACTAAAAAGAAGTTTCAAGCATTTGAGTAAAGTTTTTTGTCCATTTCTAGCATCACTGGAAACACTTGGCATGTCCTTTTTTGACAAGCATATCCTATAAGCGGCTCACAGGCATTCTATAGTTAACACTTGCAAGTTTTCCCTGCTTTCTTGTTTGCACCTGTTGTTTTTCCAGTTTATGGTAGTCATTTTTCTTCTCAGTCCCTGGCTTCATGACCTTGTACTTGATACTACATGTTATCCTTCTTATCACTCCAGTTCTCAAGGTCATACAGCTCTTCCTGTATGATATTCTGATGCCTCTCTGTATTGATTGCTGTTCCCAGCTTTGTGTCATCAGCAGATTTTATCAGGGCACAGTTACTCTTTGTGCCAAGGTCACCAATAAAAACATTACATATAATTGGCCTCAAGACCTATCCTTGAAGATAGCTACCTTCTCCCAACAATGCTGTTCTCTTTTTAGCAGTTTCCCTGTTAGTCGGTCTTTTACCTGATTTGCAGCTCCTTTGTTGTGCTTTATGTTGCCTAGAATAAGAAGAAAACCCCTCCAGACAATATTGGAACCAATAACATAAAGGGAAGTCTTTCAATGAAAGGTTTCAGGTTCACAAAACATAGCAATGCACACATGTGGCATCAGACTTTCACAATTTTTAAAAGTATAGTTAATTAGTATATCTAGCAAGGACATTCAACACGAAACAAGTTGCCCTGGTAACCCACCCTTGAACCTGTCCCATTGGAATCTGTCCAAGGGGTTCTTAGCCATGTGTCTTGTTATGTATCCCAAATGCTGGTGCAAAACAGGATGTCCTTGTTAGAAATTCTTTTCTTGAAAATAGGACTAAATAGAATTTCAAAAGGGTGAAATGATGTGTGAGAAAGGGTAACTACTATTCTAAAGTGTAAGAAAGTGCTAGCAAATATACAGCTATATATATTAAAAATCCACAAAGCTACAAACATAAAAAGGTAAAAAACTGTAGGCATCATTATCATCCCCAGAAAACTATTGTTTAGGGGCAAGTGAATATATCCTTTAAGATTTTTCTCTCTTTCCTTTGTCCACAATGTTTGATATGTCAGAATAGACAGAGACGAGGTTGGATGACCTGTCATGCATTATCCTCCATTGTCTTTTTTCCCTATTTTGCATCTGCCCCTCTGTCTCTTCCTTTTCCTTTAAATGCTCTAATGCATTGTAGATTACTGTAATTGGAGAGTCTGTTCATAGTAGAACAGGCATATGTCACTATGACCTAACTTGCAAAAAATTAGCACATGCAAATTCAGATTTTTTCCATGGGGCATAGCAGTAAAGCCAACACAGACCCACTTCCTGCTATTATTAAAACAAAGCCCTAAGGTCAGTGTTTAAGTGTATTATACCTTCATAAGTACTCTTGCTACCAGTCTTGTGGTTAAAAGGACATTTAGACTTGCACTTCCACTAATCCTTTGGAATAAACAATTTCCCTTTGAATGTTGAAAATAATGAAGTTCATTTCCGTGTTATGAAAGTGGTTCCCACCTCTGCCTCAGAGAAGTTAACTGCCTCTCATGGGCAGTATGTAAACAATTCTTCTCCTCTTTGTATTTCTGTTACAGCAAACCATTTTTAAGTGCTCTCCCTGCATTATGTAAGTGAGCATGGGTGCCTCATCCAGGATTGTGAACTATGCTGGGTGCCAAGGAACCAGAAATTGCTCACATCATTAATAATTCCATGCAAGAACCCTTCCTAATGTGATCTAGAAATTAGATTTTTTAAAAACAGCACAGAGTGTTCAAAAGTGGGGGTTTATCTCCTCATCCTCTATTTTATCTGTTCTAAGCAAGGAGAAAAGGATAGGAAAATATCTTCTCAAGGTTGCAAACCTCCCAGTGCAAGTGCCTAACTCAGTGTTCAGCATCATCTCAGTTTTACCATGATTTTCTTTTACATTTGCCCACAATACCAAGACCCTCAACTCACCCTTGTAGTATTTTGTCCCACATGAATTTGCAAGGAATTTCAAAGGTACCCACTACAGTCAAGTAAGCTTTCACAGACATTCTTCTCTGCTTCCCTGCTCTCACATCATATACTCAGACAGGCTAAATCCTCCTCCCCAAATTAGCTACAGAGAAGTTAGTGATAATAAGATGATGTTCCTTTATGCACAATGGGTTTACTCTAGCTTGTTTCTAACATTTTCTGCATTATTTTGCCTCCTTGGTCCTTCAGAAAGCTCTCATACATTGACCAGACGCACATTATGATCTTTTTGCATGTTCTCTAAAAGAAAATACTTCTTGAACTTCTTACTTCTAGACAGAGCAAAAAATAAAACCCATTAATCATGTCCCGTAGAATGTCAGTATTATAGATGCCGTGGAGAGTTTCCACAGTGGCAGTAAAATATTCATATTTTCAGAGAACCAATTACAAGGTACAGTAAATCATTTAAACGTGTTATTGGTGATATTCAGAAAGCAGTGAGAATTTCTTCCTGTACACATAATTACCCGAGGCAACCACTTCTTTTCCTGGTCAATGAGGGGAAAATTATAGTTGATGGTGAAAAGAGGAGCTTGTGTTTGTAGAGAAAATATATGGCATTAAAAATCACTGTTTTCCACCCTTTGACTTCAGGACTGGAATGCAGTGTTCACCTCATTGCAGCAGAAAACAAGCTCCAAAATTCCTTTTAAAACCTTAGCAATATCCTACTGAAAGTACAATTTGATAACTCTTCCCAATCCTGTAGTATCCCTGTCCATTTTGTTTGAACTTTATGTGAAAACAAGACCAAGAGTTTTCCTAGAACTGTAAGAAGACACAGTTGCTTTGTTTTCTGACAGAGGTCCTTTGTCTTAATAGTATTCCTTAACTTCCACAATAATGTAAGTTAAACATATTTTCTGTCACCATTCCTCATGTTTTCAACTTTTTGTGTTCTAAACTCCTCTCTCACAGCTTGTCCTGTCACAATGCTGCCAGGTCACTGGCGTTTGACTTGGAGGACATTATGACCATTTTATACATATATAGGAAAAGCCATGGTTATTGTCACCTTACTCCCTTCCTTAGGTCTACACCCCTCATGTATCTGCATGCCTTTCACAACTTACTATAAACATAGATTGCCATCTCTCAGATTAGAGAATAGCATTTTCTCTGTATATTTTATAGCCAGGAACTCCTGGCAACACCATGAAAGGATGATATTACAGTAGGAAAAAGTCCCACAGGTGCATCTTTTCAAGCTGCTGCATACAGCTGAACAATGCTGGGTTTGTGGCAGTGTAACTGTTGAACAAATCTGCACACATTTTCTCTGCCTAGTTTCTGCCACTGGTTACTACAGAAATGTAAATAAAATAATTTGTTGTTGTTGTGTGTTGGACTATAAATATACCTCTAAATGTTGTCTGAGGTTCCCAGTTTTTAAAACAAAACTATTTTGAATGTGTATAAATGCAACTATATGTCTGAAACACAAGACATGTCCTGCCACCATTACTGAACTCCTCTTTAGACAGCACTCCCAGACATGAGTGTGATGATATGTTGCTTTTGGCAGAAAAAGCAAAATCTCTCTCCTTCCTCAACCTCTCTTCGTTTTATCCCTTTCCTTGTCTTTCTTCTTTTCTATTTTTGTTGTCTTTATTGTTTACTTTTCTGATTGGTGGTTTCTTTGGTTCTGTTTGACACCTTTGTCTCAAATCTAACTCCTTCACACTTGTCAGAGAAACTCTGTGGAGGTAAACCACAAAGTTGAAAAGATGGAGAAACATTTTTAAGCACACTTGTCTGAGTTTAATTGGGATTTGCTTGACAGTCATTCTAAATCTCCTTCTTGTGATAGACCTCCTTCCTTTGCCATTAGTGACTTAATCTTCACAACCTTCTTCTCATATCCTGCCAGGCCTCCCAGAAAAATAATAGACCCTTCAATGTATCACTGACCTTCTTTGAGTATGGAGTGATTATGCTGTGACTTCCAGAAAAACACGTCACCCGAGAGCCAGCAGACAGCAACATCTGATTGCATCCAGGGTGATTCTCCTATGTTTACACTGACATTGGTTGTAAACAACCCCACTGAAATCAGTGAGTCAACTCTGTGCATTGGTATATATCTGAAATGAGAATCAAACTTCTGTGTTATTATCTCCACACATTGATAAAAGCTTCCTACAGACCCACTGTGGTATAAAGTCTACACACAGCAGCTTTAGTACCCATGGGCACAGTTCTTACTTATAAAAGTTAACTGAAATTAAGTGTCTAAATAAAGGCAGGCTCTTAGATGATCATATTGTTTCCCATTGATTCACTTGTGATTACTATTGCAAAGAACCAATGTGATCATTATCAGCTCCAAAAAGGTATATGGCTTTTCTTTTAAAGAAGAAGCCTCATAACAGGGGTGGCACTTGGCAGTTTCTTATGGCATAATACTCTGAAATGTATTTGCAATGCATTAGCCCTCCACACACACGCATAAGCGGAACATGTTGGGCTTGCAAATGCTATTCATAGACACATCATCTACCTTATCTAAACTGCACACATACATTGTGCTGCTCTACAAGGCTTGGAATGAAGCTACATAATCAATCACGTAGGACTGATTCCATGAGCAGAAACCATGACTTCATACCTCCTATTTTTAAAAATTTTTAAATTTATATGATCAAAACTTTTCCTACTGGTGTGTGTGCATAATATGTACACACTAATATAACTGCATTCACAAAGACACAGAAACTCATCATCCTTTACAGTGATTTTGTTGTTGACTTCAGTGAGAGATACATTTCATCTGTGTGAACTGATGACAGACAAGAAATAAATGACAGCTTTTTGCTCCTTGACCAGCTTTCCTCTGCACATGCCAATGCATCAGCCTTGGGAATGCCTCAACATAGGAAACCAATGGACCCTATGAAAGACACATTGAAGTGTTTTAAATCAGCCTCCAAGACAAATGTTTTCTCCTTCTTCAATATGGCAGAATTTCAACAATCAAATAGCCTTGTATTTCTGCCTAACAGGTACAATAACTTCTTTTTGTTGTGCCTCAAACCCTATAACGAACTCCATTTCACTTGCTACTAGGTTACTTTTAAAATGCTTTCTTGATGCAGATGACATAATGCATGTGACTGTGTACTATGAAGTCATTGGAAGGAAGTTCATAGGTAAATAGTTCAAGATTTGAAGGATTAAAATGACATTATTTCACACTTTAAGGACTGGATTTCATGTCCAAATTCAATAATTCAACAAACTAGTTCTTCAGAGGACAACTGAATTAGTATACTATTCTTTAATTTGATACCTGGTGACTGTTACATCAGAAACAACTAAAATGAGTACACTGGAGCAATTAAATATGCAGAAATGGACAACTGTAATCCCTAAAATTTTCAAATTTCCAATATGCTTTCAGCATTACAACATTTCACAGAATATTTATAACTATTTGAAACATAAACAGAAATTATTTCCATTTCTTTTCATAAAACAGAAATACTTTTGGAAACTCTTATCATCATAAACAAATAAACAACCTTAAAACTTCTTAAAGTTAAGGTACTATGTATCTTCTCTTTGAAAAGTAAAAATGAAAGTAGGTACATCAGTAAATATTTTTAAGACTCCACCTAATCTGAATTACGACTATATAGACACGGATATATCAATTCATGTTGGGCTTTCAGGATGAAAGGAAATTTCTATGGAAATAAGAGGCATGTAGCTACATTTGGATATGCTAGGTATAACCTTTTTCTTCACAGGAACACACAAGAGCAGTTGTCATTTGCATTGTGTGACCCATGATACCATGGGAACTTAGAAAATACCTTGAATTGCAATGTTAATAGTTCAGTAGTTAGTACTGTTACAGATGTTAATATATATAACATATAATATATAATAACATCTCAAGAGTTTCCATGTGTTTTAGGAACTTTAATGAAAAATCATATAAATAATTATATTTCATTAATAATTTAATGAAAAATCATTAAAATAATTATACGTTTTCAGTGACAAGAGTTTCTGACAGATTGAACACTAGTATGCTTATCTGTCACAATTCAAGTGTTTATTCAATTTAAAAAATATACAACAATCTTCAAGAGTATTTACTTGAGGTATTGCCTCAGAAAGAAAGAAAGCAGAAAGAAAAATAAGAGGAAAGAAAAGAAAAACGGTTCATTAGAAAAGAAAAACACATTATTTCAATGAATTCTGTTATCTTCTTTAATTAACCATGATTGCACCCCTTCAACGGGTTCACTTAACTTGCTGTTTTCATCGTTCATTTAATTTATCTAGAAACAATCATGTAAATTATAAGTAGTAAATCAGGTAACAAGTAATAATGACAGATAATGCAGTTACTTAATTTTATTCTCCATGCAATGATATTATTTTATCAGAGAAGGAAAAGAGTAACATTACCTGATTTGTCAGTGATCTCTTCATACATGTAGTAAGTTGGGAGACTCGGTTTTCAGTCTGGAAGAACTGACCCCAGAATCTTGAGACTGGAAACAAAGTTTAGCAGAGATCAACATCTATACACAAAAACTGGGGCCTAGTTCACTATCTGAAATTAATTTGTTCCAGGGAGGTGCAACAAAACAACTGTAACTCTAAATTATTTTGCTCTAGAATTTTCCCAGTCCACAGCTGTGCACTGCAAAAAGTCAGCAGAACATGTATAGGATTGTCCTCTGTGAATGTGTACATGCATGGGTACACACGTACATAACCCAAACCCAGGCAAGAAAAACGTCTGTGAGCAATAAAACACTATCTCAACTTCTTTAAAGAGATATTTTTGTCAGTCAAATGCCTAAAGGAATTTCATCCTGCTGTTTCAGCGGTGATTGGATTTACGAATTGGTCCTGAGGAGCATGTTCTCCCACTACCCTGGCAGTCCTGTTCTATAAGTATGTACCTCTCCTCTTACGAACCCTCAGGCCTGTGATGTACCAATGCTGGACCATTCCATGCACACAAAAATCTATTGAAAAAACCAGAAAAGGATGACTGGAAACACAAATCAGATGTTTCTTTGAAAATCTGAGTCACAAAGGTGTAGCTCATATTTTTTACAAATATGAAGAATTTGTATCTCTGTAATACCTTTATTTTGTATTGAATGGCAGAATTGCTTAGGATGATCAGTTCATACCTGTCTTCTATTTTCCAACCAAATGATGATGTAAAATAATTGTGTGAAGCATAAAAGTATCACTTTTGAATAAACAGTTTTAGAAAACAAGCAGTGAATTTTCTTTGTCTACTTAGGCAAAGAAAATTGTTGTGACAGCGCAAGATAAAACCTATAGTAGCATCTAGACCACAATGTTGATAATTATCCACTTTAGGAGAACATTATGTTTAAACAAAACAGCAGTTACTTATTCTTATCCTTATATTCACTCTGCATATGCATGAACAATTGGAATATCTATTTGAAGAATGAAAAAGCTGGCTACAGGTTTCAGAACAAAATGCCTTCAATTTTTTTTTACATAAGCTGTTAAGGTATATTTGAACATTTTCAGTAAAACTGTTGAGTAAAACTTTCTTTAAAGAAACTTCAGCTATGACTAATTTCCTGCTTTGTTCAGTGAATTAGTTTTTTCTGTAAATACATAGAACTTTACAATTTAAATTTTGGTTTGATATTTAGAACACCAGCCAAGAAACAAGAAAATAAGTTTACATCTCTAGATAATTTTATGTCCAAGTTTATAAATAGCCACCATTGATTCTTCTACCTCCATAAGATATTACATTTTCTTGTTTACTTTCACAGACTTGTATGTATTTCTACACATAAATTTTCATTTCTGTCATGCTGCTGAAATGCCCACATAAAGTCCTCAAATACTGGCTTGAGAATATTTTGACAAAATATATTAAAAAGTTTCTTTGCCTTGGAACTCCTGGCATACCATAATAACTACAAGAAATCAATTTGCTGGTGATATTCCAGAAAACTTCACTGCACAGCACAGAGAGATGTTTGTTGCCTTTTAGGGCTGTCAGAAATATTCACCAAAATAGGTTTCAACCCAATTCTTAAAATCATTTCATGTTTGTGGTTCTGAGCCTCACTTGCTGGAAAAAATCTGTGGCTGTTTTGATAAAGCTTTAGTAACATCACTCTTCTGATGACAAAAGAGCAGAAAGGGATTCCTGGCCCTGAGTGTCTTTTTCTGCAGTTGTTTCCATGAACTAAAGACCTGAATTTCAAAGTCCTCTTCAGTAAGTCCCTACATAGTTCTCACATGTTACAACTTCTGCTCCTACCGTGATCTACACTCTCAGGTATCCGAACAACAATCACCAAGCTAATTGAGAGCAAGTTTTCTTCTGATCACTTTGTTGAAGAACTTTTTGTTTAATTCATCTAGTGTTCAGATGAGCCATGCTCCTCATACACTGTATCTGATAGTCCCAGCTGTCTGTTTCTTGTTCAGAACCATAAACAGAGCACCTTTCTTGTTTTCATTTTAGTTTGGCTTCAAGGCTACATCTAAACACTTCTTCCTACACAGAAACATTCAATAAAGGTCTCATTCCAACTACCTAAGTGAAAGTCTTTGCAAAACCTAATCATTCCTTTTATAGTTTTGTTTTGTTTTTTGACTGTAGTGTCTGTTCAATGGTCAGTTTTGTACTGCTTATGTCTATTGAGATTAGCACTGGAAAAATCAAATTTTAACCTAATTTTTATGCCTTTTAAATCCTTTATTTTTCCACCATCATTTTCTTCTCTACAAACTCAAGCACAACTTAGTCATGTAAATTTTCAAGATCATTCATGACCTGTTAGCCACTCAGTCACAAGTGTCTTTTATGTTTTGCATTCAGTCTTTCTCCCTTTTTCCTCTTCGTGCTTGAGAAGAGCTTCCATGCTTCCATGATCTGTCTCTAAATCTACTTTATTGCTGTCCTTCAAATTCTCACTTAAATCCTCCTGTTCTGTCACATTTAGAAACACCTAATTTGAGTTAGGCCTGTTCAACATGTTCAATTGCTGCTGTCTAAACATTTCTTTGAACATTTCTTTGTGTTCTTCTTTTGTCTGTATCATATGTTATCTTTCCTTTTAATTTCAGGTTGCAATTACTCCAGCACAGACATATTTTTGTTCTTTCTTCCCACCCCTTTTCACATTACCATTTTATCTATGACTGTGAGCTAACTTAATAGAGGCAAAAATTATTGGTATTGAATCATGTTGGTTGCTGCATACAACTACTAAATCTGAAATTTATAGGAAGTTATACTTCCATATTGCTTTTTCATGTTTCTCTTTTCTCTAAGTTCTCTCCATTGAGTTTCCTTTTCACATTTTTGTCTGCTTTCATTTAGGAAATTCTCCTCTTCTGTCTCTTCCACCATTATTGCCTTGTGCTTGTGTATTTGTCTCAAATGAGTGATCATTTATGTCTCTATTACATTTACAAATCTTCTTAATTCTTTCCCTCTTATGCCTCTCTCCTCTCCCTCAACCTCTTATCTTTCTTTTCCAATTCTTTTAAAAGATTCAACAGCTACACCTGTAAAAATGGGAAAAAAATTGAAGTTTTTCTTAATACAATCACAAACATTCAGAAAAAATTAAAAATTTTTGCAATGCCTTTTTTTACTCAGTGGTCAGTGGTATATGTACTTGGATCAAGCTTCCAAACCAGTCTCACCTGATCAAAATACAGACTATCTCATCTTCCTTTTGGTCTTCAAAGAATCAAGTATGTAAAAGCAGAAAGAGTTGCTATAAGAGAGATGTTTGAGAGGGGGAACCAACTGCTTCAAGTCTATTTGGTTTTGGTGCAAAGTGAGTTCCTGTGATATTGCAAAAGGTGTAGCATTTCTCTAAGAGATAATGTTCTAAGACGGTTGCAGAATACTTTGTGAAACCCCATCCTTCCCCATTTATTTTCCTAGGTTTATTTCAACATGTTTTGGAGCTTTTTCTTCAGTAGAGGCAAGCTGGCTAAAGCTAGATAGAAATAGACTTTTTCCCTCTGGAAAAAAAAAATGTACGTTTTTCTGCCGAAGACTAAAACAAATATATTTTTTCGACATTATTTTTTCAATGAAGTAGAAGATTCTGCTGTTCTGTCAAGACAGACTTTAAGATGATTGTAGAATGTTTCCTTCCTCCAAATTGCTGAGAACTTGATAGATAATTGACACTTCTAATTTCATTTAGATAAAACCACCATTTTTATTGAAAAAAGCCATTTTAGTGTTTTGTTTCCATAACTTAATAATCAAGCTTTCAGACGAGCTAGAAAATAAGGCTGTACAATATATTTTCTGCTCATGATTTCTTTTTAAACTTTTTATCTGAAAGAATTTTCAATCCCAGTTACAATGTGCTGTGAGAGTAAACTGAGGACTAAGAAACAGGATTTGGAGCACTTGAAGTAGCTAAGAAAGTGCTGCTGGAGGAGTGTTTAATGGAAACAGCATATAAAATCTGTAAAAAATCACTTTTTTAATGCTTCTGGCCCCAGAAAACCTTTCTTCTCTGTGCAATACCATTTACCATGATCTGCTGGGGGCTTGAGCTCTAACAGATGACTGCTGATAACTCAGTGTGGTGATTCAAAACACAGTCAACTTCAGTTCTTTGTTTCCTTTCCTCTGTTGAAGGCTATGACTGCCATTACAAAGGCATTAAAAAGCAGCCTGCTCCTAGCATCAGCCACTCCAACACACAAGGCTTCAAACAGCCTAAAGTGCCTCTGAAGAGATGATGAAACACTTTTGTGAACTGCTACAGGTAAGGCAAGCTGGCTGCTTCCCAGCAGCCAGGAGGGCTGCTGTGATAACTTCCAGCAGAAAGTTATTCCGCTCCACAGGATCACCATGTCCTGGACACTACAGCTCCCTGCTCAGCAAATGTGATTCAGGGCCTGCACACCACATCCACCTCAATGGAAAATTTTCTGTGACAAAGCTGTTTGTCATACTGGTTGTTTTGTCATACTGTATGTTTTGTCACAGTATATTTCCATATAAAACAGTACAAAATAAGAAAATGAAAATGACAAAATGTACTGAGAGGACTCTCAATGTGTGCTGCTGTGTAAATTTGGACTGTGATTACAGAGTTTTATGAGAACATAAACCCAGTTCAGGGTCACCATAATAATGATGCTGCCAGTTCTTTAATTGCTCTGCTTTTCATTGCTTCAGAAAGTTGTTGAATTAGACCCTCGAGTTGCATGGTGAGCCAAAGCCACTGGACCTTGTGTTACATCACTTGACGTAAATAAACTCTCCCTGGAAAGTCATGGTGTGCCTGAGAGCCTTCAGTGCCACCTATGGCCCCTGGGAGAACTTCTGCTTCCTTTGGCCCGTGTGGTGACCCTTCTCAGTGCTGCCTGCACAGCTCCCTCCTCTCCTTTCTGGCTACAGCAGAGGACACGCAGGGGTGCTGAGCAATTGCTAAGATGTTCCTGAGTCCTGCTTTGTAGATTTGCCATGCTCGGGGGCAAGGAGCACTATGTCATTTTGCAGCTCACCTTAGAAACATCTGTCTCCAAGAAGGTTCAGGCAACTGCAACTCAACATAATTTCCAAGGCAAATTACCTGAGGAAAGAAGACATCTACCACATTACTTGATCTGAATAGCACAAATGTAAAAGCTCTTGAATGCTAAAAAGGCTTCACAACATTTTAAAGAGTTGTTCGTCGGAAAAGCAACTTTGGGAAACTTTTTCTTGCAAAATAAAGGCTCTCCATTGCCAGCATGCTGACAGTTTAAGTGTGCTTCTTCTCATGGTATTTTATTGCTAGTGGCACTAATGGTTGCTGATCCACCAGTCAATATGCACAGCACGTTTCTCTTCGGCAGTGGCAGTCACATAAAAGTTTGGCTCATGTATGAATTTTTATGTTACAGAGAAGGAAAATAATTCCGAACTACTGTATGCCTGCCTTATTCTTCACTTCAGAAGAGCCAATGTGCAAAAAACACATAAGCAATCTCTAGTAGCGCATATTAATTAGTAACCAAAGTTAGCATAGAGAGTTATTTTCTTCCTTAATATTTTATATGAAATGACTATGAAGAAAATAGCTTACTAATCAAATGGCATTTTCTATCACCCAGATGAGAAATAAAAATTGCCTTAAACTCTACTCAATCTATGGAAAATTTAAGATATTTGCCCTTGATTCTCCAAATAATTCCATAACCTAGCAGTGAATATCTGCATCACAACATACC
Organism: Certhia americana; assembly: GCA_018697195.1. Taxonomy (NCBI): domain Eukaryota; kingdom Metazoa; phylum Chordata; class Aves; order Passeriformes; family Certhiidae; genus Certhia; species Certhia americana. Next base: position 24,296,893 of record CM031879.1, read on the forward strand.
ATTCATGCTTTTTCTCAAACCATTCCAGGTCCTTCATTTAGCTCCTGAAATCCTATATATTGCCACAAGTAGCCTGCCCTACTCTGAGTCCAAGGCTGCAGTGCTCTTGCACTGCTGAAACTGTAGTAAGATGGCAGACACAGATTTCCATCATTCTTATCATTCCATTCATTCCATGAACACAGCAGTCCAGCTTGATACTGCCAAACTCAGGAGTCTGACCAAAATCATATTTTTATTTTCAGCAAACAAACACTAACTTCAAGAAATTGTAAGGGAAACTGGAGCCATTACATGTCAGTAGGTATTCATATTTTTCTTCTTTGACCATTAGAATAAGTAATTTAATATTTGTTATACTCTTGCACCACAGAACATGAAATAACTTGTATGATTAACTGATAAAGAAATTATGGACAAAATAAGTATTTAGAGACGAATAGAACACACTTTTCCTAACTGAAATCTACCTCACATGATTCAGTGATGGAAAATGTGTCTCATTATCCCTGCTTTTGACTACTATGGCAAAAATCAATAATCTACCACCCATTAAGGTAAAAATATAATAATAATTACTCAACTCAGATGTCCAGCAGAGGCAAATTTTGCAAATCTAGTTTTAATCTTGAGGGAATCACTTTTCCGTCTTTGACTTCTCTATGCTGTCCTAGTTCATGTCGACCCAGGCCTCTAATCTATCTGGCCTATAGGTGAATCCCTCATTGCTATCCATCATTTGTGACAATTTCATAAAAGTTGTGGTATATCTAGGAAGAGCAGGAAAAACCAACATAAGTGAATTCTGGTTGATCTTTCTTACTGAAGAATCAGGAATAATGTCATTACTGGCTCCTCCTGCTTTCTAAATAGAATACAAAGAAACAAATGAGAAACATTAATTGTCTTTTTCTTCAAAGACATATTCTTGAGCAAATTAAATACCTTGTTGGATCAACAGCTTGGAATGGAGAACAAAAATGGGTTTTACAACACTGTATTAATTTTTTAGATTGACCTTGTCACCACCAGGAATTCTTGTCTGATGAATTCCACAATTTTACTTTTTCTCTTGTGTGTTTTCCTGCTAGAAATTTTTCCCAGATTTCAGTGAGAAGTGACTTAAAATGCATAAATCTATAACAAAAAAAATTAAAAAAAAAAAAAACAAACAAACAAACAAAAACAAACAAAAAAACAAAGAAGAAAGAAAAAAAAAAAAAAAAAGGAAAAAGAAAAGCTGCCACTTCATTCCCCAGGCTCCTCACTTGATATTCTCCAGCCCCCTCTAAGCTGGCCATCAATGCCACTAGCAGAGAAAGTGAGAACCACAGGGTTGCTGATGCTAGCACCTGTGTGTCAATTGCTGTAATATCCAAAGCCCTTGGGATGAGAATATTTCTCCAAGCTGCAAGCCATTAATGCCACTGTTAAGGGTCCTCCTCAAAAAGTCATTGACAGAAAAAAGAGAGTGCTCTTCCTACAGTCAATAAAAATAAAATGCTGCATATGGGAAAATTAGGTAATTGCAAGAACAGAGAGGCACATTTAAAATACCATTTAACCCCTTAGGTATCCAGCATAAGTACTGCAACTGTGAGGAAAAACAAGAAATGGGATTCATCTGAATGTACAGAATATCAAAGCACTTGTCAAAACTTTTGCATAGAAATGGGTACACCTGAGGTTCTGTTTCGGTAAACTCTTCAAGAGGTACAGTCAATCCCTGTCTGAAAATAATGTAGGAATTAATTTTCTATGGAGATCTCTGGATTTCACGGTCTTTACTAAGATGTTCATAGCTTCTTGTCTCTCTGGTACTTCAACCCAGTATCTTAAAATCACAACCTGTGTTAAAAAAAAAAAAAAAGAAAAGAAAAGAAAAAAGAGACAGAAACATCCCAAAATACTGGTGCTGTTAGCTATCTTCCTGGCACAATGTCCCTAATTTTCATCTTCTAAATCACCACTAGAAGGGCTGAATAGTGACTTGGAGGATAACCTCATCTCAGGTCATTTCCTTTCACTGGAAAACTTCAGGATGGAGTGGTGGAAAAATATAGCAAGGAACTTCTTCAGGCTGCAGGTGAGAGGTAGGTGAGTATAGGCATACGAGAGTATAGGATTACCTATATCCACTGAGTAATATGTATACCTGCTACATGTTAATGGACAACAAGTAATTATGCTGCAGTTCATTGACTATGAGAAAAGTCTGAGTTTGGAAAAAAAGCAGAATTGTTTCCAAGTTCTTCCAGCAATGTAAGTTTACAGCTGTGACAAATTACCTGTCTATCTGAGCATTCTCTTAAATCAATCAGTGGCTCTTTCAGTTATTTTAAACATTGATATAAATCAAAACACAACTGCTTTTATCTACATCCAGCGCTGCAGACACAATGTTGATAAACACAATATGCAATCTGGATTGGATAACACTGATTCCTTCCTCCCATTCCCAGTCTTCCCAGAGAAAAGAATTAAATGTTGGTTCCTGAACTAAAAATACTAAATATGATCAGATGGATTAAGAAAGAAACCCTTTTTCAGTATATCTTTATGATTTATTAAGTAAGGGAAACTTTGATCTGGAATACTGAATAATAATAATGCATTTACAAACATCAGAATTTTTTATTAATGAAATGTATATAATAGTAATGGAAAATTTCATTACACAATGCATTATGAAGCTATAAAAAGACATCACATGAGGGATAAATATAAAATTAAATTTAGTGATTTAAGCTGCATGATGAAGTTTGAGTTAAACTTAGATCCTCTAAACAAAGGAAATTACATCATGAGCTGAATATTTTAATATAAATTTAGTAAGAAAATTTATTAGGGACAAGGAAAATTTTTTTTTCACTGTTGAGAATGTAAATTTTATAAGTTTTTTTAAAGAGCCCATAGAGGAAAAAAACTCATAAAATTAATGTCACAAATTATGAATCTGAAATTGCACAGAAAGAGGGTAGTTTTAAATTTTGTACTATGAAGGAATTCTTTCCTGTGAGGGTGATGAGATACTGGACCAGGCTGCCCAGAGAAACTGTGGATCCCTGGAAGTGTTCAAGGTCAGGTTGGATAAGGTTCTGGGCAACCTGGTCTAGTGCCTGGCATCCTTACTCATGGCTTCCAGAGGAGCTGGAACTGCATGATGTGAAAGGTCCCTTTAACTCAAACCACACTATGAATCCATAAATCCAAATTCTCCTTTACAAATAAAAGCACTGGATGTACCTTTTTTCTCTGCAGGCCATCCTTAAACTAGTTGGTTTTGTGAAGAAACTATCTTTTGCGTGTATTGTCCTATAGTTTCTTCCTGAAGATTTCTTGCCCATTCCTCTGAAACATTTAGAATAGACCAGTATTGGAAACAAACACAGGTCTTGATAGCCTGTTCCTTTCTGTACAGTTCCTTTCATCTGTGCTGCATCGTTGTCTGTCAGTGCATGGGACAGCACTAGAAAGTATGTAATGAACACAGAATGTATTTCTTGCTGACATTCCATCCATATCCTCTGCAGCTGTCTCTGCAACTGCCTGTAACACAAACCTGCTATATCACACCTCTTAATTACTACTGCATTGGTCAAAATTATAATTATATGTGCCCAGGAGAATGTAGATGAACTAAAGTCTTATGAAAAATGTTCTCACAGTGAAGAGGAGAAAGGAAACAAAACTCAGATAAGATTGTCACATCTGTTGCTTGGGCTCATCTCTACTTAATTTAAATACTTCAGAATTCCTGGATTAAGTGAGAAGCAGTGTACATGTAAAAAATGTTATGATCAATAACAAATGAAGGTAAAAATATCTTGAATGGAAATAATTACAGCACTGGAACTTATATGGAAAAACAATCAGTGTTTAGACATATTTATGATATGAATAAACTTTCCTAATGTTATCCAGGAAAATAATTTACTTTTCCAAAATGTTGCTGGCTGGAATTCTCCAGTTCTAAAATTAACTAAAACTTTCAAAATCAATTATTACCCACCAGCTACTTTGCAATCCAGATGCCTCTGGGAAATGGAAACATACATGCTGTTCTGATAAATCAGGTAGTAACTGCAGGACTGATAGATCTGATGGAAGCTATCATGATTAGCCTTATCTATATTTCCTTGTTTATTACAGCCATTTGCTTCTTCAAGAAAATACTCCTGTCTGCCTGCAGCATAGCTTAGAGCTACAGTAAAAGTAATAAGTTTTTTCTCACCATACACAAGCAGATTAATTCAACAATTCTTGCACAGAACAGGCATGGAGAACAGAAACTCGGAATGTTCCATCAACAAAGTCACGTTCTCAGTTCATGTAAATGCTTTTGAACAGGATGTAGAATCCTTTCTACATTAAAAAAAACTGCCAGTTAGGGGCTCATGGCACCCTTTTAAACTGCATCCTAGTAGTTCATTCTGATTTCTAACCTATCAATAATTGGTAACTCAGAGCCAGTGCATAACAATCATTTACAAAGGCACTGTGTTATTTCATCTAGGGTACTCCAGGCTAGAATGAAAACAAAACTCATGGGAGAAAAAACAAAGCAGAAAGCTCTTGAAGATCCTCCTCATATCATCATCAGGAAGCAGGCAATGCTCATTATCCATTCCAGTTCTGTGGATTTAAAAGCAGCACAGAGGAATAGCAAAGGACTCAGTCACCTTTGTAGGGTCCCCAGCATCCAAAGGGACCTAAGATTTTTTCACTACCTCCTCTTATTCTGTTTGATTGAAGCAGTCATTAAGCCACTTGTTGTCAACCTTTTATCATCAAGATGCAGGAAGGATCCTGTACTGCCTCTCTATCTTTGCATCCCCCCTACCACAGCTGGTGCAGAGCATCCTGTGACCCCAAACCTCCAAAAATCCTAGAATACTTCTTCAATGCCTTTTTTCCAGGAATCTCTCTGATCAGTTCCACATTTTAACTTTGCTTTCCAGCTGTGGAAACATAATGAGATAATCCATTGTTTTACAAAATTCAATATCCAGAAATAATTAGCATTTTTGTATAACCAAATTTTGTTTTTATAATCATACTTCAGAAGGACCTTCTGTATATGTTTTTATTTTAGTGAGAATGAAAACTCCCAATTTTTCACAAAAGAATGCATTAAGCATTTTCTTCAACATGAAAGATGACTCATTTAAAAATATTGTTTTACTCTGTGACATGATTTGGGAAGTAATCAGCCACAAATGGATACTGACTGTTGCAGTCCAGTTTCTGCTGGATTGACTTCCACTCTGATTTGAATAACCTTGATTCCTACTGAAGCCAAAAGGAGATTCAAATGTTCAAATCCTTGAAAAATCAGGCCATATCTAAGAGTGCTGATATTCTCTATTCCTTCCTGTCTGCTTGCTTCTTAATTCACAAAGGGCATAGCAATATCTTTGAACATACTCTGTAGATTTTCTGGTGATTAGTTCCCAATCACAGTATTTCCTCTGGTTATATGTCAACCATGGAGTAGATCTGAACTGTCAGTACAGGGGTGACAAGTAATAAAAATATGTGGTGATGTTTGGCATCCATAAAAATCAATTTAAAATGCATGGTGGTTTGAAGCCCTGCTTCCCAGCTTGTGGATGGACAACACATGCTGCTGGGAAGTACAGAATAAAATCTTTAGGGTTTTTTCCTGTGCTTCTGCATGCAACATTTCACTTTAGTAAACAGCCTTATGTCAACCTATGAGTTGTTTCCATCTTATTTTCTCTCTTCTTTCCAGCTGAATATTAAGAGTGGTAGAACATCTTGGTAAGCACTTGGCATCCATTCAAAGTCAATCCTCCACAGTCCTTCTTGGTGCCCAACATGAGGCAAGATAATGGCAGTTTTATATCAAGCATGCTAGGTAATTATCAAGTAGAATGTACATGGAGTTGGTCAGCTGCAGTGCTTATCCCTTTGTTTTGCTGAGTTGGGAACACATTATTACAAGCAATTGCTCTGTGCTTTGCCCTTACATTGAAAGCCTTGCTGTGTTGAGGGAGCTGTCTTGTGGAGATGCTGAGTAAACACATCTCTCCCCCTCTACTCAGGACTGATGTCAATGTTTTCTTTATGCAGGCTCCCATGATCCTTGTTCATGCTTACGTACATTTTTAATACTATTATTTCATAATGTTAGCATATTACAGGGTTTGTGGAATATATTGTCAACCTGGTATAAGACAAAACTAATTTTGGGTGAGAAGATATTGAAATGTGTCCTGAAGTGGACAGTCTGTGGGTGGCAGGGTGTGTGGGAGGATTTGGGCAGGTTCCTAGGGTGGTTATCACTTCCCATTACCTAGGACTTAACACCTGAACAGATGATCAACCCTGACAAACTGACCTGTCAATTGCTAGAAGGGTGCTCTTGCCTACCCCAGGGAAAACCAGCAGCCTCCAGCACTGCACTAGGGCCTGCACATTTCAGTACTCTCTGAAGGGACTGTAGTCGAAGCAGGAAACCAAACTGCATTTGAAGACACTGTGGCTGAGATGGGGATGGAAACAACAACTACTACAGTAACTGCTGTAAGGAGCAGGAGGAGAATCAGGAAAGAAAGGATCTGATCAAGCCAGTCCTTCAACAAGGAAATTGAAGAAAGTAGTGAGGCAATTCAAAGAGAAAGTCGGTAATTATCCAGTCCCTGACTTTATCAGAATTCTCTGACCATAGCAGCAAAGCTGTAAATTGCTAGGACAACTACAATTTTCTGGAATTGTCTCATAATCTCACTTGGAAAATGGTAGAATAACTCAGCTAAATAGTAATTTTTATATCTTACTGTGTTATTCTATCTTAGCATCTTCATATATGATATAGCTACCAGAATAGCATGTGAAAATAAAGTCTCCGTCAAATATACCTTCAAATCTTATTACCAAATTTAGAGCAAAATACTACAATGCCCGAAGTGGATGGTATGAAACACACCTTTCAACTTTTTTACTTTTTTAATGAACTAGACTTTTATATGCTATTTGCTTGAAGATAGAGCAATGATTGATGTCAGTCATTCTCAGATGGGGTGAAGCACTTCAAACATCCTCTGCTGAAATCCTTTTGCATCTTTTGACAGCAATGTTCATCTGATACATATGAACTCTGGACAGCACTGCAACATACAATAAGGCCTGTGAAAAGCCAGAGAAATACACTACTGCAAGAGTTGCATCTGTGTGCTGACACTATAAAAAAGGAAGTATGAGAACCCTGCATTGATAATAAATACAGAACCCCTGAATATCAGCAGTCACTAGTTAATAAAAATTCAGTTTTGTTTTGAATCTTTTGGAACCTGGATGACAGAAGAAGCTATGACAGCAGGAAGAGAAGCTGTCAAAGGAGCACCAATGTGTAATGAGAGAAGACATTTCAGAAAATAGAATATGCCTCCATTTCTGCTTGTCAGGATTCATTGGGGCTGAATAGGTCTGAATTCACTGCTCAAAATGGACAGTGTACACTGATGACTAGTAGCAACCAGCCGTTCTTCAACTACAAATTCATCTCAGAATGGAATGCATACCCAAGCACTTCCAGAGCGCAGTGTCTGGTTGCATAAGGCTCTCCTTTCACAGTGATTAACATGATTGTCAAGCATTTACCAGTACTGGCACTGTGGCCCAGTGGAAAATGTTTATTATTGAAACACAATTTCTCCCATTTTTTAATAGCATGTGCTCGAAAAGGAGTTAGTACTTCCTTTTTTTGGCTTGGAAAATTAATGTGTCCCTTGGAGTAAATTCATTATTGGGAAAATAGGGAAACACACGAAGAAATACACAGAACAGTTCCTAACACTAGACTATTATATATGTCAGGAAAGTGCCATTTGAGTTAAATGTAGTTAAAATACAATTTAGTTTTGCATTGTGTCTTTCAAGTAAAAATCATGAAAACACATGTTCTTTTATCTCTATGTTTCTTTAAAAGACCTGTCTCTGGTGAATCAGAGCTAAAGATTCTTGGAAGCTGAATGTCTACAAATAAATGTATAAAATGCTTTTTTTCTGAAAGGAAATCTCCAAGGCTAATTGTTCTAATGTGCTGAATGGCATTTTGTAGACACACCACAAAGATGCATGTTTCAAATACCAATACAAAATATTTCTTTCACAGATTTCACACACAGACCTTAAAATGCTGTTGTTTTACCTAAAATTGTTTACAATCTGAGTCCTGCAACAAAACCTAATGAGAGATACAGAGTAAAACTCATCCTAATTTTGTTATTGCCCAAGCTCTAAGATCTGCATTGTGTCTTGTCTCCACCTTGAGTGAGAAGAGAGCAAGTTCCCTCTGCAGTAGGTTAGAACTGCACCTGGAGACTCATGCAAGACACCAAATCAGCTCAAGCCCTGCTAGTTCAGTGCTCCCACACAGATTTACAAAGGCTCTGCAGAGCTACATGTGATTTTGTGTTTGACAGCTAAAGGTGATAACTCAGCTTGATTAAAAGACATACTGCAATATCATTGAATCCCAGCATAGCCATCTTCCACCCCACAGAAAGAAACAAGAAACAGAAGCAGTCTGAGAACTCCACAGAATTCTCCTTTCTACCAAGAGGTAAAGGGAATGGTAGGCTTATAAACTGCAAAGACAGGGTGACTATTTGGGTAGCCAGGTGCTCTCTTTCATCAGAGATAAATGGATATAAGACATGAAGCTGCTTTGCTTGGGGGAGGAATATTTGGGAAACTTTGGATTTGAATCATATTACAGAATAAACAAAGGGAGAGTTGGCAGTGAATAATAAAGCAAAAGAGTGCAAGTTCAGAAAAGAACTGGTTGGAGATTAGCATATACCTTCTAACAAGCCTAAACTGCCCAGGAAAGCCTCCAGAGCTCTTCCTCCAGGTCATAGAAAAGGCCAGACACTTCCAAAATGAAGACTAGTGGTGAAGCCTGAATCCCACCCCTCAGAGGGATTCAGGACTCTGTAATCAGAGGCACATCTCTGACACAGCCCAGCCATATCCTTGGCTCAGGCTGTCAAAGAAACTGTGAAGTTGTGAGAAAGAGAACTCAGAAGATATATAGAGCAGCAGCAAAGATAAGGAAGTTAAAACTGCAGACACAGGGATGGTGAGACAGGTTGTTAGCATTTCAAGGGGGAAAGTTCAAGAGGAAAAATGTGAACTTTAGAAGGTTCAAAATCTTACAGGAAAATCCAGGCATTTGAAGAGAAGCAGCTCACCACCTCTGAGAATGCACTCCAGTGACTAGTGAAGTCCAGCCTGTAATCATCGTCATCTTGTACTTGTGTTAGCCACTAAATAATGATTCTATACTTGTAAGTATCTCCTATTTGCAGCCTCTTTGCATATGGTAAGAGGTGCCTGACCTGGAAAACTACAACTGACAAAAAGAATATGAGCAATTAAAAAACCCTTAGGATGAGGAATAGGCAAAACTGAAAACAAAGTAAATAAAATATGACCATGAATAAGCCATGGATGTGTGCCTACAGCCTATTTAACAAATGTTACCAAGAGAGAGATTGCTGTGACTCCCTGCTGTGCATGTTCTCTGCAATACATGATATTTATTTAAAAATAAGTATGCCCCACCAGGAGGTGGATTTCCAATGACTACCAATAATACCAAATAAAATCAGCATTGCATTTCAGCTTTTCATATACATGAATTGTTAATCTAACATTAACATTAGCTGTACTGCATCTGCACATTGACATCATGGTATCTTACACTGTACAAACTAGCCTGAATGTTTGTGGCAGTCTAACTTTAGCAGAAAAGAGGGGCCTTTTTTACAGCAAAAGCTGTCATATTCTACCTATATCTGTCTGCTGAGTACCATGATACTGCAGCTAGACTTCTGCTAATGTTTGAATAAAGCCTGCATTGCTGTAGCCACGCTGCAAATAAATTGTTTTGCTCAAAGAGGGGACAAAGATCACCAAAAAGAGAAAAAGAGTCACTTAAATGAAGCACTGAATGCAGCTGAGAATGCTACCGATCAAAAGAAGGTTAGTAGAAAAGGATTTTGAGACAGACTGCTGGCACACTACAGATGGACCCCAAGGGATGAGTGCCACAGTGACACAGAGGGACAGTCAGACACCACTTCCCGTCTCAGACTTTCTGGCAGAAGAAGTCAGGCTCTTACACACGCTCAGAAATTTTCTGAAAATGGGTAGTATTAAGCCTCGGGTTCCATCCTTAAGCAAAACACATTATAGAATCATTATGTAAAGAAGAAAATAATAACAATCAACAAATCTTGTTATTAGAAGAAACAATACAAATAAGATGAAGAACAAACAAAATTCAAGAAGAGCTAGAAAGACTACTGAAGCCACGCTATTTGAGACTTGGCCAGATGTTAGGATTTCACTAAAAAAAACAAACAAGCAAACAAAAAAAAAAAAAAAAAAAGAAAAAAACCCAACAAACAAACAAACCCCATTATAGCTACTTTATTTTTAATAAATGTCCCATTTTCCCTTCCCCATTAAGCTGCTTGGATTGATTCTGCACAATGATTAGCCACAGTTCTTTCATTTCCATCTTGGAACCTGGTCTGGTTTCAACAGTGTTCTCCAAGTGGTTTCCAGCCAAAGCAGGGATCTAGTGCTCCCTCCTTGTTACCTTTGATTAGTCAGCCCACTCTGGCACTGGTTTTCTAAATTTCCATGTTTTTATCTAGTTCTTTCTCTCGTCTTGTAGGTTATAACCTCCTGACCTTTTTAGCTAGTTGGATAGAATGATGAAATGCTCCAGAAAAATAAAATTTATTGGTTTTGTGATAATCTTTGTCTGACACTTTATATTAAGTAGGAATTTAATTAATAATAACACATTTTCCTCTGTGAAACAAACTTACTTGCTAAGGCAAGAGGTTAATTTTGTTTGGCAAACAGACAGGAAGAAATATAGCAATTTAAATTTGGGTTCTCATTACATAAGAAGAAGGTTTTCAAATGAACTATGTTTTATGTTTTTCTTTCTTCCACTGTTTTCTGTTGTTCCTCACTCACTGTTTCAATTCTTGTTAAGCTGTCACTTAGCATTTTTTCCCTCTGGAATGACAGCAGGACATGCTGCTTACACTTGGTAGACAGATGCCTACCCCAGAGAGTGAGTATTTCAGCTTCTGGACTGCACAGACTGTACCATCATGGTATTCTTCATCAATGTATTCTTGACATTAGATCTTTGTCATTAACGTGTGTTGGTGACAAGCTCGTTAGCAAATCAGTTGGTGCAAAAGTTCTGCAATAAAAATAACAAAGAGCTAATTTTACCCCCTGAAAATCAATTAAAACTATTTCTGGTTACTGTATAAATAGTTGTCTGATAATTAAAATCAAATTAAGTTCCTGCAGTAATATTTAAATTGTTAAAATTTTCTTATAAACCCAGAATTACTGAAAAATACTTACAGTTTAGCCTTATTTTGAAAAAATATTTAATAGGTGCCCAATTATTGCCATTGAAGTGCTTAGAGCATCAGCATAAAAAACCACTTCTGCTGTGGGAGGGGATATTATGTCCTAATAAGGTTTCATGTTTCTAGAGTCTTAGAGGAACATTTTGCAGGACTGAAACTTTGAAAAGAGGCAGTTAATCTGCTTACACCAGCATACAAGTCATCAAGAAGTATGAAGCCAGTGCTCACACTGCAAGGGTCGCTGCAGGGTGACTTTACTAATTTCATCCAAACCTGTTTCCTTCATAAGTGCAGACATTATTATTATGTCATTGTGGTTGCTTATTTCCCACTTTCCTGCTAAGTTCATTCAATGTCAGCATGGAAATATCTTAACCAAGACTTAACATTTCTTAAAGGAAAGGAAGAAGACAATCAACCCAAGTTCTTTTGAAGGACTGTTTTGATGAAGTGTACATAATTATACAAGATATAAAATAATTTAAAGCAAAGCGTTCAATTTCACACTCAGAGTAACTTTGGATTAGGTGTCATTCCAGCATACGTAGTGACTCTTTTGTAGATAAATACAATAATATATAATAAATATAGGTTTCAGCTGATCCACCACCAGTTAGGTTGAAATCACCACATTTACATAGACATGGGGTTAGATCCATCTGATTTACTATTATAAAAGTTTACAATGTAGATATCTGCAACTATGTTGGACTTGTACATTTTGCCATTTATAGAGGAGAAATAGGTTCTTCTGTACTGTAATTCCATCCATCATAAAGTATGCTTACAAAATAGATCAGAAAACTTGCAAGTGCATCTATGTCTTGCTGACTACTGACTATCATAGGGGCCAAGGTTGACTACATCAAAAACAGTTGTCTATCTTAGTTATCTCTAAAATCAGCTGTGATGAATCCCACCCTGGTGTCTTGACACCCCAGTCAATGGAGAGTTATTGAGGTTAATTTGCATGATGGTTTTGTTTTGCATTTCCACTTGGAGAGCAGACTGCTTCAGGTTTATTGCTTGCTTATGCTATGGCCAACCAGCACTATCTGTGTGCCACGGGAAAACACACTGTCCTATCTTACTGCCAGTTGGAGAATGTATGAATGGAACATCTTCAGACTTCAGACTACACTGTAATGTGAATTTCAAACAGTAAAGATTTGGCACAGTTCTCATTTTGTACTAGTTGGTTCTCTCCCCCTGAGGCTCAGGTAGGTTGTCAGGCTTCAAATGGGATGAGATCCATTTAAAGACTGTGACATTGCAGGTGTCAGAAAAATCACAGATTCTACTCGAAACCAACATTTTTAATTACATTTGGCATTCCCATGCATATTGCTGTCACTTCTCTACCATTGATGGCAATAGGCTAGGGAACGTTCAACATAATTAAAAGCTTTCATTTCTAACACATTCCATGACTCCTATGTACTTTCAAACCTTAGGAGTCCTGTACAGAGCAAAGTGGAATGGAAACTATAGGAGTTTTGACACCTCAAACACCACATAGAAAGTAAGATCCTGCCCAGGTACTGCCAACGAGTGTCTGCCAAAACCAATCATCAAGAAGCAGCTAATTTTATTCACTACAGAGCCTGAGCCGCCTTCTAATAGAAGCAGCTTAAATTGATCACACTTACTTTTGAAACCAGGCCTGAAGGAGAGGTAATGACATTGGTGCTGCTCTCAAAATTCTTCAGCATTGCATTGGGTTACTCTAGAATGTGGAAAATGCATTTTAGGCTCTCTTCCAGGTAACAGATTTCAAACTTCCCCAGAAGATGAAAACAACAATGGGTTAAAATTGCTGTTTCCCCCCGCTTCCACCAAAGAAAAATCAGTATAAGAATCTTGGGATCAAAAGTTGATCAAATAAGAAAGGTTCCAGCATTATGATTTTGTGATCAGGGCACTCATTTAAGATCAGGGAGGAATGAATGGTCCTGTTCCCTTTCCCAGAAAAAGTTGAGCAGCTGACAATCAGGTGGAAAAACTGGCATGATCCAGAGCGAAGAGTGTTGCACTTCTCATCCTACCTTTTGAATTACCTCATTCAGAAGAGAGCAAATCATCAGAAAATATTTTCAAGATCTCATCTAGATCAACTTCAGCAAAACTTCTCCCAAACTATATATGTGAGGTGTACAATTCCTCCACCATCTTAAAAAGCACAGATCAATCTCCTACAATACAATACTCCTCTCTGAGCAAAGCTTCAGATCCTGAGGATATGTATTACAAGTTGGTGTCAGGTGCTAAGTCTTCCAGATCCACAGGAGACCTAAAGGAGAATTCACTGATGGTTGCTGAAAGTGAGTGGTAACATAAGCACTATGTCTGATCCCTTCCTGAAGCAATTTATCAGAAGATGATCTGTTAGGTCAACTGGCACTACGGTATTACCACAAGTTTTTCTTACAATGAATTAGGGAAAAGGAAAAATTGGAATGACAGTGTGACACATGCCTCCTGTCCCATAATGTGGCCTCCATGGAGCAAAATTTTAGAGCATACTTAACTTCAATATCCCATCCATAGCAGTGCAAGCAGTGTAGAACACTTTTTGCCTGTATCGTTTCTATGACAGTGAGTCAAAGAACATCTGATATCATGCATCCATATAGTAAGGAAAACTTGGATTTTGGTTAGAAGAACTGTACTAAAACTTGATGAAGGCATTTCAGAAGTTTTAACCATTGGATTTCCAGGCATTTCTCTAGTTTCTCTTAAATCAGTATGTCAAAATAAAGTTCCCTCTGTGCCACTGATGTGTAAGCCTGGGAACATCACATTTTCTATTTCCTCTTCAGTCATGCTTTTTTTAATAAATTGCAATGATTCTGCCACCACTGAACAAGAAGTCCTTAATCAGAAGAGTAATTTATCTCAATTATGAGATAAAAATAAAGAGTACCATTCTTACTGTTAGCTGTTCACTCTTCCAAAGGAGTTGCACAACAGCAAACCCAGGACTAGCTGAAAAGTTTACAAAGCAGTGATCCAGAGAGTTAAGAAATTGGAACAAAATTTTGAGTGAACTTTGCGTCCTGTGATTAAAGGCCTACAAAAAAAAAAAAAAAAAAAAAAAAAAAAAAAAAAAAAAAAAAAAAAAAAGCAAAAAAAAAAAAAATTTTTGAAAAATTTATAAGTAATAAAAAAAAAAAAAAAAATAGACAGCCAGTTGTCTGGCACGACATTTAACAAAGTTACAAAGGAATAATGCAGAACAGTTTATCAGACTGTTCTCTGTAAGTAAGCTTTTAAAAGTCTTGTGCATCATCAATTAAACAAATAAATTAAAGAATTGTGGACATTTCTAAGTGCATGGAGTACAAATCTCTCCAGCACATATAAAACCAAGCAGAACTAAGCAGTTTGGTGCAACAAATGCTGTCAGATGTGTTCTATCATAATAACATAATGGTTCACATGTTGTAACTGAGAAGTGAAATGAGCAAATAAATTTGCTTCTCAATCCTGTAGAAAGATATATTTTATAAACATAAGGGATATTTATTCACCTTATAGCTATATCCACAAATCTAGATGGATGATCACAGTCCTTTTGTTTCATCTGCTTTGGGAAACAGTTGTCATGGCATACTAAGAATTCTCATTGTTTGTTCACTGGTGCTTTACTGGGCGGCATTAATCTCTTCCAGTAAAAACTCTCCATTTCTAAAGGAGAGCAGTAAGTGGTGGAATTTGTCATCCAAACATCATATTTGATTGGCTTTTATTTTATCAGGCAAATCCTTTTGCAAAGAAAAGGGATGGGGGCGTATTTTGTGCTGCCTTAACAGCAGACTCTGAAACACTCACTCAGGGTTCTAATGACATTGAGTGGCCACTAACTCCTGAACCAGCTGTTGCAATCCAGAAGTCTCTGTCCAGAGTGGAAATAAGGTTATGCACAGTTATGAATGTCACGATCTAAGTATGTGACAATCTAAGTTTCACATGAAGAACGGCAAACATGGGTATTAAATTCCTCCCATAGATGTTTCTAGGCTCAGAAAGCAGCAGGCTTCAGCTAAGTCAATCACTAGTAGAGAAAATGCTGATCCAGTATCTGACATTAATTCAATAGCCTGAGGCTGCTTTCATAATGCAGAAGAAATATTAGCAAAACACAGGATTGCATCTGCAAGGTATTTCAGACAGATTCTGTACACATTCAGAACATTAGCATATGGCAGAGAGGTTTCAATTGTTTGTTGGTTAGACTGGGAACTACAACAGACACAAAATGTCCAGCCTTTCTACATCCCATCTTTTTTATGGAATTTATTGTGAAAAGTATAGTTTATGGGGTAGATGCACAGCAGTGACATGAGCTTGGTTTGTGCATTTTAAAACTTCATAAATGTTTTTAGGCTTTGCTTTTAGCTGCACTTGTTTTGTTTATGTGATGTGAACAATGTTTGAAATCCCTTAACACTTTTATGTCTGCCACCATCAACTTCATTGGGATAGTAAAGGACTTATTCTGATGCTAGTGACAAGTCTGATGCAAGCAGTTACTCCTCTCTGATAAGAAATGCAATTATTTTCAATAACAGAATTTTGAGTAACATAAATTTCCAATAAAAACTTAATAGAATAACTAAAAAAAACCAACAATCAAGGGGTTCAAACAAAGTTCTGTGGAGTCCTCCTTTTATTTTGTCTCTTGAATTAAATTAATAACGTTTACTTCTAATAGTCAGTTTAAGAACCAAAAAATTTCTTCTGTGATGTGAAACCTTTAACATGTCCATTTTTGAAAAGGAGTGCAAGATACATGCTGGCCTTATCTACCAAAATGGTGCATAAACAACACACCTCAGACACTGCAGAGCTTTTTGACGTTCATATTGAATTTTTGGTTTCAAAGACTTTAATCCAAAAATGAAATGTAACTGAGGAATTACTAAGGTTTTGCAGAGAAAGCATAAGAAAATTCAGGGATGAGCAAGTTGGTATTCACTATATAACAAAAAGAAAGAGAAAATTTTATTAATGAGGTTATTAAACAAAGTAGAGTGAATGGCTAAGGACAGGCCCTGCACTTCTGTAGTAGTGGTCCTGTCTCCTTCCTCCCTCCCTTAGTATAGCCAGTTCCTCTTCCACCAACAAAGACAAGGACATTTTCATCACATGCAGAAAGGCATGCACTCCTTTCTTCAGTTTAACTTTTCTTATCTCTTAAATCTACCACGTCTTATTGTTATACTGCTGAGACGTGCTAAGCACATACAATGAGCAGGATATACAAAAGATTTTGTTTTCTTTAAGACTTAAACACCACTGTTGCTTCAAGATTCAAATACTTTAAAATTTTCATTATCAAACTGTTTTCTAATATGCAATGCACATGAAACATAGTAGGTTGGCCATACAGTCAGGTAGTCACTTTTTCCTTTTTGTTTGTAGCAGGGAAGACATCAGATGCCCCCGGTCAGATTCAGTTCCCTGATTGTAGAACATATCCTCATTACAGATGTGGTGTGGCATCTCACTTCCCACTGCCAATCCAGGGGGGCATGAGGACTGTCTGAAGTAAAGCCTCCTGAAGATTTCTTGGAAATGAAAAATATGTTAAATGGCCATTAGGAAAGCATGTTTAAGCAGCCGAATGCAGACTCACTTAGGAGTCACTTTGAGACTGACAGTCACAGTTTGGAAGGAGAGTGAGATCACATAGTAGGACACCTGCTAAAATTAATGTTATATATATTAGAGTGACACACTTACCCCCATTCCCATTTAGGGGCTAAAACCTTGCAACATTAAGGAAATTAGGAGATAGTATCACCTCCATTTTGTAATTAATGAAGCTGAAGTGAACAGGATTAAGGACTGGGCTTTGATTTCATGCTAGAGCAGTGTATTTCTGAAAGACAAGCACCATGGTCTAGAGAGGGCACTCTGGCCTCAAGGCTTGGGTAATTGTCCAAAATTTTAGGACAGTTCAGGATGCTACATAAGCAGAGAACTTGTGCCAAACCACTCTGTAGTCTAGCAGCTGTAGATATCCTGAATTTTTTTTCTGATAGTCATCATTAAAAGTGTTTGCTTCATTTCTATGTGTTGTTGTTGCTCTTTGGACAGTTGTTGTTGAGTCAGTGGTGTTTTGACATTGTTGTTAAGCCCTAACCTTTGAGGGTATCTAAGTACTTAAACCCCTCATTGCTCATGATGTCCATGTCCAGGCACTGGCCATGGGGGTGCAGAGCAGCATCTGTGAGGAGAGGCCAGGGCTGCTCCAGGTAGGACACAGGCACTTGCCCACCTGCCCCAGATGGTGGTGGTGCCTCAGGGAAACAGATCCAAGAAAAGGCAAAATACCTGATGAAGCAGAGTGAGAAACAGCCTTGCAAACAACCAGGTCAGAGACCCATGTTTGAGACGTTGGTGAAGAACTACGTTAATTGACCACAAATTAAATTAATCTGCCCCGAGTGGAGTCTGTTTTGTCCGTGACAATAATTGGTGTGATCTTGTTATCCTCTCAACCCATGGGCTTTTTTTTTTTTTTTTGTTTCCCCTGTCCTGTTGAGGAGGTGCAGTGAGTGAGTGGACAGATGGGCATCCGTCAGTGAGATCAGGTCAGCCAGCTCATGTTTACAGTGAGTGGGAGTTACCCTGATTGCATTTAGGAACTTGATCACAGAATAGATTTGATGAAAGCTCAGCAGGGGATCTGTAAGTCTCCAAATCATACTGGAAGTTGTTAAAATTATTGTAGCACATCTATTTTCATGCACATTCCACAGGCTCCCCTGTTTGATGTATTTGCATGGCCCCATCTTGCACAAAACAGCTTTACCTACACCACACAGGCTGCTGCCTCTGTAGTGCCCTATAGTTTGTCTCTGCTTCCTAGGCACTGTACTCACAGCCACTTTGGATCCTATGCCCCACTTCTGCTTGTGTCCTCCAGCCCCCAGCTCCCTCTTCTTCCCTAGAGGAGCACTTCTTCCCCAGCTATTCAGCACTGCAGCAGGCAGACCTGTGCACAGGGTCTTTGACCAGTTACAGCCCAAACTGAACAAATAACTGTTCAGATTACATTTCAGCCTGTGCAGGCATTTAAATGGATATTTGCCAGTGTGGGCTTTTATTCTGATGTCAGTCTTCTACTCTACCCCTGGTTTTTATGACATTTTAAGAGCTTAATGTCTTCAAGACTTCATTTCAGTAAAATTTTGGGGAAATTGGCCAGTCACTTCAGAATATATTTGTGGTAGGGGAAATTACTCAGAGAGAGAGACAGAGAATCACAAAAAAAAAAAAAGAACCAAACAAGGAAAGCAGGCTAACAGTCTATTGAGCTATAAGTCTTTTCAACTTTTATGCAGAGGAAAAATCTGCAAAAATTTCAGAGACAACAGGTGCCATCTACAGCATTTCATCTTGTTCTAAACAGCGTGAAATTGTATATTTGTACCTGTGACTCCTGCCATCTGCCCCTGAGATCAGGCTGAAGTACTATATGCTGGGACTGCATATTACATTATGAAATAATACATGCAGCAACCTTCAGTCTCCAGGGGCCACACTTTGGTTATTAAAGATGAAAGAGGCAACAATCTTCACCATTTGATTTCTGGCATAGAAACTTCTCCCTGTGCAAGGGATTAACCGTATTTCTAAAAATTATTTTCTATAGCTGTTACGTATGTATTATGTCAACTTGGTGGAATCATTTTCTTAAGAAAGAATGGAACTATGCATCAAAACCATGTTGAAAGGAAAAATTCAAAAGTTATTATAGAATTAATGCAACTGCCTTTTATGCTGGGTGGGCAAATAATAACCTCACCAAGAATATAATAACCTCACCTTGGGAATATATTAAAATATGTGACTGGCATCTCAGTGCTTCCCCCTCCATATTTGAGCCAAGAAACTGTCTGTGCCCCTTAGCCAACTCATCATGCCTTATCTGAGAGTGTCTTTCTTCTTTCTGAAATTTGAAAGCATTATTGCAAATATGAATGTGTATTTTTATTGAACTGTATTTTTATTGAACTGTATTTTTATTGACATTCCATTTCTATTAAGTACTCGGCAAATATACTCGGCAAAAGGTAGGGAATCAGACAACTAAGAGGCTCATTTTCCCAAGCTCCCTCAGGCTAGTCACGGAATCACAGACCCTTTCAGGCTGTGCAGGAGCTCTGTACTTAATGCTCATTAGCAGCAGGATATGTCAGCTCTGGAGAAGAACCAGGGTAGCAGAGCTGCATGGTTCCGCTCTCCAGGCTAGCACAGATGGCTCCACAAACCTTGCTTTGTACTGCACAGTTGTATCCTGAAAACCCCAGTCAACAGAAAAGGGAAAAATAGCCCTCTTTGGAAGTTGGTTAGAAGTCAGAAATCCAGCCTTTCTAATGCCATTCATACTGCTCTATGCATGCAAAATGAAGGACAGTCATTATGGTGACTTGACAGATGTCACAAAAGTGCAAAATGGGGATTGGCCTTAATAGTCCTGCAAACTACCACAGGATTTATAAAGTGGTATCTAGACCCAAAGGAACATAACTCACCAGTTTCATGGGACTTCAATATTTCAGAGACACTGACACAGCTATATGTATACTCTAATTTGCACTTTCTGTAATTGTTTCAATTTTTTCTTCCCCATCAGAATTAAAGCGTTCCACTTTGGGAGCTGGTAGGATCTTAAAGAAATTAGAAAATATCACAGAAAATTTTTAGAGTTTACTTAATACCCATTATGTGATTTATATGTTTCCTACCTTGAGTTTAGAAAAGGAGTTGAGGCAAAAAGGCCAATTTTATCACACATTAAACATTCACTGTGTTGGGAGGTAGCCTGTTCCTTTCATTTCACTGGTAAAAAGGAGAGCAACTCCCCTGAGATTCCTGAAGCAGGCCTGGGCTAGTAAACAACCTCAGAAAGGTGAAATGAAATGAAATGAAATGAATATAAAAGTTAATTCCATCCAAGAGTGCTCCATCTTCACCCACATACTTTCCAGTCAGAAAACCTGGCCAGTGTGAGCAAAGCAGTGAACCATTATTTTTAAGACATGCTAGAAATTTTCTTCCTGTTTTCTCTTCCCCCACACCTATGGGCAGAGGAGCGTCCTTGACGCACAATGCCTCCAAGGGCTGCTTTTGTGGTGCTTCAGCCACTTGTCTTACACAGGGCTGTGTCTAAAGACACAGACATGCCAGAATGGCTAGCAACAACCATCAGCAATGTAGTCATTAAGAACATTCAACTAACAGAAAAAAACACGATGGCTTCACTGACTGAGAGGAAGAAAGTATGAGCTATGCATAAAAATTAACTTAGTTTGCAAAATGAATTTTAATGCACCAAGACCTTTTTAGGTCTGCATGGTATTGGTCATCACACAGGGAAAGTACTTTAAATATGATTTTCATCTTCATCCTTTTAAATCCTCATATATGGATTTCACTTGCACTCTTTATAAAAATTTTGATCTTCAGGAAAACTCTACTAAAATATGACTGCAAATAAGACACAGGAATAAGCAATTCCCAACCAGTTTAAAACATTTTTTTCTCTTTGTCCTCCCTACTCCAAATCTCTTCAGATTATGTGTAGTAGAAATGGAAGGCAGAGTGTCTTGTGGTATGGATTCTCATTTAATTAAAAAAGCCAACACCTGCATATTTTGGCCAATAAAGCACTCTACTTTTGCCAAACTATCTGATCTCTTAGTGTCCTTCTTGAAACAGATGTAGAGCCTCCAGCAGCATTTGAGTGTTTTGGATGTGTGAGACCATGAATTCTTTAAAGTGTAGAGTTTCCTTTAATTTGAATGAGTTAATTAGATACACCTAAGGAATTGGAGGACTACAGGTGAAATAAAAAGGTAACGAGGCTACAATATGAATGGTGTATGACAGGCTTGGTTCTCTGAAGGTTCAAATGTGAGAATGCAGAATGTGCTCTTCTGCTCTCAATAAATTTGAAAAAACTAATTTAACATTTGCCTACCTATTTTAGCTTCTCCTGAACATAAATGACTATATATTATTCATAATATTTCCTTCATTTTGATTTGATCTTCCCACTGGACTCTTAATAAGTCTTGGTTTTAGTTAGGCCAGCTGCATCTCATAAAGTAATGGAAGCACAACTTTAAAACAATGATTTCGAAAGAGTAAGTCCAGCCTCACATGAAGAAACTTATCATGAAAAATGATTTGACATTAATGTTTGAAACTTTGCATTTCTGTAATGTGATAAGTGAGAATATTTTCCTCTTGCTGCAATTCTTATAGGACAAAATGTTCATTTAATACAAAATTTAATAGAGCAGAATGTGCTCATGAAATGTGAAAAGATTAGAAAAAGTTATGCAGCATACATTTCAATGCAACTTTTCCCACACATCTATTTTAGTTAATGCAGACCACCTGTTAGCTATCTGCCTCATGTGACTAGACAAAAGTATCATGTATCTGCTGTGGCTGGGCCACTTTGAATACCAAGGAGGAATAGCACTTGTCATTCATGTCATTGGCTTGACAGAAGATAGCAGTCCAATTTTCTGATAGCTGGTATGTATCACTAGGACAGGATTCACTGCTGAATTGTCATTTGTCATTTAAAGGCACAACAGTTATTACATTTCTTGTTAAAACATTTGAGAGGTACCCTAATGATGTGTAAGTAATGCTTATCAACACATTGAGATTAATAATGATTCACCACAAACAAATATGTTTCAAATAAGTAATTTATTTGCATAGACACTCCATGCAAGTAAGTGTGAGCTCAGTCCACATTCCCAGGTAATCTTGTTTCAGTTGAATAAACAGGGATCTAGACATGAATAACAAGAATTCATGAATAATAACAATTAACAAACAGTATTCATTATCTATTCATCCACAAGTTGATAAAATGCAGCTACATCGCTAAACTGCAATTTCTGAAAATTACAGAATGACAGAATAGTTAGTGTTGGAAGGGACTTCTGGGGATCCTCTAGTCCAATCCCTCTGACATGACTCACCTAGGGCAGGTTACACAGGTGGGTTTTGAATGTCTCCAGGGAGTGAGACTCCATGATCTCCCTAGGTAGCTCATTCCAGGCCTTTACCAACCTCAACATAAAGTTCTTCATCATGCCATGGTTGAACTTCATGTGTTTTAGTTTATGGCCACTACTCCTTGTCTTGTCACTGAGCACAACCAAAAAGAGTCTAGAACTATCCTCTTGACACCCGCCTTTGAGATATTTGTATGCCTCAGTGTTCTCCAGACTACACAGGCCCAGCTCCTGCAGTGTGTCCTTATAAGAGAGATGCTTCAGACCCCAAATGATCTTTATAGCCTCTAAGGGACCTTCTCCAGTAGCTCCTTGTCTTATAATGAGGAGCCCAAACTGAACATAGAGCTCCAGATGTGGCCCCAGGAGGGCTGAGGAGAGGGGTAGGATCACTTCCCTTGACCTGCTGGCCATACTCTTCCTGAGGCACCCCAGGTTACCATCAGCCCTCCCTACAAAATTTGGCAAAAGCATTTTTCAAAGCAAATACTCCACTAGAGCTGACATTTTGAATTGTATTTTTCTATATGACAGTCTTTATAATTCCATGGTTTACTCACAAAATATTTATCTTTAAAAAGTAATAAAAACATGTTATGTACTGAATACAATTATTGGTTTATTTAATAACTTTTTTTAATGTAAAAATTACATTTCTAAGTGTACAAACATGAAACAAGATATGATTATGTGAAAACACATGGGTTTGTGAGATTTTGTGAACTGGATTAAAGAAACAGGAATGTCTGATGTGAGATAAACCTGTTTCAGTATTAATTTCCATTGCTGACAGATCTTAGTTTCCAAAACTATTTCCTACTTCCATATCTCATCATTGCATGAAACTGTCAATTAATTTTGAAATTTTCCTTCTGCCATTTTTAATTACATTAAATAAAACTATCAATATGCTACCTATCTTGCAGTAATTGGAACAGTTAACATTTTAAAGTTTGCTTGTGAAATTACTCTTATAATTACTTCTTACTCTAGCAGAAGATTTAAATATGTTCTATGAGTCTGCAGCAAATCAAAAGATTTGACACAATATTGTGTAGCTATAGCAAAGTTTGAATATATACGAAATAATTTTCTTTAGCTCTGTGTTCCAAAATTACTGTTCTACAGTTAAGATTTTGGCTGAGCATTGCATGATTCCCTCCCACTCATGTCTTTACCTAGTCCAGAATCACAGCATTTCCTGCCTGTCCCTCATTTAAATCTGTTATGAGTTTGCTAAAAGTCTGATATTGTAGTGGTTTGACTCTGGCTGGATGCCAGGCACCTTCCAGAGCTGCTCTACCACAACTGGATAGTGGAAACAAAAGGTAACAAAAGATCCATGGGTTGAGATAAAGTCTGGGAGAGACATCCCCCACCAAATAGTGTTGTGGGTAAAATGGACTCGAGGATATTAATTGAATTCATTACTAACAAAATCAGAGCAGAATAATGAGAATTAAAATACATCTTAAAAACACCTTCCCCCCACCCCTCCCTCCTTCCCAGCGCTACCTCCTACCCACAGCTGTGCAGGCACAGGGAATGGGGGCTATGGTCAGTTCATCACCTGCTGTTTCTGTCACCACTCAGGGAGAGGAGTCCTGCCCCTGCTCCAATGTAGGGCCCTCCCACAGGAGACAGTTCTCCATGAACTTCTGAGTTCATCATGAGTCCATCCCACAGGCAACAGTCCTCCCCAAACTGCTGCACTCTCCACCCTGTCTTCCCCAGGGTACAATCCTTCAGGCACAGCCTGCTCCAGTGTGTGTCCCCCACAAAGTCAAAACTCCTAGCAGGAAACCTGCTGCAGCATGGGCTCCTTCCTCCATGGGCCTGCAGGTCCCTGCTAGGAGCCTGGTCTAGCACAGACCTCGTATATAGTCACAGCCTCCTCTCAGGCATCCACCTGCTCTGGGGTAGGCTCTTCCACGGCTGCAGGTGGATCTCTGCATCTCCGTGGTCCTCTATAGGCTTCAGGGGAATCAGCTCTGGTGCTTGGAGCAGCTCCTCCCCCTCCTTCTCCACTGACCTTGGTGTCAGGAGACCACTAAGGATACCATAAATAACCTGCCAAGGCTTAGGAGCACCAACCAATTATCAGTGACTTGACAAACCTCTGCCTTTCTCCATAGTTTTACATTCAACTCCTGCTCAGATTTTGGCCAGCACACAGGTCATGCCAAGGCCTGTTGCACATGCCCTGCAATGGCACTGGGACCAATGCCATTAGGTCAAAGTGATGGCAACACATAGGCATGACACGGCTGCCAGAAAGGACTGCAGTCATAACACAGACACTGTCTGTCTCCTGCAGCCACAATCCTTGCATGCTGATTTACTGGCTCTTTTCTTCAGAATCTGCTAACTCAAAGAAATTGGACAGACCAAACTTTAGAGCTTGAAGGTGCAAATTCTTCAGTTTACACAAGGATTTTTTGAAGCGGATCTAACAGCAGCTGGAGAGCTGGGGCTTTCATGCTTCCTGGGGAGGAATGTTACAGGGGATGCTACATTGTGATGGAAGAGGAAGAATAAACACTCTCACCATTGGCTAGATTACTATTTTGCTTACAGGCACACAAGTCACAAGTTGTGAGCTGCAAGTAATAAATTAGAGAACTAGTAAGTCAGAAACTTCAAGAACTAAGAGATGAATTAGTGAATTCAGTCTAGTGTGGACAAACGGGACCGAGCCCTGTAGGTTGTGTTTGTTTTCTTTTCTAATGAGCCCATATAATAGTTCATTCCACAGAAGACCTCACCTGTAAATTTGTGAGATCCAAACAGACCATGACAGCAGTCATCTTTCTAGGTTTAACTGCCCATACTCAAGTTCTGCACTGATCTGGTGTAGCCACATAACCTGGGATCCGATTTTGCAGAAGAGACCCAAGTGGATCTTGTTCAATCTCCTACTGCTTGATACAAAACTGGTTGGACAACTGGAGGCTAGATAGCACTGACAGTAGTTGATAGTTGACAAACACAGAAGGTTGTATAGAAGTTCCACTTTAGTCTGTCCTGGATTTAGTATTAACCAACATCTTCACCAAGAGTCTGAAGATTAAATAGAATGGCTTCCTATGCTGTTTCTATTACATTACTACAATGAATGCATTTCTGAAAGATAAAACTAAAAGGGTCTGCACATATCTAGGCTAATATCATTAGAGTTCAAATATCCTTAATAAACAAGAAATGATTTACTGAAAAACAGGAAAAAATTCACCATAAACAAATGCAGGTTCCTATTCTTAGCAATAATTGACTACAAAAATGTAGGCTGTACAGCATTTGAATTTTATAGCAGATCTTCAAAAACAGATTTTATGGATTACAATGGATCACAAACAACATCCGTGAATAATAATGATAATGAATAATGATAATGTCCTACCCACAAGATAAAAACACCCAGCCATGCAAAGACTTATAATTAGGAATATGGGAAGACAAGAGAAATAGTCTCCTTGCTCTGTCTAACATGGATTAAGTTTCAGATTGAATATAGGATCCAGGACACAGAATTTCAAGAAAGTGGTAGCAATCTAAGCATAAAACATATAGAGTCAATAAAAATGGAAAATTGTGGTTATTTAGTCAAAGTTACAACTAACTTGGAAATGGCTTATGCTGCAGCAATAAACATTCATGCTGGACACAGGGAAAATCTTACTGACAATGGAGAAGCAAAGCCCTTGAACAGGTTGCATATTCCGAAGGGGAATATTCTGAACAGGGGATATTCTGAAGTCTTCTGTACAGGCAGCATATTAAAAATTGTTATAATAAATGCCTTTGTCAGAAAAGATATGATATATATTACAGTGCCCAAGCTGGATGTGGAAGGCCATTCTAGCCTGTTCCAAATGTTAGAAATAAAGTACCACAAGGTTGCAAGGAAAAATTATAATTTTGATTATTCTTGTTCTTGCTGTTTATTTGTATTACAAAAGCAGCATTCATCATGATGATGTTTGCTCAATTTTCATCCATTTAGGGTCCTTTTCCAAAGTCTTTCTTCTCTTAATGAAGCAGGATTTTTTTAAAAATCATGACAAAGTCTAAAGATTAACAGACATATAACATATTTGATAGTTAAGTAAGCTGTCTTTACATGCAACAGGAAGACTTAAAAAAAAAAATCAATAAACATGTATCAGATTCAATATTTAATCTCCCAACAAGAGAATAAGTATATTTTATGTTCTTTTACCCTTAAAGCTGTATATCAATATTATTAGGTTATATATTGTGTATATTCTCAGTATGGTTTCCTCAGCAACTATATTTTGGGTATCTTTGCTATGGCAACCAAAGATGATTGCTTATTTTACTGTTTCAATTAATAATCTATGGCCTGAACCATAAAAGCAATAGTTAGATAATATATCTACAAAAGGCTAAATAAATATGTGTTACACAAGTGCAAGTTTTCTGAAAGAGTTATTTCTCTGATATAGGAATAATACATATGTATATGCATACATTGCACTAATTAGACTCTGTGTTTCAATGCTTAAAGTAGAAACACTGGGCACAGTTCTAACCTTATACAGAGGAGGACACAATAGTAAGTTTTACAACATATGTGACAATCATCTATTTTACAAGAATCACATAATGTCAGAATCAACTCCTTTTATACAAAGGCAGGAGAATGAATTTCCCAGTATGCCCTTCTGCTCCAGTCTTGCCCTCAACTGTATGAGAACAAATCTATTAAGTCAAAGGAGTCTTTCTGTAAACTAAAATTGAATTTCTGACTTGAAACTAAGAAAACTGAAAGAGAATTGGGCCTTTGTCAATTTTGTTTGTAGAATTTCTAATCACACTTAGTTATTGTTACGTAACAGGCAAAGTATGTTTCCATAAGACTTCATAAAACTCAAGAGTATTTTAGATTTCAGGTTGGTAAGTACAAAAGCCAAACACATCTCTAAGTAAACATGTTTTTCTGTCTTTACTTTAAACAAATATAAAGAGCATTTAGATGATCTTAACCATTTTGCAATTTCCACTTATATAAGAATTATTTTATATATATTTTTTGCAGCTCTCCACGTTTCAGCACTCTGTCATCTGACTATGAAGTGGCTCACAATTTTAATTATAAATACAAGTCTAGAAGCCTGGTTTATGTTACCATTCTGGACATGAACATTGCTTTCATAAACTACATTTACACACCAAAACTTATATTAGCAATGCCCTTATATGGCATGCAAGTCAAATCATCCTCTCTTAGAAGTAAATGGTCAGTCTATGTAATTTACCTTATGCATGGTCTGAGAATTAAAGCATCATACATTTGGGAAGTAATGCAAATCTAAATATATGGTCTTACTATAATAATTCCATCATTCTTTGATATACACAGGTGCTCCTGGGGTAGCAGAAGCCAACAGGAAAACACCAGGGAAGTAGCTCAAATTACTTAAGGAGTGTTCCTCTAGGAAGGCAACACATCCAACAGCCCAGCCAAGGTGCTTTTACAGCCATGCATGGAGCATGGGCAGCAGGAGGAGTTAGAAGACACAGGCTGCTAGAAAGTTATGACCTTGTTGCCATTACTGACACATGGTGGGACAAATCCCATGACTGGAATTCAACTAGCAATGGCTATGGGCTGTTCAGAAAAGACAGAGGAGAGGTGGAGAGGTTTACACCTCTCTTGATGTGGATGAGGTGAAATGAGTGTGAAGACTTGTGTCTGAAAAGCAGCCACAAGCAGGTGAAAAGCCTGTGGGTAAGAACCGGACACTGAGGTGACAAAGGGAACCTCACATTCCATGTCTACTACAGGCCCCTGATCACAGGAAGCCTACTGACAAAGCCTTCTTGGTCCGGCTACAGGAGCCATCGTGTTCACAGGCTCTTGTCCTGCTGGGGGACTTCAAACACCCCAACATCTGCTGGGAAAATTTCACATCAAGAAGTAGGCAATCCAGGAGACTACTGGAATGCACGAAGGGTAATTTCTTGAGCCAGGTAAGAGACAGCTGTAGCAGAGGGAATGTGTTCCTGGATCTGATGGTCACCGATATACATGAGCTAAGCGGGGACATGAATGTTGGAGGCAACCTGAGTGGCAGTGATCATGCATTGGTGGAATTTGTAGTCCTGAGGGTTATGGAGCAGGTGTACAGTACAGTTAGGCCCTTGAACTTTAGGAAAGCAAAATTCCAGCTCTTCAAGAAGACTGTCAATAGGATCCCCTGGGAGACTGACCTCTGGGACAAGGGAGCAGGTCAGAGCTGGCAGGTCTTTGAGGAAGTCTTCCATAGAGCACAAGAGGTAGAAATGCTCTGGAGCAAGAAGCTGGTCAAGGGAGGCAAAAGTCTGGCATGGCTGAGTAGAGACCTGCTGTTCAAACTAAAGGCAAAGAAGCAACTCCACAGGCATTGGAAACAAGAACAGGTAACCTGGGAAGAGCATAGAGGTGAAGGTCACTCATGAAAAGATAAGGTGAGGAAGGCCAAGGAGAAGCTGGAACTGAACAAGGTACACAAAGAATAACAATAACGGTTCCTACAGGTATGTTAACCAGAAAAGGAAGGTCAAAGAAGGTGTAACCCCCCCTGATAAATAACACTGATAAACTGGTAACAACAGAGGAAGAGAAGGCTGAGGTACTCAACAACTTTTTTGCCTCAGTCTTCAGTAACAACCTCTCTTTCCATGCTTCTAGAATGAAGGGACAGTGAGATGGGGACTGGAAGAAAAGTCCCTCCTCTGTAAGTAAAGATCAGGTCCATGTCCACCTGAAGAACCCAAATGTACATAAGTCTGTAGGACCTTATGAGGCACATCCTAGAGACCTGAAGGAATTGGCTGATGTAATTGCCACGCTATTTTATGTCATATTTGAAAGTTCATGGCAGTCAGATGAACCCCCAGGTGACTGGAAAAAGGGGAAGCGTTGTACCCACCTTGAAAATTGTAGAAAGAAGGACCTTGAGAACCACCCATCTATCAACCTCCCCTCTGTGCCTGGGAAAGTCATGGAACAGATCCTCCTAGAAGCTGTGTTAAGGCACATGAAGGATAGAGAAGGGATTCAAGACACTAGCACAGTTTCTCCAAGGGCAAATCTCACCTTACTGACCTAGTGGCCTTCTATGATAGAGTGACTACACCAGAGAACAAGGAAAGGCCTACAAGCCATCATTTAGCTGGGCTTCTGTAAAACTTTTGCCATGGCTCCCCACAATGTCCTCTCTAAACTGGACAGATGGATTTGATGGGTGGAATGTTAGATGGATAAGAAATTATCCGGACAGTCACATCCAGAGGGTAGTGGTGAATGGCTCAGAGTCCCGATGGCCATCAGTGACAAGTGGTGTCCCTCAGGGGTCAGCACTGGGACCAGTGTTATTTAATGTCTTCATGAATGCCATAGACAAAGGGCTCAAGTGCACCCTCAGCAAATTTGCAGATGACACCAAGCTGAGTGGTGCAGCTGACACGCCTGAAGGATGAGATGCCATCCAGAAGGACCTGGACAAGCTCAAGAAATGGGCTGATGGAAATGCCCTGAGTTTTAACAGGACCAAGTGAAAGGTGCTGCTGTTGGGTCAGGGCAACCCCTGTATCAACACAGGCTGGGGGAGGAACAGATCCAGAGCAGCCCTGCCAAGAAGGACTTGGGGTGCAGGAGAGGCTGGACATGAGCAGGCAAAATGCCCTCCCAGCCCAGAAAGCCAATTGTAACCTGGGCTGCATCAAGAGCAGCATGGCCAGCTGGTCAAGGGAGGGGATTCTGCCCCTTCTCCACTCTGGTGAGACCCCACCTGGAGTGCTGCATCCAGCTCTCCATCACAGGAAGGACAGAGACATGTTGGAGCAAGTCCAGGGGAGAGCATCACAGTGGTTAGAGCACCTCTCCAGCGGGGAAAGGCTGGGAGAATTTGGATTGTTTGGCCTGGAAAAGAGAAGACTTTGGGGTTACCTCATTTGGGGCTCCATTCCAGTACCTGAAGGGAACATACAAGAAAGATGGAGAAGGGCTTTTTACAAGAGCTGGTCACAGAACAAGGGGTAATGTCTTCAAACTGAAAGAGAGCAATTAGATGTTAGGAAGAAATTCTTTACTGTGAGCATAGTGAGGCACTGGGACTATGTTGATTAGAGAAGCTATAGATGCCTCATTCCTACAAGAGTTTAAGGCCAGGCTGGATGGGGCTTTGAGCAACCTGGTCTAGTGGAAGGTGCCCCTGCCCACAGTAAGGTGATTTGAACTGGATGATTTTTAACCTCTCTTCCAATCCAAGCCTTTCCATGAGTCTATGACATGTCATGCTATATGTCATGCTATATGTTATGATATGACTGTGTACCTGCTAGCGAGGCAACAAATGCATACAATGCATAATGTTATTTCTTTTAGAGAGCTATGTATACTTTTCATGAATGGATATAGATGTTTTCACTCGTTCACAGCACTATCACATTAAATGTCAAGACAACCTTATTGTTTATCATCGAATTTTCTAAGTGCCTCAAAATCCATATGCTGGCCTCGATTTCCTTGAAAATCTCCAGACCTTAAGATATTCAGACAAGAAAGTCTGAGCAATCCACAATGCAGTCAAATACCACATTTGAAAACAACAAAACAAACAAACAAACAAACAAACAAAAAAAAAAAAAAACAAAAAAAAAAAAAAAAAAAAAAAAAAAAAAAAAAAACAAAAAAAATAAAAAATATTCAAAAAAAAAACGGTGCATTCATAATTTTTTCTTCCGTACCCTGAAAAACTATGTCTTTGTCTCAAACTAATATGTCGAGCTTTTGGGGGGAAAATATTTCTTAGTGTTTTCTTCATGGTTAAAGTTTGAATATCTACAAACTCCAGGTAAAACTTATAAAAAAGCATTTTCCATGAGCAATTGGCTATTTTAAAGGGAGCCTGGTGATTCTACTGCTGTGTGAATCCCATTAATGTGCATTAATCACAGACTATCTGTCAGATTCTGAGTCTGCATCCCCAAAAGTCTGTTTACTAGGAACATGTAATTCTCCATCTGTAGCAGTACATCTCTTCCAAGACTAATACTTCTGATTTAAAACATGATGTGTAAGATTAATTTGCTATAATTTTAGGTAGTTAAAAATTTCTACATCACAGCACAAGATACCAATGACCAGTGGACAGAAAAAGACATTTATAAAAAGATGCTTTCTCTTATCTCAAGAAATAAGTCTAGAAGATGTTTAATAACTTCTAGAGAAGCTCATTTCCTCACTTTTGTGTAACTGATGACAGAGTCAAATTGATGCATCATTTTGGCACTGGTGAGGTGAAGAGGAAAAGGAAGGCACAGGTAAGAGGAAGATGGAGGGAACTAGAAGATGGAACAGTCCTTATGTAGGACCTTATGCCTTGCTGAACAAAACTGAAGTGTTCTCAAGTGAGATGCAGCTATGATTGATTTGGAGAAAGAATCAATACCAAACAGCAAATTTTCTTTTCCAGACATCATTCTCAGTAAATTGGCAATCCAGGATTAGAACTCTGGAAACCAGTGTTCTATCCTGTTTTTTGCAGATACCAATATAATAGTAGACACTGATCTACAGTTATTAAATTATTAAATAGTTTAATCTTATTTTTATTGCATTTTCCTTGGTATTTTATCAAGAAATTATTCCTTCTATTTCAAGATGAAAATTCTCCCACATTTACAGATTAAATGCATTTAATCTTTCTTAATTAAAAACCCTCACCAAATTGTAAATGGTTCATCTCACTGAAATGTCTGGACCAGAATTATGATTAAATCACCAAAGACAAAAAAAAAATTCAAAAGTAAACTCTTCCAAAAAATACCGTTTTAGAACCATTAAAGAAAAAGGAAAGGAATAGGAGGCATCTTAGCAACAAATGTAGCAGATGAAGACCTCCTACACATAGTGGTTACATTATTTTGAAATTATTTTCAACCCTTTTAGATATTTCAGCATTAAATATTACCAATTCTAATTTTATTTTTCCCATTAAATAGTATAACTGACTTCTATAATCATTTACAAGAGGAACACATATATGTGGTTTGAAACTGAGCTCTTTGCATAATGCATGCATTCGTGTTGGTTTTCACACTCTAGTAATTATCAAGAAACTTGCCAATGTTAACCTTACTTCTTGCCAAAAGCCCTGTTCTAGTAGTAATCAATCAACACTTGCTCAAGAGTAGATTAAGTTCCACAGAAACATTCAAAATATGACACAAAGTATAGGAATATACTTGTGAGGAAATTGCAGACACTGTTTTCATACTTAACGGCATGATTTTTAGTAAATATGACAATGGTAAAAATAATGCTTTGAATTCTGCATTTAAAAAAGAAAAAAAGAAAACATTAAATTATAATAAGTGATAATCGGGCAATTAAGCCTTTGAAATCAATTGCTTCAGAGCCAGGAAGTAAACACAAGGGCAAAAATCATCAAAAGCTTTCCAGGCAACAAAATAAATGTCTCCAGTTAAAGGATGACCTCTTAAGGACTATAGAGATTTGGGCTTACCAAAAGTAAAAGATGTATCTGCCTTAGAGAGAAAATGCTAAGGAAGAAGATAGAAAAAAGAAAATGCTAAGGAAGAAAATACAAAAAAAAGGAGGTCACCAGCTTCCAAATTAGCTACTGAACAAAAGAGCTGAACTGTGAAGAGTGTAATTTCAAATGGAGATCCTATACTAAGAAGCTCAGACAAAGACATCTACAGCCTTGAAACAAAATGCCAGTGTCTTTTGAATACTGAACATTTCTTCCTGATGATATGTAAGTATATATAACCCATCAATTAAATTTTGTTATATGAACAGTTACGATCCTGGGGGGGGGTGGGGTGTGGAAATAAACACAAGAAATAAATATAAACTAGGAGGGTTGTGATGATTTTTTTTTCTGGTTTTATTGCCAGATAATGAATAGCCACTAGAAATTCAGAAACCCTGAACTTGTATATATATTATAACTTGTATAATAACTTATTTAAGTGTGCTGATTATATGCAGAGAAGCAATAGCTTGCTAGTATTCAGGACTGACTAAGCTTAATAAGCAAAGCTTAACTTAAGCAAGAAGCAAGAACAAGGTAGTTGCTATTTGATTTACCTGACAACGTGAAAAATGAGAAGTACAATGGAGAAGTTCTCAAACAAATATTAAAACACAGGGTAATCATGAACATTCAAAAACATACGTATACAAACTCCAGAGAATGAAGAACAAAAAATGACATGGAGAAAATTCTGGCAAGTTCAAGGGATATCTGCATCTCGTTTGAAATGGACATGGTTCCCAAAGACTCAAGGTAGTATAAATTTTAAAACTTTTTCAGCTTCTAACAGAGCACACCAATAGTGATATCCACATCAGAATTGCACATCTGAGGCACACACCTTCAGCAGCTGTAAATTACTCTGAAAAAACAGCCTTATTATTGCCTCTTTATGTGTTCTGAATTTAACAGCAGCAATGAATGAGACTGAAGATCACTGTAATGTTGTGATTGTTGAAATGAAAATTTCTTATACTTTCTTACAAGCACAGTGAAAGGAAATCAAGCTGTTCCATTGAGAAAATTGGTATTGAGGATCTGGGATCTCTTCAGTGGATATAATGACTCCTGTTAAAGAATAAGGTGGCTCCTGGCCATGATCAGCCTCAATTTCTGCCACCAAAACATATTTCTGGGAACAGATTGTCACTCTTAAGATCTGTAGATAAAGTGTGTGTGTGTCACCTGAGTAACAAATGCAGATGTGTTGGCTTTTCCTAGAATATCTGCAACTTGTGACTTTTTTTGGCCAGACATTCAACATGTGGATGCCTACAAGAATGTCCTTGCCAAGTATGCCAAGTAAGTCCAGCAGGATGCTCTTGCTGTGTCCTGCTGTTGTAACTGCGTCTTCTAGTACCATATCTGAGCCAAGCTTCAGCCTCTGTGACATGCAGCAGTTCTTATATCACATAGTATGTGAACACAAACTATTTTGTAGAGAACTCCTTAGCAAAGCCAGTGTTTCATACAGCTGCAAACAACTGTGCCAAAATTTCTCAAAGATTCACTGTCCCATGTGAACTAAGAGAAATTTTTCTCTCTCTCATAAAAGACATTTCAGAAGGAAATAAAATATTAATCCATCTTACTGCATCATTCAAGAAGTTAAAGGGCACCATGATATCTTAAACCACATCAGGTCAGGAGGGAAACAATCTTGTCTTTGAGGGGTTTTTTTTAAAGCAAGTAACTTTCCTTATACCTCTGCACCCCATAAGATAGTACACAACCACAATCATAGTAAATGTTCCCAGAGATGGTACCTGGAGAACAAGAGCAGAGAGTTTTATGGGGGCTGCTTACACACTGTCCTCATTATCATCTTCAGATTGCTCTTACTTAGCCGTACCTCCAACATACAGTATTTATTATTAGTGGAGAAAAATGTGCCTGCACAGCTTTGCTCCCTGCATAAGTCTACGTTCCTGCTCAGCAATGCACGAATGTAAAGACCACTACTTCCTGGAAAGTCCAGGGAAAGTTTTACACATCCCCTTCCTTCACACAGGGACTTAAGCTCTGTCACCAGCCTGTACTGCCCATACTTCACCCTCCAGCCCTTCCTGGTATGATGTGATGAACACAGGCAGAGATCCAAGGAAGTCAGTTTCCTCATCAGGCAGGAAAAGAAAGGCTCATTTTCTTTAGTAAAATTAACACATTTATAAAGGCAAAGCCAACACAAGACAGAAAAACATCAGGTCTAGATTTGTGCTTATCCACTTGTATGGCTAAAGACATACATTAGAAAATGGTTTTATTGTTGAGAATCGCAAATGCAGACTTCTACAGAAGTACAAAATATTACATTGTTTTATCATTTGTACCATATTCTTTGAAAAATAGCATGAAAAATGGCATTTCTAATATCCTCCAAGTGGCCTTCCTTCTTAAGAAAATACTTTATTTAATGTAGCTTAAAAATAAGAATAGCAGCAATGAAAACTTGCTCAGAGCACCAGGGTCATGCAATATAAGCAATGGTCATGCTAATGGTCATGCAATATAAGCAATGCTGCCCTTGCAGATAGCCATGGCAGAAAGACAGGCTGCATAAGGCCTGGAGCAACCTGGTCTAGTGGAAGATGTCCCTGCCCATGGCACTGTGAATTGGGATTAGATAATCATTCCAAACCCTTACCATTCTATGACTCTTATGATTAGCTTTGGGAGATGTCTCTGCAGTGGCTGATGCAAGAGAGACCCACCTGCAACTCTTCTAACAAGGCAACATACAGGAAATGCAAATCCAAATTATTCATTTTGTACATTTGTTTTACCAGAAACAAATTAGAATGGAGATAAAAGCATCTTACCACCACACAGCTATTTGGTGTGTAGTTATACCTTTGACATGCAATTTGTCTTTCAGAGGGGGAAAGATTATTCACACTGACATACCTTTGTGTTTCCTCTCTGATCTGAGGTAGTGGAGTAGACAGCAATGTTCCTTGGTGTCACAGTCCAGTTGCAATCATCAAACTGCCCACTTCCAGAGAGGAGAAAATTTACTATGTTGACATATTCTTACTGGCAGTGTAGCTGTTCCATCTCATGTAGAAGGAACATACTGCCATGTTAGCTTTTGACAGGTCTCCAGGAAAATAAATGCACTTAGCTGGCAATTTCTCTACAGAGATGCTAAGATACTCTAACCCACTTTCATGAAGACCAACAGAAACATTTTCATTGACAATATAATCAGCATTATATGGATTTTCATTGTAGTATTTTCTTGTTATTAGGTTTTTAGAGAAGCTTTAAGATTAAAAAATTGTTTTAAGAGTATCTAAGCTCTAGCAAGAAATTAAGGCCACAAATTTCAAACTCTAATGACTAACATTTTCTCTCAACCATTAGTTCCCTCCTCTCTGTCAGGAGCTGACTGGCAGAAGTTTTGACATTGTTGCTCACTCTGTAGAAGACACTTGAAAGAAGTCATTTGGAACCTTAAGTCTAGGCTGTTGCAGTATATGACCCATTTACCTGAGAGAAGTTAAATAAATTCAATTTCCTTTGTCTTCATGCTGGCATCTGATCAAAATTGGTTTGGTGTTAAAAAGCAATGATCATTTATTCTTAACACAAATATATTCTCTCTTGGAAAAGAAATTCATTCTAGTTCAGCATGGGTTTATAGTCACCAAAGTAAACAGGATGTTACCATAATTGGGGCATAAATATCCTGCCCTGCTGCATGTCCTCTCCTCACTTGGTTGTTCTTCATGATGTTTTCCTCTGGATGCCGAGCCAGTTGTTTGTCCTGAGTTATCCTTGGTGTGATCTCTAATACATTACACTCTGCTGTACCGCCTGTGTACATTTTGGTTGCTGAACAAGTCTGACTCTGTGGAGTTGTAGATGGAAATACACTGATTCTAAAAAATAATAATATGGACTATATTAAAAACAGAGATCAAACCTTACTAATTTATTATCTAAAGCTGTTTTAAGGGCTTGTAAGAATATATTTTGCATACTATCTAGGCAAAAATATCACTTTATGGTACAGAAGCAAGAACAGCACTAGGGATATAGGGACTGTCACAGCGTACCTAAAAACTTGGTGGTGTTGCCAGAATCAGAATAGCCCCAGAGGCAGCCTGCATGGCAAAAATGAGGTGTGTTTTTGCAGTGACTGAGCAGTACTGGACCACTCAAAGATCTCAGCACGGTGGGGTGAAAAGGAAAATAACCCTCTTAGGCTGGTAGCACCCACTTATCTTTTTCCTTCCATTAAAAATCCCCATTTGTTCAAATAATGGTGGTTGAAATTGTTCCTTTCAATTATGTTTCCTACTTGATGCTGCTCGTACCATGCAGGCTCATAATTCCTATAGGATAGAACTGAATTTGTGGTACTTTTGTGAAATCATATACAAATACAATCCTCATTTCTATAACTAGCCATACCAAGGAAAAACACTATGTCTGTGTTATACTGCCAGCTAGAACAGAGAGGTCTTGGGGTACTTCTCATTTGTTAAAGAGCTGGGAATGGGTTTATCATAGCTCAGAACAGGAGCAGAAGATCCTGTGGTAGGACAGAGAGAAAAGTACATTGGCTTGCTACATATCCAACAGAGGGGAATCAAGATCTAACCAGAAGAGAAAAATCTGATCAATCAATCTGGGCTTTGCACTAACATAAACATTCAAGTCATTCTAACAAAGCAGTGAACAGAAAGGAATTAAATCATTTGTGATTCTAAATTCCAGTTTCTCATCTTGTAAATGCTGCCTGGCATGTTATAGAATTGTAGAATTGATGAGGTTGGAAAAGGCCTCCAAGACCATTGAGGCCAACTCTTAACCCAGCACTGCCAAGTCCTCCTCTAAACCCCATCCTTAAGCGTCACATCTCCGTGTCTTTTAAATACCTGCAGGGATGGTGACTTCTTCCTTGCCAGCACATCTTTTAGCACATGGGGACAGTCTGCTCCTGTGTCTTGAAAATTTTATTCTGGAAGAATGCCCAGACTCCCTGGACTCCTTTGCCCTTCAGGACTGCCTCCTAAGGCAGTCTCACACCTAGTCTCCTAAACAAGTCAAAATCTACCCTCCTAACTTCTACAAGAATCAAAAATTGCCATTTAATGATCACTGTGCCAAAACAACCTCCAACCATCAAAGCACTCATAAGTCCATTATGGGATCCAAAATCTTCCCAAAATTTTTAAGTTTTTGAGCCCAGAGTCCTGCACTGTTTTTTTAATGACTTGGAATCCAAGCTCTTGGCTTGAATCAAACCACTTGGCTACCTCTGCAATGATGCCAAGATGATTTTTTGCCTTTTATTTTATATACCTTTTATATAAATTTTATATACCCTAATATTCTTAACATGCATACTTGTAATTCCTTAAGTCTAATAACTTAGCATAACTGTAGTATTTTGTTAGGCCAAGAGACCAAACATCCTAAAGGTCTCATAGTAAGAAGCCGGAACACCCTAGGCTTTCTTGGGAAACAAAGAAAGATATAGAACACATCCTATAAGCTAAAAATTTGGCCCATCCAGGAAAAAATTCTTCAAACGGAAATATCACACCATTCATACAGACCTCCCATTGGAGCATCTTCTTTAGATATGCTAAATCGTAAGGTCTGTAAATTATATGCATGATTTATCACGTGTACACATTGCTGTGTGCATTGCGGCACATCCCACCTTCAAGAAGTGGTGCACCAGTAAGGATCCTTATTAAAACACTGAGGTAAAAATCCCTCATCCCCAAGCTGTGTCTAACTCAATTTTTTTAAGACCAGAAAAAGGCATCAGCAGTATGTTGGAGACCTGCAGGCAAAGGACAGGACTCTTCCTAGGAAACAAACTGAGGAAGATCTAGCTTGGTGCCAGCCCTTTCACACGACTTGTGTTTCATTTGTTTAACACAGGTGTAATACATAAACGTGTTCTAGTCTGGCTGCTGTCTCCAGACCCACTTCAGAGTGAGCACTGCCAGTGGAAATCAGCCAAGAGTGCTGAAGGCAGCCTCACCATCCCAGAGCAGTGCCAGGACTGCATTGGCAGAAACTGGAGCATGGCATGTGGTGGTGGCTGCATACACACCTTTGAACTTTCCCTTACAAATTAAATGCAGGGGAAAGTCAGGCATGGGCAAAACAGTTCAAAAAATACTGCCTTAATACAATTCAAATATAACCCCGCAGTGAACAACAATTCACAACCTAGGACCCTTGTGTGTGCTTTCAAAAAATAGTCTGTAGGAAATTTAAATTGCAAATGAAGCTACTCTAATCTTAGCTTCTTTAAATACCTTACTACATGGATCCTTCAGGGTGACAGATTACTAGATTTAGATTTCTTTCAAGTTAGTCTCATGACAACCATTTGGAAGATAATATAATCTCCATTTCTCTGCATCTCTGAGGTAGTCTTTGGCTGTTTGATGCATACTAAAGATACCTTTGTTCCAGCTCCTTGATACCCTGC
Organism: Certhia americana; assembly: GCA_018697195.1. Taxonomy (NCBI): domain Eukaryota; kingdom Metazoa; phylum Chordata; class Aves; order Passeriformes; family Certhiidae; genus Certhia; species Certhia americana. The sequence continues at coordinate 24,336,416 of CM031879.1, forward strand.
CCCATAGAAAGCTCAGCTACCCCTTCATTCTTGGTCCAGGATCTGTGTAAGTCTTTGCCTGTTAACAATACCAAAAATCCCCCTTCAAATCACCAACATCACGCGAACAATGGCAAACTACAGCCATTGTTCATCCACATGGACATTATAGCATTTCTAGTGACTAAACCTTTCTGGCAGGGTGATTGAGATTTCTCATGCAGGGAAAATACTGTATAAAGCTAAAATGTATTGCAACCTATTTGTTGGTTAATCACCAAACAGTAAAGTTCTTGGTACAATTTCTCAGTAGAAGTATATTAAATTCAACTGAAGCAATTTAAGGATAGAGATAATGCTCTGTGCTCTAATAGTGTTTTATTTAAGTGTTTACTATTGCTAAATTTTGCTTGGACATATAATCTCAAACTACATATTTCAAGCCCACAAATCTCATGCCAGAATTACTAGGAAAAAATGTCCTCTATTATTCCACATCTTGGGAGCTACAGTGGGATAAAATTGAATAGCAGAGTTCTAAATTGAACCATAACTATTCTCACTGATGTAAATAATGCAATACTTCAGAATTAAACCCACAAAGGAAGAAGTCAAAACATGATTGTTTTTAGTTTTGCTAGATAACATAGTAAAAAAAATCCTATACCAATGTCAACATCTAGGATTTGATCTTTTCCTGTGAAAATCTTTTTAAATACTCTGACAAAAAACCTGATATTCATATCCCCAAAGTAGAATTAATGACCTATGCACAAACCTCAGTATTGCTTCCATACCTTAGAAGTAAATCTGAACAGATGAAAACTTTCAAATAAAATATCCACAGCTATGTTGTCACAATGGATGTTTCCAAGAGGACATGAGACTGCACCTCAGACAACTGCAATAGGTGTATAATAATAATGGTATAAATTACCTTTATACCATTTCTTATTCCTTCTACAGATTTTGTCAGAAAAATTAATACATCTTACACTGCATTCTGTACTTGCTATAGTCTGTCTCAGGAATGAATTATCACCAAATTTTAATGCTTCAATACTGTGCATTTTTATTCTCATTATATTCTCCCTTTTTTCCTCAATCTTGTGAGAAAAATTATAATAATAAAGAGAAAATAGCAGAACATTTATCCATTTATCCATTCCCTTGACATCCTTAATATTGTAACCAGAACAGAAAATTATAAGAAAATGATTTGTTCTTATACTAAATATAGACACAAGGAAAGAAATAAGTTTAAAATTAATCAGTCCCCTGAAGAATATGAATCCTTGGTCCATCTTCAGTGCCCTAAAATGTACTTCTACATTAAGCATTGTCATCAATTAAAGCTACAGTGAGTATTAAACATTGACATCTGCTACTGCAACGTGGACCGCTGTGAAGTAGGACTGCAATTGGACATGATGCCATTTTGGTACAATTAGGCATAGAGAAAAGAAAGGCAGAGCACTAGATCTCTGAAATGTTTTATAGAAGCATAGATGTTAGGAAATCTGAACTCTGCAAGTCCTTGTCTCTAAACTGAAGAGGATCACATTTCTGCTAAGTATGCAGAATATGTTATATTTAATGTTATTTGGTCATTCCTTCTTTTACAAGGAGATACAAATGCATAAATTGTCATTCCCTTGGTATATAACATTTCTATACCACGGAAGAAAACAAATCCATCAAATTGTTTATTAGAGTACCATTTCATAAGTACAATTCATCTTTAAGTACATATATATTTCTTTAAATACACACATATCATTACAATATCTACACACACATACAAATACAGAACAATGATATTCCAAGCCAAACAACTTTTTGCAAGTGAGCTTAGGATAAGCTTGCAGCTAAGTTGTCAGAACTGCCTGCATATCTTTAGCAAGGCAGAAGTGTAAAGAAAATTATCCTAGATGCTGCAGAGTATGTGTATACTCAATAGCAGTGACCATGATCAAATTCATATTGCATCTTTTTTGGGTATGATTCTCCCAGTGTTAGGCCTTTTCTTTAGGGTGCTCTACTATCATGTAGTCAAGAGCAATTCCTGTACCAAAGAGATCATCAACTCAGTAAGAAATGGGTGAAGAAGCTGAGGCACAAAGACTTGCCATAGGGATAGAAAAAGAATCAGTGACAAAGAATATGACTTGAGTTTCATGACTGCCATGACAATATCCTTTCACTTTCTAGGAGTCTGTTCACCAGTCTGAAAAGCAAGATAATTTAATGACTGGAGATGATATGAAGATTTCTATTTTGATATTGGTGGAATACATCCAAAGGCACCTGATATTTCAAATGCCTTTACAAAATCTTTACAAAATACTTCATGTATCATAAAGCTCATCTAGAGACGTCTAAACATTTAACAGACTTCAAATACATATATTTAACTACCTACTTGAATCCAAATTCAAGTTCAGATTAGAAGCAGTGTGAATTGAGGGGCTATGAATTCTATCATGGGATAGAAAACCCAGAACCCTTGTGTGATGCTGGGAGGCATGCTACACCTTATTTCCCTCTGCTGGTAAATATGTACATCTGTCCTGTCCCTGTACTCTCTTGGCAATGTCTCACTGTGTTTTAAATGACTGCTATTTACTCATAATTCATTCTTTTTCCTACAGAATCTTCCAATGAATTCTAAGAACATGAAAATATGTTCTTATAATTGAGAGAATAACTAGTAAACTAGTGTAAATCCATATTAATGAGTTCCCACTAAAACAAAGGTATCACCTGGTTTCAAGGTAACACAACATAAACATGCTAGCTTACCATTCACTTTGATTAGATAAACAACTAGTCTTGTGCAATATTTAAAATGAACCTTTGGTTTAATTTTTATTAAGCATAAGGATTTATCACATGCCATAATTTGCTTCCTCCCTACCCTCAATGCATCATTTTTGCTTAAAAAGATTTTTTTTTAATTGAATTTAGTTTAAAAAGTTCCTTCCTGGCACTAAGTTGTATCATGTAGTCCAACTCTGAGTTTAGGAAAGTCATAATAAATTAACTCATTATTAGTCTATGTTTGGGATAAAGATGGGACGAGGTCCCATTGGCAATTAAAGGATGGTTTATTGCAAAATCAGTCTCACAAAAGGGTGAGACCTTTCGGTTTTTACATTCAGCACTATGACACCAGAAAACCATCTTAATTCTAGTTACAATGTCTTTTATATATTTCTGATCCAATCAACTACTTCCACAAAGTTCTCTAGCATCTTCATAAACCAATCATTTAACAATCATTAATTACTATGTTTGCTACATTGCTACTGTGATACATCTTTTTATCCAATCATATAATTCTATGAAAACTTACTGCTGTACCTTTTAACAACCCTATAACATGCTCTATTACTAAACTTTAATATTTTCTAATACCTTGCTTAGCATATTTATTTGCTTATATGAGGCATATTTCTACTTGCTTAAAACATATTTCTATATGAATGAACTATAGTTCTAGATGAACTATAAAGGATAGTTTTACTTTTACTGTGTTAAATCCCAGAGCCTTCTCCAAGGCCTTAGATCAATGTTGTACCCATCTCTATCTCTTATGGTACTGTAGTCAAGGTCTTTTTCTAATTATGCACTCAATAGTGAACACAAAGGAAGTAGAAATCTACCAGATCTACCAGTATGCAGAAAGAAAATGGAAAAGTATGGTCGAAGTCTGTGAAGATGTTACATCATGTAGGAAGGAAATCAATTATTTTCAAAGATCATGAATTATGGAAATATGTGTCACATGGCTTAAAATCATAAGGAAATAAATTACAGTTAAAAGTTTCCTATTTTCTTATTTTAATTTGTGATGAACAAACTGCAAATTACTGCTTTCCAGAGTTCTTTTCTGTGTCAAAACCTTGGCCATGAGAATTTCTGAAATTTCAAGAAATTTTACGTATCCAATGTGTTGATAAAGCATAAGAACAGCAAATCTGGGAAATCTGAAAATGAATGAAATTGAGTATCTGAATTTAAAAGAGCGAACCTATGGAATTAAGATATTTTTATATATAAGAGATTGAAGAAGACACCAAGAGCAATTTAAAGAAATACCTTTGCATTTACCACAAAAAGTAAAAAGGTGTCTTAACTCCTTTTTCAATCATATGAAATTACAAGAGACTTGAAAAGGTCACAAAACTTCCCAGACCAGATCAACAAAGATAAAAAAAACACATTTGTGCTCGTAAATTGACAAAAATAACTTGCCGAAGTTTATGTAATAGTCAATAACCAGGGATATTAATGCAAGCATCTTAAATACCTAGCAACATCAATTATTAGTAGCTATCACATTCAGAAACATAGTAGGACATTAGAATTACGTTCTTGTCCTCTCCAGTACTGCTTAATTCTGATAAACACCAAGAAGAAGCTATACACATCTCCTATAGGAGAGTCTCTAGGTGTAAGCTACTACACTCAACAAGAAGTAAGTAAATGAGCAGTGGAATGAATTTTGGGGTCAGGAAGAAAGCAAGATTAAGAAAATATTTAATAAGAAAGTGTGGAAAGCCTCATAGAAAATATCTGTAGCAAATACAGTGAAATTCTGTCAGCCTTGATGGGTGATCAGTATGATGAGTGAAGAAGACATGAGGTATATTCTCTAGGAACATGTATTTCCCTTTCATTGGATTTTGCAAACTGTTTAACCACCTACTTTTTTCTGTATGCTTTAGAGACCTCCTGCAGTTACCATCATTTTGCCTGAAACAGGTCAGAGTCTCTTAGAAGTCTCTTTCTCTGTTTTTTTGCTGTGAAACCAAGAAGTAGTATTTTACTATGCATTATTAATATTCACAAGAAATGTGCTCTTAGAGAAAAGTGATGCAGTGAAATTATGAGAGCAGAGAGGGGTCTTTCAAGTGCACAGTTTCAACATGACAGGAGCCTGCCCTGCTAAACACACACTTCTAACATAAGGGGACTTCTGCTACCTCCACTACTGGCCATGGTGGCAAACTGCTGAAGTCTCCTCCAGGCAAAACCACACACTAGGTCTTCCTGCTTCTCCATAGTTTGATGCCTAGAAAATTTACAGCAGTATGTCACCATTTTTACACAATTATCTACTTAACCTCCAGTTTTCCTGCTCCTGGCTCTCACAGTCTGTTTTGAGGGACAGTTTATCTGGACACCTTCAGTTTGGCACTATCTATGCAAGTAGTGATAGATAACGACTAGCTATTTTCCATTAGAATGCTTACCAGCCCAAAGTCTTTACAGATGGGGAGGGCTCATTCTCTGCAGCTCACTGGAAGGGCTCCCAGGTGTTGCAGAGCTGTTGTCCCCCACCGGCTCCATTGGGACCTATAACAATGGTGACTCAAATCAATAACTCTGATTCTTAGGCTAACTTTTGACCAAACTTCTTGGTTTTTTTCCTTTAAGATTTTACACCTTTTCTTGTGTTTTCCACCTTGAATGCTTCAGCTGCTAACAATCCTGTCTCAACAATTTCACTTCTTTTTTTCCACTAAGTTTACCTTTGTGACCTAAGTTACCTTTCTGCATAATTTCTGACAGGCGTTCTTCAGCAGCATGAGCAAAGGTTATGCAGTGGGGCTGTATGATAACTAAGACTTAAAACTTGGGACACAGGTGCAGAAACCCTGCATCTGGGTTCATCTGGGCGCACAGCCCTTGCTATTCTTTGCCAAGCTTTGGATCCTCATTCCCACACTCCTAGGAAAAGATTCTCTTCGTCTCTCCCAGAGCTGACCTAAAACCACATGCAGACTGAACAGAGTGTAGCTCCCCACCCATTACCAGGTCCAGCTCAGGGTCAATCATCTGAGATGTCAAAGTCCTAACGAAAAGAATTTTTAAAATAAAGTGAGATCTATTGCTAGTTCTGGGGCAGAGATTGTGTCTTTTAAGGCCCATATTCTTAGTGAGGGAGCTTTGATGTGCTATTCAAAGCTTTTTTCTTTTTTTCTTTTCTTGTTCACAGTCCACTGTATTTAAGGACCAAAGTGCAGCCAGAGACCTGACATGGTATAGGAAACATGGCAAGCTTTTAGCAGTATGATACTTCACAGCTGGTATTTAATACAGTTTGCTTGACCAGCTGTGAGAGAATACATCACTGGCCAGATGCTGCCTTCTTCTTCAGGACAGTTGGGACAGGGTTGGTAAGCTTTTTCTCTGCTCTAACAGAGATTTATACAGTCCAGGGATCTTCACATGCATGACCGACTATTCATTCTCTTCAATGGTCATAGCAGCTTCATTTTTTCATGCCTGACCAGGAAAGGAGAGTCTGCACATTAATCACTGTCTCAGGTGTTTTATCAGGTAGACATGATGGAGGGTTATAACACATAATGTAGCAAAGCTGCATTTGCAAGGCTTGGGTACAGTGCTGAAAAAGTGCTTTGAAACACAGGAAGCACCCAAGCACTCCTCTCCCATTATAAACATACTGAAAGAGAAGGAGTGAGCAACCATTGATCTCTCTGCTTACTTTTTGCTCAAGTGCATAGACCATGCATAACCTTTTGACTACCAGCTGTCATAAAAATAGGCCACAGAATTTAGCATCACCACTACCTACAGTTTATAATATCAAGGAATAGGGCTCATATTGTATCAAATTTATCCAATATATTTATCAAATTTGCAACAATATATATAATTTGCAACTCCAAAAGTCTAGCTAATGACCTTAGAAATATCAAAATCTTGTTGCACAAGTGTTAAGCATCTTGGGAAGATGTTGGGTTGGAGGTGGGCACCTCAGACTTTTCAGCAGAAAATAAAATGTATTTTTTATGATGGGCTCTGCATAAAGGGCATTTTCATCTGAGGGAAAATGCAAAAACAGTTTAAACTGCTAAAAAAAACCACATATAACTTTATATCTGTGTTTTGGAATGAATTAAGTGAATATAAAAGAATGCTAGGGTATATCATAGCAATCTAAGACTTTACCACTGTGCCTGCTTCAACAGAAAAGATTCACAACAGTTTCTTGCAAGAACCACTAATGTTCCTTTTCTAGATGTCTGTAGTGGTGGTATGTGGAGAGGCTTTGCCTATGTTAAGGAGACATAAGAGGCTTCTCTCACAGGATCCTCTGTTCTGTTATGCCAATGTACCCCTGCTCTGCTCCCTCAGTCAGCCCTGTTAATCCCCTCTCCATCCCTGTGTCCCTCAATCACTCCTTCCCAATTTCCCCATTGGCTCACATACCCCAATCCCACCTTTGTAGCCCGATGCCCCCTGATAATTGGTCCCTGATGCTCTCCCAGCCCCCAGCACCCATATACTTAAACCTGAACCCTTCCCATGAGCCCTGCCTTTGACCCTGGACTGTCTGCATTCATGGCTGGAATAAACATTTCTGTGGAACCCATACAAAGGCTCTTCCTGCTTCTCTTTACCATCACCTTATTAATAGCTATCCTGGTCACAACAGTGGTAAGCTGAAAATGCAATTATAAGAAAACGCATAATGGATATGACATAGTGGTATTAATAAAAAGTTTGAGAATGTGCGTAAGTTACCTAAAAGACTCATCAGCCTGGATGTACAATGACAATAAATACACCATTAAATACTCCACAAACATATCCAGAGGGAGCACTTGAAGAAGACCTGTTACCACAAAACGATCAAAATGAAGGGCTAAAGTTAATGCCATGATACCTAACCAGTTCAGACTTTTCGAGCGTTTACATTGATTGGCAAAAATTAGGTATCCCTACTACATTTCCCCAAGATATCTACAATTGCAGTACAGTGAGGATTTTATTTTGCTGACAAATCTGCTTTTGCCAGACATGCTATATCTGACAGCAGTGTCTAACAATGGGCTTATAGCTTGAAGGATATTTTAGGCATTTTAAAACTATATATGTGACTACCTGTAGGATAGAGAGTCCCTGTAAATTCCCAACACAGAATACATGTTAAAACAATGAACCAATACCAAAGTGGCTGGTCTTTCTGTCTTGGGTGCTACAGAAGAATAGGGATGCCAGCTACTGAGTACTCATCATGTCTTCTAGGGTCTTCTTAGGTTAATGACATGCTGGTTTTGGATGTGCTTTCCAGCACTCCTTAGACAGAGAATGCAATTCAAATTCTTTCTCCTTCAAGTCTAAGGACTTGCCTAAGGACAGTGTCTCTTGGTTTCTGATCTGGGTATCCTGAGAAGTTGTACATAGATACATTGAGATCCTGAAGACCTGCTGATATTGGTGCCATCAATACATGCCAGTTTTCTGTTGTTTTTTCTGGTACTTCTGCATTTCCATTCACTATGCACTCATATCAGTCTTCATGGTTCTTTATAATTCCTTTCATAGATAATATAATCACAAAATTACATCAATGAATCATGTGCTGACAGCTCCTGACACTTTGCTAAACAAAAACAAAACACCTGCAAGTAAAAAAACATCAGAGTTACTGAAGAACTGCAGGATAAGAAAAAGATAAATTTGGGGTTAAAAAAGACCTAACAGTATTGAAGGAGCTGCCATCACCTCCTGAAAACAAGCCTGTTCATTTCTGGGATTAGAAACTAGTTACCAGAATCTTTTTTTCAGGAGGTTGACCCAAGGCTTATGCAAGACTTTTTCTTGACAAATATGAGAGATGGACAAAAGTGTTTAGGAAACTGGGGAGAAAGAAGTGCTGTAAAATGTGCTAGAAAAGGCCACACATAGGGACTAATCACATCAAATTGGTCATAGCATAAATGAGTATCTGGACCTGCCACCCTCAAAAGTAGTTATGCTAAGAGACCACAGACTTGTTCATCCAAGAGCAACTCAAAGATTAAATGAACATGGTCAGCATAGTATTTGTTTGGCAGTATCTTAATTTATTTATAATGGCATGATATTTACTGCCATTTTTAATACTAATCATCAGCAGGAAAAGGAAGATATGACACTGAACAACACTGCTTTCAGAGACATAGCTTCACAGGCAGAGTGTCTGTGAGCAGCTCAGCAGAGCCCTCAAAGATCCACACTGCTGACTGAGTCAAACATAGACTAAGCCTGACCCCTGGCAGGATCCCCAGCACTGCACAGCCACAAGCAGAGGATACTACATGTTTTTACAACAGTGCCTAGCTCTGAGACATTCTTGGTCATGCCTGCAACCTGAGAACCAGACATCTAAGACCCCTGTTGCTAGTGTCAGGTCACACTGGTGCATAATTCCACGCTGACATAGCCTTGTCCCTGTGCTGCAGGGAGGTGAGGAGAGGCCAGAGACCTGCTCTGTGAGATCCTCAAAAGCTATGCAAAATTTGATTTCACAGGAAAAAGTCTGGATACAAGCAAAACAGCTAACCTATCTGGGTTAACCCACTCATTTTTGCCTGAAACACTCAATTGTACATATTTCTGTATTTAAGGATAGTTTGCCTTCCTAAGAGGCAGAGCATCTTGGCAGCTGGGACACTCCTGCCTTATGTCAAAAATGCAAGTCTGAGTTCCTACTTTGAATCAGGCCCATGTAGAGATTTGAAGCTGAATCTTTTGGGCTGCTTCCCACAGTACACTATTGTGTATGCACACTGGTGTTTACGCACCTGGTTCCTGTGCTGTGGTGAAAGCTACATTCAGCTGATCCACACCTTGAGCTCAGCCAGAGGATAGGGCTGTACTTCCACAGTGGAGATCCCTACAGCGACATGGAGCATCCCTTTCTTCGAGCTGCCAGTTATCTCTCTTGAATAATTAATGGACAGCTTGTTAACCATGTAGCACTGTCAGCTCACAGATGGTTCTGCACAAGATTATAGACACTTACTGGTGGCAAGATTATAGACACTTACTGGTTAAAAGATTGATGACAGTGGAAACACATGAAGATACACTCAGGAAATAATTCCCCTTGATGAATTTGACCTGTAATTGCCAGGGTTATGACTACAGTGCCTCCAGGGTATGATAATGTGAATTGTCTACTGCTTTTTCATCAATAAATTTCAACTGCTAAATTGATAAAGCCACCAATACTTTAATTCAGATTCAGTTACACATCATCTGATGTCACAACTGAAACAGTGAAAACAACACTGAGTTCAGTTCAGTAATGTGTAGAAAGAGTAAGCATATAGTAAAAAATAGGTGCTATGCCACATTTCCTTAAATGATCACGGGGAGGATTAACATTTATCCTCTCATTACTCATCTCATCATAAGGTCTATTGCATCTAAAGGCCAGATAATATGCTTTACTGTAATACTGCTTCTTCATGGAAGTATAACTTGCTGCATCTGATCAGCTTGGAAATGTCAATTGGAGGAAGGGAACCAAAGAAATCAAGAAGGTTTATTCTACTTCAGAATTATCCTAAACTCAGAACAGATACTCAAAAAACTGTTAGAAAGAAAAATAGTAATAAATACATTCTACTTACAGAAATAAGTTATGGTTCTAGTATCAGTAAAATGGGGGAAAAGAATTTGTATTGAACTTCTTCAACACATTAACTCCAGATGCAGAAAATGCACTAATCTCCCTAATCATCACTCACCAGAGTTTATAACGCTAACAAGTAGTAACACTTTTCCTACCACAAACTGACATCAAGGGATTATCATTCATCCTTTGTGTAGACAGCATGAAAATTGACACTCCACAGAGACATTATAAGTAAAGCCAAACACCACAGGATTATTAAATAGTCCAGGTAACTTTCCACATCTTCCAAAGAGGCATTTTTGCACACTATAACTTCCTACAAATGTATTACTGTCACAATGACTTGCTCTTGAGGTTTTTAGTCCAGGCACAGAGAAAAAAGTGTTCCTGTGCAATGTGAAGGACTGCGACGTGGAAAACTTTCAGTAACAGTCGTTGACCTTTCACTGTAGAAAACTGTCAGAGCAGTGAAACTAAGAATGAGGATTTTTTTTCAGTGGCTGCTGGGGTGTTATACAGCCTTTCAAGTGTGTACTAATTCAAATCCTGCCTGAACCGGTATTCTTCTTTCAGCTGTACTCAGCTGACAATTACTCTGCTAAAGTTAAATGATTGCTATCAGCTTCCTCCTGAAGAATGCAAATAAACAAATAAACAAAAAAGTTAACTACAAGACTATCTCATGTTCTCCAATATAATCCTAGTTCTGTGAGACTTCACCAAAACTAATCTTCTGTTTTCTTTCCCACAGTATAAAGAATACAACCATTATCTGCAGCTCCAGCACAATCTCCTATCCATCAATACATTCCACCAGCATTTAAATGTCAATTGGCCTTGACATAGCTTTCTTTTCAAATCAAAATCAAACCTTTTCACTCTATACCTCCTGTTAAAATACCAGTCCAAGCTCCTATCATCTCCTTCTTTTACCCATACAACCTTCTTCTTTATGACGTCCCCATGATCTGCATTAATCTTTTTTTGATGCATTGAAAATAATGAAATAAGCATGAAATAAAAGGACAACATTTATAAGGAAACAATATTTAAACCAATCTGTATACAGCTATTGTGTTCCAAAACACACAGCCTAATTGATATAGGCTTTCTAATTTCCTGCAATCATAGAAAAATAAGGGGCTACATTACTACAAGCTAGGAAGAGAAAGTGTGACTTATAATCTCAATTTGGACTGCAAATCATAAAAGAGTCAGAATAAATTTTGAATCCCTCAGTGCTTGACACTTCCAGAAGATGACAAATACTGAGAAAAGAAGACCCCAGAGACTATTTAATATAAGCAGTTAACATCACCTACTAAATATTTTCAAGATATTCTACAATAACAACAAATAGGCAATGGGTTTATAATTTACTCAAAAGCATTAGAATGCAGATGGTCAGACAAAATTGGTTTCAAATCCAATAATGTCCCATCATCCCTTTTTTTAGGAGTATACTTCCTACATCATCAGGAAGCATTACATAAGAGAATCTATTTTCAAATGGTCTTTACCGTGGATGCCTTTCTACATGTTTGCATGTAATCAAAGTTTTCTGAGACGCCTGTTTGCAGGTATGCAATGGTACATAACACTGAGGCATAAAGCTCAGCTTCTATACACTGAAAATCCAACCTTATCACCTAGAAAAGTCTTATCAAAAAGCAGGATACTAGTTGAAGGAATTTAGTGCCTTCCCTATTTGCTGGGATACACATTTAGGGCTTGATCTGGCAAGGTCCTAAATGTACTGCTCCTGACACTGTGAGCAATCAGGCATGTGAGTAAATTAAACAGCTGACTCATTTCTTTGACTCTCTGTTCCACACACATGCATTGGGTGGCATGTGACTGATGAGGTGCTTCATGGGACGTCAGCCAAAATGTGCAGACTCTCACACTGCTCAGACTAAGGGAGAAGTTAAACATCCTAAATATTTCAGAAGAGTATGTGTGTTTATGTACAAATATGCATATACATATATACATATATATGTTTATATGCACACGAACACAATTTTCTGTGTACATTTCATACATTTATATTTTCATAGGTTTGCATATCTTATATAAGAATTGACAAGGTTTGAGCCTTGTCTTGCTGATACTGCTGAGTTTACAGCTACAGATGAAATTATTGCAGACCATATTTCTAGACACTTCTGAAGAGAAGTAACACATTCTTAATGAATAAAATGTGTAATTTTCCCTAGTCCTGCTCTAGTTATTCAAAATAGCAAATAACCCTCCAAGTGAAGTAGCCTTGATCCCATTTGAATTTGAGCATTAGTAAAATCAAATGTTTTGAATTAAGGATGCTAGAAAAAAATTCTGAAATAGTGACAGAAGAATATATCTATATTACATATATCTTTAAAGCTTCCATCACATCTTTGTGATCTTTGTATCCCCACTGGAACATAAGGCCAGTCAGCAAAGAAAAGACTGAACTCTGTCATTGAAAAAGACATTTTCTCAGACATTCATGGGGACTGTGGTTTTGGCAGAAAATTTCATACATCCTGGCAGAGACGGTACATTTCCACAAAAGGATTTTCCTTTTCTGTTTCCACATAAATCTATGGAAGTTGCCACCAGCTACAATGGGAACAGAAGTGGGAAGAACAAGAAGGCACAGGATCCTTTCCTGACTTTGCTGTTGAACTTCTGCAAGAACTCCAGAAATTAATTTCATCTTTCCATGTCTTGATTATCTCAGATGTAAACTGGGGATGATTGACCCTGCTGTTCTTCATAACACACCACAAAATCCATGCAAGAAATCTAATATTTAAACAACACCCAAACTGTACAAAATCTATGGAAAAAGAGATTAAATTACTTTGGTTGGTGAGTTTCAAATGAATGTTCTAGTACTAATCTGGCTATTATTATTATTATTATTATTATTATTATTATTATTATTATTATTATTATTATTATTGTATTACTTATATGTATATTATTACAAACATACACATGTGTACAGCTTCCATATTTCACACATCTTAGGTTTTATCGCCATGGTCACTGAAGTAATTAAAGTGAGATATGTCAGTTTTAATTACATGTATTTAGAACTGTGTTTCTCATTTTACACATCCCCAGTGATATTTCTTATGGCATGAATTTTCAGTCTGGTAATAGAAGCAAAATAAATTTTCCCTTAAAAGTTTGTGTAACATATGAAACACAGAGGCATTAAGCGGCTATATTTTTCTGAATTATGGAGGGTTTTCCAAGAACAGCTGTGTATTTAGTTCAACAGTGAAACTCAAACTCTTTTACTAATGAAAAAGGAGCAAAATAACCAAGTACTGGAATGAATTGCAGGATACTGAAAGCAGACAGTTGTCTCGTTCAATGTGCCCCTCATGAAAGATGCCACTTCCCTTTAGACTGGCATTAAAAGAATCTAGACTTACTTTGCATTCTACAAAGTATTTATAGGACCTTCTATGATAAAGATATGGAAATGCATTCCACAAAGAAAATACAACTTGTTTGCTCGCAACACCAAAACTTCAGCATTTACAAAGAATTACATGTAGCTTCTAGGATAAATGGCCTTTGGTGAAATTATTTATAGGTTTTCCCATGGGCTTACCACTACCATTGGACTTCTGCACATGCATCAGAAAATATATGAAATTTTGGTAAAATATTAGGAAGAACAATTACTTATTTTTCAGTTAAAGGTGGATTCATTGGCTTACTGAAGGTAATGGGAAAACTCCAATATAAGACAATAAGGCAATACTTTAGATAGGGAATTCAAGAAACCTCAAATAAAAACAACCAAGGTGAACTGAAATATTTTAATTACTTCTCAATAGAGTGACATGCAACTATGACTTCTTTCTTTAAAGAGTCTTCTACTAGTTTCATATTATGTGTCTCAGATATTTTTATTCTTTCTTGTTTTCCTTCTTCAGGCTTTGTTAGTTTTTAATTCTGTGTATAGATTTAATTACTTCTTGCCTTGGATATACTTCCATAAAAATCAGTGTATCAGGATTGTTCACTCTTCATGCATAACATCTGAGCAGCCTGGTCCCTGACCAGGTTCTTGAGAGTGGATCATGACAGAAGGGCTCTGAAAGATTGGAGTCAGTCTTAAGAGATTGTTTAGAAAAAGTGCTGAGATGATGAGCAGAAATAGAGAGCTGCATTTTTAAACATCCACTGCAAGTACACAAAAGCATGTTACAACTAGTGACCCAACACCACAGAGTATTTAATGTGTGGTAACTTTAAGAGTCGTCAAGGAGTACATATGTATAAATTCCTCCCAAACCTGTCTATTCCTCAGATCAGTGTAGCATTTATAGGGCACAGCAACATAGTAGAGATACAGTTTTTGCCAACAGCATCCTCAGCTGTGTTAGGAAAAGCATTGCCAGCAGCTAAAGAGAGGTGATCCGGCTGCTCTATTCAGTACTTTGAGTCACAGCTGGACTGCTGGGGCCAGTCCTTTGCTCTCCAGTACAGAGTGACATGGATATGACTAGAATGAGTCTAGAAAAGGGCAAGGAAAGTGACTAAGGGTCTGAAGCATCTGGCATGGGAGGGGAAACTGAAATTAGAAGGATGCATTAGCTTGGAGAAGGTAGAAAGTTTGTTAGGAACACATATACATATATGCAGCAGTGAATATACACACCAGATGGGGGCTTAAAGAAGAGACAGACTCTTTTCAGTGATCCAGTGACAGGATAAGAGACAATGGGTTCAAAGTGAAATAAAGAAAATCCCATTTAAACATATGAAAAAATTTCTTTACCATGAGAGCAGATGAAGCACCAACAGGTTGCTCAGAGAGGGTGTGGAGTATCCATCCCTGGAGCTATTCAAAACCAGGTGGTTGAACTAAGTGACCTCCAGAGATGCCTTTCACAATCAGCAGTTCTGTGATTTTCCTTCCCTATGTAAGGCATTTTGGCATGTAGCACAGTTCCTCCTTCTGAACTTTTCCCGTTCATCTGACAAGGACACACCACCTTCAGCCTAATTGTAATTTCTTGTTTTTCCAAACTACATTCTAATTTCAGCAAACATTTCTTGAGGCATCAATCTTGAATAAAACATATTTTAGGCATGCAAATAAAAGGGACAATTTGTATAATGTCAGTTTTCTCATTTATAACTAACATGCTTAGATTTAGATGGCTCAAACTCCATAGAAGGTAAACTTTATTTCTAATAATATTTAAAGTTGTGGGGGAAAAAAAAAACCCACTGTGGACATTTTCCTATAAACATGTGTCCAAATGTTGATTAGATCTAGATTTGGAACATATGATTACACAAGTTTATAATGTTAAAATCAATTTTTATTTTCATGAAACTTCTCCTACTTGTAACAACCATATGCACAGAAGTAAAGAAAATGTCTGACACATAGCTTGGAAAAAAAAAGATGCACTATAGAAAACAACATGTGGATGTCAGCTGCTACTCCCCCTTTAACTCTTATTCAGTCTCTCTTGCGTTAAATAGTATCTTATTTTATTTACCATTCAATACTTATAAAGTTGCCATCACCAGGCCCTCTGAAGCTGAACTGTTTCTGCTGTATACATTTTCCTAGCTAATATTGTAAAATACATTTTTCTCAAAAAAAAACAGGCAAACAATATAAATAGTCAGACTACCTGTGGAAGCACTCTGGAAGAATGTGAGAATATCTCAATAGCTTACATGAGTACAAACACTAAAATCAAGACTAGATTCAGACTTTACTTTTTCAAGGCTGGAGGTAGTTTGGATGCATCATTCCAGTCTACCTCTAGACTATTTTTTTGTTATGCTTCCACAAAAGCCCAAGTAACCTGCTTCTAATAATCCACAAAAAGCATGACAGTGTTCATAGTAATCACAGGGAATTCCCAGATTTGCCATTATTGATGAGTAGCTCTCACATTCCCCTGTGGAGTTCAGTGGGGAAGTCAATCAATGGGTGTTTAACTCTGGCTGGCATCCTCTGCACTCACTCCTGCAGTCTGGCTGTTCCTGCCTCCTGCCAGCACCAACTCCAGAGCTTTTTTTATTGCAGGGCTGGCAGCTGCCTCCATGTCTCTCTGCTCCAGCCAGCGCTGCACAGAGACATCTCTCAAGTGCTGGCAAGAGAGCTCAAAGAGATTCCAGCAGGCAGAGGAGATCCCCTGCCAGGCTAAAGGACTGAGGGAAAAGGAATCACTGGGCTATTTAATCCTTTATTTTCATGTCTGTATAAAAGACAGCAGGCAGTATGTGACCCCAAAGGAAAGAATTTTCTATCAAAAAATGGCGCCATTCTTTCTGTAAGCCTTTCTGTGCTCTCAGAAAGAAGCAACTTTTGGTTCTTGGAGGGATCAGAAGAAGTCTGCCAGAGTGACAAAAGAAAAGGAGAAGTTAACCTCCTGACAATGGTAATAAGGTTAAGCCAGTATGAAGGAAGCTTATGCTGCAAAGATCTTCCTGGACTGACAAAAAAATTGTCTTTGGTTCAGCAGAAGAGGAAATGCAACACCAGAAGATTAAGAAGAGAAGGAACACAGTAAAAATGAAAAGCCAGAGAGACGCCCCTTTGCAGCAGCACTTTGAATAAACAAAGCTGCAGGGATCACAATGAGATCAGGACATGACTAAGTCATACAGTCAGAGAGAACTGTTAGTAGGCCTGCGCTACAAGCAGTAAGGCTTCAACACAATCAAGTGGGAATAAAAAGATAGAGAAGATGAAAACATGAGTCATGGATGGTATTTAAAACTTATTTGTCAATAGGACCATCTAGGGGACAATATCTAGACAGTCAAAAACTGAAAAAAACAGACAGAAGCCTAGCACATGCCCAGCAGCAGAAGAAAGAGGAGCCAGGATTAAAGATTCAAAAAGCAGAAGTGAAGAAGAAATGGGAAAGGGCATTTTTTTTGGAAGTGCACTGGAGGTTTTTTTAAGTGTTTGCTGGATTTGGGAAGAGGAATGAGAGTTTCTAAAGCAGTCCATCAGTCAGAGACAATGATGAAACACAGGCCTTTATGTCTAAGTTGTTAAGTGGAGATATCAATGTGATATCCAGCTGATGGAGGAAGGATTGAGCCATACTGAAGGAGATGTAGGATTAGAGCAGTTTTGAACAGCATGTTTGGAGAGATGAAAACAGGTGAAGTGATAGGTACAGGAAGCAAATCCAATGGGTGTTTTTATGACAGGGATGATTTGTGACTACCTATCTTTATTTGAGAGGAAACTTAAGGACTTTGAGAAATAGAACGGAAAAAAAGAAGGATGAAGTAGACACACAGAATAGGAGGGGAAGGGATAATAAGAGAGGAGGTAAGAAATAATGAAATCAACATTTGTGTGACAGCAGAGCAAGAAGCAAATATTGAAAAGGTTAATGATAGAATTAATTAATTCTGTATTTTAACTTTGGGGTTTTTCTGCAGAAGCAAATGAGGTAGTTGCAGTAGAGCCTATTTGTTCAAAGAAGGAGAAAGACATGGTGAAGTCCAAATGAAGAAAGTCATGTTTGTTGTAGGAGAAAAACTGGATGTAGATCTATGACTGAAGTGAAAAGATGAGGACATAGTGATAGTCAGCTAAAATGTCAGATTAACTATCATCAGAGAAAAGCAGCTCAAGGGTGAATATGTGCATGCAGAAGTGATAATCACTGCCCCACAGTCAGCATCTTATCTATAATCAGAGTTAGCCCTTCTCATTACAGCAGTGCAATTGATGTCCAAAAATTATTCAGAAAGCTTCTCAGACATGCTCTTTTCATCTACGGTAGAGTTAATTTTCTTCACAGTGGCTAGTATGGGGCTGTGTTTTGGATTTGTGCTGTACACAGTGCTGATAATGTAGGAATGTTTTTGTGATTTCTGAGCAGGGCTTACACAGAGCCACGGCCTCCTCTGTCGTACTGCCATGCTGGCAAGGGGGCTCAGGGTCCATGGGAAGCTGGGAGGTGACACAGAGCATGTGACCCGAAATGACCAAGGGGACATTCCAGACCATATGATATCATGCTCAGTATGCAAAGTGCAGGGGAGAAGGAGGAAGGAGGTGACATTTGATGACATTTGCCTTCCCAAGTGTAGTGAGTTGAGCTTGGCTGGGTGCCAGATGCCCCCCCCACCCCCCGCCCCCCGCCACTCTATCCCTCCCCTTCCCACGGGGGAAGGGGAGAGGAAATAAGATGGAAAAAAAATGTAGGTTGAGAAAAGGCAGTTTACTAAAAAAAAAAAAAAAAAAAAAAAAAAAAAAAAATTTGTGCATGCATAAGCAAAGGGGAAAAAATTAATCTTTACTTCCCATCAGCAAGCAACGTTTAGCTACTTCCCAGGAAACACAGCTTCAGCATGCATAATGGCTCCTCTGGAAGGTACACATGGTAAAATAATGAATATTCCTCCTCTCTCCCTTAGCTCTTATATCTGAGCTGATATCACATGGTATGGAATATCTATTTGGTTAATTAAGGTCAGCTGGCCTAGTTGTGTTCCCTCCCAGGATCTTGCCCACTCCCACTTGATAAGAGGGACAGGGAGGAAATGTTAGAGAAATAGCTCTGATCAGCTGCAGCCAAAACACTGGTGTGTTATCAGCACCTTTCCAACTACCAATGCAGAGCACAGCACTGTGAGGGCTGCTGGGGGAAATGAACTCCAGCTCAGCCAGACCCAATACGATCTTCACCCCTTATTCCATACTATATGCATCATACTCAGATGCCACATAATTCATCTATCTTCCAACTGTTCCATTATATTTATTCCTCATTGCTGGAATCCCTTCTTGCCCATACATACAACTTAAACTATATCCTTAAAACACTTCTATACCAAACATACCTTTCCATTAACTATTATACCCTGCCCTTTCACAGACAGATATTATTTTCCCATTTCATGTCCTTCTTCCATCCATCCAGATCCATGACTTGGGCTCTACTCCATCAGGATGCATGGTCAGGACAGGAGAAGAGGCACACTTGATTGCTGGGCACCAACACCAGCCTAACAGAGGAACCCCAGCTCTGGTGCCTGGAGCACCTCCTCTCCCTCCTGCAACTAACCTTGGTGTCTGCAGAGTGGTTCCTCTCACATATTCTCTCCTCTGGCCACAATTACAACAGCACTTTTTTTGTTCTTAAATGTGTTATCACAGAGGCATTACCACCATTTCTGATTGGCCCAGCCTCGACCAGTGACAGCTCCAGTCTTGGGAGCTGCCAGGGACTGGCTCCATCTGACATGGAAAAAGCAGCTTCTCACAGAAGCCACCCCTGTAGACCCTCTGCTACCAAAGCTTGGCCATGCAAACCCAATGCACCAAGTAACTGCTATGTGTGATGGGGTTCTGTTCTTCTGGGGATGGCTGAACACCTGCCTGCCCATGGGAAGCTGTGAATTAACTCATTTTGCTTTGTCTGTGAGTGCAGCTTTTGCTTTCCCTATTAAATTGTCTTTATCTCAACCCATAAATTTTCTCTCTCTTACCCTTCTGATTTTCTCTCCCAAGCCTGCTGGTGGGGCAGGGAGCAAGCGGCCATGTGGGGCTAGGTTACTGGCTGGGATTAAAGTATGACATCAGATCACTGTGGTCATGCAATAAACAAAGGACTCTCAGAAAACTAAATGAACCAAGAAGAAGAAAGAAAAAAACAACCCAAAAACCCCACAAGTACCCCCTTCAGGGTGTAGCTGATTATAACTTCTTCCGCTCCAGAAAGCACACTTTATTTTCAATTTCCAGTCTCACATATACCTACCTCCTTAGCCTTGTGCTCAAAATTTACAAAGCTTTAGCTTGTCAGCTTTGGGAATTCTCTGACTTTCCTCTGAATATTAGTTACATAATAGATTGAACTAAGCAATCAAAGCGGTGATAGGTCAAAAGGAAGATTTGCCTGAGGTGATGCAGGAAGTTGATGGCAGAGCTTGAAGCTGAATACACATTTCTCTGCTATTCCAACAGCACAAAAACCAATAAACCTTCCTTGACTGTTTGAATTTTGTTGGCTTTGTTCCAAGGAAGCAGTGTTTCTGAAGCCAAAGCTACAAAATGCTATGGCATTGAAAGAGCTAATAAGCCAAAGAAATATCCCCAAATGGCACTGTTTTCTAGCTCTCAATGGCACTTCCATGATGTTACCAACAAATAATAGATCTTACAATCAATATTTTCTACATGCATACTGTACTTTGTGTAATTTCAACTGCCTGTGAATGTGTACAGTTCTTGACACATTAAGAGGAGAGTATTAAGCCCAGCCTTTCTCTTGGATTTTACACTCACCTTCAAAATACTTAGGTCCAAAATGCCACAGCTTTTTGGTAGTGAGATTTCTAGTTATAAAAGATAGACTCGAAAATCATTGTTCAATCCCTTTGTGTCTGTTTTGTGGGACTAAATGACAACTACTGAAAATTTCAGTTGGTAAGTGGTGGCAACAACAAGTACAGCACGGAAATTTAAAGGGAGATGACTTCAGCATTTTTGACATTGCAGAACAGAGTAACATTTACTTGTCAACAGTGCAGGATGCAGTAAATAGACTAAGAAAGGAATTAAGAGGGCCAGAACTCCAAGGCCCACTCTTCTGAGGTGACAGCAGTGATTGAGGTGACAGCAGTGATTGAGATGACATATCCTGCACTTCAGATTGTATTCTTCAGGTTCTTCAGGGGTTATGATTTCTTTGTGACTAATTAAGGAATGAGCTAGGCATCACGGCATTACTCTTCTCCATGCCATGACATTCTCATAAATTTCAAGATTTTTCTCCTGTGAGTTTATCTGGCACCAGCTTATTTAGAATATGCCTTCAGAACTGAACATGAAGAATCAAGCATTTAAGATCTGAAAAACTGTGAAATAGGCATTTCATTTTTAAAAAAGGGATGTTTATGAGTTATACTGATATTCATTACTATTTGTATTATCAGAGTCTAGGCACTTCTGCTTATAAAGATGATGCTTCCATGGTACTTGGAATAAAGGAGCAAAAAGATATTTCTATCCCTAGACATCTATCATCTATGACAATTGATAGCTGATGGATCCTGACTGAAGAGGAAAAGAAGGACATTAATAAAATAATTATGATTGTCACAATAGTGCCAAAACATCCCACCTCAGACATGTGAAATTCCTACAGCCATGAATAATGGCTGCTCAAAAAGCAATTACAGTGCAATTTTTTGAGGCAGAGGCAAAGCTGTATGTATGTTGAATCGGTATTCGATCATATCTGGATCTCCACTTCTCTTTAAAGAAGCTCATGAGAAACTTTTGCTAAAGGGAAATGTTTATAAAAGTTACTTTTTTTACAGAAGTCATGGGCAACATTGGGAGGACATGGGTTCTCAGTCATGAATTAATGCTTGTCGTAATGAATTACAAAGTCTAGACTGATTTTGACATTAAATTAGCACTAAATTAGTTTCTTTGGTTATATCTCTGAGCACTCCAAAGAAAGATACTATGAACCTGTGTTCACTGGCCTCTTACCTAAACTTAGGCACACACCTTTGCCACTTAGAGACTGGGCTCTGCTTAGGAAACACCTAGTACGACAAAACAGCCTAATATGCAGTTTCTACATGCAGCCTTATCCAGAACATAAATAAGATAAAAACTGGAACGAGACAAGATCCTGGGGAGTGCTCTCACTTAATTACCTGTTAGCACGTCCCTTAGTTTTTTCTTGTACAAGGCCACAGGGTGCTCTCCACCATATAAAACTTTTTTAATGGCTTTTCTAAGAGTAGGAATTGGTTTTGATGGCATATATTAGTACTGTTATTGCAAGGGCCTAAATCTGAAATAATGCAAACTCATGGTGACTTCTACTGGTTTACTTGTAGAAAAAAGATCAGACGACCAGCCCAAATTGGTGTGTTTCTATACTTTCACTTCAATGGAGCCGCAGCGAGGGCACGTGGGCCCTGCTCTCTCCCGGGCGGAGGTTCATCGGCCCACGGGCACTCCGGGACCCCGGCTGGGAGCGGCCCTGGAGAGCAGCCGGCACCCCCGGCCAGGGCTCCCGGGAGGCGCCGCCGCATCCCTCCAGGCCCAGGCCGGGCTGGCGAATACTGCCCCCGGGGCCACCCGGGCTGCTGGTGGGGCCGGTGCCCCGAGCCGCCCCCGGGAGTGGCGGCAGGCACGGCGGAGTGAAGCGGAGCCGGGCGGAGGAGGCCCGGCCGGAGGAGGCCCAGGCGGGTCACGCCCGCCCCCGGCCGCGCCACCGCCCCTTCCTGTCATGGCCGCGGCCGGGCAGTGGGAGCGCGGCGGGGCGGCGCGGGCCGGCGTCTTCGGCTGCTGAGCGCCCCGCGGGCGGCGCGGAGCGGGAACAGCCCCAGCCCGGAGCCGGCGGCAGGAGGTGACTGAGGGGCACCATGTGGGCAGGGCCTGCCGGGGGCTGCCCCAAGGAGCGGCCGTCCCGCAGCACGGGGCTGGCAGGGTCCGGCAGGCGTGCGGGCGGAGCCCGGCGCTGGCCCCGCCGCTGTGCGAGCGGAGCAGCCGCTTATTCGGGTGTCCGGGTGCGGGTTTTTGTCTGTGCACCCCCGGAACAAGCCATCCCCGCGGGAAGAACTATTGCGGAGAGGGCGGTCCGGGCTGGTCCCGGAGTACTCCTTGGTGGCACCTTTCCAAGTTGTAGGAACCGCGACAAGTCAGTTGTCCTGCAGTGACGGTGTGCACGGTGGCACAGCCCGGGAGGTTAAATTCACCCCCTCCCAGATGCTCAGGGATCCTGAGGGTGCCCGGTGTTAGGAAGTGTGGGTGAGTGATGTGCAGCAGCCATCAGGCCCTGAACACCTGGTGAAACAGGCCCGCGTAGCAGAGTGCCAGGTAAGCAGGCTCTGGTTGCTGCAGGCAGGAGAGCCTGTTCTGACTTTATCTCACGATAAGTCTTCAAAAGATTAGTTTCCACAGAGTTACATAACAAGATAGCAAATCCACTGTGGCTGTTTCATGATAATAAGTCATTTGCTTTTGTAATTGGGAATATAAATCCTAAATTTCTTGAGCCCCGTACAGATATTTGTAATGCATCAATCAGTTGGCTTGTGGCAAGACAAATCCAGGGGGTAAGGAAGGAAAATCCAGTAACGTTCCTTTTGCTTTCCTTGTAGATAACAGTGGAGTTCCTGCTGTCCACCACTTCCTTAAGTTCCCCTTGCAGTCAGCTGGTCGTCAACATGCCTTCAGCTGAGAACACCTCAAAACTTTTCCTGGTGCTCGTGTCACTGCTGCTGGTGCTGCCAGTAGCTGAAGCCCTGGATGCAGGAGATACCATTGCCTTCCTCCTAGGCCTTGCTGTCAGTGTCGTTGGATTCTGTGCCTGCCTTGGCTTGTATGCAAGGAGAAGGAATGGGCAGCAGTGACTTCAAGAAAATGCTCAGATGAAGTGAATTTCCAAACACAGCTTGGGATTGGGTGTAGGATTGAGCTTTAGTTCTGGATAACTTTCAAAAAATATGTACTAGATTTTTCTGCAAACCCCTCTTACTGTTCAGTACAACAGAATCAAGATTGTACCCAGTAAAAGCAATTTGTTTCATTGTCCTCATTACAAAAAGACAATTTTATATTGTTTGTGATTAAATATTGCCTTAGAGAAGGTTAAAACTTTTTGAATGGGGAAGTAAAACTATAGAGTGGCTCACTGTAAAAGTTTATAAATTTAGCATGTGAGGGAGGCCATCAACAAGTTCCATAATTTTGGTTTCAATGTTTAATCAGGAGGAAGCAGCTATTAATCTTCCAGTCAAGATGACAAGAGTTTTGAAATTAGTCCTAACTAAATAGCTAGTGAGCAGACTGCTTTAACTTGTGTGCTCCTGCTCACATTCTCTGTAATGACAGTTAACACCTAACAGCTCACTTGTGCTGTCACATGGATGAGTCTTAAGAGAACTAAGGAAACATGAAAGGCTTTTTTTTTTTTAATATTTTTAGAGTGTTTTTATTTTAGAATATGCCACTCCTGTAGCCTGTGTTCTTATTACTAAGTAGATACACCTAAGAATGAAATCACTATTTTTGTTTACCATGTATTTCACAGAAAAGTACATGTAAGGCTATGTAAATCAGATTAGGGATATGGGCTTTGTCTCTTGTTTATTTTTTTGTACTCAGCTTTTTTTCTAGGCACACCAGGTTTAAGGCTTAGTTCATTTGGTATTTGTACTTTTTTCTCCAAAACTGAAGACTTAACTATTTTGATGAGGAATTCTGTGTGTTTCTGCATTGGAAAGTTATTAGAATGATAACAAAACTGTTGTGCACATGTTTCTTTTACAGTGTAGAAAGAACTTGTTAAAATCCTGGGTTTAATCAATTAATCACTTGTTCTTGAGTGTATTTCTCATGACAAACCTATGTTGCTAGCTTCTCTAACTGATGCATATGACTTCCACAGAATATTAGGACCAAATGGGAGATGTAAATAGTCTTAATACTATTCATGCTCAGTCAGATTGCGTGATACGTGGTTGAGGGAGAGCAGTGTGTCTAGGACCTATTTCTTTAAGTACCAAAGGTGAAATGGCTCAGCCAGGAATGTCTACCACTAGTGTCTCTGACTTGGGTGTTCTACTTTGAGCCAAGGAGCACAATGTGTAACAGCAGCAGAATAAGGAGCATAGGAAGATGAGCTCTCCACAGTTCACAGAATTTCCTTCTGATCTTGTGCTGTGGACACTGCCACTCTTTGATAGAATTCTTGGGTTTTATCTTTCAGAGTTATGTATTTTGATACTATTCTTCCACTTCCTCTGTGTTCAGTAGAGCACAAAGCAATGGCTATGGGCAGGTCTTACGTAAGTAGTTGGGTGGGCGTATCATGTTCTCCAATGCCATTTTTGGCAGAAAGAGACACAAATACACAATTATTATGTACAAATAAAATTTATAGACAGAAGAGGAGCTTCAGTATCACCTTAGAAAGCTGCTTAGCAGCACTAGAGGATCTTGTACATGATAATTAAATTGGGTAGGTACAAGCACAGATTGAAGTATATTTGATACTTGATATTTCAGCCTAGCTTAAAAAAAAAAAAAAGGAAAAAACCCCAAAAATACCCAATAAAACCCCCTCAAAACTGCCACTCAATTCACTTTATAGTTCCCAAAGTTAAAAAATTTTGCTATTTTTTCAGTAAAATATTAAGTATTGCTCTTTCAATAGAATACATTTAACACAAGCAGATTTTCAGAGACTCCTTTATTTACACCTTGGAAAAGATCCCTGGCAATAGTTTCACAGAATTGGGCAACAGTTTCACTGCAAGAGTACAAAATTTTAACAGAGTTAATTATCTTCAGGCAATAGGGATATGAGAAATTGTATTATTTGCCCAAAGCTGTATGTACTTCATTGAAGGTGTTTGCACAGCTTAATGGCTTTGTTTCCTGGGTTCTGATAGAAGCTTTATTGTTAAAGACTTACATTTGTCAATTACTTGAGTGTAAAATCAGATACCCCTGTTTTTCCTCTGTCTTAATAAAATTTGACATATGATCTGTCATCAGCTTGATGAAGTAATTCTTTTGAAAGGAAAATCGAGATGACAGAAATGAGTGAAACTGTTGAAATTCCTTCTGTTGACTTATTTTCTCATCTACTTTTGCTTATGTTAGTGTTGGGGGTTGGGTTGATTTCTTATAGAATTTTTTCCCAGAAGTTGCTAAAAAGCTAATGGCTGGGTGCTTTTCGATACTTATGGGTGCTCAGGAACAAACAAAGGAAGCAGCTAAAGCAGAGACATTGATTCCACTTGGCTCGGGGCAGTTTTTCTGCTCTGGGGGGGACGGCCAGGGCTGCTCATCTCGGCGAGGCGGAGAGCTCTGACTTTTCCCTTCACCTCGGACTCCGTCGGACCACCGGTCTCTTCGTGTGTCCCCCCGGGATTTTGGGAACCCGTCTCCTCCCTGCCCTG
>CM031879.1:24362880-24457054 GCA_018697195.1 Certhia americana
TAGACTAACTAGTAAAGAACTGTTATTCCTACCCTCCTTATCGTTGCCTAAGACCCTTTTTTCAATTTTGGAATTATAACAAACCCCAAGGGAAGTTTCCCTTTTCTTTGGTCCCTGTCTTTCCAAACCAAGACAGTTAGATAACTTCATGAACTAATATAACATAGTGGATGATTTCAGTTAACATTTGTGCAGTGATTACTTCTCATGGTCCTGCTGCTTGTTTATCCCATTTCAGTAGCTGTTTCTTTAAAGCACTTTAGGGAGCTGGTCCCCTCACTGTAACAGTCAGCTTGTCAAAGAATCCCATTTGCCTGGTACAAGGAAAACTTGAAGTATTTCTTTTTCCTTTTGACTGAATTTTCAACATATCTTACGTAGTTGCCTTTATACCAGAAAAGCTGGTTTTCTAGCAAGTTTTCTAGCTTGAGACACAAGGATATAAAAGACCATTTTCTGTTGTTTTGATGGGGTTTTTTTCTCTTTATGAAATATTATGTTCTGTTGTTTTAGTTATTTAATTTATTTTTTTTTTTAACTTAAAAAGAGCAAGATTTATCCCAGCATTTTGTGAAAACAGGGTTGTAACTCTTTCAGGATTTCAGCTACAGCACAAATCAGTTCACTTTGTGCACTAAGCAAATACTATTAGTAGCTGTTTTCGGAGCAGAAAGTAGAAACAGCCTGATAATGTCCACCTCATAACAAATACAACCTACCCTCTGATAAAAAATCCAGCATGACAGTGAAGAGTAGCTTTTGACTGCTATGATTTCCATATGCTTTAACAACAGTGTAGCTAAAAAAAACAGCCATCCTAAAACATTTACCCGTCCGTGTACAGTCTATTTGTGACTGGACAGAAGGCCTTCACTTCTGACATAACTTCCAAGTGCTGCACACCAGCTAGGCCTTCCCATTCTGCTGTGAACAGCAGTACCTGGGGCTGGAATACAAAGGCTCCACACAGTTCCTAATGCACTTGCTTCTTGGGGTGTATGAATGCTGGTAAACCTCTTTCTCCAATAAATCCTGCTGCTGATGGTGATGCTGCTTTATTACTAGTGTGAGACCTGGCAATTCTATGACATCTTACATTTCAGGGCCTTTATATATTTACAGGTATTAAAGCTTGCATCCCAATTGAATCCTTGGGGCAAAGTGAAAGGAGAATCACTGGCTTAAAATGGAGTCACAGGAAGGAGTTGGTATCTCCAGGATACTCGCTGAGTTTTTTTCTGGAGTGTGTTGTGACTGATGTTCTCAGCCAGTATGCCTTTCCATGGGATCTGTACCCGGACTTGCCCAAGACTAGACACAGTTAGACACAGTCTGAAGCCCTGGTTCCTCTTTGCATATTAATCTTTACATAAGCTTTGTGAGAAGGGGAGTTCACTGTTTATAACAAGATAAACATGTCTAAATGGATGAACTGTAATAGGTCTGCTAACATGGTAAATGCACTAGTAGTTATTATGCTACAGAAGTAACCATTCATTTCTACATCTCATGAAAGGTTTGGCAGATCTAAACTGGTGTAATGATGAGATTGTTTGGAGTGGTGGAAAGGAGATCTTGAGTTGAATGACCCTTCAGCTTAGACTTGAACAAATAGTAAATGATCTCAAGTCAACAGGAAATATGTGTTCACCAGATGAAGAAAGTGAGACTACTAATTCAGAACCAAAATCCAGTAAAACATATTAGGCAAGATCTGATGTGACTATTGATGCGCAGAACCCAAACTACTTAATTCCTTCCTAAATCAATCTATAGAACTTTCAAGTGACAAGTTTTTAATATATTAAATAAACACTGACTACACCACTAAGTGTCCAATTCTCAAAGAATGTAATCAGTTTTTAAATTACAAAGATCTTCAGTTCATATAAATACACAGTAACAGCAAATATTACATTTGGAAAACAAGTTTTCCAGCAAGCAACCTGGAATTTACCAGGTTTACATACCAGGTATGATATGGTAAATAACATATATGTACATCTTTCTTTGAGCTAAAATTAAAGGAACAATAAAATTATATAGGCATTCAAAATATTTCAGACCTTGTACTGTCTCCTCAGCTCAGTTTCTCTGTAATGGAATTTGAAAATGTGTGGGAAGCTCTGTCACATTAAGGTACCGGCATACTAGACAGTCAGCAGGGCCTTTTGTTTCTGGATCATTCATCAGATCAGATCAAAACAGATTTTCATGAGAAAAATAAAAATGTCCCTTTAGTGTGCTAAGCAAAGAGACCCATAGAATTATAGAATCAGACTGGTAAGGGGTTTGAATGGCTCTTAAAGACCATCTAGTCCCAGCCCTCCCCGCCACAGACAGGGACACCTCCCACCAAACCAGGTTGCTCAAGGCCTTATCCAACCTGGCCTTGAACACTGCCAGGGTTGGAGCATCCACACCCTCCCTGGACAACCTATTCCAGTGTCTCACCACAATCCCAGTTAAAAATTATTTCCCAATATCTAACCTAAATTTCCTCTCTTTCAGTTTGTTCCCATGACTGTCCTGTCACTACAGTTCCTGATGAAGCGTCCATCTCTGGCTTCCCTGTAGGCCCCCCTCAGATTTTGGAAGGCTGCTATGAGATCTCTATGCAACCTTCTCTTCTCCAGACTGAACAGCCACAATTTTCTCAGCCTGTCTTTTAGGGGAAGTGCTCCAGTCATCAGTTTCATGGCCTTCTGGACTTGGACATGCCCTTCTTCTGTTGGGAGCACCAGGACTGTACCCAGCAGTCCAGTGGGGTCTCACAACAGCAGAGTAGAATCACATCCTTTGACCTGCTGGCGACACTCCTTTTGGTACTGCCAAGGACACAGTTGGTTTTATGGGCTGCGAGTGCACACTACTGGCTCACATTGAGTTCAACCATTACCCCCAAGTCTTTCTCTGCAGGGCTGCTCTCAATCACCTCTCCACTTAGCCTGTAGGTGTGTCTGGGATTGCCCTAACCCTAACAAGGTCACGTATAGGACCTTGTACTTGGCCTTGGTGAACTTCATGAGATGAAGTTCACATGGGACCAACACTCCAGCCTGTCAAGGTCCTTCTGGAAGGCATCCCTTTCCTCTGGTGGGATGTCTCCTGCACGACACATCTTGGTGTCATCAGCAAATTTGCTGAAGTTGCATTACACAGCATAAGTGAAGGCCTGAGAGCAGAGTGCCCTCCTTCAGACCTAGAAGCTGCAAATATAAGAGGCAGGGAAGAGAGAATTGTCTTCGTAAGCACACTGATGCAGAAATCTAGGTGTTGCTGCTGCATTGGGTTAAAGTTTGTGTTCTGCTTCAGTCTTCCTGTATTGGCCATGTTCCTACTCACTAGTCATTGTCTTGGGCATTTCAGCTGGAACCAACAGTACTGGCAGCTTTCTCAGCTGCCGTTCATTCAAGGCACTAAAATTTTACATACATCTTCATACTGCTACTCTCCACTTGGCAAGTATAAAAGCATGAAATTACCTTCTTTCCCTGAACAGAGCTAAAATACTGCAGAGCAACACAGTTCTGTAAAACTTAGAAGAGAAGGGTCTTTTTCTTCTGTTTTCCCGTTCTTCTGTTTGTTCAGCTAATTGCACACACTGTGACAGTGCTAATAATAAATAATATAACTTCTTGTCATTCCCTACCCTCTCAAAGAAAAGCAGCCATCCTAAAACATGACCAATTTTAATCTCAGCAGAATTAAAGTGAAGAAAATGGTCACTTTATCAAAATCTGTTCGCTTTCCATTTCATGAGTTACCTGTGAAATGAGAATGTCTTTAATTTTAGAACTTCTCAAGGACATTTTCTGCCAATGTATTTCTGAACTGATATGGTTATGGAAATTACATGCTCAGTACCTGCACTTATTTCTCAGTCTTTAACCTAACATGATTGTTCATAAGTCTTATGGTAGCAGTTTTAAATTATTTTATTTTTATGTATTCAAATGACGTGGAAGATCAGCAGAAGACATATTGACTCATTTTTCCTCAACAGCACACATTTATTTCTGCATATGCATGAAAAGCAAGGAAAAATTAAGATTTTTAAAACTTTGATCTTTTCAGAAATGCCATTCATGATCAAATTCCAAAAGTCTATCCAATATTTGTGGACAGTATCTGTAAGGTGGTCTATATCTACTGGAAAAAAAAAAAAGTCCTTTTTCATAAAAAGTAATAATTCAAAAAGATAAAATTAAGGATGCTGATTGTATATATGGACCAGTTGCCAATAAGAAACCACTATTCAGCACTAAATATCATGCAGCCATGTTTTTCATCCTATTGTATTTGCAGAAAAAAAATCAGAAATCACAAATTTATATTTTATATTAAAAATAGGCGAAAAGTGCTTTTCAGAGAACAAGTGCATATTATTTAGTAATAATCAGACCTCTAGTGTGAATCTCAATGAAGTCAGCTTAAAAAAATTTATTATCTTAAATTGAAATCAAGCTCTTCTCAAGGGGTGACCACATTGCCTTCTGAATCCCATATAACTTTGCCACAACCATCCCCCATGCCCAGGCTATGGCAGCAGGCTGTCCTGATGCACAGGATGCCGGCTAACCTCAAATCCTGCCTAGGAAGCAACAGACAGCTGTGTCTCCCTGGGTGCCAAATGCATGCCCAGGCCACTGCTACCTTCTCGCTCCATAGATTCATCTCCTGCTGTGAAAAAAGCCAAACAGGTGATGAGCTATTTGTTTAAACATTCAGGAATAGCTGTGTGGCTGATACATCTTTAACCCTCCATGCCAGATTTCACATTTCAAAATTTAATATTATTGGTACACTTAATTTTTAAAAGCCCAGTATATAATCTTTTAAAATACAGTATCCATGTGAGCTGGGGTGGATACATCTAGAAGTAGAAAAGCAGAGGACATTGTCAGATGAAAGGATATTCTGAATTGTCCATCCAAAAACAGGGAAAACAGAAATCATATTTGGGAAGAGTCTGAGCCAAGAAATGTACAAGGTGACCTCCAGAAGTCCTTTCCAGCCTAATTTACTGTATGATTCTGTGAAATCCTAGTTGTAAAAGGGATGCATAAACAGAAGTTCAATTCATTCGTATCTTCATTGCAAACAAGGATATATTTGTGGTGAACAAATCTAATCACAGTGTGAGCCCATAGGGAACCTGACTGCAAAAGCTGTGAGGCTGTTCAGTCATCATGTAAGACCACAGGGAAACCAGATGTACCAGGATTCTCCCACTGTGTCTAGTGAAACTCAATCCCTGAGGCATTAAAAGGTTATGGAAAAAAGGGAGCAAATGCAACACATGTACACTAATCCTCTTTTCGAAGTGGGATTTTTAGAGATGGTTTTATAGGGCTAGTACTCCAAATGGAATTCAACTGTTTCAGTGTAAAGCCACAAATGTGAATTATGTCAACTCCTGCCCAAGTCAACATTTTGAAAATATTAAGATTTGACAGCCAGAATAAAAGACCTTGTTGCACAGGGAGTTCCCATTATCATCAGTGGTAGTTTAGGACAAGGTCAAATAAAAAATACAGGTTTGGATGCAGCAGATACACTGACAGGATGGAGGGGTCCCTGCATTTGACCAGTAGTGCACCTTGCACCAGATGGTGCTCATTGGGAACTGCAGCCACATTAGTCTCCATCTACATCTCTTTCCTTAGAAAAATATTAGCTGAATTATTTATTGTGATAACTGAATGCCAAATTTTCATCTGGTTTAAAAACAGCCTGAAGTTGCTGAAATCAGTGCAGTCATCCTGATTTAAATTCATTTTGAACAGAAAACACAAGAGGCTTCATTCTGACCTTGCACCAGCCCTTATACTTCTCTGTAATGCAGTAGAATTATTCTTGATTTCCATTTATGTGAAAATCTAAATTGGTTCTTAAAATAGATTCTGTCTTTTTTTTTTCTCTCTCAGTCTGCTACCAGTAAATTATTTGACCTACATCTTAATAAATATTAGGAAAAAAAATATTCTCCCCACTCTTATTCCACAAATACACTTCAGAACTTGTGTATTCAACTTAGACTCTACCGTTTTGCCCCCCAAGATTTATCAAGAAAAGCAAAGGAAAATCCACAAGTCAGCCCACTCTCAAGGATACCATACTAATATAAAGTGCCTCTTTGCATACTTTTAATGTATGTGTGCCATACATGACTGATGTACATCTGCTTACCTTTCTGCCTTGTTGTTCTTACTACTTCAGTAATAAAAGCAATCTGTTTGTGTTTATGTCAAACTGTTCCTTAGGATCTCCTTTCACCCAGTCTTCACAAAGTTCTATGTATTAAATAAGAACTTCATAGATTTTCTTTTCCTGTCCAAAAGTAACACTGAAATCCCAGTAAAAAGGATTACATGCTCTCAATTTCAGAAAGGCCAGCAAGGAAATTATTATAGCTATAGATAGAAATGTAAAGGACTAGAAATCTGAAATTTCATGAGTTTTGCCAGAGGTTTCTCTGCTTAACTCCCAATAGATTTAATAGGAATTAAGAATTAAAATCCCTTCTACTTCCAAAGGGATACTGACCTTCCAGCAGTGAGTGTAAAGCATGTGATCACTTTATGTACACTACCAAAATAATCTGAAATTGACTGTACATAATAATTGCAAGTCTGTTGCCTTAATATATTATAATGTCAACTACTGTAACTCAGGACAATGGAAGTTGCCTAATTTAGTGTAAAATAGAGGCTTTGGGAAATACATATCATAGAAACAGGGCAGAGGGACTGACAGACATATCTTAAATATACTCTTTCATGCAGTAGTAGCTAAGCAATTTGGTCAGTAAGAATTCTATGTCCTCTTACAGCACCAGATTTTTTGGATTTTCATTATCTGGTGTTGCAATCCCACTTTCCTTTTGTCCTGGGCTTCAAAAGCTGCAACCTGGCCTCACAAGAAATAAACTCTAAGTAAATAAACCTCATGAGTTAAAAAAATGTGGTTTTCATTTTTGAAACAGTTGATCCCTGTCACCTGCTTACAGTAACTATTTCTGGTGTTACTACAAAGGCAGAGAAAACTGTAGCTTTTATGAAAGTGGGACATTTGTAAAGAGCATTATAAGTATATATGTTTCTTTAAACTTTACCGCCAAAGTAGTAGAAACCCATAAACTTCACAGGTTCCAAAAGTTCCTTCTAGGATGCTCACACTGAACAGACCAGAACAAATCTTTCACCATCCCCTGGTAGAGAGGCTTAAGAAATCCTTTCTCAAAACTCCTGTATGATGCATTTTTTCACATCACAGCATACCTAAACCTTAAACCATAATGCTGAGTCAAAGTCTACTAGACTTGTATCTCTTTCTTCATTTTAGCACTTGGAAGTTCAATGTTAAAGTCTCAACATATTCTTAGTGCAAGCAATTTTTCATCCTCTTACTCTTCTTATACTTTTCAATTTCAGAAGCCCCCAGGCATGAATTAACATGTAGGCTTTTTACATTAAAAAGAAGCATTTCACTTTTTGTTTTGAAAGGAAACACTAGGAGCCACATTTGAATATCCATATGCCCAATTTATAGATTTTTAAGTAAAGGTTAAAGAGCTTAAGGGTTGAAAACCTACCTCACCTTAAAATAGTTTTGGTTTAAGTATATTCATAATTGTATTTCAAGCCTGCCAAGTATACCAGAAGTCTGAAAGTTTCATAATTAAGGCCTTTACTTTTGCCAAACCAGGACAGCTCTCTCCAGCTTCTCTCTGTATCCACCAAAGGTTAACCCAGCTCATTTATTGTCCAACTAAATTTGCCTAAATTGGTCAAAAAATGAATTTGATTCTAACTTTGTAATTCCACTAACTTTATGTTTTCAACTGTCTTTGTCTGGCTGTGACAGCAGAAAATAACTTCTTACATTCCTGCAACAAGTTTTTCTTCCAATTTCTTATGTCATACTCCAGATTGGCCATTAAGTTACCTTTCCTTTTCTAACTTTTGCTTCTCTTCGCTTTTTCTTCCTCTTTCAGCATCACCAAGCTTTCACAAGATATGTTTTGGTAACTAACCTACATGGGAATATAAAACATTCTGAGCATTTGCCAGCTTTTTATGTCTGAAGGTCTTCCATCTGATTTCAGTTTGCCGGAATTTCATTATGTTCCATGGTTGGCCTTGTGGCCAACCAAAGAGTCTTTTGAAAATTCAGCACACTAAAAGGGCTAGGAAAAAAGAAAGAACTTCTTTCTTTTCATCAGTATAGAGCATGCAGGTTGAAACAGATATATCTTGAGGACCCATAACTTCAAAGAGAATTCATAAGTTTTAACATAAATTCTTCAAATTGCCAGTTTTGTTATGCATGCATATCTATGAAGAGATATTATACATAATAGAGAGATACAGTACATCAACTAAATGTTCTGTTAGCTTTTGAAGCATTACATTAATACCAAATTTACAATGCAGCACAGAATTACACAACAGGTATGTTTTACTTGGTTGGTACTGCTGGTACTGTACTGTGAGGAGCTGGTGTGTTGACTCCTTAAAAGAGCACTTTTTTGTCCACGAAAACATCTCAGATTAGAAAAAACAGATTAATATTATTTAGATCTCCTATTTCCACATTTTGTGTTAATAATAGAGAACAAATAAGTACAGTGAGACTTGATAAAATTGTTCAGTGAGGAACTGTAAGCCTTAAGAGAGTTTAATTATCTAAAACATGACTTGAGCAGAATCCTTCAAAATAGGACCCAGAAATCCCTGACTGCAGCAACAGAAAGACTTGTAAGTGCTAACTTTCAATTTTCATTTGACATTTGCAAAGTTAGACACGAGGTTGCAAGCTTTCCTTTCACATATAGAACTGAACAAGAGTGTGCAGTGCAGAATACTGGTGGTCCAGATGTGATACAGAGCATAACCTAAATGTCTTGCTCCCAGCAATGTCCCTACAAGAGTCTGATCTGAGTAGTGTGTTCAGATAAGGTACATCAGCAGTAGTGCTGAGTCCAGTGAATGCCCAAATGCTGCAGGAAATCCAGCTTTTTTCCACCCAGCACTTACTGACATTGCACAAAACAGAAGATCTGGAATTCAAGCTCAGTCTCCCACCTCCAAAAAGAGTTCTCTGAAGTACAAGACAGTACAGACAGACAGTACAGTCCTGGAAAGCATGGTCTCCTGTTTATCCTGGACTCTCCAGCTCTAAAAATGCAAGAGCAATGAGAGAGGGAGAGTAGGATGTAGGCAAAAGAAACAGACTTCCATGTTTGATGCTTAGGATGCCCACCTCTTAGGGCAAGATGTAGGTCCTGGTCTCAGCTCCATAGCCTGACATCATGTAATCAATCAGAAAATAAAGCAAAACCAGCACTAAACAATCCATGCAGCTGGGACCAGATCCCACGCGTTTCTCCTGCCAGCAGACTGTCTTATCTAGTACAGTGCAACATCCTGACTCTGCTCAATGTTTCACTATTTTAAATACCACACTCAAACATTACCTGACCACATGCAAATACTATTCCAATTTAGCAAAAAATACTGCCATTTGGTACTATTAGGCTTGACTAGTTTTGCAGGTGATGATTCAAATAAAACATTCATTCTTTTGTACCTCCATGAAACAGGCAATGCAGTAGTAAATTAATATTTACAGTTTTAGAGTTACATCAGAGCTGCATTCATGCAGTCCCTCCTACTGTGCCCTCACAGTGCTGTTCTGATAGTATTTGCAGAATTCAGGCTGTTGTGTTTCTTAACAGGATGACCAACCTTTTTTGAGAGACTGTTCTCTGCATCTTCACAAGTATAAAACTTAAAATTATTTATCCTGATTCTACATATAAATGAGAATATTTCATGCTTTATATCCAACAAACTGACAAAATGGCACCATGGCATAACGTTCTAGGTATCAAATTATTTGCAATGAATAGTTAACAGCTGATCTGACATGAATATCCAAAACTATTTTCGCTTTCTAGACCTGAAGCTTGGTAGTAGAGCACATATTCAGGGTAACTGCTTGCAAAAACAATGTTCACCCTCCACCTCAGATTAGACTCTCCATTGTCTCAATTTTGTGCACTCAAAGCAATTATCATTCAGCAGTACACCTTTTAAAACAATTTATATTTTCTTGACAGAGCCTTAAATCAATCCAGAGTCATTAAACAATGTTATATAATACACATATATATACATATACATCATATCTATGCATAAATATATAAAATTTGCACGCTGTATGTGCTATCTTAAAACTTGAATAATAGATTTGTAGGAAGCCTAGATGTGGACTGGTAATATCAGCAAAAAATAAATATTTCTTACATTGACACTGCTAATTTTTGTCCCTAAGCTCAGCCTAAAAGACAGCTTTGAAAGATGTCAGTGACAGTTATCCTATTTTATCCTATTATTTTTAAATCCCCCCTCAGTATATTGCTAGAAATAGTAAATTCTATTGTCAAATAGTCTCTTTAATCCTACAACATACTGCCCATTCCATGGTTCACCTCTAACCTACCTTAAAGATAACAGAAAATGGAAGTGTATATATATTTCAGCTCTACAAAAATGATTGATTTGACACGTATCCCTATGCACTGATAATAGTCGTGCAAATAATTCCATAAGCACAGGAAGAAATGGTGCTGTAACTGCAGCAGTGGCAAGAGGAGTCAGCAGTGGCTGTGGATCAGTTTGATACTGAACTGGTCACTAGGATGTGCAGCCTGTCACAAAACCAGCATGGACTTTGCCACCTGCCATTCTGCCCAGCTGCAGAAACCACAGTGACATATCCAGGGTCCTGTTCAGCTGCACAGCTGAGCGTAGCCAAGCCTGGTCACCAAGACACCAAACAAGAAAGGGATCAGAACTCCAGGCCGTGGCCAGTTCTGATCATGATGAATCAGATGAATCACTGTATGCTGAAGCCTCAGTTACAGACCAGAGTCCCTAGGGAGTGGTGGCCAATCTGAAACTGGAGGCCAGCCAAGGGAAAAAGGTAAACTGTAAGACGAGCAGCCAACACCATTCACAAAATTTATAGGAACCACACCTGCCTCTGAGACCTCTCTGCTCATGTATCAGACTTCACTAAAATTAGCCTTCAGGTTTAAAAGAGAAGGAAGGGAATAAATATGCATAAATTCACTTATGCATTATATAGCTTCATGACAGAAGGTATATGAAAAATAATGAACCATAATCACTCCTTTCATTAGGCCCCAACTACATCCTAACAATCTCTAGTGAATGAACCAACAGCACTAAAAGAGATGGGAGAAAAACCTGCTAGCCTAGCAGTCCCCCCAGCCAAAGAATATTCTGCACATATCCATACATGCTAGAAAATTATGAAAGAGCTTGGTATAGACTAAGTTTACATAACAGGTGAAGTTATGTGCAGCTCACATAAGTCTGTCTTTTTATATTGGATGCATAAAAATGTTGGACACAGCTCAGCTAGAAGAAGTCATCTTTCCCCTGTCTCTCAAGCATTTTCAAGTCTCTCAAGGCAAGCATTCTGTTCTGTAATGTCACTAACCCCATTCATTCTGCTCTACAGTGTTCTACTGGTGCCTATAACTGTGATAGGAAAAATGTGTTCCTGAATGCTGTGATTGGCACTGTTAATGACCATGACACTGCAGAGCTGCTCTGTGCTTCAGCAGGGTTAGCTGATTTCAAGACCTGAATTTCCATTTAGCAGGGTAAACCAGGAGTATTTTATAGCTGTGGGAAAGCATTTTACTGAAAATCAAATGTTAAAATTTCTTAGACAAAAGGAATAAATATAATACCTGAGAAGGGATGAGGTGCACAAAACAACCAAACCAAACACTGTTTAAAAAAGAAAAACTACAAGCTTTCTAAAGCTAACAGACAACACTTCTAAAATCACTGTAACAAT
This sequence comes from Certhia americana, assembly GCA_018697195.1. Classification (NCBI taxonomy): domain Eukaryota; kingdom Metazoa; phylum Chordata; class Aves; order Passeriformes; family Certhiidae; genus Certhia; species Certhia americana. Next base: position 24,374,782 of record CM031879.1, read on the forward strand.
TCCCCCACACTGGAGCCAATAAACAGAGCTTCCCATGTTAGTGATCCTGAGGTGCTGAATTGTATTGACAGGAAATGTTTTCTTGTATGGGAGTGTTCCCCTTCTACCCAAAAGTCATTGATACAGTGTCATATGGCAAGACAGGAGAACCATCACTGAAGAGCCAAGGTTGCTTAGCCGTGCCTTAGAAACAAAACATCATTACCATGGCCCTGGGTCAGTGCTGCCAATTCAACTTCTAAATTCTGGAATACTTTCTACCTGTTTCTCACCAGATTGTTTTCATATTATTTGTTAGATAAGCCTCACGCAAAAATCATGCTTTTCACCCATGGGGATTTAGTCATGAATTCCTAATGTGTTCAGCTGCTTTCAAATATTTTGGTTGTTGAATTGTACCACTGTGATGTATTCGCATTACCGTATGTCATGCCGAGGAAAACAAATAGTGAATGGAATGTATTTACAGTGGTTGAAAGACATATTTTATTGTAGATTATACTAAAATATCTACAATTAATTGGATTAATTAAACAGCAGATGAAAATACATTAAATAAATGAATCACTATTTTCTGTAAGACTATTCCTTGTGTCAATGTATATGCTTCAACAAGTCCTGTCTACAAGGTTTGTAAGAAAGATCTTAAAACTACTTCTCCCGATACTATGAAGTTGCTTTTTTTTCCTTCTATGGAGCTCAGTTATCAATCTGCATCACTGTAGATGTGACTAGCTTTATCTTTTTTAAGTCACTTGTTATCACTCATCCTTGGCTATGAAAACAAGCATTTTGGTAGTTCTTCAGCACAGTACAATACATATATGGTGCACAAACAACAGAGACAGCATATGAACCTTTCTTTGACTCACTAACACACTCTTCTCTTTTTCCCTCTAATCATATATGTATACCCACCATTTCTGAAGTCCAACAATTTAAAAATGTACCTCATCTTTTTGCAGGCACAACTAATTAGCTGTGCAATTTAACATTATTTATTACTCATGGCCACCATTAAGTTCATTTGCATTTTTAACTAATGGATATGCAAGTGAAGTCAAGTAATTCCATGCCCACACTACCTAAACTGCACAATAACTGAACTTAACACTGCAAACTGATGTGGATGTTTACCTACAAAATCTAGATGCAAAAGATGTGTCCAGTCTTTCAAATGCAGTCCTAGTGAACAAACTGGTAAAAGGTACTTAGCAGCCTAAGGATACAGGTAAGTATCTAAAGGGATTTTTGGAAGCATATAGATGCCTCACTCCCATTACAGTCATGCACAGCACTTTTCCTCTGCAGGACAAAGCATTTTTCAGATGTTTAGCAGATAAGTGTATTTGTATTTACACTTTCATTTATTCCTGTGTAAAAGTGCGACACAGACCTACTTCTAAGAATGAAAATTAATTTTCAAAGGCAACTATGAAATATCTTTTTAAATAAAGAATTAAATGTTTTTGAGGAATATTTATAAAACATCAGAGGGTCTGGCTAAATGATAACACTAAAAAATATAATTATTATTATCCATAAGAGTTGTTGTAGTCACATGAATGTAATTTTGTTGTAGGTGAAAACATGTATCACTGAGGCAGGGACCACTAAAGAAATTTTCAGTGTGCCGTGAAATTTATGTTTGTGTTGAGAGCCAGCTCAGGAGCCAGACACTGCCAACAAATGTCTTTACTCTGGAAATACTTTACAAAGGATAAGAACCAAATATATTGCAGGTGACATTCTCTATTGTGCAGGGGTCCTACACAGGTCTCTGGATTATATAAGTCCTACTTAAATACTACTCCAAAGTTGCACAAATCTACTTCACAGGCTAGAAAGTTCCCTTGAAAAAATTCCTTGAGCCCCTTGAAAAGGATGTACTTTAGTATCATCTATCACAGTTTCTCAAGCAATACATAAATCTTGTGCTGGCCTCTGCACAGGGGGGGCCACACCTTGTAGATTATCTCTACTGTGTTGCAGAAATACTGGAAAATCCTACAGTGCTTAGATTTACATTATGCAAATGGGTTGACATTGCATATATACAAATTTCAAGACAAAAAAAAAAAAAAAAAAAAACAAAACATTAATTACTGAAATGTTCAAGACAAAAGGGATTTGAGTACTTTAGATTTTAGCTATTGACAATTTATGGCCCAATGCTAAAATCCTCATTCCACTGAAATAATTGAGGGACAATACTGGCCTTAGTGAGGACAATTTCTCACCCCATTTTTTCAACTGTCATCCCTGGCCTTTCTTCGAACACAATCTCTACCTCAGACTCTATTAGTGAGATGTCCCAGTGTCAGACTTCTCAAAACCCTCTCCCATTCTAAGGAAAAGGTTCAAAACAATGGGAATCACACAGAATCCTCACCTGGTTCAACTGTGGTACAGAATTTCAGGGCACATATCCTCAAAAGAAATCGATGGCAAGTACCCCAAATTCTTCTTACACACCAAAAAATTCCTCTGCAACAGTATTTAACTGTGCCCCATCTCTGCACTCAAGTTCCTGGCTCCTTGGCCACATGAACCTGAGCATCACCTCATGGGAGTAACCTGCAGATGGTATCAAAGACTGAGAATATCAAAGTAGGGTTCTCCAAAAAGTTGATCTTGATCTGGGATCAAAGACTGAGAATATCAAAGTAGGGTTCTCCAAAAAGTTGATCTTGATCTGGGAATGGACTTAGTGTATCTAATTCACTAAACAGTGTTCCTTGGTCATTTTTGAATAGTACCTAATTTGGAAAAAACCCCAAAGACTTGGAATCCTCGCCACTAACAAAGCTGAGTATTTCACCAGTTATTTTCTTGGATAATTAAATAACTCAAACAGGAGAAAATTAAAGAGTTTTATACCATAACTCTCAATAACTATATATAGAGTTGTCCAAACCTGGAGATGTTTGTCATCTTTGATCTAAATCAGAAAATCAGCAAAATTGTCTTGCCTATCTCATTTTCTAGTGAAAGTTCTGATCAGTCTGCTGCTAACTCTAATAAGGTATGTGAAGTCTCTTGTGCTTGTGCTTGTACTTCACATACACTCTCTTCTACCCTTCCTTCATCAGGCACAGCAGCACATAAGTAGGAAAAGAAAAAAATTTAAGGAAAGATATTTATTTCCCTAAGAGCAATCACTTCTTCTGATATGCTTGTTTGGGACCCCAGGTCCTCTGTGTTTTGGAGCCTCCTTTGTGTTGCTCTTAGCATTACCCCTCTTTTATTGTGTGGTGCGCAATTTCTTCAAGATTCAGGATCCTTCCTTGTGCCAAAACCCCAAGAAATTCTTCTTGGCTACTACCCCTAATCTGCTCACATTGCAACATGGGCTGCCTCACAGTTTTTTCTGAATCTTTCCGATCTGTAGCCCAGTTGTTTTGAAGAACTAGTTAAGCACACCTGTCCTTACATATCTCTTCTCTCTGCCTTCCAATTGTTCTTGTTTCCTGGAGCCATCTTTGCCTGACATCTGCCCTCACCTTCCAGATTCTCAGCCCCATGACTCTTGGATTTTTTTTCCATACATGGCAGACCTGACCTGCTACCTGTGCAACAGTTTAACACAGCATTGTGTCACCCCATTCTATTACTTTGCAACAAAGATTTCTCTTGACTGACTCTACCCTTACAACCAATAGGATGGAGTTCAAACCATGTGATGGACTTTAGATTAGTGACTCAGAATGAGATAATCTGCTCCCCAATGCACCTCTTTCTCAGTGATTTCTATGATAGGAAACTAACTTTGTTATGTGGCACTTCCATCTAGATGTCTACCTTCTGCTGAACAGAATTAGAACACTTGTTCTCAGGTTACGCCTATGATGACAAACTGATTTATGCTGAACTGGTGGTTGAACACTGAATGAATTCTAAAGTTCAGATTACTTCTAAGCAGTTTGTTACAAATCTAAAAGGAGAGCAAGTTTTAAAACGTTATATAGCAACATGATTTTGTAACATCTCTAAAAGAAAGCCTAGACAGAAAAAAGTTATGACAAAGCTGATTGTGTTGCACTGTTTACTCCTAACAAAAAATCGTAATTCTTACACATATCTGAGCGTAAGAATAGACCCTGACCGTGACCGTAGTCATTCAGTACTACACATTATAAATCTTCCTAATCTTGCATTGAAAATGTTTCATTTCCATGCATGGCATTTGGAGAACTCTTTGCTCTATTAGACAGACCATTAAAGCTACTTCTTTGCCCTCCACATTTTAAGAATTTTAAGAAACAATGACGTCAGAGGTCATTGTTTGTGTCACTGTGGGTAAATATATTTAACAACAAAGAACGGATACCTGGAGGGGTCTGCATAGCTTAGGTGATTGTGACATGAGAAGTGCAACTTGAAGTAGTAACTTTAACAACCACCCAAAATGCCAATTTTTAAAAGTGAAGCTAACCGCTGCCACCCCAAAGAGGAGTGCCATCTGGTCTTCGTAATTACGTTTGCAGAAAAAAAAAAAAATTAAAATTGTGTGGTACCTGAAATTTGTGTCAGGTTTCTGCCTAACAATAAATTTTATCTGAAACAAGTCACATGGTTGAAACAGTGCAATGTTGGTTTTAAATAAGTGTACTCTCCAGTGGCTGCAGACCTCTAGGCTTGGTCAGGCTGCTACTGAAACTAATTTTGTGGTTTGGCAACCGATTCCAATGCCTTTTAGAGAGTGTCAAAAAAAAGAACCCAAACCTGACAACAGCCTTAAAAAATGCCTGTAGTCTACTAACGGTCTCACAGATGTGACACACATTATGAATCAACCCTATAAATCTGTCCCACAGAAGGATTTATTCTGGCTTGAATGGAAGCTCCCAGCGAAGAAGTTCCTCAGGATCCAAATCTCTCGACCCAAAACAGGCTGTTCCTCAACTGCCTTGCAGCCAAAGCAAATTACTCTTGGGGCATGGCTTTCATGTTCCCACTTCTCCCGGATAAACTTCCAAACAAACCGAAGAGGCGGGAGGGCGGAGGGATCCCAGCCCTTCCCGCTTCCTGGCGGTTTGGCCGCGGCGGCACGGGCGGGGGTCAGCGCCGGCGGGTGCGGGGGCCGGCGGGAGGCCCCTGCGGCGGCCCAGGCTAAACCCGCCGCCTCCCGGCGCCGCCGCCCCGGCCCACCGGCCCGCATGACATCATCGGGACGGCTCGGGATCGATCCCCGCCGGCCGCCGGCTCGGGCGGGCGCTCCTCCGCGGCGGCCGCCGCTGCCGCCCTGCGCGCCGACGGGGAGCGCCGGCCCTGCCGCGGACGGAACGGGCTGACAGCGGATTCATCCCCGCCGCCATGCAGCGAGCGCGCTGACTGTTCTGCGCCGGCTTCGGGCTGCGCGTCGGGGAGCTGCTCCACGGGCTGCCGGGGGGGAAAGGTGCGGTGTCCTCACGGCCCCGCGGCGAATGCGCCCTCCGCGAACAACGGCACTTTTTAAGGAGCCCTCCCTGGCTCGGGGGTCAGGAAGAAGGAATTCACCGGGTGGGAATCGGGAGGAAGGAAAACGAGCCGGGAGCGGGAGGATCAAGCGGCGGCAGCTGAAGAAACCGCCCGGTCCCTCTCCTGACAGGCTGCGACGCGCAGCGCGGCCGGCGCTTCCAGACCCCCGTTGTAAGCGAATGGGGCGGGAGGGGGAGCCCAGAGGCATAAACAAGGAGCGCAGGACCTAATTCCTTCCCCTCCCTTTCCTCACTGGCCTGCCCAGGCTCTCCAGTAAATCCAGCTCGGCTATACATCGCGATGGGAACGTGCTGCCAAGGAGGCTGCCTTCCCGTCACGGAGGATGCTGCCTTCCCCTCACTGAGGAGGCTGCTGCCGCCGGGGCTGCCTGCACACCACTGAGGACGCTGCTGCTGCCAAGGAGGTTGCCGTGCCCTCTCTGAGAGAGCAGCAGCTGCCGCCGCCGAGCCTGCCGTGCCCTCATTGAGGCGGCCGCCGCCGCTGCGTTACAGGCAGAGATTGTGGCGCTGCGACAGGGGAGGACGGGGCTCGGCGCGCAGGGGGGAGGCGCGGTGAGCATGCGCCGCCCGAGCCACTGACTGGATCCTCAGCCAAGGTACCGAGGCAAAAAAAAAAAAAAAAAAAAAAAAAATTAAAAAAAAAAAAAGGAAGAAAGGAAAAGGATTGAGAGAAAAAAAGAATGAATGACGGTAGAGGAGAATAGAAAAGACCGCCAGGATAAAGCAGCCCCCGGTCGGCGGGAAGGAGCAGCTCTGGCATGTGGGGATCTCCGGCACCAACAGGTAGGAGGAGAGGGGCTGGGGGCGCCGAGGGCTGCCACGGCTGCAGGTGCGTGCTGAGAGGGCTCTCCAGCTCAGGGGTGCGGGGCATTTTTCCAAAGAAGTGGCATGATGGATGCCCTCCCAGACAATGCCTCTTCCGCTCTCCCCAGCTCCCCGCCGCGGGGGGCTCTCGCACGGCTCCGGCAGATGCGGCTGATGCCAGGCAGCGGCACCCGGGCTGCCTTGCAGCGCGGCGCAGTCCAGCCCTGCATGGCCGGGCGTGGGGGAGCGGCTGTGGCCGTGAGTGTGGCAGCAGTGCCGGTGCGTGTGCAGCGTGCGGGCTGTGTGTGTGCGGAGGCAGGGCCGGCCGCCGCGGGGACAGCTCCACGGAGGAGGGGGAGCGGCGGGGCTGGCGGGAGGGGGGAGGGGGAGCCTGATTTCATGGGTTTAAAACGATGCCATGATCTGATCAGCCTCTGTTTACACAGCAGCAATCAGGCTCTTTTGTGGACGGTAAGAATGGAAGGATTTTGCTGGGATTCAGTGGGAATATCCTTTGTACACCCGAGGTGGCATAGGAAACACTTCGTGTGAATAACGAAGGAGCCTGATCATGCCTGCTGTGGCTCCTGTCCCTGGCTCTGGAGGGAGAAAAAAGAAAAACAAAACAAAACAAAACCAGAAAAAAAAAAAAAAAAAAAAAAAAAAAGCAACAGACAGTTCTTTATTTTATTTTATTGCATGAAATGTGTTCCGGTAGGATTCACTGGGAGGATTAATGGGAATCGCGGAGCCCTAATTAGCTAAAAAAAAAGAAAAAATACCAAAAATATAAAAACAGAAAACCCAAGAAACAATTTATATGTTTATTTAAGCATAACCAAAACTAGCCCTCCCGATAGGATGGGCTTTATATCTTGGCTGTCCTGCCTATTTTTGCTCAATATTTACGCTGACCGTTGCTTATTATGAATTATGTCGAGGCTTTAACGATTTGCATTAAAGCACGGGGGAAGGGGGGGAGGCCGGGGGGACGACACCCTAAAGCATACTGCTATCGACTGTCTAGATACCTGTTTATCTAAAAGCCTAAATGATAAAATTATGGTTTATAGCAGGAAGGGAGGGGGATAGTGAATACTGTTTCTCTTACAAAATGCATAAACTAGCACTGTGTGATTAATGTGCTTTGGTGACTTGGGTTAAAAAACATAAATTCTGCAGGGTTTCTTTGGGTGTGATCCATATCAACACAGCAGTTGCCTCTTAAAACATTGACAAATACTGTAGCCATAAAATAAATGTAGGTAATGTCAAAATATCAGCAGTCTTTGGGGATTCTTTAAAAAGATGTCAGTGATTAACTCTTGGGCTTGCAAACTGGGAATCTTTTGATTCATAAAATCTCTGAGGCTTTAACTGTGAAATTGTATGTGCTACCAAATATAAGGGGCATTGGTCAGTCATGAAACTGTAACAAGCCAAATCTGCCAATAGTCAATCATACTAAATAGTCAGTAAAAAAAGAAAAAAAAGCCTCACATTTTTTAAAAACAAACAATAGTACTCAAATTTGCAACTTCATTTGGTTCTCCATAAATTAACATCTTTGTTAGCACTTTCTGACATCATTTTGTGTTAACTTAAGAACTGATAGCTCGATTTTTTTTCAGATATTTTGATGGCATGACAAATCAGAAAGAAGAGGATGTACTGTATGACTAGACACAAGATCAGTTCTGTTTGTGGATTACATTTTCAGTAAGATGTATGGATCTATTTTTTCCTTGTTCTTAAATATAGATCATGAGACTTGACTGAGGCAATATACATATCATCCATCCATCTATGGCGAACTACAGCCATGCAGCTGACAACATTTTACAAAATCTCTCTCCTTTAACAGCTTTTCTGAAATTGACTTCACTGGGTTTCATAATAGGAGTCAGTGTGGTGGGTAACCTTCTGATCTCCATTTTGCTAGTCAAAGATAAGACCTTGCATAGAGCTCCTTACTACTTCCTGTTGGATCTTTGCTGCTCAGATATCCTCAGATCTGCAATTTGTTTCCCTTTTGTTTTTACCTCGGTAAAAAATGGCTCTACGTGGACGTATGGGACTCTTACTTGCAAAGTGATTGCCTTTTTGGGGGTTTTGTCCTGCTTTCACACTGCTTTCATGTTATTCTGCATAAGCGTCACGAGATACCTAGCTATTGCCCACCACCGTTTTTATACAAAAAGACTGACCTTCTGGACTTGTTTGGCTGTTATCTGTATGGTGTGGACTCTCTCTGTAGCCATGGCTTTCCCCCCAGTTTTAGATGTGGGCACCTACTCATTCATTAGGGAGGAAGACCAATGCACTTTCCAGCATCGTTCCTTCAGGGCTAATGATTCCTTGGGATTTATGCTTCTTCTTGCCCTTATCCTCCTAGCCACACAGCTTGTCTACCTCAAGCTGATATTTTTTGTTCATGATCGCAGGAAAATGAAGCCAGTCCAGTTTGTTGCAGCAGTGAGCCAGAACTGGACTTTTCATGGTCCTGGAGCGAGTGGTCAAGCAGCTGCTAATTGGCTGGCTGGATTCGGAAGGGGTCCCACACCTCCAACCTTGTTGGGAATCAGGCAAAACGCGAACACCACAGGCAGGAGGAGGCTACTGGTTTTAGATGAATTCAAAATGGAGAAGAGAATCAGCAGAATGTTCTACATCATGACATTCCTCTTTCTGACCTTGTGGGGTCCCTACTTGGTAGCCTGTTACTGGAGAGTTTTTGCAAGAGGGCCTGTAGTACCTGGGGGATTTCTAACGGCTGCTGTCTGGATGAGTTTTGCCCAAGCTGGAATCAATCCTTTTGTCTGCATTTTCTCCAACAGGGAGCTGAGGCGCTGTTTCAGCACAACCCTTCTTTACTGCAGAAAATCCAGGTTACCAAGGGAACCTTACTGTGTTATATGAGGGAGCATCTGTAAATCTTTAGCCTTGTGAAACACTACCATTCTCTGCTAAGCAATTGTGGCCTGTAGCCATGTCTTGAAGAGAAAATCAAGAATGGGATGTCAGCAGCTGTAAGGATTTGGGCAACATTCTGCAGTCTCTGCAATAGCTCACCTCTAATCCTGTTTTAAACCTAAACATGTTCCTGCTGACCACTGCTGAAGGTTTGTAATTAAGAACAAAGGACTGAACTACTGCCCTGAATTCCTTTATGTGGTTGAAATCTAGATTATGAAAGTAGCAGGTGCTAAGTATCAGTGCTAAATGCTGTGTATATCACTACATAAAATAAGAACATCAAAAAGATTAGCATTGGACATCTTAATAAATTAAGTTGATATGAGGTTAATGTGTTGATAAAACTAATTTTAGACATCTGAAGACCTTTAAAACATTTCATACAATTATTATTTTGCAAAGACTGAAAACTGGGGACTCAAGTACTGTAACTGATTAAAGATGTGCCATGCATTATTGGATTATCACACTTAAAAATCTGTTTGCCTTGTGAGTAAGTTTTGGGGAGCATTCCAAAGCAGTATTTTTGTTCAGATTTTGACTTTAATTTTTTTTTCTCCAAATATATTACTCTTTCTAATTACCATTTTCCTTAACAGTGAAATTACTAACATTTAACTGTATTCTGTGTTTTTTGCTGATTTGGTATAAAGTTTAATAGACTCTTATTTATATTTTTTAAAAAGCTAGATATCAGTCTGTTAGGCAACGTAATGATAATATCCAGTCATAATTGAACAATTATAATTATTCAGAATAAACACATGTTGCCTTAAAGGGTTATCTAGTATCTTCCATTTTGTTTAGCATTGAAGCAAATAAGCAAGGAAAATTGAATCAATAACTCTGGTCAGTCATTTGGGAGTGCATGAAAGATCACTTAGTCCTCTTTTTTCCTTTTTACTCCAATGGTTCCCAAAATCAATATGCACATCACTGGGATTATATGATTTTTTTCTAGGTGTGCCGCCCTTTCTAGTTTGTTCTGAGAAACACAGGCAGTTGATGTATGTTTATATTTTAAGACAGCTGTCATGGGGAGACCGCAGCCTTAGTATGATATCTTGCACAATTTGTGAAGCATTTATTCTACTGAAGGCACAGTCTTGTTTATATTTTCTGCACATTTTGGTGTACTGGTTGTTTTAAATTATTTCAGTTTTAACTTGTGAAAGCATATAATATGATTTCTTAGTATTTTAGAAATACATTAGAGTCTGTGAGTCTTTCCTTCTTTAAGATACAGATGTGTGGATTTCAATATAAAGTTGCATTTGCCAAAATTTACCTGTGTAGCTTGTTAATTTTCTTGGAATAAAATTTTACATTTTTCCAGTTATACAATTAACCTTTTTTATTTTGTCTAGTGAGCTAGCATGAAGTACTGAGAATGTAGCCATTATGAATTATTATCCTTTGCAGTCACTGTATTCCCAAACTGTAAATGCATGAATGATGGGGACCACAGGATTGATAAATTATATTATCTGCAGTAGCACTATTGTGTAGTTTATCATAATTACCCATCTATCTGTTCTAAGATGTCAGTTATATTTAAAGTTACAACACAGTATTTGACATTACCTTCACAGTTTAATTTTGGAAAATGTGTATAACTGAAGCACAAAATCATCAGTTGATCAGTCATAAAGAACACAGATTTTTCTTAATTTTGGGAGAGACAAGACTAGAGGTCTTAATTCAGTATTGGTAAATCTTGTCCTTTGTTGTAGTTTTACGACCAGCAAGTTAATGTATACATACACAAGCAGCAGTCAATAATTGAAATGCTTAAATTTGTATGATAACATTATACAACATATGCAACAATTCAGACAGTTGTGTCTAAATGTGATCAGACAACTTGATCAAAGATTTGGTGAGCAATCTGTTTGACCTCACTTACACTTTTGTACTGAGGTTGATTGGCTGAGAGGCATGGCTTTATATACTGTGTTGAAACAGAGAAACTCCAAAAATAATGAGTCCTCATCAGTATAGGAATGCTTCAGAATGTAATTTGAAATGGGACCAATAAACTTCTACCAAAAGGACATTTTTATTACATTGAAAAAGGCTTTGAAATTAAGATAGTTAAGCAATTGTCAAAGATGGCAGGAGTGAATAAAAACTGAATCGTATGTTGAGAAAAATTCTGAAAGTCATCCCACTTAAGTTTATTAAAAGGTTGATTGGCAATAACTTCAGACTAATTTCTTTAAAATAGTAACCTTTACAAGGAACATTGATATTACATATTGTAATAAAGAGGTACATATAAATAAAGTTGTAAATAGTATATAGCTGTAGAAGTAGTCAGTTCTGAGGATTAGCCAGAAAATTTTCAACTATGAAATTTCAAAAGCTGCAAATCTGGGGCCTGACCTAACTCTTAATAAAGTCACTTGGTGTTTTCCCATTAACTTCATTTGGACCAGAAGCAGGCCTTAGAATTTCTATAGTACTATACTTCTGAAATACTAAGAAGGCTGTATTTACTATGCAGTGGGAAAAGAAAAAAAAATTAAATTATTTCCCTGGAAGTTTTGCAAGCAGCAACTGATGTAAATTAAAATAATAAACAGTAAACAAGTCTGAAAGCAAATATTTTGATAAATGTTTTTCTTTTGATATGAATATAATTCCTTTGGCTATATGACAATACTGTATTGCTACCTGAGAAAGGGCAGGTACTTTATATTAAGTGGATTTTTAGGATTGTGCCAGTAAGAAATCTTGTGACAGAAGTATTTCGGGGTTTTTTTCTCCAGCATTAAAAGGACAAGGGGATGTTCAGTGAAATTAAAATCCAACATATAAAGTAACATTTTATGCAAATTTATTACTCAGTGGAACACACTAGTACAGGATGTCAAATAGTTTAGAGAGATTCCTACAAGAACTGTATGTATACATGAATTCAAGCAGTGCTGGCACTTTTTGCTATCAGTGTCATGTTGATCCTAGTCAGCATATCAAAACTAATGTATTAAGGTATAAATCCAAAGGAGCAAGAAGGTTCATTCCAATTCAGTGCACTGTTGTGTCCCAGTATGAAAAGCCTTTTGCTTTCATTTTAGTACAGGAGTTAAGCTATTGCCAAAGCTAGAATACAGGGCTGGTAGATATCTGCATTGATCTTTAATGCTCATGGTTATTATGAAGTTTTAATTTTCTGATGAGAGAAAAAAAAAACAAGCCAAACAGATTCCCTGAAGAAAAGTCTGTCTAGCCCTGTTCCTTTCCTGCCCTCTGTTGCACCACCACCCTTCAGCAGCCTCTCCATCAGTCCTTCTACAAGAGTAAATGTTTCATACACTGAATATTGTATTTCTCCTGCTCCTTGAAAAGTGTCTCAGCTACTCCTCCCCAGCAGATAAGCTTCTGCAGCAGCTTCCCAGGGTTTGTCAGTGTCTGGGTTCCCTTCCTGAGGATGGAGAGGGACTGCCAGTTCCTTCCAGCTGCCTTTGTAGTTCATGGATCTTAGGGCACTTGGCTAGCACACTGGGTATCTCTTGTCTTTTGGCTTTGCTCGTGAAGTAGATGCTGTTTATATTATGCAGAGAAAAATGAGAATGGGAAGGGGGCAGCAGGAAACAACTTCCCATCTCACAAATTTTTCACAAGGAAACGACTGTTTTTGTTGCATTGCCCAAGAGCATATTGTATTTTAAAAGCATAATCGGTGTTAATTTCCCTCTAAATAAATAAAATACACAGTTAGCCAATTAAGTCAGAGTTTTTGGTACAGCTACAAAGTCTTATTATAAAATGGCTTTTTGTCAGACTCTAGACCTTGGGGGCAGAGTAGTGCACTCTGTGTGTCTGCTTTTAAGGGCATTGTGTTTGTTCACTTGTTTTGCTTTTGTATTGACTTTCAAGCATCTCAGCATTTTATTTATATTAATAGGAATCCAGTATTGCAGCAGGTTGTTATCACTCATGGGTTTAAAAAAATAATACTAAAGAGAACTCTGATGAGTTTTGAGGTGAGTTAGGGAGGTATTTTGGCAAGTAATTGGTTTTTAGCAAATGTTAAATAAACCTGTGAGCTACTGGGCTCTTCCATAGTTGCAGTTACACAGTCAGTTCTTAATTACTGAAACTAGCAATGGAGGAGAGTAACCCACATAAAGCTAACACACAGGTAATACAAAGCATGTCCACATTAGATAAGAACTTCTTATGTGTATTACATTTATCAAGGAATGGAGTTAAACTCAAGTAAAAAGTGAGATCAGAAATTCAAAGAAGAATGGTGGGTGTTTTTCCTTTTTTTTCTGCTTTGTTTTAGCATAGCACTGCTAATCTGCAACCTGGGTTACACACCCACATACAACTCAGAGTTGCCTGTACAATTCTGCACAGCACATAGGCAACTTCCTTCTAGTTTATATTCATTCAGAGCTCCATGAGTGCACACTACTAATCTGATTGACTTTTCAGAGAAAAGAGAAAGCTCAGGCTGAGATACTGTTCTTCAAAATTAAAATTCAATAAAACTTCTTTGCTTTTGTATACTCAAGTGATTTTGAGTGTGAAGAAATCAGTGATTTCAATCAGCAATGATCATAAGAATACTCTGGCCATGCCCATTAAAAACAGGACAAGATGACATTTTGCGATGTATATGCGACAAATCAAAGAGTTTGATATTATACACCCAGACTTCATGTGAGTGGGCAGAAAATAGTTCATATTTTACATTTAGAAAAAGGTATGATGAAGCTATCCATTTAAATGGATAAAGTCTAACTAGCCAGTGTGGAAAAAAGGGTGAACTTTTAAAATTGCTCATTATAAATAGTAAACAGTTTTGGTGGTGTTTTTGTTCAGCTGAACTGTGCAATTATATAACTACATGATGATCAAAGGAGTGTCACAGTAAATAAGTTAGATTTTTTTAGTAGTCTAGAAAGGAAATAAGTAACAGCTATCTTCGGATATTTGAAATGAAGTAATTACAGTCATCTACATGTTTTATAGAATTTAGATAACAAGCAATTATTTACAGTTTCTGTCCTTACTGATTTATGTACTTAAAGAACAATGTCTTTAGACAGTGAGTTGGCTGATGCAGCCCAATGGGACTTCTTTGTATCACAAGTTTTGTACTATGCTTCGTATGTAATAAGCACAAGAGATATAAAACCAGAATTTATCTGATATCAACTTCAAACTGCATTAGGTAGTAAATGTCTCCAAATGTTAGGTATATTACTGTCTCCAGAGATTATTCAAAACTATTCTGTGCTACTTCACAAGAATTCTACTTCACCTCTGTTAAAGAGCAGCCTGGTTAAAGGTGTATTTATTTTCGTTCTATTAGCCATCAAGTTCAGGCATGCTCACATCTTTATGCAAATTGAAGAAGTTGCTAAAAATAGGTTTTGCACTATAATAATCATAGTGGATCAGATTCTTGAGGTAGTATAAAAGGTTGGCACAGTATAAAAGGGTGGCACAATGACTACTCTAGGCAGAAGGTGAAAGGATGCAAAAAATGCAGTCATCCATGTTTAGGAGCCCTTTAAAATCCTGCTGTTGCCCCTTGGTGAAACCATCTTCTGTGTAACTGGCCCACCACAGGCCTGCAGCCCACTCCATGTTGAGTTTAAGCAGGACTTTGGTCGCACATACTCGGAGTACTCATGGGAGAAATTCAGCACTAGCAGAGGTGAGAAATTCCTAGACAATATTCATAGGATACAGACAAATGACAGTTGCTTGTCTCTCAAAGCAGCAGTCATAGAATAAACAGAGGCCAAGAGATAAATTGTAAGGTGCTTGGGATTTCATGCCCTTTTGGCCCCCTCAGAGGTGACTGAGAAGACCTGTTTCATTCTTGCCTTTGTTTGTGGTTTTGTTTGTTTGTTTGTTGGTTTTGAAAATAGAGCATCTCAGTTGCTCTATTCCATCCCACCCATTGCCAGTTGAACATTTTGTGTCATGCTTAATCAAGTCTGTATACTCTTTAAAATACATATCTAATAGTAAAATGTATTTGTAGCTTTGCATTGATTATGCAGACATGGATCGCTGTTTGTTCTTGCTCATTTCCATCAGCATTTCCTGTGTTTCAAACACACAAATCCTATTTTTGAAATTAAGGCACTCTACAATCATGCGTTTCCTGATTTTTCTGTGAAGGCCTTTTAAGTTTTGGATGTTTCTACTATTTGTTCCAAAACACTAAATGCAGATTCTAAGGACACATCACAGAGAACATTTGATTTCTTTGACTGAAGGACTATTTGAACATCATGAGACTGGAAATGTATATTTAGGTCCTGTATAATAATTTATGGTAATGACTGGGCTATAGAATTGATAGTGGTGGGACTGCTGGAATAGGATATTTTGGTAACTGTGGCTTTAAATTACATCGTAAGACATTTAGCACAAAGGAGAAATGCTCCTTTTGTAAGATAATTATGTAAATGAAAAGTAAACATACACAAATGAGTACAGTTCTATAGGATTTTGATTAACATATTCAGTCATAGCTGTAGCATGATGGGCATAAAGCAAAAAAACAAAAAGAGAAAGTATCTTACCATTTGAAACCTAATCCTTGTAAGTTTGGCTTGATTCCTGCAGTCCCTACTCCAGGAAAAGTTTCCCTCTCTTTTGTGGAAACTCATCTCAATAAAGACTACAAGATCATGGTAATTTATATCAATGTTTATGTTTTTTACTTGACTAGTTCTCAGTGAGAGCATGACACAGCAGGACTGTAAATGTAATCTCTGTCACAGTGTATGTGCAAAAGCAATCTTAAAATGTGTTTTGAGAGGGAGTCTATATGCACATAGCTATATTTCTCAAACTCTCCAAAATAATGTAGTGTAGTATTGTTGATACCAAGTAGGGACAGCTCAAGCCCTGGAAGGGCATGAGGTACCACACTTGAGTATGAAAGTGAGTTTTAAATCAGACGCAAGGATGGTGAGGGACTTTTACTAAAAGCTTCCTATTAATAGTTGTAAATAATGCTTCTGGACTAATCTGTAAATCTCCTTCCAAGTTCCTAAGTAGTGGTAAGGGCATCTGCAGTAAGGTGGGCTGTAATGCTGCAGCTGAGTCCTTATGTCCCCCTATTTTAGATAGGGGTGGACTGCAAGCAGAACACACTATAGGCTGATTTGTCCACCAACCACCTTGCATGGCAGTATCATTCACTAAGCTCATCAGCCTACAGATCTGTTCCAGATAGATCATTTGGTCACAGTCAAATTTTTGAAACTTTTCTTTCAGTGTTTTCTGTGAGTAGTTTCTGTTTGTAAAAGGTGGAAAGAAATGCATGTAAAGGGAAATGTGTTTGTTGAGCGAATCCTTTTCAGCCCAGTCTTGGAGTGCGGACTTTTTGTAAGAGTGCGGATAAGTGTGGGAGCCCTTCTTAGTTTTACCACGTGTGTCAGGCACTCCTGTTCTTTGGCATAGTTAGCATACATGCACAAGGGTCTTAACACAGTGTCCTTCTGGCAGCATCCAGTCTCCCTTTCCCCTGCATACCACCACAAAAACAGACACCATTGTTTGTTGAGGCACTTCTTAATAGAAATTACCTTCCTCCAAGAAAAGTTTTTCACAAAAGCTGAGATTTGCTGTAACCTTTTGTATCAGAGAAAGCAAATCAAATTTGTATGCTTTGTATTAAAACTTGGTATTCATTTTTCTTCTTGGCATACTAACTGAAAGGCAGTATCACAAAAAAGCTAATTGTTCCCTGCCAGCCAGGAAGACCACCAGTCTAACTGGAAAACACACTTTCAGTGGGAATATTGTGATCCTTTTTTTATCAGTTAAGTAATTTTTGATACGATAATAATTATTGCAATATTTGATTATAGAAAACTCTGAAAGGGTTAATTTTCTGCGTTGTCTTTTTCTTTATGTCAATATCCTCATTCCATTTCATGCAAGACAGGTTTGGCAAATGTGGATGTTTTGGGAGGTTTTGATATCTAAGTTATGCCATCTAAGGGCAAGTGCTAGCTGATGAATAATTTATTCACTTAAATTTCAGAAGAGACCATGTAAAACTAGCTACCAGGAAAAAAAAAAAAAAAAAAAAGGCAATGTTTTCTGAAGTCATGCATGTGATCCTTTAAATATTTGCTTTGGAACCTGGTTACTGTCAAACTTAGCATTAAACCTAATGCAGAATTAGAAACCAAGTCACTGACTATAACTACAAAATGTTACTGTTATATATATTCTACCTGTCTTCTCCTTTGCAAGTATTGAAAAAATGTATATGATTAAGATTCAGATGGAAAATCCTTGACCATACTGAAATTAATAATATAACAACTATAGCTTACAATGAAGACAGGACTCTATGTATAAACCTGTATTTCTAAAGACAATGGATGTATGCCATACAATTGATGTATATATTACACTTGTGTATGGCCAGCAAGTCTGAGAAATGAGTTTTTAATACCCAGTTCACATTCTTAAGCTAGGTAGTTCTGTTTTCATTATATCAGGGTCTTCATTCTATGCTCTTACAGCACTGAAATCTAAAGTCTTGTTGTAATTTGTATTTATATAACCATGGTGCTTGATAGTCCCTTTATAGAAAATTACCCCTTTATGGTAGGTTCTGTGAAAAAGCAGCCTCTGTCTAAACGGAAGTAATTAAAAGATAACACAAGAAGGATACAGACAAGTGGGATTTGAAGAAATTATGATGCACTGCTGTTAAGTTTGTTTTGAGGCAGTGCTGGTAAATAGGCTGAGTAAGGCAATCCCAGCATATTCCAGCTTGCTTTTTTTTTTTTTTTTTTTTTTTTTTTTTGAGAGCAAGAGAGATGATTGAAAAGTAAAGTTTCAAAAGAATTCAGAAATAACAAGGGGGTGGATTCACAGAAGAGAAGAGCAGCTTGGGATAAAGTACAAAGGCTGTTCCCTGAAAATGTAATTGTCAGTGATAATTGTCAGTGGTAGTCTGTCAACATGAGCAGATTGGAATCTCTTGATAAAGAGGGAAAGATGATAGGCCAAGAAGAGCAGAATGAAGTCACATTGAAGCTGAGGGAGGAACTGCAAATGACTACTGATTCACAGCATTAGTTAGAAAGAGGTAATTAGAGGTCATGTTGAAAGTAAGGTTCAATGAAAACAGTTGGTGAAAGCCAAAAACATTGACTCCAGGTAGTGATTGCAGTCTGTGAGCTTAAAAGGGAGAGGTAGAATAAAATGGCAGAATGGGTGCCAAAATAACGGGGATACAGACCACCATCCCCTTTCTTTCTCTTGTCAAATTAAGGAAGAGACTGCATGGTGTCAGAACAGTTAGGTGTGCAGGGAGAGGACAGGAGACAGTGATAAACCATAAAGAGAGTCAGAACTAGTTATTGGAAATGGTGATGGGAGGTGAGAATAGCTGACATGAAGCTGGCAGGAGGAACAAATTTGGATGAATGTCCTCAGAGTTACATGGGAAGATGTGGATTGACATTCCGGAAGATGGAGGACTCTGGGGAAAATGGAGAGGATGACAACAAAAAAATGGGAATGGTATCAGGGACGGGGAGGCACAAAGAAGCACTGAGCAGCTGTCTTGCCAGGAGGATGACAAGAGCCAGCGGTGAGGGTCGCCCAGGCAGGAACAGGTTGTCTATTAGAGGTTCTGCTTATCAATGACGTTGTGCTAACCCATAGTAAAAGGAAGGGAAGGGATACCAAAGGATTCTGACCCTCGTGAGGTCTGGACAACTGCCCCCCACACAGCTGAAGGGTTGTACTAGATGATCTTTAAATGGTCCCTTCCAATTCCCAGCTATTCTGTGATTCTGTGAATTGTCAACTCAGTCTTCTCAAAATCTTGTAGCTAGTATTACAGCTGAGTTCAGTCAGAGCTTGAAGAAAGACTGAATAGTTTCCATTCCTTACTATTCTTTCCTTTTTAACATTTTTACAGGATTTTCTGCTCTCTTTCCATATTCTTTCTCTTGCTCTTTTTGCAATATTACTCCACTAAGAAAACTACGTTCTTTGTGACACTATATATTTAGAGCATGTTGGCCCAGCAATTTTGGTAACGTTCAGACTGAATGATAGCTTTTGAGAACAGTGAAAGTGCAGTTTCAGTGCAATCTGAGAGCACTTTTTTATTATCATTGTCTCCCATAATGGTGGTATCTTGGTTTGGTGAAGTGACCATTAGGGGTGAAAGCCAGTAAATTCCAGGTTCTCATTGCAGTTTTGCCACTAAAATCAGTGCATCGGCAACCTTGGGCGAGCCATATAAGCCAACTTTTCAGCTCTCCACTAATTTTAAGCAACTGAAGGACCTTTTGGGCTTCCAGTTTGAGACACTAATGAATCAATTCCCAAGGGAATGCAGCACCCTTAAGTATAAATTCTGTTAATGTTGTTGATGTGTAGATTAAAATTGATCAGAAATGTTCTGTTTTTCTTGTTTTGCCAAGTTTTGGTCTTCTGCAGGAAATTTCAGCTTACATCTCTCAGACCTTTCCTTCCTGAGAAACTGAAAATATTCTTTAAAGTTCTGTTTCCTGACCACTCTCTAAGATTAGTACTTGCAGGTAGACTTTCAAAACTGAGGTTACAAGATTAGTGGTCAGCTTGGAAATGTGTACTAAAACCTTTTTTTCTGCATAGTTTGCCAGTTAAATTAAATGGCTAACAAAATAACGTACTTGAAAGGTGAGAGATTTAGTTACGTAAAGTTTCCAGATTTCTGAAACTCATTATAAATCAGGATTTACCCCCTTTATGTGACAAGGCCATGGAAAGATGCTGCGCTAGGAAGCAAATAATTGTTTTTTCAGTTAAAGGTCAATGAGACATTGTGGGGGTCAGCTTTCATTGCTGACTGTAGACTACAGTCCAAAAGTTTGGAGACAAATGTGACAGATGATTTGGGATGTTCAGATAACCACATCTTGCCAAGAGATATGTTCATTAAGTTGTCAAAGAATAGAAATGTATGCATTGCCCATCCATCTGGCATATAATTTAAATGCAGCTGAATTCCTGACCTCAGATATGATATAAGCATTTCTGAGTAGACGTGACTGATAAATGTGCATAAACAGAGGCTCTTAGAATAAAATTGTGTTTTAAAAGCAGAGTAGAAAACTCTTCTGAGATCTAGAGACTGGTGACAACATTGATAGATGATAACATACTCATATAAAAAAATTAACTGAGTACTAAATAATATTTTAAAAATATTTGCACAGGATTTTTAGTACAATTAATAACCCTCTCTGTAGCCTGAAGAAAGGTGTCAGAAGTTGAAGTGCCTGAAACTGAGATACTGAATTAATCACAATGAGTTTTCTGAGGGCTGAATAGATAATCTGCATGATTTTAAATATTAAAAACCTTTGTCAGGGTAGATGTGCCTGCAAAAATGCAAGCTGGCAGTTGCACATGATTAAGCCACAGTTGTCTAGGCAATCCTATATCTGGGTTACCACAAACTATTATAAATAAAAACAAGTATTGATACCTGAGGGGTTTTTAAATTTACCTCTCTCAGGCAGCAATGTTGTCATCATTCAGGTGAATTTTAGCAATGTCATTTTAAAACCTTTTTATTTGAAATTGTACCATACAATGTTAGAACCCAAAGCTGCAAAACCTGGGTGACCATAATGACCCTGTGGAAAGAGTAGCACTGTGGAGATTTGGTGTGTCCCTTGGAGGGTTCACATGACCAACCCAGCTTTCCTTGAGTGTCAGTGAAGCTTCAGCAAACAGGATGATGGTTTGATTGATATTTTTGGTGAGAGGTTCTCTGATTTCTGGAGGTTTTCAATGTAGGCATCTGAATCAGAGGCTGAGGCTTGATGGTGAACACCCTTTCAGTCTATTTTCAGGTCTTGCTATATGAACACTGTCTCAACTCTCAAGACTGTAAGAAAAAGAGAAGACTCATCTTTCACAGTGCAGGAGATCTGGTGCATGAATTTAAAATTCTACACAAACAGATGGCAACATTTTCTTTTCCACTCCCTTTCCTTGGCATGGAGCATCACTGTCTTTAAGTCACAAATCCCAAGATATGTTTATCGACAGAGCTAATAGCAAAGCCTGCTTGTGCTGTATGAGCAGTTTTAAAGAGTGATATATTTCTCAGTCTCATGAGTATGTTGAAAACCTACTTCACTTGTGAGCAGTTCCAAGCACCTTGTCTTTAGCTGTTCATGTCGATGAGGGTGTTGTAGATACTCCTGGGGCACCCACATCACCTGTGTAGGTGTAAGTGACACCTCCTAGTAGATCCTCAAAATCCACATAGAATTCAGTAGTATTCAGTAGAATTCATAGGGCAGAGACTTCTGCCAGCATCCAACCCAAAGAATATAAAAGCAGACTTATAATATTTTGCTACTGGAGATACAGGGTTTAAGTATTTCTATGGCAACTGTCCTATCAGCCCTTGATCTGCCCAAGTACTGCCCTACTTTTATTTTATCCTTCTTCCTTTTCCTTTTGATATATTCTTAAGACAATGTTTTCTGGAGGACAACAACTGAAGAACTGAATTGTATTTGTCCCTATTCAACCAAAAATCAACAAAATACTAATTCATGTCCTGAGCTCTCTGCATGATGCCTCCATGCTTCCTGCCAAGTGTTTCGCTGTAGGAAAACAGAGTTCATGGTGAAAAGGGATTTACCCTACCAGGACCACTTAAATCTTTAAAGATTTGCAGCACCCACTCTTTAATCGCTCTTCACTGTTCAGTGGTAGGGAGGCTCAAGAGCAACCTAAAGGGAGAAACATTCCATGCCCCTTGTCACAGGTTCTCATTTTGGCTCGCAATGACCATCTCGTAGTACCTTCCTACATGTATCATCTGCAAAGAATCCAAACAGACTGGTGTTCTGGGACGTGCCTGGTGGGCTCATGCTGTGCTGTGGGGGTTACGCCTGTCTGATTGCTACTGCTTGAAGGGCATGCTTAAAAAAGGCGGCATGCCAGCTCTTCAAAGTGTCCTCCTGAGTGCAGGCTTACTTCCAAACAGTTCAAGCTATGGCTGTAAGCCACGCAGAGCTCACAAGGTGATTTCTGCAGTCTGAGGGGGACATTTCTACAGTGCTTCTATACTTGAGAGCTCTGGTGGCTCATGTCCTTAGGCAGCTGGTTTGTTAGAATACTCCTAGCTTTGTTGTCATTGCTCGTGCCTCTAACCCAAGTAGCACCCTGAGCAGCAAGACCAAAGAAAGAATTAACCATGGTCACTGCAAGGAGGGAAAAGGGAAGAACTGCAGCAGGAGAAAGGCAGTGGACATTGGACTTTAATCTGAAAGAGGAGGAAATGCAGATGATAGGAACTAGTGTCAGAAGGCAGGGTACCTGAGGGCAGTGTGGGTGGTCAGAAAAGAGGTGATGTGGACAGACAGACATGGGGGCAAGGAGCAGAACACATGGACAGGTAGACGTTTGGATCTTAGTGGGAGTGTGGTGGTTTGAAAGGCTGCTGAAATATGTAAGCATTCGTTAGTAGCCATTCTGTGCATCACATAGTCAAGACACAGATGAAGTGTCCATGTGAAACGCGCCTGAAAAATGAAAACAAAATGCAGTCTGAAAATTTTCAAGGAGTCTGGAGGGCAGTGGCAATTTGACCTGGTGATATTGTGTTTTCCAGGTCTGTGGCAATTGTGGTGAACACCTCACTGAGGCAGAAGAAGTAGGAGGGAGGGTGTGAGAGACCATACTTGAAGGAGGTGTGTAGTTTGATGCTTTCCCTGCAGGCTTTCTCACGATGTGCTCCTGAGGGACCTTAACTGGAGTTGAAAACTGCTCTTTTGCAGAACTCCTGAGGGAGAAGGGGAACAGCATTGCCTTGCACCCTTGTGGGGATGACTTCTTTCCTCCGTTCCTTGCAGTGTAACAATAGGAGGGAAATTAATATTCCAGCCCACTGAACATGCTTGGTGAATCTGTAGTAGCATTATTTAAGATGACTGGTATTTTTACCTCTATTTTTTAATTGATTTCATCTAACAGCATTTGAAAAACTGTGAAGATCATAGTATGTGCACAAACTCAGCTAATTTGTTTGTTGCAAGGACCCCAACCATAAAGTGTGTATATCCAAGGCAGTTGTGAATTAAGACTTAAGCCATTCAAGCAAGTCTGTAAATAACATTCAGTAAATAGCACTCAGCCTCCTGGTTCCCAAAAAACATCCAGGCAGAGCCAAGAGAACCGATGCTTTCAGCACAACACTGCCCTCTGGAGCTGTAAGAGAGACAGTTTGCTCATTGCAAAGCAAAGCAAACATAGAGGGGAAAAATAGGAAAAGGCCTTGATCTCCAATGTAAAAATGCATAGCATAGTGTACACAGTGTAGTGAGTAATGACAGCAACTATACTGCAAAAACAATGGAAAAATAAAGACATTAATCCCCATCTCAAATGCTGGGAAATATTTTCCAGCATTGAATGGAAAGCAGAAAGAAATTGAAAATTTTAAATAGACCTGTAAACAGTGACCTACCACAACAAAAATTCTTTTCAATTTTGTTTAAAGGCATTGGCAACACTCTAGCAAAAAAAAAAAAAAAAAAAAAAAACTAAATATTGGGAAGGAAAAAAATAATTTGTTCTCTCAAAAATCTATTTTAGATGCAGTTCTTTTTCTGCTGTGCATCCTTTCATATTTTGATAGTGTTTGTGTCAACTGAAAGATGATATGTTACCTTGTGCTGTCAAAAGCTTACCAAAATAAGCCTCATCAACAAGGCATTAAATAATAATATCACCTTTCCTGAAGTTTTTATATTCTCTGTGATGTACTTATGCATATTTTTAAAAGAACTTAAATTATTGATTCCCACCTTCCATCAAACCTGTCTAAGCAATGAAGTGTATATAGAATGTTGTGTTGTACTAAGCTCTGTTAAAGAAGAACCCACAACCCTTAATTGAAAGCATGGACTTGTTGGAAGTGAATTTCTTGAGTTTATGAAAGGCTGAGTCTTGCAGATACAGCCTATAACCAGTAACAACCCATCATTTCTATTTCTGGTGGCAGATACTATTCTCAGTAATATGTATGCATGGAATTGGATTCAAGGATTTAAGAACCATTCCAGTACCTTCTCCACAAAGTATTTCTCTATTAAAGTAAACGATGGAAAATCAGAGGTTAGAAGGAACCTCCAGAGATTATCTAGTGCAAACATCTGCTCCAAGAAGGGTCAGCTATAAAAGGTTGCTCAGGGCCACATTCAGTCAGGTTTTGAGTGCACCCAAGGATGGAGGATCCACAATCTGTTTGGGCAAATTGTTCCTTGCTTTGACAACCCTTACAATAAGGAAGTTTCTTCTTATTTTTAAGCTGCATTTCCTGATTTTCATCTATTGATCTTCATCCTGACACAGTGAAGAGTCTGACTCCTTTACTCTCCCAGTCAGAGATAAAATCCCTCCTTAAGCAGTTCCATCTCTCTCAGCCTCTCCTTATATGTCAGGTGTTCCAAACCCTTAATTGTCTTTGTGTCTCTTTGTTGAACTGTCTCCAGTATGTCCGTGTCTCTTGTAATGAGGAGTTTAGTGCTGGACCCAGCATGCCAGACATGTCTCTCCAGTGCTGGGTAGACAAGGAAGGATCACTTCCTCCATCCTGCTGACAAGGGTTCTCCTAGAACAGCTCTGGATGCTGTTGGCTGCCTTTGCTGCCGG
Source organism: Certhia americana (assembly GCA_018697195.1). NCBI lineage: Eukaryota > Metazoa > Chordata > Aves > Passeriformes > Certhiidae > Certhia > Certhia americana. The sequence goes on from CM031879.1 coordinate 24,399,723, forward strand.
AGCTTATTGCTGACCCATGTTCAGTTTGGTGTCCACAGGATCCCAAGGGCCTTTTCTGCAAAGCAGCTCTCCAGCCAGTCAGCCCCCAGCTGAGAAGGATTCGTAGTGCAATTCAATGTTATCAAGATAGTAGCTGCCAATTTTGAAAAGAACTAATACGATGACTAGGGAATAAATAACTTGTATTTCTGTAGTTGAAAGAAAGGTTATTTGTATACCAGTAGACTAAGGGGAACAGATCGAAACAAACAAAAATGGCAGCAAAAGGAAAGCAGTGATCCTCATGTGAGTGAATGTCTGATCATAGAAACAGAACTCCTGAATTATCCCCTCAGGGCTTGAGCCAGTATACATTTCAGCCTGTGAGAGCTTCTCTATGGTTTTGGGGGGCAATAAATGAAGCCAAAATATACTATGAACAAAGGGGAAAAGTTCCCATAACATTTTTTTTTTTCTATCTTGCTAATAATAAGCAGCAGCTAAGCAAGCATCTAGAAATAGTGGGAAATTCTGAAAATATTTCATAAATTGAATTTAGGTTATGGAAAATTTAAAAATACTTAGTAAGACCCTTAGAAGTCAGCTTCAGTGAGGTAACTGTTTACCTGCATAAATGTTTGCAGGACTGATACATATACGGAAAAGGAGATCCAAAGTAAATAATAACACAGAAGATCTACTGTCCTCTCTCCATTGATTGGGGAAAAAAATTAGCTTGGCACTAGAAGATTCAAATTCCTATAAGTGTCCTAGGCAGTTGACTGCTGTGCAAGTAGGAGGAAGAAGAAATAATTATACATTTTACTCTCTGAGGCTACTTATAAAATACTGATGCCAACACTGCAGTATAAGATAGAGCTAATAATAATAAGCAGGTTTCTTTAGCATCCTTAGTGCAGATGGCCAAGTTTAATAGCATGTTTTAATTTCGGTTCAGATCCAAATGGGTAGCGTGGGTCAGCTTGGCTGATCTGCATATATGTATCAAGATCATTCTTAAAAGCTGCTTTTCCCTTTACAAACTGAATTTCCCCAATACTTTATTTTGTAAAATTGATAAGACAATAACTGTAATTCAAATACCTTTTCTTCACAGAATACAAGCTGGAATAAATTGGAATACAATGTTTCCAGCATATGTCCTGGTTAGGCAAGTGATAGGATCTGATTTTAGGACCATGGATTAGGGCTGCTTTTGAAAGATAACATATGAAGAAGATATGGCCTTTCATCAGTGTACTGAAGTAAAAATAGATCAGAGACCTGAGTTGCTTGGGTTTATTTCAGTGTTTTGTTAGATAATATAAATTTTCTATACAGCATTCCGAAGTTTACTTATTTTACTCTTTCCTTAAAAATTGATCTAAAAAGTTTAAATGGGGGCTCTTTGCAAAGTGAAGAAGTCTTCACTTCCATGCTCTGTTACTGTGCCTTGTATATTCACTGTACAAATACACTGAAGAACATTTAAACTTATTTTGAAAGTCCTTTCAGACAGGATTGCCAAAGAAGAAAACAGTGATGAGAAATCACTGCAGGAGTTACTCTTGTTCTTCCCAATGTTTATACAATTATCTCTGTCATCCAGCCACATTTTGGTGGATGCTAGAGTTATGACTTGAGATCTTTAGGATTTTTTTCTAGCTGAATATCTGCAGACACAAAGTTTTTACAATGTTCCTTTCCAGGTTTAGATAGTCAAATTTGTCTTAGCTAATTTCTCCCTGATAGCACTGTTATCATTGTTTAATCACCAAAGGAGTGGAAGGTCTTGTCCTTAAGAACATCAGTTTAAGTGCAGCTCTATGTGTGTGTTTAGCTAACTCAGAGGACATGATGTGGCTCATAGTGATTAATAACTATATTTTCCAGAAGCTGGCATCTTATCTTAGGTCTGCAATATATCTATTCAATTGGCCTCACTGAATTTAATCTTGAGATCTTCAACACACCAAAATTAAGTACAATTTAAGTATAGTTATTCAATTAAACTTTTGTTTTGCTAGAAAATATGGGCATCTAACACTTTAGTAACACATGAGATGAAAGATTAATCATAACTCAAATTTAGAACCATTTACAACTTTTCTTTAGAAACAGAATGGTATTACTTGTTAAAAAATGAAAGAAAAATCCCCAATTATTTGGATATTTACCCATTATAGGTTACGTCTTTATTTGCCATAGGTCCTCTGGCATTAGGAGTTAGACTGAATGATCCTGACGGGTACCTTTCAACTCAGCATATTCTATGATTCTGTGATCGTAGTGAAATCAATATAAACTATCAGTATACAGTTGAGGGCATGGAGTATTATTTGAGCACACTGCCAGCAGTCAATGACTCTTTACCCTTGACTTAACCAAAATGATCAAAAAGACCATAATTTAGGCATTGGAATGGCTAAAGATGAGGCAACTATTTCATACTTGTTGATTCAGAGTGTCAATGTATCATTAGGGAGTGTATCAAATTACAGTGCCTACACAGAGGGCAACCAGGAAAGCCTACAAACCGAGCAAAGTAAGAGCTCTCTGATAAATGACAGTGGGCCAGAAACACTCTACTGACCTTCTGCCCTGTTCTATCAAGATCCAGAGCACAAAATCCTCTCCTGAGGAAGGCTGAAAACCAAAGCTAGACCAAGCATGAAAGAATTTGGGATATCTTAGAGATTATAATTCTTTACTAAGAGATGTCTGCGCTCTTGCAGGATATTATAGCCTACCTGATAGTCTCTAAAATAATTGGTTATAATCTTGGCCCACAGTCTGCAAAAAGAGTTTATGCTGGGTAACGAATTCTAAGTGTTTTCTTAAGTTGCAAAGCAGTATTAGCCTGCTATCAATATCAGGGTAGATAAGGAACAGATAGAAAAACCTAGACAATAATTAGTCCCAGTGATGGAATTCATGATAGGATTAATGAATGGTTAATTCCAATGAAAAAAAAATTAATTGATCCATACTCCAATACGTCTTACTCAATTACAAATATAATTGTTAGAAGAAACATTTCTTGCACTTTGGTACATCACTTGAGCTAGACCTGTACAGCCTTCTGCCTAAGAAACAGGATACAAAAAAAAATGATTAAAGCTATTGAAACTAAACTGCTAGTGTGACACTATAGACTGTGAAATTTCATCAAACAGTAAAAATTACCACACCCTTCAAGGGTTTATTCTTGGCCTTAGATGATTTCACTCTTTATCAGTGACATGGAAGAAAAATAATAATGATAAATATAAATATGATGGAGAAAGTGTGCAGGAATAGAGGGAGCAGTAAACCATGAGGGAGCAGTAAACAATGAGGCTGACAGATCACTGATAGAATTTGGATTGTGTTTTTGAGCAGGCACAAGCAAACAATACGCATTTCTGTTCAGTTTATTGGCTTTTACTTAAAGATCAGGAGCTGTGTACTAATCACTCTGATGATGACTTACTGCCCAGATAATCAGCCAGACACCAGTTCTCAGAGCACAATTGTGGCTGAAGGGACTAAATTAAATCCTTCAGTATTTAAACAAAGCCATGTGGAAGAGGAGTAAAGAGACCATCTCACTTTCACATTTGGTATGGATGTGACTGCTACCAGAATACTGTGACCAATTTCTGGCTGGGGAAGTGTTAAAAATTGATCAAGATTTAGAAAAGCAGAGAGAAGCACTTAAAAGAAATTTGTTCAAAGACTATTAACCTTGAAAGACTAGAGGAACTTTTTTATTTGAGGCTATTGCTTAATCCCATCTAGGAAAAAAAGAATTTGTTTAGCTGAAAGATCAGCCTGGTATAGGTCAGCAGAAAGGCTGATCAAACAGCAACTCTACCAAAGTCTCTTACTGGGTTTATGTGTTCACAGGGGAGGGTTGGAAATGTAGTATTTTAAAATGGGAGTCCTGTTGGGGCTGAGTGGTTCTACAGTAACAAAAGATTGTAAAAACAGTCTAAATTAAAGAAAGGATCCCATGACTTGGCCCCTCATAGCTACCACTGCTGTGCAGTGCCAGGTGAACAAAAGAAACAGAGAAGATGAGATTAGATAATCATCTAAGATCTCGGTACTTACCTGAACCATATGTTTATCATACCCTACTTTAATCATTTGTATCAGCAGAATTATTTTTTAATCTTATTAGGACAAAATGTCCTAAAACATTTAATATTTCACATGTCTAGTCAAGCTCTCCTTTTTGGGGAAAGTGTATTTTTCCATAATACCTCAGCATTAAGTCAGAAGTGCACCAGTTTGCAAAAATGAGGAATGGGGGGCAATCTTAATTCAGTATCTCCATTAAAATAACTTAGTCCCTAGCGAGGGCATTGTTGCAGTTTTGCAGCACATTATTATAACTAAAAGGGCAAAGCCATCAGCATTTGTTAGTTTGGAGATTACAAAAATGCAAAAGATAACATTTGCAATGCAGTAACCCCACTGCAAGCATCCCTGCATTTTCGAGGGCATTTCACATGCAGGCTGCCTTCCAATTAGTGCAAGCCAGATGAAGTTTTGAGCACAAAATATAAGCTGCTGAAATGATTTTGCACAGTAATTGACCTCCCACCACATGTCATTGATACAGTGTCCTTTCCCCTAGCTGTGGCCTATAATAGAATTTTTTGGAAGAATATTAACCTGGCTGTATATTATTTTCTGGTTCATTAAATATAATAGCAATTCTGGCAAAGCCTTTAGTTGATGAGAGAGGTTTGCCCTCCACAAGAGAGCATCACTATACTAAATGCTGGATCCTTATCTAATTTGATTTAAGTCAATACATTTTTGAATAGAGACATTAGATGGAAAACCCACAAAGGGCCATTTATAATTCACAGCCTACAAAATTCTCTTAGTTCTCAACTTTATCTTTACTGGAAAACACTCCCCTAGTCCTATGAGATCTTTTGTGGGTTTTGATGCTCTTTGGCCATGAGAATTCTGAGGGAGGAACAAGCATTTCACCCTCTTGGTGGTATCACTCCCGTACGTAAGAAAGACCCTATAAAACAAAAGGGCTCTAGGGTCTGTTTTCAATACTTCATGCAACCTTGGAGCATCTTCTCTTTCCCATAGAGTATCTCCTTCTTTGAGGTCATTTGTCACTGTCCCAGCTTGACTAGCAGTGATAGTTAACCTTTGGTTAGCACCTGGAGGTATTTACTTTGTACTTAAATATATTTTCTCTCTTGCATACTGACAAAATACCCATATTTACAGAGGATTTTTTATCCCAAAGGATTTCAACAAGCTCTGCAAGCTATAAATTTACAGCAGTACTGTACACGTTGTGTGTCTTTTTGCTCAGTACAGAAGACTGTAGCCAAAGTCTGGGAATCCTGATGTTTTAGCAAGCAACTGCTGAACACAGAATTTAAGCAGAGGGTTCTGAATTTTGCTGACTGTTAGTCTAAGATGTAGAGTTAGGTTCAAGTTGCTGATGAACCCATGATCACAAAACTGGCCCAGGTGTCCTATGGGACTCATGGAGGAGCTAGTGCGACCCACAAAGCATATGGCCACCTGACATTGGATGTCAGTGAAACTGAACCACTTGATCCTAATTCAGCCCTCAAAGCTATGCCTGGGTCCTTAGGCAATAGAAGATCTATCATCACCTTCATTTTGATGTTTCTGATAATGATAAAAAAAAAAAAACAAAACAGAACAGCAATGCTAATATTTTTGAAATGCAATATTCAAACTACAGTGATGCTTCCCTAAAAAAACAGATAAGTCTCACAGCCTTTCCCAGTTAAGACACACAAACAAGCTGTCCATGTCCTTCCCAGGCCTTCTCCATTATGCAAGTTTAGGACAAGCTTAATGCAGTGACAAGTTTATTTTAGTATTAAATACAGTATTGCAACTGCAGCAGAAGAAATCCTAATTCAGATTCCTGGCCTTGGCAGTATCTGTCACAGATGGCTGAGGGGGAAAGAATGTGTTGCTTTCCATCCAGTCCTGGCTGAATATGAAATTGATAAAGAACAAGAAGAATGAGGAATTTTCTCCAGCTTTGCCTTTGGTCGCTGTGGGGACTAGTATCACTGAGGCTGAGGAGAGCCTTAAACTTGAGGCTTCTTCTCCCCGAGCATGGTAACTGGTACACTGGTTTTACAGAAGACGGTAAAATCTTGGTTGAAATATTTTCCTTGGTTGAAAGGAAACCATGAGGCTTGCTCCCCATCATGGATAATGGTGGGTGTTAAGCCTCAGAAAAGTTCTCATCTGTCTTGTGCCAAAGGCACAGAGATCTGGGTTCAGAGGCTATAAGGAAACTACTGAGCAGCCTGTCAGATCCCTCGAGGTGGAGGATTAAGGGAGAGAGACCTTGAGTTCTGGTGCAAAGGATATTCACATTCAGCCCAGACACAGTTTTCATGTCTCACCCACCAAAAAAAGCCCCAAAACCAACCCACAACAAAATCAGCTTTCCCCCTTCCCACTAGGAGGATGCACTGATATAGTATCCTTTGAAGCCAGGATTACTTCCAAGTTCAAAAATCTGACATGTTCACAATCTCACTTACCTAAACTAAGCATTTTTTAATTTTTGGCCTCAATATCAAAAGTTGGCTTTGGATCACCCCATATTAGAAAAGATAAACTTTTATATTTGATTTCTATTGTAAACCAAATGCAAATTTTTACCTTTCCTCATTTTCAGTTACCTCTGGCTATTTAATTCATCCTCCACTAATTCTGTTCTGCACTATTGGTCTGGAATTTAGTCGGCATCATGAGTATACTTTGCTTGATAGCACTTTAAACTTGTCTATAAACAGCTTTTGATGACTAATATACATTTTTCTATTCCTGCATTAAATTTGTTTCGAGCAAAAGGAGACTGTTTGGAAACAACATGTTAAGTTCTCTGATAAATCAACTGCTTAATATTTAATTTCAAATCATACTGGGGAAACAAATTAATTTTTTTCTCAGGCTAACATTGAAGTGAAAGATGTAAGATAGCTGCAGAAATATAGAATTAGCATAATTCTGATATGGATTATGTGTTCTTAAACCACAAGGAGAATAATTTTATATGTGTGCTTTATATTGTTCTATATTAAAAAGACAGTTACTTTAGATTAATTAAATTTGAATTCCTACATGGCAGCTCCAAATAAAGAGGATGAATAACCAAATGGAAAATGCCTTTGCTTATTCCCTGCTCTGAAAGGGATTCATTATTTAAAATATTACCATTAAAAATGAACCATTTTCACAGATACGATGAAACGAATAATTTTTTTACAGGCATCCTTACAACTCTGAAAAATGTGAATATCTGTTTACTGGCAAGCTTTTGAAAGGTATCCTTAGCAGTAGAGGCACAGAGAGACATCACAGATGTCTTCTGTCCTACATTTTTTATGCCACTGTCACACTAAATGGCACTAGACTTCATCATACCTTTCTCATGGATTCTTCTTTTTGTGCTATGTGCAGTCCCTGCTTGTGTATGCAGCTAAAACCAAACATGTTTCACGATTGCTTCTCTTGTTCTACGACATCACTACTGCTGCTTTATGATACTTGATTTACACAGCTGCCTCATCCTGCCCAAGGACAGAGTGTGTAAGTGCCCTGTTCAGCCTTGAAAAAAGCAACCCAGCCCACAGAGGATTCACTGAGCATGTTTTGGGTTACTGTCAGTGGCTCTGGTACTGTCTTATGTGGCTGCCTGCAGTTTTACCAAGGAAAACAATTTTATAAATAAAATTACGTAAATTATAATAAAATTATGTAAAGTAAAAAATATGATCTGGACCAGAATCTTAAGGATGAGGAGTCTGTCAGACCAAAATATAATTTCCTCACCTGTCCACAAACGTAAAATGTGTGATTAGAGAGGATTCCAGATGCAGATGTGATGTTCTGTGGACACACATGCAGACAGCGGTAATGGGGAGATCATGCAGGTACAATTGGCATCCAAGAAGAGCAGCAGACCCAAACCCCACCATTTAGGTAACTTGGCTGATCGTTTCCTTCCCTGAGTTTTCACATAATTCTTGGGATCTGTTTTAGCTAAAGCAAACAGCAGAGAGATGCATTACCTAAAATAGTTCTTGAAGGAAACAGGAAACAAGCAAATTGAAGACTGAGAGTTTGACATTAATATTTTCAAGAGGTAATGACTAGCTCAGTCTTGTCACAATTCTGTTGCGAACTCAAATTTTCATAGTTGTTTCTGCTGACTCCACACAAAGGGTATTGCTACTAATATGCAATTGTATTTTGTGATGCAGGTCCTTACTTCATGCCAGTTAAGCTTCTATGCCAGTGGAATTACAGGATTGTCTGTGCTATTCTGAGTACATTAGGAAAGGTACAAAAAATTTATTCCTCAAAAAGTCACCAGATCAGCGCAAAGTGACCTCTAGGCTAATGGTTGAGATGCAGGCAATATTTTTAGCTTTCAGGCCAACTCATAGAGTCTTATTCATTCTGAGAGGTGGTTCATGCTCTTCAACATGAAATACACGTGATTCATGGGTTTAGTCCACTCAGACTCCTTTACTATAATATCTGCTGTACAGAAGCATCATTTCTTGTTGTCATGAATTTCACCCTCTTCAACAGTCTAATTTGGTTGGTGTAATTTGGCTGGCATGGCTGCTGGGCTTTCTTTTTAGCCAAAGAGAAGTACAGAACACACTTTTTAGTAATTCAGAGCATTTTTAACTCCAATATGGACTATTTTGAGAAGCACTGAAACAAGTTATTATTGATGTAAATAGTACATGGGGGGGGCGGGGGGGGAAGTAATGTTTTTAGCTTAAAAGCTGGAAGTCATGGGAAGGTGGAGTTTTTCAGCTTATTTGAAGAGATGCACTGATTAATTGTCAGAATTCAATCAGATAAACCATCCATATTCCTACAATTGAGTTCCTATTCTCATTCATAATTTTGCCCTTTCCTCTCTTGATAGATTAGGACAGTCCTAAAGGGCTCTTTTATCAAGAGAACTTCTATTTTAACCAAGAAACATGCATTTTGAATAGTCCAAGAAATAATTTTCCCTCTTGCAGTGTACAAGTTATATTTTTCCTTATCATTCAGTAATAAAAGGAAGTGTCAACATTATATTTCTTTCTGCAATTTTGAAAAATTTGCTATTTGTGCAAAATAGCTGGTGCCATCATAGTCTATGATATTCTGGGCCATATCCAAAACACCTGACAGGTTAACTCCGTTCTATAGCCTACCCTCTCATAGGATTTTCTCTTAGCTTTCGTGAAAGTAACTCAAGACTGTCCCCTGAAGCTTTTTTTTCTTTACAGTGAATAAAACTGAATGATGGTCAAGGAATACAGAGTATTTTTGTAGCATCTTTGAATATTTAGTCATCCTGTAGTTCTTCAGTACGTCCCTATCAAGGCATGAAGTAATTTGACACTTTGCCTGGTTATCAAACAACAGGAGCTAATCTATGAAAATATCATTCTTGATTATTGGTACACTTCAGTGATACAGTTGTTAAGATTGCTTCAGAAGGAAAACTTCCTCTGGGAATTTCAGAGCCAGCCAGCTGCCAGTTATGTCTTATAGTAATTTAAGCCATAGAGTTTGTTTTACAGGCTTGTATTTCATACTGTTTCTTTCAATGAAACGTATCCATTCAAAACAAATACTTATCAGTTATTCAAATGTTGAAGAGTAAGTGTAATGCAGATCATATTTCTGTTCAAATTAACATGGCTCAATATTTGCAGTATTTTGTGATCAGATTATAGAATGAGCTGGAGGAGCTTATACCAGAATGCTTTCAGCTTTAGTTCTCTAGTATAGTTTATTCAATGACATAATTTCAATTTATTTTAGCTAGTAATAACATTACACCATATGATACTGTGTTAAATTTTGGGCTCGATCTTTATCTTTAAAAATGCATTAAATATAAAACATATAAAACATAAGAAAAGTGTAAAAGAGCACGATAGTTCACAAATTAGCAAGGTTTTGTAGTTAAGGCTATCTGGTTAGCTGTTTTACTATTCAGCCTACTCATCCCCAGCACAAAGCTCCTAAGTAGCATCTGCTTTTTGACACAACTTAAAGACATTGGCCTAAGTTATGCAAAGACTCAGCCTATGTGTGGGTATGCAGCAAGCATGAAATGACATCTGAAACACTGTTACCATTAAGCTGCATATTTTCTGTATTGTGCTTTTTGTATTAATAATGGAGACTTTTTTGCATCATCACCTCTCCTTCACTGCATGGGTTAACAGAGCAGCCTCTGGGCACCAGGCAGTTGTGCATCACTCTTGAGCCAAGATTTCCTCTGGTCATGTGCATTTCCTCCTAACCAGACAGCTCTGAAAACGTTATTTGGTATGCAGAGGGCAAGTCTAAGGTATCATTAATTTAATTGGTTAGAGTAAAATTTTTGTGTCTTGTGTTCCCCAACCCCGTTTTCTGTCTCTGAAGAAGGAAACAGCAACAGGAGGCTGTCAGTCAGACTCTGCCATTGGGGCAGAACCAGTCCTCTCCACACCATGTAGATGCTGAAATCTGCTCCTCACAAGAGAACACATTTTGTGGCCTTTGTTTCTCCCTGCCTTATCTAAAGCAAAAAGTGTACGAGGATTTCTTTTCATGAACAAAATGTTTGCTTATGTTCAAAAGGACTGAAACAATTCCTCCATGATTATTCTAGCTTCTGCCATTGAATTCAGCTTTGTTTCACAGCAGTGCCTATACAATGCCAGCATTACATATAACCCCATGAACTCATTCAGGGAACATCTTGTTGATGGATGTTTCTTTCATTCTCTGCTACAAGCCACTCAGAATAAATCCTATTAAAATAATGCAGATTGCTGTCATTAAGAAGATAATCCTGTTTGGCCTATATGGAGTTCACATTTTTCTTCAGCAAAACATCAGAAATGATTGGTTTGTTCATCAAACAGCACATAGACTATGCCACTGGAGCTGAAAATAACACAATCTCCACTTTTCATTTTGTATCCACCCTCAAGTTATCATTGTTTTATGCAAAACAGCTCTAAACCCTGTAGTTAACATAGCAGAGTTTATATATGAGAGTTACCTGAAGCAGGGATCACTAGTGTCCTGTGCATGTAGTCTGACATTGACCTGGATAAACTTGTGCATATTCATTGTATCTCACAGTACTTAACACTACGTTAATTCTGGTGATATATTATACTACACATCATACAGCCATTCATAATGAGATTTTGTTGCTGGGGAAATGACAGCAGATCCTATGACAAAAGAATTTTAGCTTCTAGGACTTCAGTATTATGGAAGATAGCACAGTCTGTCCAAATGAAATCCAAAAGACTGGCACCCCATAAGCTTAATTCACAGTCCTAAAAATATCATGCTGTGCTTTCTGAAACTAATGTAAACCATCACATTATCTCACTTTGAAAATTCCAATGAAGGGTTTGGCTTGGAGATGGAATAGATTAAACAGGCAAATTGACTGCAAGTACTTCAAACATTAGTTTTATTTAGAAACGGGTTTTCAGCGGATGCTCAATGCACATTATTAAATGAAAAGTTGAAAGAATACTTTAAATGATGTGCTTGTAGCTCAAGATAGCTTTGTACATATTCTTCATTTAGAGTACCGAGAGTACCAAGTACCTTTTCAGAGTTCCTGGAAATTTGACTTATATAGAATTAGCAAACAATTTTATGTAGAAAGATCTTATTGAGTTAAACATGATATATTGTGTATATATATATATTAGTATAATGCCTTTCTAATTGTTTATTAATACCTTAAAATCTGTCTAATACAGCAATTTTAATAGTAACTATCAAACTTTTTTACTAATTCTTTCATTTTCTTCAGGCTACAACAACTCTCTTCTTAGAAAAATGCCTGAGGCATTTTTATGCCTCCAAAATAGTCATTTTTAGAATAAAGGGATTATTAAAATTCCCTGTCATAGCAGTGCACAAAGAATTGCAAAAGAGAGAACATAGGCAAAGCCAAACATGGATTCACAAACGGGAGGTAAAGCTTGAATAACATGATGTCCTTCTATGAAATAGCCTGGCTTGTTAGATAAGGGGAGAGCAGGTGGTATTTTTTACCTGGACTTTAATAAAGCTGTCTCCCGTGGGCTCGATGATGAGTTAGATGGATTTAAAACTGCCTATGGAGATGGGATCTGTGCTACAAAGTCATCATGGGGGCCAGTAGCTAGCAGTGTACACACCAAGGGGTGATACTGTGTACAGTTCTGTTCAGTGTGATGGGGATGGCGGGGCAGAGTGTACCCTCAACAATGTTCAAGTTTTGCTGATTAGACAAAGCTGGCGGGAGTGGCTGATACACCAGAGGCATCTTGACTGGAGAAGTGGGCTAACAGGGATATCCTGAAGCTCAGCAAGGGGAAGTGCAAAGCCTTGCACCTGGAGTAGAACAAGCCCAGCACCAGTACTTGCTGGGGACTGACAGGGTGGAAAGTAGAAAAGGATGTGGGTGTCATGGTGGAGACCACATCAACCATGAGTCAACAATAGTCATTGTGGCAAAGATTAATCATATATCCAGTGCTGCATTAGGAGGAGTGTTGCCAGCAGGTTGAGGGAGGTAATCCTTCCCCTCTACTCAGCACTGGAAGGGCCACCACTGAAGTAATGAGTCCAGTTCTGGTCTCTTTGGTATAAGAGAGACACACATACACATACTGGAAAGAGTCCAATGATGGGCTATGAGCATCTATATCTATGCAGTATCTCCCCCATGAGAAAGGGTTGGGAATGCTGGAAATGTTAAGCCTAGAGAAAATATGGCTTCAGGGGATCTCATCAAGGTATATAAAGAGGTGAAAGGAGGATGCAAAACCAGAGCCAGGCTCTTTTTAGTAGCATCCAGTGACAGAATCGGAGTCAGTGGGCACAAACTGGAACACAGGAGCTGCAGGCTGACTATCACCTTATGTGAAGTTGACTGATGCTCAGCAGAGGTTGTGCAGGGAGACTGAGGGGTTTCATATTCAAAGACCATTGGGACACAGTACTGTGCAACATGCTCTACATGGCCTTGCTGGAGGAGGGAAGCTGGACAAGGTGAACTCCAGAGGTCCCTTTGAACACCAGCCCTTCTGTGGCTCTGTGATTCTGTGAACAAGAACTCTGTTGTTATGGTCAAAGATTGTCAAGGGAAGAGTTGTCGTGTCTTCTGCAAAGACTAATTTTTTTACCTAATGATGGTGATGCTGACAAAGTTGCATTTCTTATTGGCTGTACTGAGGCAGTCCCAGAAGCAGTGGGAAGCTCAGACTTTGGTGTTCAGCTTCCTGATAAAGCCTACCCTATCCAGACCTCAGTACAGACATCAGACAAAAAGCCAAGTAAAAAATTTTTAGTTAAAAGTTATTTATTTATAGAACTGTGATAAACATCTGAGGATAATAGACACAGATTCATTAGCTTTCCATGCCATAATCTGTATTTCTCAAATGATGTCAATTGTTACAAATGTTTTTCTTGTTTTCCTCACATTTATTTAACAGATAATCACATCTTAAACATCTGATCCTAAATGTTCCCTCCTATAGATGTAAGTTCCATCATCACATTATTTCAGTCTGTTTTCAGACTTGGGATCTCTTCTTATCAGGTATTGCATAGTTTTTATTATGTTTTAGAAAGAAAGAAAAAAATATGATTTTTTTTCACAGTTGGTAAAAATTAGTCACTAAGTCAGATTTCAATGCAGCTTGCAAGTTTTCTATGGATTTCAAGTGCTAAGGGGATAACTCCCTATTAAAAGATCTTTGACATTATTCCATATCCACAGCATTAATGTAGTATTTATTTCCACCAAGGAATATTTCTACTTCCATTTTCTTTTTCAGTTACTACAGTGACATGAAAAAGTATGAAGTCCTGTCTTCATTCAAAATGACAGGAATATCAGTCCCCATAGCAAGGTTCTTTTGTCTTTTTATGACTTAAAAAATCCACTTAAATAAGCAGTAAGGAAGAAATCTCTATAAAAATTAACTCGCAAAAAATTTAGTCTTGGATACACTGCATCAGAATATTAATTTTCATATTTTCTGTGAACTGACATTTGCAAATCCCTGGGATAATTTTCATCCAACTGTGATCATAACAAACCTTTCCATCTGTATATTTTTCTGAGAACTCTTCCTCAGAATTATTCCCCAAAGGCCTTACAGGCTCAAAAATCTCAACATAGTTCCATCATTCTCACAGGAAAAGTGATAAGGAGTTTAGGAAAAAGTTATTATTTTCTTAGGCTTTCTCAGACATTCCAATGAGTAAATCAACTATATTTTTTCTTTGAAATCACTGATGTTATCTATACTATGTCTTTATGCCCTTCTAAGTTCTTAAAACGTTTTCTTGCCTACAGTTTGTGTGGAATATTTGTCACTTCAAATCTTCTAAACTTGACACAACTTTATAAACGAGAATGATTATTCTGAAAAATAATCATTCTACATTTTTTATTTGATTTCTATTATATTTCCTGAAGGCTCTAGAAGTTCTCGCCAGAGAGTTGCAAATTAAACACATCAGTATTCCAGAAATACTGGAATATTGATGTAGGTAAAATGAGGCCATAAGAAAAAAGCCTGCTATTTCCTAAAGTATTTCTTGTTCATGTCAAATAGTTGCCTGTGGTGCTGGATACGAAAATATTTGACAAGTGATTTATAGCAAAGTCCCAGAGAAAAAAACTTGTTAGGAGAAAAATAGATACACTGAATCTCAATTCTCAATTAAAATGATTGTTTGATTATTATTGATGGAATCAGAACAGCTATAGTATATCACGAAAAAAATTTGTATATAAAGGAAAGACATTAGAGTTTCTTGAAACCAAATTCTCAGTGAAATGAAATTCAGGAAAGCACTTCAGTGCACATCTGAACCCATTCTTGTTTACAGAACTGATTTGCAAAAATGAGGTTTTGGTGTTTCCTGGTTCAGTGCACAATTCCCCTCTGTTCCAGAAACTTGCAAGTGAAGAGGTAAATGGAACTAAAGGAATGAGGATCTTTCCAAGAAACCGAAAGACTGAGGAAAGGAATAAGCACTTTCTGAAAAATGTATCACTACTTCTTCTGAAATAAACATCTTTTAAAGCAGGCCATCCAATAAAAATATGCATTTTCCTGCTTTCTACTGAAATAAAATCATTGAAAGAAAAACATTTAGGTAAGTTTTAAACTTTAAGAGTTTGCCTAGATGAGGTACTGACTAAACAGACCAGCAGAATCAAAGCACAATACAGGTATAGAATTTCTTTTGCAGGAAGTAGGGCTTAGTTGGAAGAACACAAAAACAAGCAATGTGCTCTGAACTGGACAGAAATAATAATCTAAATTATATATCTGACAATACTTTTATTTATTATTCTCTTTTAAGTCAGCAAAACAAACATTTTCATATTAGATGTACCTTGCAAATGCAGTAAGACACATTTGTTATGTGAAGCACTTTGCCTCACTGTTGACGCTTTTGAGGCTCCAACAATGGATCACAAAATAATGTGTCCTATATCTAAGAGGTGAAGGAGATACTCACCAGCTGACATCAATAGGAACCCATATTGAAGAAGGACATTAAAGAATTAATCAGTGTGGGAAAAAAAAAAATCAGACACCACAGCACACTTAATTAAGCAGCATTTAAACACATAGGCCAGTGCATTCCTAGAACCAGAAACAGACCCCTAATTTAATGGGAGATGCTGTCATTTTTGTCACATGATAGAAGCACATCTATCCAGTCATGTGTTAATGAAGGGACTGTGGAGGTAAGGAACGAAGTAAGTAGGGAACACATCACAAGCTGGCAAAACCGTGATTTCAATCACCATCCCACTCCTTGCTCATGCCTGCGGGTACTTGGAAAAGTGGCAGCAGGAACAGGTTGTGGGCTATGAAAACTGTTAGGCAGACTGTATCCAGATGATGGGTCATACTTTGGGCTAAATTATCAAAGAGTTTTAAAATTGAGAAGCCTACAGGTGCTGCTGAGAAGTTAAACTTTTTTACTCTGCCGCTTCTCTAGAGAATATAGAAACACCTTCTTGTTCTAGGAAGAGCAGACTAGCAGACTAATATCAAGGTCATGTGCTCAAGACAGGACTAAAACAAATTGATAAAATAAAGGGAAACTAATCCCATAGGACAGAAATGAATTTGCAGTGAAACTCAAAAGGAAGTTGAGATAGAGAGAGGGTCTTACCCATGCACTGGGACATGGAAATCAGAGTTCTCAGCCCTCACACCACTTTCCTGGCTGATTTTGAGACAGTCACTTCACCATCCCATGCTTCTGTTTCTACAGCTCCAAAACTCTCATACAAATTAAATGATTTTTGAGATCAGATTTTATTAATAAAAATTGAGGTGAATGTTTAAAAGGAGATGCAAGCAGAGGTGTATGATCTGTTGCTAAAATCTTTATTGGAGGATTAGATAAAAAAGTGGTTTACTGCTCTTTAAAGAAAATATTTGAAGGGTGAACCTAAAATTACTGTTCAATAAGACTTAATCCAATTCAAGGTCATTCTAAATGCAAGAAATAATTAAAACCAAAACAAAAATATCCCAACTATGGTTACGACAACAGAGCTTCATAATTTAAAATAAAAACTAACAAAATACAAATAAACAAAATCACATCTCTTAAATCTATTTGAATTATTTTGTTTACAGACAAAAGACAAAATAAAGGAGCAATTGTTTATATTTATATATTTACTTGTATTACTGTGGTTTTGGACTACTCAAACTGTGAGAAATAGCTGGGTTTTGAAAGTTCAAAGCACTTTTATCTGGAAAGGCACAGTGATGGACTCTAGATTACCTGGAACCATACAAAAGAAATATCTGGAGTTTGGAAAGCCGGAAAAAAATAATAATAGTAATTTTTAAAAGGTAGATTTCATTTTAAAAGGCTTAGAAAATAACCAAGAGTAATTCTAATCCACATCCTTGAATAACCTTCACAAAATACTAAGTGGAGATTAGGAGGATCAGAAACATGATGACTGTTGGAGAGAGGGGATGACAGCTGCCCTGTCTGGAGGCTCCTACAGAGAGAAGGGGTCTGGGACAAACTCCACCTTTGCATTCATAAAAGGCCTTGCATGCTGCTAAATTGTAGTCCTTTTTTTTAGATAGCCTGCAGGCCCAACTAATGAACTACAGCACAGAGAGTGCTATAATGTCATCACAGGCATTAATGTCACAATTTCCCCTTCAACGTTGTCATAGAGCTCACGAGTAAAGTAGTTTCATTTCCAATAATTTTTGTGTTCAGTCTGTAGTAAGAGGTACCTTTTAACACTCAAAATTTCATATTGCCACAATAAATAGGCTACAATTTCCTTTCAAGAGCTAATTTAATTATTTAGATTTGTAGAATTACAAGCAGTGCTATGCCTATGAAATTTGGTAAGATACAGTTTTCATTTCTGGAAGAAATATTTTTGGAGACTTTGCAAATACATTTCTGGGAGATGTGATTTGATTTTAAAGATATTTTACAGAGAGTGGGATGGGGGAGTGTGTTGGACGAGATGAATAATATGGAAAAAAAATTCTATCACTGCACCAAAATGCAGTGGTTTCCAAAGAGGGAGGTAATCCTCTGTAAAGTATTTTGTAGGAAACCTGTACTCAACTAAAACTTTTTCTGATGTCTAGGGTGGTGCAGCAAGTAAACAAAAGTGTGTATTTGATGTTTACTCAGCATTTATACAAGTGGTTGTGCACTATGATACAGAGCAAGGAAAGACTGGCTTTCTGATTTCATAAATCAGATCATAAATTCATAGAGCTCCTATGAGTAAGTAACCATGATGATTACCAATTCCTAATGAATTCCTGAACTTTCTTTGATGCGCAAATTTTTGTTTCCTCAGTAGGAATGTTGTCAGACTAGGTTTCATTAACCATGTTTGCTTGTTAGAGATCTTTGGTCATTAAAACCATGGGTTAATTAAGTGAGTCTCAAATAGTGAAAAAATATTCTGTCTAAAACAACAAAAAAGTGTCTGACTGGAGGGCTCCTAACGAGACAAGATACTGACAATAAGAAAAACCCCTTGTCCCTGTGCAAGATTTTGAAGAGTTTTTAAGGATAGCTTAATATTGCATTAAATAAAAGAAGGAAAGCAGCCTGAAAGCTCTTTGCTATGGTATTTTTTTAATAGCAGAATTTGCCATAGTTTTGAGAGAGTCAGGTTTCCCAAATTCAAAAAAAACATGAGTGTTTTCAGCCTAACCTTTTTAAGGTTCAAGACTTTGCAACAAAGCACAGGTCTGTATCATTAGGATTGCAATTCTCAGCAAGTGACAGAAATATTTCTGTAAATGCATCAGCAACAAAAGGAAGGCCAAGGAGCATCTCCAGCCTTTACTTGATTTGGAGGGAAACATAGCGACGAAGGATGTGCTACTTAATGCTCTCTTTGCTTCAGTCTTTAATGCTAAGATCATTAAAGTATCCATCCCTCTGAGATGGAAGACAGGGACAGAGAGCATAATGAAGTCCCCATGATCCAAGGGTAAGTGGTCAGTGACCTGCTGCATCAGTTAGAAATGAACAAATCTATGGAACTGGATGGCATCCACCTAAGGGGGCTGAGGGAACTTGCAGAATAGCTCACCAAACCACTTTAGCAGCAGCCCTAGATAACTGGGGAAGTTCAAGCTGGGCAGGAGTGTTGATCTGCTGGAAGGTAGGAAGGCTCTACAGAGGGATATGGAGGGGCTGGATTGATGGGCCAAGGCCAATTGTATGAAGTTTAACAAGGAGAAATGCCGGGTCCTGCACTTGGGTCTCAACAACCCCAGGCACTGCTTCAGGCTGGAGCAGAGTGGCTGGAATTCGCTCAGTGGAAAAGGACCTGGGGCTGCTGGTTGACAGCCAGCTGTGCATGAGCCAGCATGTGCCCAGTCCTGGCCTGGAACAGCAATAGTGTGGTCAGCAGGACCAGGGCAGTGATTGTCACCCTGTATCAGCACTGGTGAGGCTGCACCTCAAGTGCTGTATCCAGTTCTGGGACCCTCACTGCAAGAAAGGGCAACAGAGATGGAGAAGGGTCTGGAGCACAAATCCTGTGAGGAGCTACTGAGGGAGCTGGGGTTGTTTAGCCCGGAGAAAAGGAGGCTCAGGAGGACCTTATTGCTCCCTAAAACCACCCGAAAGGAAGTTGTAGCATAGTGGGGTTTGGCCACTGCTTCTAAGTAGCAAGCAACAGGACAAAAGGAAGTGGCCTCAAGTTGTGCCAGGAGAAGTTCAGGTTGCATATTAAGAACAATTTCTTCCCTGAAATGGTGGTCAAGCATTTGAATAAGCTGTTCAGGAAGCATTTGAGTCACCATCCCTAGAGGTGTTTAAAAGACATGTAAATGTGGCACTCAGGAGCAGGGTTTAGTGGTGGACTTGGCAGTGCTGGGCTAGCAGCTAAACTCTATGATCTTAAAGGTCTGTTCCAGCCTAAACAATTCTACAGTTCTATGATTCTGTGAAATAACACCCAACTTTCTCACAACAAAAGTTGCTGAAGGACAACCAGCATTTTCTCAACTCTTTTAAAAGGCCTTTAAAATAAATATATATTCCTATTCTTTCAAACTATAAAAAATTATGGACATCTTCCCTTGCATTTTTAGAAATAGTAGCATTCCAGCATGCCATGGCTAAAGAACACTGATGCTGTCAGAAATTATTAGATCAGTGAATTAAAGATGTCAAAAAGTATCTCTTAACTGAAGGGAAAGAAATTTAGTGTGAGACATTTTCAAGACAGGAAGTGACCACCTTTTCCTTAAATGAAAAAACGCTGCTAATTTAGGAATCCCCAATTAAATTAGAAGCTTATAACAACACAGAAAACAGATGAGCTACAGATAGATACCTTTGTTAAATAGACTTTATTCATACACATTGTACCATGTAGAAGAATGACACAAGGGAGGTTTTTGTTAAGGTTTATTTTACATAACAGCAATTTACCCATGGGATTAGTGGTTATATGAAAATCACATCCTCATCCCAGCCAGTCTCCTTGGTGGGGGATTAATTCTCCCAGCAAAGTCAGACAGTGGTTTTGTCACTATTCTCTGTGGACTTTCACTGTGGGGCAAAAGCAGTATTTTATCCAGGGTTTGTAGGAGCCCTGCCAATAACACAGAGCATCTCAGCCTCTGTTCCTCCTTGAATGGACAGATCCAAGTAAAGGAAGGAAATGCAGACAATGCTCTCAGGGACCAAGATTTGTAACTCATTGGTGCTTTTGTTCACAGTAGACTTTTATGTCTTTCTCTAGACTAAATTAGTCTTATATTATTCTTTATTCTGTCATCCTTATCTAAAAAAAATAATAGAAGCTAGTCTTTTCCAAAAATCCACCTCAGTCTCACACACAAGTGATATCTTACATTTCTTTCATTAAAAGTGAGGCCTCTATTAAAAGGATGTTGGTATTAAATTATAACGATTCTCCTAAGGAGGTACATACATTTATTTGAGCACCCAAAGACATGATTAATACGATTTCAACCAATGACAAGGTATGTAAAATACATTATTTTTAGAGTATCTGCACCAGTAGCAAAAACACCATGGGGAACTGGGCACAGCTTTCCCAAACACAGTGTAAGATGTGAAACCTAAGAAGAATATATTAAGTTACTGACATCTGTTTGTCTAGAAATAGAATCATCTTACAGTATGCTCTCTATAGATAAGGAAAACACACACTTTTGAAAATGAATCAATATTTTCAAAAACAGACAGTAATTCTGAGTGTGTCATGTTCTGGTTGCTCAGTGTGGACACATGGCTGCTGCTTTTTTTCTTGAAAGTCCTTCCACATTTCCAGTCCTCCATCCACGTGTTTTCTGTCACATATAAAATGGAAAGCATGACCTCATATACTTGGAGGTCCCAGACACCAGATTCCCATCTATTTCTCTCCCTGCTAGGTATCTGCCCAGTGCTGAAAGAAAATAACAATTTTGAAATACGTTGATTTTTCACCATTCATTTCTCTTACATGTTGAAACTTTTAAATAAAGTTCCTATGAAGTGATACCTGAGACCTACAAAATTGCCCAGGTTGTTGAAAGGCAAATTGCCTAACAGACAATAGGAAAAAAATATTAGCATGATCTCCAGAAATTGCAACTACAGTCACAGTATGAATAAGCATATAAAGTACTCACTTTATTGGTTTTCTTAATGTTCACTAAAATTTTCAAATGCAAAACTTTTATCATAGGGTAGCGTACAGCTGGTAAAATCTCAGGAAAATCCTGTTCTCATTTTTTACTACATTTTCTACAGAAAAGTATTTTGTCAAGATTTTACTGCCAACAACTTATGTAGCTCCACAAGACATGACAATATGAAGTAATATTTTCAAAAAAAGATAAAGGCCACGTTTCATGATATTTCCAAAGGGCATAATTCTTTTAATTCATGTTCCTGAAACTCTTTTGAAAAGTTCTGTGTTAATGCATTACTGCTACTATTAACAATATTAAATTATTATATTTAAATGAAAAAAAAAGGAAAAATCATGCACAATATTGGTTATGAAGGGTAGGCAATAGATATTACAGATGTCTACTTATTTTATTTGCTTGGTAATACTTTATCATGAAAATTCAACTGAAATTCTGATAGTGGCATATTCCCATATCTTGGGTTACATCTTCCCTCATGCATTTCTTGACAGCTCCAGCCCAGGAAAGCATCAATGTGATTGAATTCAAAATGATGAAAATACGAGTTCAAATTAAAACATATGTATGAGTATTTACCTAAAAAGAGATGGATTTATGCACCTTTTTATATAACTTCTAAGGAAAAATTACATCTATTTCATTATTTTGTCTTATACCTTGCTACCTGCTGTAGAAATAACTGTGTAGGGTCATAATACCTGTGTTTGGTAGGAGTCTGCAAAAGCCTGGACATAAGCTGGTAAATTCAAGTTCAATTGTAAGTATATTTTGATGAAAGTTGTAAGTAAAATTACAGTTTTGTCAAATAAGATGAATTTTAATTTTTGTCTTTGCACCATATTATGTTTCATCCTTTCACTCTAAATGAAATTCAGTCATGACTAAGGACAGCTGGTGGATACTGTTCTGGAGCAAACATTAATGAAAACATGGTTTTCCATGAAGACTGTCCCATTATCACAGTGGAGCTTGGTTTTGTCACTGAGAAGGGCTGTCATGTCCTGTAGGACTGTATAATTAGAGACCAAGAGGACCACTGAAAATCAATACCACCTACTGAAGTGATTCTAAAAACTTTTGGAATGTAATGAACTATGATAATAATAGTGATAAATCATTCAAAATTCCATACACTTGGTTAGAAAAAGGTTTGTAAGAATGCTCCAAATTAAATTCTGTAGAACTTTATCATTACGTGTGGATCATGTTGTACTGTGTGTTTTAACTGCTGTCTCTTAACTTCAACAGAATATTGGGAAAAGCAAGGTAACCCTGTTATTTTGACTCAGCAATTTGTGTATCTTCTCCACACGTTTCCATATAACTGTTAATCTATTTTCTGGACAGTTACACCTGTGAATCTTTTTCTAGCAATTTTCCTCAGCTTCAAGTAAGTATCACATGTTCGAGTCAAATTCATGTAACCAAACCGTGTTGCATGCTTTGTTTGGTTTGATTTTCCTAATCATTTCATATCATTGTTGATTGGTTCCTTGACCACAACCAGAAATACTGGAACATAAGCTCAAAATACTCATTTCTGGAAATTAACTTTTGAGAGATGGCTCAGAAGAATATCTGTGCAAATGATTATGGAGTGCAACATCTTCTCAGAAATAATCAAAGTCCCTAAAAAGAGAATGGAATAGGTTTTCATTCCATCCTCCATAAGGTGAAAGAGACGTTAATGAAGAATTTTAATTTAATTTTCCTATGCCATGGTTCCTGGGAGAGCTATGTTGCTGATGATGTTAAGGTAAGACAGCAAACTTCAGTCATGTTCAAATTATCAAAGTCAAAAGTAGTCCCAGAATTTGGTTTCTGTTATAATTTATTATTATGAATGTTCTTCCATTAGAGTGTAATTGGACAGGTCAAAACTGCACATTAATTCACAAATTAATTAATTCCCCAACACGAAACAGTTAAAACTTGTGACAGATCTTCTCCTTGTAGTAAACTCACATGCAGATTCATAAATTCATGTCAAGTCATTAAAATGTTGTGAACAACCAAAGACTATGTCTCACAATGCCTTTAAGCCTCCATTTCACTATGGAAAGATGTCATATTTAAGATTAATTTGCGTCCCACAATTTTTCTGTGTGAAATCTCAGCCTTATTGTTAAAGTAGGAGATAGATGGATGCATGGATGGATGGATGGATGGATGGATGCATGCATGGATGCATGGATGGATGGACGGATTTTTTTCAAAAATGTGAAAGTTTCATCTCAAAGAATATCTGACAGCAACTATAAAGCTGGGGGTTCATCCATGAATAGATCTAATTCTTTCTAGTGCTTTAAAAAAGTCAGTCTTTTTTAATTACTTGGAGAGTGGTGCCACCCATTTTGTATGATCAAAAGCTCTTCAAACAACAGTCTGAACAACTGTAGTGGCCAAGGGAAGAGGAGAGGGAAGCACCTTCATGTGCTCCACTGCTACTGACATGGAAGAGGCAGTTCTTACAGGCTGCCCTAGGGAAACATTATATATTTTCCTTCATCTCAAAACTAAAGAGTACATTTCTCTTCAACTGATGAGAAACAAGCATCTTCATGTTAAGCATTCTTCCATGAACAATATTAGACTGGGATCTCAAATCACTCTTTCTCCATTCTATTCCAAAAGAATCCATTTGTTTTGAATTGCATTACAATAAACTCAGTTTTGCTGTCCTTTCTCAGGCTTTTGTAAATAAGTAAATAAGTTCCCTTTTTTGAGTTATCTTGGTTTTTTTTTTTTTTAACTCTGGCAGCGCTTAGCTCAGGTAAAAGAAAAATAAAGTGTGAAATTGATTGTCAGATTCATATTCATCTGGCCTAGTAACCCTGGGAATGTTTATGTGTTAAAAGCTTTGAAATGTTTTATACCACTCAAAAAAAAAAAAAACCCTCACAAACTCTAACCTTCGACTCTAAGTCCATTTTTTATGGTGACTGATACAAGTAAATGAAAACCTAATACTTTTTTCTTATCTGCTACACTTCCATTCACTTTGCAAGTGAAATTCAGGCCCCACTGAAACAATAGATGATTTGTTGTTGTTTCACAAAGATCAAAACATCTTTGGACATTTTTGCAGTTTCAGCAGCTGTTTTCTTAATTACATGGTTATGGTGGGAAATTCATATTAAGTCCACATGTGTATTAAAAATGTGAGTTTTCTTATAATTAAATTTGAACGTTCTTATTCAATTATTCACTACTTGTTTGTAGGTTTACATAATCAATATTCAATAGTCAATATTCTTCTTGTTCAATTATTCACTATTTGTTTGTACGTTTACATAATCAAGTAATCAAATTGCCATTGATACAGGATTTCCAAAAATTGGTAAAATTGAAACTTGCCACCTACCTTAGCAAATACTAGAGATTTTAATTTTAAAAACTTTGTTACTGTTGTTGTTGTTGTATCAGTTTTTTAACGAACACTTTATTTTTAGATATTGTACTTTATGGGACAAGTTACTTACATATCTCAGCAGACCTTACAGCTCTAAGTACAGGCGTAATGCCATCCCTATTTCCCAGGGATATAAAATCTTCTCAATCTAACCTCCCTTATTTTGGGGCCATTCTGTTCCATTTAGTGACTCTCAGACTGAGCAGAACAACTCATGGTCTGAAATGAAAACTAGAAAGTTATTCAGCTCTATTTCAAAAGTAATAAAAATGATGAACTGAAGCAGAAACAATGAGCTGTCACAGGGAAGATTATAGTGGAGCTGAATATTGAACTTGGTTCTCCTGGGTCTGTGCTAACCATGCTAGCACCTTATCCAATCCACTCTACCCAAGGCAGCTTCCAGCCAAAGAAAGGTGAAATTTCTCGAGATTTTAAACAATGTTAGAGTGCATGAAATGCTCCTGACTAAATGCCACCTTGTCAAGCTTAGAACTTTGCAAAAGAATTATTCATGCTGAACTCCTGTTAAAATTCACCTAAATACATGTGGTCCAATTAAGACACTGGTCAAGGGAGGGCTTTTCCTGTGAATTGTCTACAAAATGATAAACTAGAGGCAATCAGAGGTGTAGGTTCCTGATGATTATGAAAAATAGGTAATTTTTAGAATTTCTACAAACTTGGGTCCTGTTTTTTGATATCTGACTTTGCAAATAAAGCCTTGTGTTCCTCTTCATTCACAAAATGCATATGAAGAGTAGGCTTCCGACTAGCCTTATGCCAAGAAAAAATTCTGTCATGCACCAAGTTGCTCCATTCCTGGAAAAATTCTTCCGCAGGGGGAAGGTAATCCCAAACACTCATCTGCTCTCCAAGCAATAACAATGCAGGAGCATCATGCATGGGAGTTAAAATCTACATCAGATTGCCAAAACTACTGCGTCTTTGCTTGGTGATCCTCAAAGAGCACAGCATTTGGTGGATATCTGAGAGGACATGAGAAGCTTGTGCACAGCTTAGCCTCTGTCTTTGTAGATCAAAGAGCAGACTTGTTTGGCTTGCTCTGAAACACACACAAACTGAAAAGTAATATGTTTAATTAAATGTTAAATTAAATTAAATGTAAATTTGATTTAATTTTTTTAATACAAATTTTTAATTAAATGTAAAATTAAATTTTAAAAACTAAATATTTATATTGGAAAACTATATCAGTCTTAACCTCTATATTCTATCAGCAGAATGTCTTCATCAGGCTAAAATATTCTCTGCATTCAATTGAGGAATGTTGCTGGGCAATGGGGAACTCTGTAGGAGGAAAAGAAAATGAGTTTTTCCTTTTTTCCTTCATATGCCAGTTCATATTATCTGTTTCCATGCTTCCTTTCTCCAGAGCAGCAGGATAGTCAGCTGTTCACAACGATGTATAGGGCTCCCTGTCTCGTTTTCTGCCCTCTGTGAAGTTTGATCAGTGTTTGTTCACAGTAAATGGTACAGTATAGTGTATGCTTTATATAAAATAATCCAGCAGCTTTATGGCAGAGGGAAAAATATCACAGCTGGTGAGGTGGAACAGGAGAAAGGGTGGGAAAGATGGAAAGAAATTGCCCTTTCCTCAAATACAGCTGTGTTTGCTTACTTGGAGAAAGCATGGGGTTTGCAGGATGGGGCAGGAAGAAGGGACTCAGTGCAATCCTGGAGATGCTTGAGTGGAGCATGATACAGAAACAATGTTAACCTCAAGAGTTTTAAAAAGCAGGATGCTTCTTAGGGAACTCCGGAAGTTGTTGGATTGGAAATTGAGACTGGGAGAAAAGACTTGTCCAGCAAATTCACTGGGAGTTTTGTTTTCAAATCCTGGTATTTAATGCCTCCTCGAGTTGGCCCCTTGGACAGTCAACTGGCTCTAGCTTATTAGCCTGTGTTATGCCAAGGCTGGAAACCTTCTAAGGTGTTAATAGGTACTGACAAATTCTACTCACAGATGCTGTTAATGGGGCTCTGAAATATTCTTTTTTCCTAATGTGGACCAAAAACTCTTAATGTATATCCAGCTCTTGCTATATGACAATATCTATAGAAAAAGATATGGAAAAAAAGTTTGTTGTTTGCACTTAGAAGTGCATCACGAAATTCAGGGATTATCTTCTTTTTTGTTTGTTTGCATGCTTGTTTTGTGTTTTGAAGCAAATAAAGACTTGCAAGGCCCTACTGTAGACCACATTGGGACTCCAGTTATTTGATACTTGCTTTTATTTTTCCATTTATTTTCATATCCCTTTTGTGGCTGGACACCAGGTACCCACCAAAGCTGCTCTACCACTCCACTACTCAGCTGGGCAAGGAAGAGAAAATAGAAATAAAGGCTTATGGGATGGAATAAGGACAAGGAGAGATCACTCAGTAGTTGCCATCATGGGCAAAACAGACTCAGCTGGAGGATAGTAGTTTAATTTATTGCCAATCAAAGAGGTGTAGAACAATGAGAAATAAAGTCAAATCTTAAAAACATCTTCCCCCCACATTTCCCTTCTTCCTGGGCTTAACTTCACTCCCCCCTGTCCTCAGTGGCAGGAGCAAATGGAATGGGGCTATGGTTAGTTCATCACATGTCTCTGTTGCTCCTTCCTCCTCAAAGGCAGGACTCCTCACACTCTGCCTCTATTCTACAGCATGGTGTCACTCCCACAGGAGACAGTCCTCCCTGAACTTCTACAGTGTGATTTCTTCCCATGGGCTGCTGTTCTTCACTAACTGCTCCAGCATGGGTCCCTGCCAGGGACCTGCATGGATGCTCTCCTTCAGGAACAGACTGCTTCAGGGTGGGTCCTCTGCAGGGACCCACAAGTCCAGAGAACCTGCTCCAGTGTGGGCTCCTCTCTCCACAGGTCCATGGGTCCTGCCAGGAGTCTGGTCCAGCATGGGCTTCACACAGACACACAAACAGAAGGCATCCCCCTACTCTGGCATGGGTTCCTCCATGGGCTGCAGGTGGATCTCTGCTCCACCATGGACCTCTGTGGACACTTGCTGTGAACAGGGAAAAGCAGTTCTCAGCTATCCTCAGGGCTAGCCTGGGAAAAGCTGAAGAAAGAATGTAAGCAAAGCTCAACACTTGGTGTTTTGGCAAATGCCACACAAGAAAAACAAGTGCTGTTTTGCAAGGTGTGTTGGTCTCTTCTCCTCCAATAAGACTATTGTTTTCTCAGGTTAACCAACCCGTGTTTAACCCACAGAGCACATTATAAAAGTGTGTGCCACTTCTTAATAAAGTTGGTTTTTTGCCATCGCCTTCTGTACCAAAGTCCGTGTCATTCTGTGACCATGCACAGCAACAGCCCTCCATGGGCTGCAGAGGGACAGACAGCCTGACTCACCAGGGTCTGCACCATGGTCTGCATGGGAATTCCTGCTCTGGCACCTAGGGCACCTCCTCCTCCTTCTTCACTGACCTGGGTGGCTGCAGAGTTGTTCCTCTCACATTTTCTCACTCCTCTCTCTGGCTGAAATTCTGCAGGGCTTTTTCCCCCTCCCCCCCTTCTTAAATACCATATGCCACAAGCTCTACTACTGTCACTGATGGTCTCAGCTTTGCCAGCAGCTATTCTTTCTTGGAGCCAGCTGGCATTGGCTTCTTAATGGAGGAAGCTCATGGAAACTTCTTACAGAAACCACCTCTGTAGCCCCCTACTGATAATACCTGGCCATCCAAACACAGTAAAACCTTGTAATTCTCAGGACAAAAATTCTTTTATAGGTAAAGGCAAATTTCTGAATTTCTGCTGCGTTGGGGCCATATCACTTGAATTTCTTTACATAAACAAATGCAGTTTCACAACTCATTGCTCAGACCATGCATAGCAGAAAAGCAAATAAAGAAATGTAGCCCTTAGTAAATAATCTAGTGGTACCTAACAGAGAAAGGTTTTCATTCCAAACAGGGATTGTAATTTCCCTCATACAAAGTCCTGAAGTGGTGCAGAGAAGATGTTGCTGCTTCAATTTGGCAAAGAGACACATGGGCTTTTTTCTTCCTTAAGCCATCAAGAATAGATACTTTTGTAAAACTTTTTTTTTACTT
Source organism: Certhia americana (assembly GCA_018697195.1). Taxonomy (NCBI): domain Eukaryota; kingdom Metazoa; phylum Chordata; class Aves; order Passeriformes; family Certhiidae; genus Certhia; species Certhia americana. Next base: position 24,428,470 of record CM031879.1, read on the forward strand.
TTGTAAAACTTTGTCTTATAATCTTTGCAAACAAATACATTCAAGACAAATTGAAAAAAGCTGAGACTACCTAGACTCACTTCAGCAGACTATGACTTTGTGGAAAGGCGTTGTATATCAGCTGAATAAGATGATCCAAAATCAGCATGAGGTCATCTGCATTTTTCTACATTCAGGAGATAACTGCACAAAATGAACTTAATTGTTCTCACATTTTCCCAGTTTTCAGATGAATTCCTGTATGATTTCTCTTTAGAGTATCCTCAATGAGAATCAAACGCATGGTTTCACACAGCAGCCATGAATCCAAATAAGCTGATCTGCCTTTCAACAGTGGTGAAAATGGGCATACTATTTTGGAACATCCTATGCAGCTGCTGTATGTGTATTACATGTCCACATGTCTTCATTCAGAATAAGGGAAAGTATCACAACAGGCAGTGCTTGTGAGATATATCAATTGTAGCAGGTACACAAGCCCTTCTCCCACTCTCCACCAGGCCAGGAGAATGCTTGTGCAGGTCCATCCTGCCTTCTCTTAGCTCGTTCTCATAGGAGGTGAGATCCAAAGGAGCTTCTCTCATGGGTGACAGCAGCACTCCAATGCAGCACCTTAGGGTCCTGAGGAAGTTATCAGCTCTCCAAGGATGTCTGCCAGTACTGAGAGTGGCTCCTGTAGATGTTCGCAGCTGCACAAAATCCCCTCTCATAGGAAACACCAAAAGTGAATGCCTTAAAAGCATCTTTATGGAGATTGTTTTTAGGCAGTCTTTTTTTCTGAAATACTGCAGAGGCTTTTCTCGTGAAAAATGTTCAACATATTCACCTCCTTGCCTGCAGGAACTGTTCTTTAGTATCCAAAATCTGTTCATGAGTGGATCTGTGACTCTGTGCCTATCTCCTCCCGTGAGCATTTGTAATTTTTTCTCAGCTGTTAACACCCTGGTTAATTTTCCAAGGAGATTAGAAGCAAGCCCCTAAGAATGACAAATGACAAATGCTACTGAAAATAAAAGGGAAGAATTAAGAAGACAGCCCACCCAAAAAAAATCTATTTTGCTGGGATTTGGTTCTGCTGAGGAATACTTTCTAGTGGACAAGAATAAGAAGTCATCGCCTTTAACAGATGATAGGAATGCATAATAGCTGCACTCTTCTGAGTCTCTTCTGAGTATCTGCTCTTTGCTTTTTTCCAAATGAGTTCCTTGTAAAAATGTCACACTGTAGTGCTGCTCAAAGGCTTCTTAATATTCTTCTTTTCTTAAAAGAGATGTGTATTCCCTGACATCTGAGGTTTCTCTAATCAGCTCTGAAAATGGCCCTTCTTCTACATTGTTTTTCATACTGAATTAGAAGGAAACATACAAAAACCCTCTCTAATCTGTATGTTTCCCGTTTGGCTTGGGAAAATAATGAGCTTTGGAAGCAACATTTTAATTGTTGAGATTCTCCTGTTGACTAAAATTATCCTAAAGATAAAGGATTTGCTCTAGTCATGTTTTTAAAAAGTACTTACAAACCTAAGCATTTTACAGAATCTGACTCACTATCTTCAAGCTTAGAAAGCACCAAGCATGTCATTATGAACTTCCTGCTCATGATATGGAACATTACCGAGTTTGAACTGGCTTTAGTGGCATTTTTCAGAGTGAAATAGAATCTGTAAGAAAACAGAATGTTTAGATCAGTGGAAAATACTATATTTCACAGTGTTTTACTCCAAACAGGGATAAAAATGTAAAATCAGAATTGTATTTATGCAGAAGTAATATGATTTCTTAATATTGGAACACCTACATTTTTATATAAGAACATTATAAAATATTGATATAAAAAATATTACATTAAAATGGACACTTTAGCACTCAAATCTACAGTAATTCAAAATTATATTTGAACTGAGAATTTTGTCTCATAAAGATGAGCCATTTTTCTTCACTTATATTTAATTAAATTTAATAAATTTAAATAAATTGTCTTAAAATGGTGAAACATGTTTTACTAACACTTAAAAATTAATGAAACTATAGTCAGAAGATAATTATGATCAATTTTAAAATAGAATAATCCTTCCTATACCTGCACAGGTGCAAGTTTTGATGTATATTTTGAACCTGTAAAACTGAAATAGGGCAAAATTTTGCATGTGTACAATTTGAAGTACCTCTTAATTTCCAAAGGTGTGAGTAAGGACAATAACTGTCTTTAATCTGCTTAGGGAGAAGATAAGCACTGTTGAGTGGGTTGAACTAATTTTAAGTGATTTTTTTTTAAAAAAGTCAAATTATTTTCCTTCCCTCCACAAATAAATCTCGAGCTCTGGAAGGCACAACACTCCAGCTTCATTACAGATATTCTACGAAAGCGCTCAGAAATCCCAAACACAGGAGCTGTGATGCACAGATATATCCTATGACAGTTTGTTGAAGCAAAACACAAAAAGCAGGAGAGTGAAAAATGTACAGGAGGATCATAGATCTTTGTTGATTCTGCTGTTCTTCAGTAAAAAGTGCAAGAAGAGCAACACCTGAGATGTTTGCTTGAGTTATAAAATAAACTGCAAACTAGTTTTCTTACTACTCCTGGAAACTAAGATGAAATTCTCTCCATGGATTCGAACAAAAAATTCCATGTTCCCTCTCCAGAAAAATGAACAAGGATTGCATCAATAGTCTCAAATATTAACAATAACATAGTTGAGACAAATAATAAATTCCATTTTAATATTTTAATAATTTTTAACTAATGTATCTTTAATTACTTGTTAATTTTCTTGCAAATGTGAAAGCTGTAAAACTAAAACTTTTACAAATATTTATTTTCCCTAATTGTTATATTTGTGTCTATGAGTAGGTGGTATTCTATATGTGCCATAATTTCGAGAGTTACTTGGTTCCTACCAGAACAGCTCCATTCAGATAGGTATGAAAAGCAAGACAGAAAACAAGATCTTTGTGTTTTACTTCAGTCTTTACAAGTTCTAGACATTGAATTTCTTGTAAGTTGAAGAGAAAAGGATGATGAAAATTGCAAAGATCATAAGGATGTTTGGTCTGTCTGAATGAAAATGTCACAATTCCCAAAAGACAGGAAATCTTAAGCTTATAAAGAATTCAGCCTCACAGAAAGAGATGAATACTTTAAAGACTTATCAGCACCTCTTCTGTGACATGCTCTAGCCTTAAAATGAACTTTGGTTTGGCAGAGCTGCAGAAAAATTGTGTAAGTGCTAGGGGAGCAGAAGTGAGTGGGTTAGTAAAAGGGAGAAGAGGCAGCAAGCAGGGAAAAGTAGAGGCACTTATACATATTATTTATTACATATATCTAAGATAACCTAATTCCACCCAGTACCTGCCACAAAGCACTGTGGAGAATCTGTGGGTACCCTAAGGGCTTGAAACTGCTGTTTCTCTTTTATTTGAGTTCTTTTTCAGTCTGCTATTTCTTCAATTTCTGATGCACAGCACTTAACCATGTGCAGCAATGGGAGTCTGAATTTAAATGAGCCATGAATGGGTTCCTAAAATTTTATTAGGTTTGTCACTTCAGGGAGGGGTGTACATACATTTCCATAATAAAGCACATATCAGAAGTACCAGGAGCTGAAGCATAGCACATAAGACCAATGAAGGAACTAAATGGATAAACTTCTCTGAAGACTTCTTTTTTCTTTTACTAAGCATCAGATCATATAAGCTTCTCTTCTTGCCTGTTGTAAACACTTTCAAACCACATTTGAAAGTATAAAATAGTATAAAGCACACCAGTATTATTTTGAATAGATTCTGTACCTCTTTAAATTTTGGATCTAGTCAAAAGAATAATTCTTCAATGACAATGCTGCATTTCTTCCACCCTCTACTCATCTCCAGAGGCAGAGTATTTGTTGCGTGATGCTCTGTAGCTCAGTCAGAAGTTTCAGCAATCTAGAACTATTACAGCAATCAGATGTAATCTGCTTTGTCACCAGCAAAGATGTTGCCAGAAAAAATTCAGATCACCACAATTTTTATACTAACTCAGTGAAGCTGTATGTGGTATTTAAAGCATGTATTGGTTTTCAGTTCTGTAGTTGTATTTTCAAGCATGAAATTTGTATGGCTTAGTTAGCAATTTTGTTTTATTGAGCAAGTGCATAATTCACACAAATTATGAAGGTTGAATATGAAACATCAAGGTTGCATTTTTAGGAAGAAAATTGTACACGTTTAGCCAAAAGGCAAAATCTTAAGCCGATTTTTGTTGCATGACAAATTCGTAAAAAAATTAGCTGTGGCCAAAGAGAAAATTTTGATCATTCAGCCTTATGGCCTGTAATGTCTACTGACTTCTCCTGTGCCAAAGCAACCCCTTTTACTGTGTTCCCACGACTCCCTCTGGTGGCAAACCTCTCATCCAAGCTGCCGGACAGCATCTTCCCTCGGTTTTCTCTCTGATGTTTTACATGGATTAAGAGGCATGCTGGTGGATTCTCAGCTCATTCAGGAAGTGGAAATCCCATTAAGGTTTTTTGTTCGAGTTTCAAGAACTATATTTTTTTCTTAATTCCAGTAAGAACTACCTCTCCAACCTAAAAAAGAAACTACCATTAAATATGCATAATACTGAAAAGACTGTATAATAATGCTAATTTGTATAAATAATTGGTAAATACAAACAATGTTTCTGGTTTACATACTTCCCTTTCACGTAGCCCACCACTATATATACACCTTGGAAATGGTCCTGTTTTTTCTCAGGCCAGGCTGCTAAGGGCAAGAGCCTCATCACAAATGCAAAGATAGGGACTTGACATTCCCAGTTACTGTCATGCTAAGAAAATTATACCTGGATTTGCTTCTTAAGTGGGGAAATTCACAGCACTCAGTTATATAAAAGAACCTTGATGCCTATTAACTCATTTCCACGTTAAAGGTGTTTCCTTCCCCACCTCTGGAGACAGCACTGCCCACCTGCTGCAGCCCTTGCAGGCCATCCTCCCTACCTGCTGCACAGGGACGTGGCAGTGGAGCCTGGCAGTCTCTGTGTATAAGAAATCCTAGAAACGTGGTAGGAATCTGATGACAGAAGACTTGCCATAGCATGGCTGGCCAACCAAACTGATTTGGTACCAAAATCATCTTACATAATTGTCACTTTAATGATGCCTAAAATAATTTGTTAACATTGAATTGCAACTTCTTTTCACTTTTGACTTGCTCTTTCTTGTGCCCATCTGACCTCATCAAGCACTGCCAAAGGCTAAAATATTAAGAGAAATCACATATTTTAAAGAAAAAGTATTCAACCTAAAACTCACAGCTGAAAAGAAAATGAAAACATTTCTGTTTATCCTGCTGTTAAATCAAATGTGTTTATTGGTTACATTACACAGATCATTAACAGGGGGTTTTGCAAGGACACTGTGTTTTTAAGTCACATTCCATACCCACATCAAATACGTACTTCCTCTTCTCATCATGAATAAATCACCTTAGCTGAGTACAAAAGGATGATGTGCCAAAGCAGCATGACTGGCCCAAAAGGCAGAATGGTAAGTGTTATGTCTGTGAAATTAAGAGATAATGAGAAATGAAGCACTGTAATGCAGGATGATGATGTACTAGTGCTCAAAATAGAGCAGGCTGCTATTAAACCATAGTGTGCATTACTGGGAGGCCAAGGAGGCCTCTTTATGGTACCTCTGCTAAACAGGCTCCTACTATTTTTAACCTTTTAATTCAGATTATAATTCAGGTCTCTCTTTCAGCCACACATGCATCCCTGCCAATATATACACTCACAATACATGTGACATAATTTTCCATTGCCTAAAGTAGAAATTTTTATTCAGTGATTTCTTATTCCAAGGCTGTTGTTACTCTGAAGAAAGGTAGTTCCAGTTACGTGATCTTAGTGAATTCATTATGACTAAGACTCTGGTCTTTATTCTGTAAGTATCTATGCATGGTCTTTTTATGCTTGAATTTTATTTATTATAAATGAATCATACCTATTGCAGCTCCCATGAAGCAGAAGCATGTCTCCTCCAGTGATGTGGAATGAGAATAATGGTGCAAACAGAACCTGAACACATCAGTCCTGTTCCTGTCTGACAAAAGAGAGTAAACCCTTGCACCATGTTTTGTCCTCTTCAGTTCACCCTGTATTAGAACTTCTTAGGGTAAACTGAGGACCGCCAACAATAAAAATAAAGATTAGCACCAGACTAAGACTGTTCCCAGAGCCCAGTCTCATAACAATGTCATAATCATTTGGTTGCATTTTTCCATCCTGAAACCTTTTTTCTTTGTCCAAGTGGACCTTCTTGTAGCTGCAGAGTTATTCAACTACAGCTGAAGGCAGAGCTAGCTAAACCAGCTGAAAAAAGAGCACTCTCCTGGTAGAGGGACAGTGTGTATCCGAACAGCTACAAACTCAGGAATGGGAAGAAATCAGAATTTCCTGTTCCTGGGTAAGTGCTTCCAAATGTCGGCTGTAAGTATGACTATGTCAATAATGAATTGAACAACAATATTTTCTGCAAAGTCTCTGGATTTTGTCTCAAGAATTTAGTGCTGAGGAGCCCAAAACTGAACTGCTCTGTTGAGTGTGGAGTTGTTGGCATCGCAGTCTTGAATGAGATGAACCAAACAGAGAAAACACTAACAATGAGAATGATGCAATGGCTAAAATTCAGAATTTAGGAGGAAGGTTGTGGAAGGTTGGAATTGTTGGTGAAGGTCATGATCAGGAATATGGGTATCTCAAAGACTGACTGCCACTAACTGGGTAGGATCTGTTATCCATATCTGTGGTGATAAGACAAGAAACACTAGCCTTTAATAAGCAGATAGTTAGGCTAGATAAAAAGGCACATTTTCTTGCAACAAGGTAATTATGCACTAGAACAGCTCACCAGGAGAAACAGTAAATTCTCCATCACCAGAATTCTTGAGCTACAGGTTGGATCAGATACAAACTCATCCAGTCTGGTGCTAGAAGCGTACCAGCTCCTACTTCTAATGCCATTTTTCTAGGTGTTAGGATTTTCAGAGCACATCTGAGAGGTGAACTGAGGTGAAAAGTCACCTTAACTCTGGATTGCAGTAGATGTTCTTTAGAGAATATATTTTGCACATGTCCAAGTGAAGTAGATGCCTGTATTTAGGTGCCTGAGGAGCTTTCAGAGTAACCTTGAGAATATCTCTGGGATAGGGCAAGAGCAAAGATGTTCTTTGCAAAGATGTTTTAGACACACCATTTACAGCTGAGCACAGTAATACCCATTCACAGTGTATTGGCATGTGACAAGCAGAGAATTTTAGACTTCAATGAAGCATGACTAGCTAATAATAACAATTGCATAGTTTACTTATGGATGTAAATTTGCATGGGTTCCTCAGGGCCAGTAAAGCCAAGAACCAAAAAAATTTTCTTTTTCCAAGTCTGCAACAAAATCATGCAATTATATACACAAAAATACTGTTAATTCTAGATAGATAATTTCTTACCCAAGTGGTAAATGTGTACAATTCAGGCTTAAATATTGTGTAATTCAGACACAAACTCCTTTCCGTACCTAAGACTAAGCATCCACAATCTATCTGTTCCACTTTTTCTTCCTGCTCTGCTTCTTCATTAACCAGTCCTGCACTTACCCCAAGTGCTTCAGAGGCAGCTCCTCTTTTAGATTCTTCATGAGTTCAACTGTCTGGGTGAACAGAAACCATAACTGCCTACTGTTCATATCAGGATGTCCTTGCATATCCCTATTTTTAAGTACAACATTGATGGTGCATCCTCAGGCAAAACTCAGTGTTCAGGGTTACATGCACTTCACCATTTATCAAAGGATAGTCTAAGTATAGATTCACGGTCTGATACATCCAGGTATTTTTCTATGCAACTCCCTGAGCCATTACCTGTTAACACACTCTTGGGTAAAAGTGGATCTTGTTAGTGGATGTAATGTTTTGTACAAAAATACATATATTAGTGGCACCATATGTAATGAAGACACACAGAGTATCATTTGAATGATGCCCTTGTTCTTCTGTGACTTTATTCATCAAAAAGTCTTGTGGAATAGATATAATTAACATTGCTTAAGTATTTTACTTCTTCCAGGGATAGGCTCTGGCTTCTATCAGTTCCTTTTGCCAAGAGCCTGGTCACTGACCATGACACATTCCAGTACCAGGATGCTAAGCTTCCCTCTGTGTGTCCTCATTGCTGGGTTTTTAACTCCACAAGTCACAGTTCACCCTGCACACATGGCCATGGATTGCAGCTGTGTGTGGGTGGATGCTGGAGTGCCAGGGCAGAACAAATCTCCATCTCATTAACATTTGTGGTCATTCCTACTAATGCAGCAATGTTACTCAGACACTTGGAGAAGGGTGGTTTGTTGACATATTGCAAAAGCATGTACTTTTGCTAACAAGTAGTTAAACTATTATATGCAATGTTCTCATTCCTTTAAACGAGCTCATTGGCTTAGTCTAGGGGAAACAATGCAATACAGGCAGGAAATTGATTCAACTGATTCAGTTGATTCAGTTTTGTTTTTTATAAGGTCCTGTTAGTTTGCCAAGGTTGAAGGATCATATTTATACATAGGTTGCTTCTGGGAATAGACTTTGTTTAAGTTTGTTGTCAGATGGGATCAAAAACTTCTTCCTATAGGGTAGGAAGGGTAACTTTCTCTAAGTTACTTCTGAATAATTTTTCTTTCATCACCTTCTTTCCATTCTCACTGGATACTTTATTTTTCACATACTGTAATGTTTTTTATGCACATTTCAAATCTATTTCTTAAACTCCTTGGTGATTTAATGAAATTCATATGACTTCAATTTTTTTCCAGAATTGCATCCTAAAACATATTTCCTATCCTCTCTTTGATGTTTTGCTTCAGGGGAATGTTCTTTAGATGGACTATTCTTAAATGACACCCTCTGTGGAGACTCTGTTCTTTTCTGTAAGTACATTTTAAGTTCTTTCTTAATAGTGAACTCTGGTGTTCACCTTTAATGTCACCCTGCTTATCACAGCAAAGTAGTGTTTGTCCATAGTGCTCCACTGAGGTGCAATGAACAGCATGTCTGGCAAACATCCAGAGCTGTGCATGTGAGTACATTTGAGTGGGGTATCTCCTCAAACCACACCCTGCTTGAAACAGAACTAACTACACTCCTTTCCAAATAAACAAATTTGTCTCAAAGACAAAATAACAGGATCTCTTACCAAATTCCTGTCTAGAGGAACAAAACTCTTCAGAATACCCTGTGGTGAGATACATGAAGCCTGGAGAGGACTGAGCTTCTCTGAAGCCTTGTAGACTGTCTCCTGGGTGGGAATGGCAGGGTGGAGCAGCTCTGTTAGTCGGCACTGCTTCTCCAACCCCAGGTCATACAGGCCCACATGTTACACGTGTGACTACTGTCCTTTGTGCTGGAGTCTCACTATTTTTGAATCATAGGATGGTCAGATATACCAGATCACAATCTCACTAGAGATGATTAAGTGTTTTCATAACATATGCATTCCTCAGTTGCCTGCTACCACTGTAATTCACACTGTTCAACCCCTAAAGACTGATTCTGAAATAGTCTCTTCCCCAGGCAAGCACCTCCCCAGCTGAAGAGTTCACAGCACCCAGGCAAGGGCAGACCAACGAGTGTTGCTCCAAAGGCACCTTCAGGGCTGATGTGTTTGACATTGTTTTGCTTACACTTTCTGCTGCAAATCAAGATGACACTTAGGAAATTAATATATAAAGCCCCTTTATTGACACACTACATCCCATTAGAATCTCAGAGACCAGCTGTGAACACTTGCTTGCCAAAGCTTCCTATTGACATCATGAAAGCATGAAGCTTTTAATGAGAACACACAGAGATAAGTTTTTAACTCTTTTCCCCCACACCTCCTCACTTTTCCCTCATCAGTGTTGCTGACCCTCACATTTTGTAACTCAGCAGATATGTATTCTTAGGAAAAATTGTCAAAACCATCAAATTCTAATGCCCCGTTTGAAACTGTTCAAAAAATAGCATACACAAAAAAAAAGGGTTTTCATTCTGATTTTCAGTGATTAAATATATATCAGAAGGATGTGACAGGGACAGTGCACCAAAAATTTAATGTTTGGAGGGGGAAGTACATACATATGTTCTTTAATAGAACATTTTCTCTGCACTTTGACCATCCTACACTTATTGGTAAAGATAATTTTTCAGAAATAATTGTTATTGGAGCTGTTCATAGTATTAGTTTTCATAAATTCATCCAGTTATATTTAATATGTGACTTTTCAAGGACCTAAAAGGGAAGGCATTCAATATTTCTTGTCTCTAATTTTAGTATGATCTGATTTTCCTCTGGTTGCCTTTCCAAACACCTGGGGCCAGCCATATGAGTAAATTAGATTGCGCTAAAATGCATATTAATGAAGCTCAAGCAATGACTCCCTAAAGGGACAGTAAAACTATATATAGCTCCTTTTTTTCCCCTCTCATGGTTAATGTGCCTTTCAACACATTTAGATCCAAGTAAAATCACGCCACTTTGGAATAGCCAAACAAAACAAAACAAAACAAAACAAAAAACCCAGCAAAGAAACTGTGAAAACTAAGAAGCATACTTATTTGAAGTGGCTAAATGATCACTCCTTTTAATACTTGCATTTTAAAATTGTTTTCTATTAAAAATTAATTTTCTGTTAATTGATTTATCCTATGAGAAATACACAGTAGCAAGACAATTGGGGTAGTAAGAAGTGGCATACTTTAAAATTGCCTATGGCCATCTCTCCATTCTCTTCTCCATTCAAAAACCCTATTTCCTCATTATAATGGATTGCTCGGAAGGCGACAAACAATTATCACATGTGACTCAGTATACAGACTGAAGAGTTTTGGAAAAGGACACAGTACTAGATCCCAGTTCCTCAAGAAAATCCAGTTGGGCTACCAGGGATTGTCAACAAAAGCATTTCAGTCTGGACAAGGCGGGTGTTTTTTAAGTGGATCATTGCTGACTATGCCTTGGGTCACACCACAGAGTGGTCAAAGAGCACACAGACCTGATTCATGGAGGAGAAACTAAACTGGAAGATAGACTCAAAAGGCACATTGAAAGTGCCCTGACTGCTAACAGGCATTGAGCTCACTGAAAGAGACTATGTAAAGTCCTAAATGGAAACCTCCTAAATGTGTGGGCACTGGGTCCTCAGCACCACCACTTTTAAGCCAGGTAGATGCAGAGGAAACTGCTTGAATGACTAAGGAAACCCAGGTTATCATACCAGACAAAAATTGGTTTGGTTATTAAAACAAAGGATTAGAAAGGATGTGACTCAGTGATTAATTGCAGGAAGGGAACAGAACTACCAAGTCACATAACAAACTTACACAAAAACAAGTATTAATCAGTTAAGTCCTAGAAATTAGAAGGAAGATCTAAACACAAATCTAAGGATTAGAAAGAATATCTAAACGAAACTGGACTTTTGCAACAACCTTTCAGCTGGAATATCATGGCTTATGCGAGCTCCCAATGTTTTTCAAAAGGTGGTTTGTGGAAGGAATTGTATATTTTTTTTTAATTTGTTTAAGTGTAGTGTTGTATTCCCTTATGAGAGTTTAATCTGTTTGAAAGTGATGATTCATTTCTAAGCATTTGCAAAGCACTTAGATCTAAGTTCTCCTTCTTGCTATAATCAAACCACTTTTTTAAAAGGTGCAAGTAATTTTAAGTTCCTTTCAGTGTAAAAAGAGTGGGGAAATATAACTTACCACTAAAAAAAATGGAGCAGATCTTTAGGACGAACAATAATATATCTGCTAAACCCCACATTCGTTAATTACTTACAGCAATCTCTGCATTTCTCTCTCTTAAGATACTGTAGTACCTGTATATAATGGATAACAATTTCAAACAGTGTCTTTACACACAGTGTAATGGTCATGCAATTGCAGCTTGTGGATCTGCATGCCAGTAATTGCTAGTCATCAGTCCTGCCCAGTTATGTATTTATTTTTATTGCACATTGTAAAGCATATAAGAAGAGGAAATCAAGAACAGTGACACTGAGATTCAGTGGCTACTTTTCCAGGAGTTGCCTGTCAGCCAGAGGCTTTGCCATGCATGATTTTCAATTAGAAAGAAGATGTGTATTCGAGAAGCTTTCATACAGTTATTCAGGTTTTCATTTTTTTCTGAGCACTCCTTCAGAGTCAATAATTTAAAATACAGGAGAAGAGCTCTCTCTGTATTTAATGAAATTTACTTCTTTCATTCCACTCTTCTCTCCCAGTGAAATGAAAATTTTAACTGTGCCAAAGCTGTACTTGTTACTTTAGGAACAGAATTCAATTTTACAACTATTGACATTTCATTTTGAGGGTTTTATTATTACCATTGTTTGCTTTCTTCCCCTACTGCTTGTTCTGTTTCCTTTTTTCTCGTCAATACTCACTCTCTTGCTTTTCTTTTTGAAGACAATCCCAGACTCCCCTTGCCACCATGGGTAACATTTGGAATCTATTGGTTTCCATCACCAAGAACAGCAGGAACAAGTATCTGCTATCTGCCTCCCCTCTCCCTCCTCACAACTACTTACCTCTAGGAGCAGGCAAAACATGTCTCCTGAGGCTGAGCAACAGTTCTTGGGGTAGGTAGCCTGGTAGGAAGTGATTGTATGCTTCCACTGATTCCTCTGGACACCCTGGACACTGGCAAAATTTGACTCATTTATGTGCTATCCATCCTTGATGTGAATAAAACTGGAATTAACACTGTCCACTCCAAGAAGTTATGATTTTGTGAAGATTTCAGGATCACTCATGATGAAATGGGCAATGAAATGGTAGAACAAAGGCTGACCACTTATAGGTGCACAGGCAAAGAATTCTCTCACCCAGAAGCAGTTTATGGGCATTGTGAAGGGAAAATCTGCAATTTCATTATATTCTCCCAGGAATGAAACATTAAATCAGAGCTCTCACAGAGTTTCCTGAGACCCTTATCCTATTCTATAACCATAGCATGGTTTAATTAGGCTTTGAAAAATTTAAATGCCCCCCAAAAAATGTATGCATAAATTAATAAATGCAGAATTTCAAACTGAAAATAGTGACAAAGCAAGATTTAGACAAGATTTTTTTACTACATCTGTCAGTGTCTTTCTATAGAAGTAATTCCAGGTCAGTTAAATTGCTCTTGGAAAAATTAAAACTTATGCATAAATATGCAAGACCTTTAACTTCTCATCTTTTATGTTTTAATTGTATGGCAAAACATTTTGCTAAAGTAATTTTGTGCATTTAACTTTGAAGCAGTTTTAAAAAGTCAATGACATGGGTTTAAAATATAGCACATGAAACGATATTTCCATCAACATGCAGCAGTTGCCATAAACAGCCTTAATTTCCAGTCTAAATTAGTGCTCTAAATATATTCAGACAAATTAATGCAATGGAAAATTATAGAACCCAAATTGTATATTTATTTATTGCAACATGTTTTACTTGCATCTTATCTGCCATTCATACAAGGTTACTTCAAGTTTAGTAATTTTTCCCCTTTTCATGCTCAAATTGAGAGGAAGACATGTCTCCAAATGTTCATAACTGAGTTGAAAAACATATTTTGGACTAATCTGTTCACTAATCAGCAATATTATTTCCTATATATCATACATTATAATTTCATTTAAATTATTAACTGCTGTGTTCAGCTGTTTAAGACTTTAAGCAAGTGAACAATAAGTAAAATTGGTTTTTCAGATTATGCGTGGGCTGGTTTTGAATCAGACAGCCTACAAATTGAACTGAGGTGCAGAGAATCACCAGTACATGTGCAGGGGGTTTTTTTCACTGTCTGTCTCCTGGTAACAAATTTGTAATTGGTTTTGGAGTGACATACACTGCAGGCAGTCTGAACTGGGGCGCTACTGAGACTGGCTTCACTGAGAGAGGGTTGCATTCTTTGAGGGACAGATTTCTAATAGCAAAGAAAACTCTCTTAGATAATGGTATACCATTTATCATCTCAGGCTGGGACAATAGGAAGTAGATTACTTCCCCCAGTGATTGCAAATGCTGAAAATCAAAAGTGGTGAGTGCTAAAATTTATTTCATAGTCCTAAAAAAGAGAAGGCTTCTACTTTATTACCAAGTAAAGCATAGTTTCTATGAGACAGCAGACTGTCCTCTGATTTTCCAAATTATTTTTAAATGAAGCCTTTTTCTCTTCTTTTAGACATTATAACTTATTATAAACAGAAATCTTAATTGTTCAGTGTGTCACCTGTTTGACAGAAGGAAATGAGGAACAATTACTGTCTGTGGATTTCACATGGAGCTGGAAAATATGATGAAAAATGAAGCAAGTTATATTTTATACAGAAAAATGAAAAGAAACCATTTATGAGCGCTAGAATTAATAGCTCTCTTCGAGATATATATATATATATTTATAGTCTATTTTTTTTAATTATATCTCGCAATTGAATTACAGTTGCTTCACCTTCTTTCTGTTACTTCTCAAATCACTCACTTGTTGCACTTTGATATGGAGGGGGTGGGAATGGGTATCAACAGACTGAGGATCTTCTGCCCCTGCATGTCCATGTGAGCCAAAGAGAACTGCTCTGCTCATCCCAGGGGGAAGAAGGCTTTGTGAGCAAAACACGTGTGCAGAAAATATGAAACTGGAATTGAAATGCATAAATAAAGAGAATAAAATTACATATAGTAATGACAAATTAATTACAAATACAGTTGAGTCACTGCAAAATTTGCTGGCTCCTCCACACACCTCTGTCCCTTCTTCCATTCACTTCAATGGCCCCTCTGCCTGATTAAAATACTCACTTTGTGTCGTGTCTGACATCAAGAGGAATTTGGAAAATCCAGGACTTGTCAAGACCAGGTGCCCCAAAAATATCCAGACTTGCCCTGGACAACAACTGGATTTTGAGATTCTCAAAACCACAAAAAGCTTGTGGTGAATGACTTCAAGCTGGGAAACCAATGGCTACCTTTCTCCAATCTTTCAGAGCAGTAAATTTACAGCATATAAATAGCTGCTATCTTGCAACACTGATATTAATATTCCATCTGGGGAAGTCCCTATTGGTAGTGTGATTTATCATAAAAAGCTGGAAGAGCCATTACTGCCAGCACACAGGTCAATCATGGGCACAAAATAAAATATTTGTATGGGCAGCATAGGGCCACCCAGCTCCAGATGTATAAAAACTCATTTTTAGATGCTTATATGCAAAAGCACGAGGAAAGCTGTGTCACATATGCTTTTAATGCAGTGTATGGGATTAAAACCTGTAGTAGAGGAAATCTTACCTTTTCTGTGATATATGGCAATCCTAGCAGCAGCTGTGCTGCCTTGCAGATCCTTCAAAACCAGTCTGGCCCAGTGCCCAGACTTTGCAGCTGTGCATCTTGTCAAAAAGTTCTGAGTGAGACACGCTGAATCACACCACACACCTCTCCTCAGGGTTACCCTTGGTTTGGCCAGCAGCAGCAGCAGGACAGGGGTTTGTGCCCAGGGAGAGGTCAAATGCTCACCAAACCCAGGGTGGCAAGGCACCTAACAAGAGTTAGAGCAGCACACTTTCCTGTGCTGCACATGTGCTTTTGGAGGTGGCACGCTCTGGGAAATGAACACCAATGGACATTTTAACCATCAACCATGTCAGTGAGGATGGCAATGAATATGTTTCAATTTAATTTCCTTAGAAACAAAAGTTGGCCATGGAGGGAAATAAAACTGGGTTTAAGCCTGAAGATATGATTTAAAGAACATCTTTTTCAGGGTTTGCAAAAAGTCATAAAAACAGGTACATCAGCAATATACAAGCAGCTGCCATAACATTTCAGTCTTTCACACATGCCATCCTAAAATGTTCCAGAATGGTTTTTCCTCTTAGAAAGGTAAAACAAATGTACCAATATATCTCAAATATAAAACCTATTTCCCCAAAATTCCATAAAGAAAACAAACTTGAAAATATTTTTCAGATGGAACGCTACACAAGTACAGCACTGGGGTGGTGGGTTGACACTGGCTGGACACCAGGTGTCCAGCAAAGACTCTCCATCTCCCTCCCCCTCAACTGGACAGGGGAGAGACAATAGAATGAAAGACTCATTGAAAAAAGAAGAAGGAGAGATCACTCATCAATACTTTCATGGGCAAAATCACTTGACTTGGGGAAATCGGCTTAATTTGTTGACTATCAAATCAGAGGAGGATAATCAGAAATAAAGCCAAATCTTTAACACCTCCTCCACATCCCTTCTCTCTTCTTAGGTTTAATTTCACCCACATTTTTTTCTCCTGTCTCCTCCACAGCAGCACAGGCTGACAGGGCATGGGTGTTGTGGTCAGTTCATCGTATGTTGTCCCTGCTGCTCCTTCCTCCTCAGAACGTGGACTCCTCAAACTCATCCCCTGATCCAGGGTGGGATCCCTCCCATGTGTGACAGTTCTCCACATACTTCTCCACTGTAAGTCCTTCCCACTGGCTGCAGTTCCTCACAAACTTCTCCAGCATGGCCCTTCAATGGGGTGCAGTCCTTCAGGAACAGACTGTTTCAGCTTGGGTCCTTCATAAATCACAAATCCTGCCAGCATCCTGCTCCAGCATGGGCTTCCTATGGACTCACAGCCTCCTTCAGGCACCCATCTGCTCCAATGTGGAGTGCTATAGGCTGCAGGTGGTTCTCTGTGTCATCATGGATCTCCTTGGGCTGCAGGGGGTCAGCCTGACTCACCAGGGTGTTCCCCACGTGCTGCAGGGGAATCACTGCTCTGGTGCAATTGCTGTTTGGGCAGGCTTTCTGCCCCTTAAATCCATTATCCCAGAGGCACTACCACCATTGCTGGTGGGCCCAGCCTTGGCTAATGATTTGTCTTTCTTGGAGCCAGCTGGCATCAGCTCTATCCGACGTATGGGAAGCTTCTGGCAGCTTCTCATAGAAACCACCCCTGTAGACCCCTGCTACTGAAACCTGACCCTGCAATCCAAACACAAGCATCTTTCCTGCCTCTCACCTCCCGGCTCTCCTAGCTTACCCCAAAACAATGTCCTGGGAGAATGAGTCATTCTTGTAGTTGCTCTTGACGATTGTTGTGTTCAGGTTGTGGTGAAGTACAGCAGAAGACATAAGAACAGCTGAGTATTTGAATTAGTCTCAGCAGGTCAATTATTACAAAGATTTTATGCTCTAGTTGCTTGCAGAAAGATGTGCACTTCTTAAAATCCCAGCTATTTCTAGTTTAATTTATTTGCAAAGCAAGATATAACATGGTAAAAAAATCAGTCGAACACAACAATTTTTTTTTAGTTCACCTGCTACAACAATGTATATGAACACAAGGCTTCTAGCAAGACAAGCAAGCAGTCCTGGAGCTGTTTTCAAATATATCTACTGTTTGCAGCAATGTAGGATGAGCACACAGTCAGTTTAACAAGTGGGATCCTTGATCAATTATTTAGCCTTTTATTTTCCTGAAAGTTTGGGTTTGTTTGCTTTATTTAGTACAATCACTGCCTTTAAAAAAAGGTGCATCCCTGTACCTCTGCATGTTTGAGAATAAATTGCTTTTGTACCTCTATTTCAGTGGTTCCTCTCTATCCCCAGTACTTTGTCAGGCAGGAGAAGGATGAGAAGTCAATAGAAGTTCCAGCAGATCACAGAACAGGCTACTTGAGGTCTCCAGTGCTTCCACATCCAATATCTTGTTGCAGTCTCCAGGGGCCAAAGCAGAACCTTTTATATGAGAACTTGCCCCAAAAAAGTTCCAGAATGCCAAAAAATGGATGAAAGCCAAATAAAGTCTGTAGACTTGGGATTCACAGGAATAAGGGGAGAATTAACACCATTGCACTCATCCAGAGTTGCTTTATTAAAAAAAGGATCTAGAGAATAATATGTCTGAGTAAAATTAGCTAAAGTTGCACTGTAATCTTCAATAGAAAAACAGATCCTTTAAAAAAAATTTCCTTCCAGAAATCTTGTGTCTTGTATTTCTTTCCAT
Source organism: Certhia americana (assembly GCA_018697195.1). Lineage (NCBI taxonomy): Eukaryota > Metazoa > Chordata > Aves > Passeriformes > Certhiidae > Certhia > Certhia americana. Next base: position 24,446,521 of record CM031879.1, read on the forward strand.
ACACTTCTTTTTTTTTTCTTTTATTCAAATATTTCATATACACTTAAGATACAATTGATATTTAAATTTTTTTAAAATCTCTATGATGCTCAGTAGACAGAAGCAATTCAATCAGAAACAGAGAATTATGTGAAAAGCAGTGAGGGAGTGCCTATTGATTCAGTACACAGAAAATTAACATCCACAGGACAGCTGTTAAATAGGGAAGGTTTTTTTTCATTGCTTCAATACTAAAAACCACACTGATTTTTTACAAAGCAAGCATAATACGCTCGAGAAAGATGGGTGACAGAGCTGAAATTTGCTAAAAGGCAGCAGGGGAGAAAGTGTTCTACTTATTTGTAATGAAAAATACCCCTGTAAACCACTAAGAGCTGTTGCTTTACTCACATTAATGACTTCTGGCTTTAGAAAAAACAAACAAACAAACAAAACATCTGATTTTATCAATAGAACAATACACAAATCTCCTAGCTGCACACTTGAAAATGTTGAGTAAGATGTAATAATTAGTCAAACTTGCCAGTTTATATCCCTGGTTAGAAGGAAATTATCTTACCATTAATTATCAGCAGCAATTAAGTAAATAATCCAGAAACATTCTTCCTTAAAGACCACAGGGCCAAGAGCAGTGGAGGGAAACTGGACATGCAAAGTAGCAAAAGTGACACAAGCACTCTGCAAGAGCTGCAAACCTGCAGGAGCCCTCAAACCCAAGCCATGTGCAGGCAGGTGCTCCATGCTGGCATAGCAGGGGCAGAGCACACCAGGAACTGGCCTTGAGTCACTCCTTGCATCTGGACAGATCCTCTAAGCTCAGCACCATCCAAGCTGGGACTAAAATACCAGAGAGTTACATGCCACCCTGTTTCTTCTCAGAGGAATGAAACAAGCTGTGCTGTAACAGCTAAAGCTGGAAAGTAGAAACAGGAGAAGCCCCAGGCTGGGCAGGACTTCTCCAACATGTTGAGCAGAATACAGGTCTGGTCAAAGCAATTGGCTTCTTTGCAAACTCTGAAAGGTGAGAAATAGCTGAAACCTATTCAAATAGCTTCATCTTCTAATGTACTGACATGATATACCTTACTCTCAACAAGAGGATTCTGCATAATGACACCAGCCTTAGTACAACAACACTCCTTAGTACAACTGCCTGAAAAGAGAATTTAAAAGTACAGGCTAGGAAAAATCCTCTCCACAGCTCCAACACAGACTGGGGTAAAATCATCTTTCTCTCCTGGGTCACAAAACTTGAGACAACATCAAGGTCATGTATCAGCCAATGCAACACCAGATCTAAACTCTCCTCCCTCAAAGGGAGGACCACATTTTCAATACAGTATAACAAGAAGCTTCATAACTAGTTTGAACTGAGATAAGAAATACGGCCTATTGTTCCTCGTCATCTAATCAATGCTTCTGCCAGTTGAGGGCATTAAAATTATAATGTATCGGCCTCATATTTGCATCAAAATATAAAGAAGACATCAGCAGAAAAAACTTATATTCCTCTCCATATCACTCTAGAGCAAATTTCCTGCATTATGGGAAAAGAACCCATATTTGCAGAAAATTCACAATAATGAAAAAATAAATTAAAAAATTAGATTTTTCTTCCAAGTCTAAAATGAAATACAGCTAAACAGCTGGGGGGAAGTTAGACGGGAACATTTACATGAAGTACTTTTCCTCAGAAAAGTGACAGAAATTTAAAATAACTTCTGAAATTCTACTCTAAGAGTTGCATGTCAGTTTCTCACCCGTTTTGACATACTAATTATAGAAAGACAAGTTATTTTAATTTAAGTTTGCATATGAACATTCCTGTAGAATGTACAAACATAACACCCTGATGTGTTACAATGGTTTATAGGATGATTGACTTTGCGTATGGTGATGACATCATATGTAACATTTATATTCTATTGAAGTGGCTGGTAATAATTGTTCTTATAGATTATTCAGTAAATGAATTGGGATACAATATCCCAAAAACAAGGCCTATATAGCCTCAGTTTTAGGGTTGTTTGATAACACAGTGTTATTTTAAAACTTTATAATGAAACTACATAGAGATAGTGTTCTGCCAAAGAAAAATGTATTTGTTCTGTAGCAACACTACAAAATCGGGTTTTTTTAAAATCTTATTTCTGGGCCACACAAGCTTTTTACTTTTTACTTTCTGCTTTTTGTTTTGTTATATTGAATATATAAACAGGAAAAAACCTTTTCTTAAGTACATTGTTTTCATCAATTTAAAGATGCATATATCCTTAGTTATGAATATATAGTGCTGATAATACTGATAAGTAAGTTATATGTACATTTCTTGCTCTTCTGCTAGAACATGAACAAGTAACTACTGGAAAATTTTCTCTTTTTTTCATGTTTCCTAACCAGGCTGTGGAAGAATGCACCCATGCTGGCACCTATTAATTTTTATACTGTGATGGAAATAGAAAAAAATGTAACAATCTTTAACAGGTAAGTGTCGTGGTTTGAACACCAGGTGTCTGCTAAGAAGGCAGGAGCCTCCCTTGGAATGGAGAATTTAAACCCCCTCCCTCCAAATTATTGTAACTTTGAAATTAATGGGCTCTCAGGAAAAGATATGGGAATAGGAATAATAGTTCTTTATTAGGGGAACTAAAATAAACAATAAAACAAAAAAGCATGCAGTAAGACAAACAAACAAACCCCATTGACAGAGTCAGGATCCAACCTGACACCCTGTGGGTCAGGGTGTTGGTGGCAGTCCCATTCAATGGTGGCTGCAGTCCCAGTGGCAGATGTGGCTCTGTTGAAGTGATGCTCCTGTAGAAATTGGAGTTATTTCTCTGTAAAACCAGTGGTGATAGATGGGTTTGGTCTTCCCCTGAGAAACCAGTGGAAAAGGCTGCCTTGGTGTTCCAACTCCCAGATTTTATCCAGGTAGGAATACTTGGCTCCTCCCCCTGGTTGGAGCATTTCCCAGTGGGATGATGTAATTCTATCAGTGAGACTCAATGGCCCATTAGCAGAAGATCTCTGCCTGGAGGGAGGCTGGGTTGTGGAAGAGATCAGAAAACTGCCCCAGCAGGTTTTTGACAGTTGGCCATTGGCAGACAATTACACCCACACACACCCCAATTTCATCAGATGGTGATAGAATACAGCATTTTTGTTACATTTTGCACTGCAACCCATGACAGTAAGAAGAAAAAAAAAAAAAATTAGAAAACCAAATCTATAAAACCTAGAAGCCTGGATGCAACTTCAACCCTATGAAACCACTAGCCTTTTCTGACAGTTTAACAGCTGAAATGCAAGTAAGAAAAGAGAGCATGTCACCTACAAGTAAACAAGGGAAGATAATGTAAGGAAAGATAGCTGATGATTGCCATGCAATCACGGCTGGCAAAAAGTAGTCAGATTTCACATCTGTTGTCTGGAAGACTCAGTGAAGGCTTATTTCAGTCCCAGCTGTGGCAGTCCTTGCACTCCCACATGTCTCTCTCCTGATAGGGGAGGCCTTCTTCAGAAGTCCTTGTTAAAAAAAAAAAGGCAGACTGGACTCTTGGTTGTTCTCATTCTCCAGGTTGTTTATTATTTTCTTATCAGCAATTTCTGCACACCAGGCTTTACACCAGCTTGGCGTGTGGGAGAAAAGACACCAAAAGGCCTTGAAGACACAGAACCAAGGTTTTCTTAAAGATAATTCACCCAATTATCATACATTATTTCTACTTTTCTTCCACTAACTAAATTTCCATTCGCGTAACACCACACTGCAGCAGATTGTGCCCAATGGTCCTGTGTCCCCAACACTGCAGAATATGGAGTAGATGAAGGACAAAGAAGCCTAAAAACGACAAGGATCCTCCATCTTGTCTTCATCTACTTACCATACTAACAAACCCAGAAATCTAAATTTCTCACCCTTGATAAATTATATATTATGCTACTATCTAATTCACATTCTTGAAAATTCTGTTTCATCCCAAAGCCTAGGAAGCCCTTTCCATGGACGAAGGTTAAAAATAGTATTTGTCAGATGGTCTGGATCCTTCAAAACATGCAGAGAAATATTCTCTACATTCTGAGTTCCAACACCAGCTAATGGGATCTGTGAGGAGGAAGAAACCACACACACAGCACTGACTGTGCTCCCTGTTAGAGCAGAAAGGCTGCTAGGCAGGAAAGGACAGAAGATTTCAGCACGGCCCCCAAACCCCTTTCACATTCTGAGCACACTGCATGCAGAGCCAGTTGCTGTCCCGTGCAGCACAGCTGGATGTGGAGGATAGCAGGACACTACTGCAGGGTGCTCCTCTCACACAGAACAGGAGTGGCTCTGGGAAGCAGGTGTTTCTCCTTGCCAGGGAGGTGCCAGCGTGGCTTAATCTGCCCCATGCCTCAGCTGGCTGGTAGCAGAGGGCTCTGAAACCTAACACCCATCTAAACCAGACCCCTGACACACAGAGTCCATATGGAGATAGCCCAGTCGAGCTGGAGGTAGCCAAACAGAACAGCTAAGGCACCACTCCAGAGCCAACAAGTTATAACTCACCTCACAATCCCTCTGTTCCTATGAATACATCATTTTTAACTTTCATTCATGAGGTAAACTTATAGATTTACTTCATTTGCAAAAAAAACCCCATAAAACACAAAAACCCTGACAAACTCCAAACCCTTTCCCAAGATTTCTGGGATGATTATCTGAGAACAAATAAACTATAATTTTACTGTTCTATTACCTTCTCTCTTATGTGTCACACACATATTATCTCTGAATTATTTTTTTATCTAAGTTAAATAGAACCAGCTATATTCAAAATGTATCCCTTTGAGGTATCCCTTTTGAGTTTCACTGTACTTTTTCTTATGAGCTGGGAGAAGTTAGAAACAAGGATATGTCCTTTTTAGAGCAAGGATCAGCAGATTTATTATGGCTGCATTGGAGTATTCAAAGTGCCTATTACCCACGATATAACATTTAGTTTCAATAAAATATATAAGTTAACTTAAGTGCATTAAAAACCAACAACACAGATCCAGGAGTGGGAGAGACCTGAGCTGAAGAGGTATGGCAACAGTTATTTATTAATCAGTGAGGAAACAGAGCCAAGGAACTCCAGCAACCTCAGATTTCTACACCAACAAAACCAACCCAGACTACAAACCAGGAAAGTTCAGTTCACGCTTGAGAAAAGTATTAAAAGTTCCAAAAACTGATTTCAGAAGAGTTTACTGATAGATGGGTGATGGCAAAAAACATTCAAATGTTTGAAGAGAGAGCCTGGCTGAACAGTCGTCTCCCTGTTACTTTTAGCTAGCAAGACATTCTGGCAAACTGGTGTCTGCTGTAACCAGATGTAAATATGTTAATTCTTGAATTAATTTTCTACACAAAGTGAGGGGAATCTGAGGTATAAAATAAATGTTATACTACCCTTTATGAGCCAGTCATTCTTATTAGGGCACAAAGCAATTTAGGTGATACGCTGAAAATTGGTCAGAGCAGAATGCAGGTAAGACCCAATTAAAACAAAAAGCAATTTGAATTTACTGAATAATCTATAAGAGCAAATGACAAATTAAAAAAGCTGGAGAAAATTTTATGTAGGTTTCACTGATACCTTTTCTATCCTTCACAATTGAAGACTGAATGTGAAGTTACCCCACTCTAATTATCTGGTAATGTTTTGTTTATTTTCTTTCAGTACTTCAGTTGTGCACTGACAGCAAAACAGACATAAAATTTTCTCTAGCTTTTTTAATTTGTCATTTGTTCTTATAGATTATTCAGTAAATTAATTGGGATACAGTATCCCAATTCATCAGCTATGTACAAAGCTATGAAAGCATATTAATATTATTTATTTTTTGGCATATACATTTCACAACATTCAAAGTAAACTCTGAGTGCTCAGTGGGCACTTACTGGCATTCCCAAAGGCACTTTGGTGCCTTGGCTGTTAACTGAAAGGATAACTTCAGAAGTTTGGTTGCAAGTCAAGCCAGGAGTAATTCTTCAGAGCTTTATAAAGATTCTACCACAACACAAGCAAACACTATTTTTCGTGCAGAATTAAGTTTGCATAAATGTAGCCCAGAGGCTTCTTTTGAACTCACAAGGCTGAAGCATGACTAGAGAGAAAACAGAATAGGCTTTTTTCCTTCACACTTCTGAAAACAAGTTCTAATAATTTAACTACTAGGTAATAAATTGCTGTAAGTGAGTAAGGATCAAACTGAAAAGACAGAGAAAGTGATAATTTGTAAGAGGATTATCAGTGGCTGATTTATCTTTGAATATACATTAGAGTAAAGCTACACCAAAGAACAGAAGTCCTTAATGTTAACATTTTTGTACCTATTTCTCATGGGAAAGAAACCATGTTATTACTGCAGTACTTAGTAAAAATTCACTGCAGTTGCTTATTTAATTTCTATTTTAGGTAGGTCTTCCTTTACCAGGAAGAAAAAAATAAAAGACCAGTAGAAAATGCTTATTAGAGCCAGGAGCTTTTTGGAAAGAAATATAACATGTGAAATTAATTTAATCTTTCTGCTTTGATATATGTTGCAAACAGATTGTGATTTTCTTCAACACATTATACAAAACTATTCAAGGATTCATTTCAACAATAATTGACATCCTGAACCTTATTAATAAGTAGTTTGCTGCCAGTAGTCAGTATTAAAAGTGAGCTATTTCAATAGATTAGTCATGTTGCTTTGTTGGGCTTTTTTTTTAAACCTTGATTATACTGACGTAAATCAGACAACAAATTTACCCATGTGAAGACAAGAATTCAGTACTATGCTTTACAAATATTTTTCAATATTTACTTATTCTTAATTTTGACAATTACTCCTACTAGCTAACTTAGTTGCTATCCCTGCAGAATGAAACCAGCAAAACAGTATGAAAATAGGCTACAGGAGTTTCTTAACAAATGGGGTAACTAAAGAATCAGCAAATCTTTAGTCACTGTAGAATTAAATTAATTTTTGTTCGAGTTTTTTTCCACATTCTATATTCATTTATATGAACATCATAGAGGTATCACTTTCTGTTTGTACAAGTGACTGCAGTGCCGGGTTTCCTCACTTGTAGACCATAGAAGTGTTATCAAAAGCAGAGTGGGGCTTTACAGTTAAAGTTTCACTGAAAAATAAGGTAACCCAACAGAAACGAGCTCTCCAAAAGCAATGTATTCCATAAAATCATATTTCGTTTCTTTACCTTTATACATGTAACTTCTAGAGAGCCATGCTGTGCTGGCTTTTCTTCAGAAGGAGGGAGGGAGCTGCAGTACTTCACCTTTTCTGCTGCTGTGGCTTCAAAGAGCCCATTAAGGACACAGAGCTCTGCTTTGATACCAGTGCCTCATTCTTGAAGACGGGTAGACAATGGTCTGCCCTTCAGGTCACACAAGCGGAGTCCCTCCAGATCACAAAGACAGACCTGCCCTGTGTCAGACTCTGGGAAATTGAACTCTGCAGCTTCTAAAAATTGTAGTTTTTCTCCTTATAAAGTCACTACCTCAGCATCCCAAATGTCGCTTCAGTAGCATAAGACTTACTAGGTTCAGTGAATGCACTTCCAATACAGGAGCTGTTTATAGGGCTGACAAACACAAATCAAAAATGTACCCCAGGATTATGTTTTGGCTGCAGCTTGTACAGCTTCACAGGTCACAGTTTCCATCCTCTCTCCCTTATTTGAAAAATTAAGGAGAAATTAAAAAAAGGAATGGGAATTTGATTGACATTTAATTGTGCTGTTGTTTCGTTGGTTATTTTTTTGCATTACCACAAACATCTGGAGCAACCATTTAGTCATGAAGATTTATTAATCTTCATCTGCAAAGGTAGGGTTTCCACATTTTAGTAGCCCTCCTTGTAACTATGTAGTACTGTATACTTGAGGAGTTGTGAGCGGAAGTTCAAAAAAATTAACTGGATGGGGTCACATAGAAAAAATTTTCCGTATTTCCCTTACGATTTCTAGAAGGGGTATCATCTCTTCTCAACAAAACACTGTGAAGCTAAAAGCTATCAGTACTTACAGTTCCTTTCTGATAAGATGTTTTCTTCTTCTGTTACTCTCTGTACTGGAAGACAGCAGTTAGATTTTGAGGCATCTAAACACTGATGTCACACCAAGCTGTTACATGAATTACAGCTGTTCTGCAGAAGAGGATGTCTCCCCATTTATCACCCAGCCCCTCATTGTGGAAAGTCAGAGCTGCAGATTGGATTTCAGCTTCTCATGACACGACTATGACAGCCCTCCCGCAGGCTGCAAAGACCTGACCTTTCCAAAGTAAAAATAGAAAACTGAATTCCCTGGAGAGGGAATACAGCTAGAATTTGAGGCAGAAGGATATTTACTTTGTTTTCCTATCAATTGAATAGATTCCTTAGACTACATATGCCCTTCAAACTCTCTAAAATTAATAACATTAAAATCTTAATTGGTAACCAGCCCCTTCTACTTCCCCAAGGCAATTACAACAACAGAATTAGACTCAGGTAACTCAATTAGACATCAGCCTAAGCCAGCACTCTCCAAGAGGTCTCTAAGAAGAACCCTCCATGAGCTTGATGAAAACAGCATTAGGATGGTTTTGTTGAGGTCAAATAGCATATGCTTTCAATAATCACTGAAGGCAAAATGATGCCTTGTTGTTTAGTCTGTAAACCTCTCCACTTGGCACTTGAATCTCTCATCCATTCTCACACAGAAATTGTGCTGAGCTGCTAAGTGCACTATGAGGTTGACCTTGTGCTTTTTTCCCTTCAGTCTTGTTTCATCCCCAGACAACACTGCTTCAGACACATACATGAAGCACAAAGGGCCAGTTAACAGCAATCCTGAGCCTTATTTCAGCAATCTGCCTTGCCTTTCCTCTTCTGCACATCCCCCCTTTGGCACTTGAATGCAGGAGGGCTTTACCTTACATAAAAACACAACATGAACATGAAGGAGGTATAAAGAAAGGGCAGCTCCAAACATTGGCTTAGGCAAGGCCTCAGACCTCAGACTACTTGTTTTTGTTTTAAAATGAATCCTTAGTCCCTTGCCTCTAAAGGGAGCTCAGGATACAGCACAGAATCACCAGTGCAGTACATTGGGAGAGGCAGGTATCTCCAACCAGCCGTCATGTTCCCTGAAAACTTGAGCTGTTGCATATTGGTTTACATTCACTAGCTAAAACCCTGTGATTTTCTATGGAACAAGAATTTTCTTGTTCCGGGGAAACTCCACACCTCTGTGTTACCACCCTAGACTCGCAGCTATCTGCTCTCTGAACACCTCATGGCTGTGCTCCTTGCTCCCTGGTACCCCACAGCTGCAGAAGGGGTTGGAGGTACCTCTCCTGGTGAAACAGGCAGTCACCAGCGCAGTTTTCCAGGCTGAGAAAGCTGATGCCCTGGGCTTGCTCCCCTTCTCTGGGCAACTGCTCCATCTGCTCCGCTGTTATGCAGAAAGTGAGAAGCACAACCAGACAGAAGGCAAGGCTTCTAAAATTATGTGTGTTTGCATACATCCAAAAATGGGTTGGAGTCCTTGATACAGGCTCACAACCTCTTTTTTGAGGCTAGACATTAAAACTCCAAAAAGGAGCAGAAGTTCAGACATAACTCTGTACTCAGTGTTGCCCATCACTAATTCAGAGGAGAGTCCTTTTGCACAAGGGCTGGTTCAAACCCCATCTCAGGCAATTAATCCTAATTCTTCCTTTTGTCCGTATAAGGAGCTTGGATGCTTAATATATGACTGCAATTTACTCCAAGCACTTAGAATTCAGGCACTGGAACACTTAATCTGTGGATATTAAGCAATTATTATATCTGTACACCATCAGTAACTTATTGACACAAACAAATTGATATACACAAGGGTTAAGGATTGACAGAAACCTACATTACAGATTTGCTCCAGATGAACCAGATTGATTTTTAAATTCACTTGATTAAATGGGTGTACTTTTTCAAGACTGATTCATTTAGCAATTTCTCCCTTTAAGGCTTCACTGATATTTCACATACAGTGACTAATTACTTTTCAGAACATTGTGTACTTGTTCTCTGCTTCTCTGGACTTCAGTGACTTCTGCACAGTCACTATGTCTGGGTAAAGTAGGTATAAAGTACTATTCTGCTTGACAGCATTCCACAGCACTCTGCAGGGGTGTGTGAGGGATCACAAAAGGTGCAAGAGGTTTCTGACAACTGCTTAGGAAGGGGCGCTGCTAACCGGGGAAAATCCATTGCAAAGTCATTCAGGTGTGGGAGAGTCTGGTCATACTGACTCGTATGGTGAAAAAGCACAGTCATGGTGGGAAGCAGAGCCTAGGTGGTTGAGCCCTGCTATTGAGAACACAGGGGAGGAAGAAGGAAGAGGGGAGGGAGGGAGGGGGGAGGGAGGGAGGGAGGGAGGGGAGTGAGGGAGGGAGGAGGATGGAGGGAGGGAGGGAGGGAGGTAGGGAGGTGTTGAGGTGGAGGTATGGAGGGTGGGGAGGGGGAGGAGGGTGGG
>CM031879.1:24457314-24480660 GCA_018697195.1 Certhia americana
GGAGGGAGGGAGGAAGGAAGGGAGGAAGGAAGGAAGGGAGGAAGGAAGCCCTTCACCATGAGCCATAGGGCAGAAAACTGTCACCAGGATCCAGGATACCCATAGGATTTGTGATGGGCACAAACAACAAGTGATGATTAAATAACTGCTCTTCTCCTTTTCAGCATTCTTTTTATGCTAAACTTTTGAACTCTGCTCTACCACTGTGCCTGGTGTTTACTTCCCCTCCTTTCTTAACTTCATAAGCAGTTTTTGTGCAACTATGTCTAAGACTTTCATATCTTGCTTTTTTTTCCCCGTTTCTTTCACATACAAGTAGATTCCAATATAAATGTCTGTCAAGTCTTTGAAAATACGCTGAACATTTTACTTCTCATTCAAGTGCACATCAGTATAAAAGTCTTTTATATCTACACCATTGCCCATTATTCTCACTGCCAGCTTGTCCTCCCTGCTACTTTTTCGTTTTATTTCTGTGCTGTGCTTTCGCTTGCACACGAACTGTTTACTCCATGGGACGGGGGCTGAATTTTTGTTCACAGATTCATATAGTTTTAAGGTGTGTCCAGCTATGAAATACCTGGGGCTTACCACACACTGTTTCTTTATGCAAAAGGAGTGTACTTTTCAGGTGCTCCCCTTCAAAGGAAAACCGGCCTTGTGAACCAGTGTCAAAGTGTGTTTGTAATGGACAATTAGTCCAACTGAGAACTCAGTTATGTTGTGCCTGCTTTGACAGACTGTGATATTTGCATTCACTCTCCTCATGCTTACCCCAGTGCCAGAAGCACAGAGGATACAGTCCTGGAAGAGCTGACACAGCTCTATAAGCTGTGTATTACTATTATCTACTATGGGCACAGCAACTGCCTGAGAAAGGACTCCAACAAAGGTGTTCAGATCTCTGAATTCATCCAAGTTATGGTAGTCATATGCTGCCCTAAACTGAGCATCTCATCAAAATTAATGCACCACACTAATGTATTTATTTAACAACAGTAGTCTTATGCTGCCAATGCTGCCATGAGCAGGAGGAAGAAAACCTGTGGTCAAAAGAAGTGTGTACAGAGGGGATCTTATTTCTTAAACTTCTTGACTTTGCTTATTGTAGCGGTAAAACTCACATGCCCCATAATGACAAGAGAAGCAAAACTGGGACAAAACTTCCCCAGAGATACGTCTCCAAAGCACTGAGATATATTTTTTTGCACTCTGTTGCAATGTAGGAAACCTGGCTGAGGTGTCTGACATTAGCACCAGATCACCCAAGTTCACATAAGAGGAGTTTGGTGTCCCTAACCCAGAGTTTGGTTCCCAAACCAGAGTGCTCATTTCAGAGCTGACCTTTGAGGTCCAGTTACTCTCCTGCTTTGGAGTTGCTAGAAACGTTAAAATTCACTTCAGGTGTATTCACAGATGTTCTCATAATGTTCTGTACTTAACAGACAAAGAGTTCTCTGAAACAGTCATTTTTGTTTTCTTCTATGTAGCCAGGCAGGGCTGGAAGGGCAGTTTATAGTTTATAGGTCCTCTGCTACTTGAAGGCAGCTTGAAACTAATTTTGAAATTTCCAGGGATGTTAGTGCCACCACATGCTCCCTGTAAAAGCTGCAGGAGCCACTTGTAAGTATACATAACCTCTATTCTGACAAGTACAGGCTCAGTCTAAAGGAATAAATACTAATAGTTCAGTGAAGGAGAGATGCGTGCCAAGACCAGCTCCAACTGGACTCTGCTGCTGACTGAAGGAATGAAGTTCCTGTTCCAGAGACCTCAGTTACAGAACAAGATATCTGCCCACACTGGGATGATGTAATACCTACAGAACAATGTAACAGTGTAAGCCCCTGTCATACTCTAATAACTGACTTCAACATTGATGGATAAGATGTGAATCACAGTGGAAATAAGCATTTCTAAATAGTTACAAACACTGAGCAATAGAAAGAAAGGTAAGAAAGGTCATGCCTGACCTCAAGGAGACGAAGCTACAGAGACAAGGACTTTTCAAGGTAATGTAGCTACTGAGAACAGGAAAGAGAGGAAGTGGATTAGGAAAAAAAGTATGAAAATTTAAATAAGAAAGGAAAAAAGCCAAGAATAGGAAAACCTTTTCAGAGGGAAAATTACAAATTAAAAAATGAAACGTTGAGGAATGTCAACACATGCCAATTAAAAAAAAAGAAAACTAAACCAAACAACAACAACAAAAAAACACCCAAACAACCAAAAAACACCCCAAAAAACCAACCCAGCACAAATAAAAAAAACAGAAATAAAAAGCTCCCCAAACATTAGCAAGTGGTTTTCCACAACATTCTTTGTTCTTCCTATTAATACTTTGTGTTCATTCCTAATGTACTTTTAAAATCACAAGATCTGGTTAATCAAATATGGGTACTATAGATAACCTCCTTGCTGAAAAGCCCAGCAAAAATACTGTAAAAGTTCTAGAATAGGACTGGTATTTTCCCATCAGTCTCACAAATTTGAAGACTAAATGCATATCATTTCAATGCATAATGATTTTATTCTCTTATTCCCAACCAATCATCCATTAGAATTCCTGATCTATTTTGTCAGACACTACTCGTATGAGTTGAAAACACTTGATAAAAAAAGACACTCATAACATTTAAATAATCACTGTGTCATTAATCTCAATTTTGAGGTTGTTATCCTTTATAATTGACAAGGTTAGCACTTCCAAGGTCCCTCCTCTTTATTCGTATTCTGATTGGACTAATGACTTTGACATGACATAGATTTTTTTGTCCTACTTTCTACTTTAGATAGTAATTCACCTCTTCCTTTGACAATTAAGATTTATCTTGGAAAATTACTATACTATACACTACATTGAACATAAGTCAAAACGATTTTCTGTTCTGTTTGCAGGCCCCAGAGGAAACTGCTAGCATGTGCATATTGCACCCTCCATAAATGAGTGCATGAATTAAATATCAACGTTATTCATCTCAATTCCTTTTAGATTATGAGTTGTTTATAGAGTGCATTAAGATTATACAGAATTTAGCATGCAAAGTCACACAAAGCCAGCCTTTCTTACTGCATAATAAAGGTACTAGATCATATCTTCAGAGAATATCACTATACCATTTACAAAAATAGAAACAATTGGAAGTTTCAAAAAGCAAAACACTAGGAGTTCACCTGCATATCAGAAAAGGCCCAACTGACAGACCATCAACAGAAAACAGCAGACGTAACTGTATCATCATAGGCCTTAATTGGTCCAGAACCAATTGGAAAGTAATACTTGGCTACCATAAGTTAAAATATTGCTTGTGGAAGTCTATTTGTATACTGTGTTAGGGAAATTAAGCTAATACAATTGCAAAAAATAATTACCAAGGATTATAAAAATTTGCTAATTATTGAAGGAAGCCAGAAGAGCTTTCAAATATTGGCAAACCATTTACGCTAAAGGACAAGGAATTACTCTGAAACCATTGTTCTGAAAAAATATCCATATGAAAAGGCAAAAAACCCAAGAAACAGTACCTTGCAGTCCTCATCCAAACTGGCCTCCTAGGTCACAAGGCCCCAATGAAAATGCACAGTGAAAGGGGACAAAGATGCATCCACATACCTAGCAGATATTTATACATTTATGTCTGCATAGATCCCTTGCTTCTTCCTTGGACCACACTTTGGAGAAAAGACAACTGGCACTAACAATAGGCCTGGCTATGCAGCACCATTCAGGTTTTAGTGTCATTTTTTGTGCCATGCTTTCAAATCATAACACACAAGGAAATAAAAAAACCCAAACAAAAACCTACAAACCACAGCATCTGTCATGTACAGAGTCCATCCTATAAGTTGCATATGTGTTCATTCATCATCAGGTTCACAATCTTTTACACATGAAGGCAGGCCTCGAGTTCCTCATCTGTCTAGCACAGAGAATAATGAGATCCTGGATCAGTGTCCAGGAAAGTGCTGCCTCATCCCCTGACTTTTCTGTTGTCATAGTCAGGTTCTTCGTACCTGAGTTGACAGCTGCTGTCTTAACCCAGATGCATACCAAGGTCTTTAATGGCCTTATTAGAAGAGGAAGGTGACCTTGAACCTAATGTATTTATTTAGTGGAGAGAAGTAAAACTGTGAAGGTAAGATAGGTCACATGCTCATGGAAATTTCTGTACTTGATGGGATATATTTTTGACAGCACTGAAGAAGTTGGGAGAACAGCCCTCCTGTCTGGGATTCAGACATCAGCAGGGATGTACAGGCACCTCAAGGACACAAAATACCAAACAGGAGCAAGATTCTTACTTTCTGCAAGCTCCCACTTCTATGACCAGTAACAGAACTTTCAGGATATTATTCCTTCCTTTGTTGTAGCTTGTGTGTAATAGAGGAAATGATGGGAAAAGGATGGCAGTAGAGGTTAAATGCATCTGACATAAATGTTGCTGCTCTTTTTAAATAAGATAAAAGAAAGCTTATAATCAATTCTGTTCATAAATATTTGTTTCCTAAGGAAAAATATCCTCCTAAAAATGAGGAGTTAGTAATTGAAACTTTTTTCAGCTTTTCAGTGTTGTTCTTTTCTTATGTAGAGACTTTTCACAAAAATAGGTTTGCATTCTCCCATTGGATATTGGATTTATTTATTTATTTAATAAGATTATTATTTACTAACTACTTAGGCCTAGAAGCAAAGATTTTTACTTCCAGTTATCAAATCTTTTTTCAGCTCCTTCTTTTAGAGTTTGCAGCAAAACTCTGTTACACGAGGATGCAATTTAAAGACTGTATATTTTTCTTGGCATTAGCCACATAAACTCTACTTGTACACTAAAGCAGCATCACAATGTGCCTGGCATCATGTTGGTATTTGGCATCCATGATGTTTTTATCTCCAGAAGATATATTAGAGATGTAAAATCAGACTAGGTAAGGGTCTGCTTTTCCCAAATTACTTGTAAAGTAATTGGACAAATATAGATATTAGGTTTTGGGGGGTTTTTTTGGTCTCATGTTATAGACAGATCCAGTATTTTTGTGCATTACATACTAAAACCACTGTAAACAGTGAAAACTCGTGAAAACCTGTGAAAACTTTGAAGCTGTTTGGAGTTAGTAGATGCATTCAGTCTGGCAGATCCTAATTACATCATCAGCTGTTTGCCTGTTTTTAATCCATGATGTTAGCATTTACTGCCCTAAGCAAATGGCCAATACCTCAAGCTAGCAAACATATTGTTTTTTAGTATTCTACCAACCGACTAATATTTAGACCTCTGTTTTTTAGGTAAAGCACAAGACTGTTATACTGATTGATATACTGATACCTCTATGCATGGTTATAGATGGAAAGAAATATGCATTTCATTTATGTTTGCCCAAAAGTAGTAACTCACATGTTCTAAAATTATGGAAAAGAATAACTTGTATTTTTAAGATCTGCTGGCAGACAAGCTGATATGGGGGAGTTTAGTGCCTACTGCCATCCTGGTTTTGATGCATCTGTGACAATTTTCTGTGATGCAGAAAATATTTCATGGGCTTAAAATGGTACATAAAACCACTCTCGAAAGAGGGCAAAATCACCAAAGCTCATTTGGAATTAAATAGTGGGACAGTTATTTTAATTTCAGGACATTCTCTTTGTTTTACATCAGCAACAGTCTCGCATGACCAAAATATCATAGGTTATTCCAGGATAAGGAACCAGAGTGAAACCTCAGTTTTTTCTTTTTAGACTAAAATTCCTTTTTTAATTCCATAGGAATGATTCCCTAAAACCTTAGGATTACTGTCAGCTGTCCAGGATTCCATCAAATCTCCATAATATTTTTAAGCCTGGAAACAGTATTCCTAAGTGTAAGCAAAGTTGCATGAAGCAGAATTATTTTCCTGTCCTTAAAAGTCATATTCTATTTATATATCTGTTACAATACTAATTTTTTGCAACTTCATCACATTGTGAACTCCTGTTTCATTTGCTCTCCATCACCCTCAGGTTTTCCTCTGCATTTCTGCAACTTATGATTAGGGAAAACTTGCCTTAAGTAAAAATAACCAACTCAATCAACTCTTACCCAGAATTTTGAGAATTCAGACAATCCAACAGAATATTCCCCTACTCTCCCAACTCCATCTTCTCTAGTCACACTGTAAATAAGCACATTTACTCCCACCACACAGTAATCCTATTATAATTACTTCTCAGAAAACCTTTGCTGTAGGTTGAGAGGAAATAAAGAAGAACATAAAAAAAACCTGAGCCAGAGGCTCCAGTCCTGTCAGGGAAAGGTTAAGTGTTCCTTCAAGCACCTGCCACAATCCTGCCATTCTTTACACCTCAGAGTAGAAATAAGAACTACGGCTTTATTATTCTTTGCTCCAGCATCTTTTCATTAACAACTCCTATCTGAAGCATTTCATTACCATCTCTGGTTTCCCCCCAAGGCCCACACAGCTAGAAAATTTCTGCTTGGTAGCAAGTGGACCATTTTCTTCTGCTTGGCAAGGGCACTACACAATTAAATTTGGAGTATGATGAAGTTATATTTTATATTGTATTTCTGCAATCAATAACATCACAAATTTACACATAAAGCACAGTAAGATGACATTCTTAGTTGATATGATTCTAAAAGGCGATGCTTCATGAAAAACAAGAAAATAAAAAAAGCCCCACTTTAAAACATGATTTACTTTTTATCAGCAAGGTTAACTGCTGCAAATTTAGCTTCCTGATTTGAAAGGCAGTCTCTCTTCTGCTGATTGCATTTCTACCAAGGAGCAAACTTGTGAAAAAGGAAACATTATGGTCAGCTTGTTTCTACTCATGTTCTACTGTCCATGCTGATAAAGGTAAAGGGATTCTCATCCCTGGAAGTTTTCCAGACCTGGCTAGACAAAGCCATGGCTGATCTGATTTAGTTCGAGGATAAGTTCTGCTTCAAGCAGGAGATCAGGTAGATGGCATCCACAGGTTCTTTCCAAACACTCCTGGGAATCTGGTCTGTCTGTGAAAGTGGTAGAAAAGTCAATTGTATCCCACTGCTTTATAGGTGCCAAATACTGAATAAGGCAAGGGGAGCAAATGCATCTAAAAATAAAAACAGTCAAAGGATGCTTTGTTTTTCCTGTCTCACAACAGCAACAAGAGCCAGGAGCAGGCAGAAAATACAAAAGATCTTTTTCTCTCTGGCAGCTTGGGTGGGTGACTCAGAGCAAGTAATGAACTCTTTGCATACTGCTCCTGTCAGCATTGAGCAAATTTGCCTTTGAGCCCTGACCTGAGCCATGTATCTGCAGACAGAAAGAGGGAACTTGGCTTCTTCCTAGAAGTTTCGTCAATAAGACATAATGCCAAGGACAGCTGAGGACAGCAATCACTGAATCTTAGACTTTGCAAAGCAGCTAAAAACCAAGGGATGAGAAAGCAGGTTGAGAAAATCCCAGTGTTCTCATATCCCACAGCTGCTCTAAATTGCAGCATGCTGAGTCTCTCCCAAGACTTTTCTCCCCAGAACTCAGAGTGCCTTTGGATCCTTTTACACCTACCTACTTCAAGCCAGAAAAACATATGACGTATGTTCTTGTACTTCTCTCACCAAAATTTGCAACTTTCCTTGTGACTTCTAACTTACTAACCAAACCTAAAGATTGAACAAATGCAGTATTTGCTTGTGGAGAGCAGGAAACAGGATTTGAGTATGATTTTGTAATGAACTCATTTTTGTCCAGCTATATAATGTAATTGCACACAATCACTTGAGGCACTGATGGCACATTTCCCTGAGAGTGTTGTGCATTTTCACAGTGCTTATATACCTGGAGAGAAAGCTGCTCACTTTCCCACTCTTCCAAAGTAATATAAAGGTCTTGCTGTAAAGGTTTGATTTTAAATTTCTACTTGTGTTTTCAAGAACTGATGCACTTGTGTATAAGCTAAATTTGCTATTACATTTATTAGACACACACAGTTTAATTATATTTCATTAGACCTTCACCCATGGGTGCTGGCATTTAGTCTCCATAGTTCAGACACCACCATACCAGTGTCTTTCTTCTCCATGTAAACAGGATTTTTCATATATATGTAAAAGCAATGAGCACTATGTCTGTGACATCTGCTCCAGTGCAGCTGTGGCTCCAGCTGATTTTCTTCCCTGGGATAAGTGAACAGCACAATATTAATATTCTGGGGAGGAGGTGGTGGGAGGGAGAGTTTACTGTAGACAATATCTTCATAAACACCAATAATATCAGTTATTTGTTTTCAAACAAGTTGTTTTCAGGAAGTATTATTTAAGAAGCATTTCCAAAATTTCTCAAGTATAAGAATGACCTGGGTTTTCTAGTCTTTACTGCTTGCAGTGTGTTACTGCTTGCACACCAGGCAGAACAAGAGCATCTTTTGCCTGCTTTGCAAAGCTCAAGGCTAAACACAACCATCTCTACATTGTGCAGGCTTTAAAACTGGAAGTTTCCCTGACAAATTCATCAATACAAGGACCAAACAGACTGTTAATATTCAATGCAGGGCTGGTGGAAGCTTTTAGGTTCGTACCCTGAAATGGACCCTTCTTTCCCACATCCTGGAAATAGCTCAGGAATTGGCAGCACACTTTCTTCTTTCCTGAGGATTTCCTCCTTTATATTAAAAAATAAAATAGATTATCAAGAGAGGTGCTTTTATTCCATGCTGAAACTGTCCTTCCTAAGAAGTCCCTTCCGCACTTATTCTTTCTACACACACACACACCCCCCCCCCTTCAAATCTACTTCAGTTCAGTTTTAAGAGTTGCACATGAAGTAGGATGACCTATGGCTGCTGAAAAGAACACACCTATCATATGCTTTCCTGTGACTCTGGCGGATTAGTCCTACTGAACACAGTGTTTCTCTTCACCAGTCCTAAAAAAGCCTGTAGACACCATTAGTGACTCAGCTGCCATGCTGGCATTTGTCCATTTGAAACTGTCCCTGACAAATAGGAAGCTCCTGAAAACCACTAGTAATAAATTAATTATTTTAAATTCCAACTAGGATAGATATGAATCTGTGACTTTAGCATGAATCTATGTCTTTAGCATGACTTTAGGAGTTCTGTGAACTTCCTACAGGAAGTTCTAAGGAAAGCTACATGATATCAGACTCCTTTCTGGCAGCCAGTCCCTGTTCAAGGTCAGGTAAGGGCAAAATAAGTGAATACAAAAGTAATTGTTTAAGGAAAAATAAAAGGGAACACCAACAAGACTTGAATCTTAACTGACATGAAAGGAGTTTATGCTTATCTTAAAGATGCAAATGTCAGTAAATAAACACATATGTTTTCATTTGAAGATAGAACCATTGATCTGTTTGCCCTTGCTATGTTGCTTAATTGATCACATCTGCATGATTGGATTTAATGGTGTTC
The DNA here is from genome assembly GCA_018697195.1 of Certhia americana. NCBI lineage: Eukaryota > Metazoa > Chordata > Aves > Passeriformes > Certhiidae > Certhia > Certhia americana. The sequence goes on from CM031879.1 coordinate 24,466,724, forward strand.
CTGGCATGTGATGTTTCCTCCTCTTGGTTTCTATTTCTCAAATTTTTAAAGCATATTAAAAATCAGTTTGCAACTCTTTTTTCTGATTGCAGACCACACTTACAGTATCTCTTGGTATTTAAACACATTATGAGCATTTGAATAATGTTCTATTCCTCTGTTTTCTGTCTCTACTGTATTTATTCAGTCATTTTCCATATACTTGTAAGAAATCTACAATTTTTACTTACAGGAGATCTGCAAGTACTATAATTCAGCTTCATAAGTATAAATCAAAAAATCTTTGTGAAACTGCAGTCTCCTAAGTATTATATTCACTTAGTCTGTAAACGTAAGGTCAATCTGGTGAGATCTAGAAAGACAGATATTTAATATAAATTTTAATTTTTGCTTTTCTTCTGTGGTTCATTAGGTCACTTCCAATCATGTACAAGATGCATTGTAAATTTTGGGTTTTTAAATAATTACCATTTCAAACTATGTACTCCTCAAACATGAAGTACTATTTGCAATTAAAATACCAAATTTAGAGTCAGAAATTATAGAGTATCAAGACCAAAAACCTGATTTATGGCAAGTTGCTCCTGTGGCACTCATGACCACATTAAGCTCTATTACAAGAAAGGTAAAAACAGCATAAAGTGCCAGCAATTTGTATATAAGATTGAAAAACTGCTTTTTTGTTTTGTTTTGGGGTTTTGGGGTTTTTTTGGGTTTTGGGGGGGGGGTTGGTTTTTTTTTTTTTTTTTTGGTTTGGTTTGGTTTTTTTTCTTATTCTGTTTACAGATCTCTTTTGATTGCAATCTCTTCTGGTCTTTTTATTTAAGGTTTCAACTCTACAAGTATGGTTATAAATAAATTTACATTTACTTCTACCTATGTGAAATTATAAAACAACACAAGAAACAGTGAAGGACTTAAGTGAGAACATACTTCTGAACACACTGACTACTATTCCTGCAGTCAGAATTGCAGCCTCTTCCAAAACTGTGAAGCTATATTGCCTATTTATCAATCATGATTAACATGTTTACACACCAGATGCCAGCATGTGATCTAAAGACCATTACAGCTTTTGTGTTAGAAAAAAGACTGATTACATCAGTCTGGAGCCAAGTGTTTGTAAAACTGTTGTAAAAAGAGTATATGCAGAGAAATAGTGATCACAAGTCACTTACTAAGCATATTGACCCAAGCCTTGTCACTGAGTTTAAGAGATTCAAATTTAGACCTGATAAGCCCCTGCTGTCAGAAGTGGTGGCTGCTTATGTCAGTCATCTCCAAGACCCAGCAAGCACATGTGAATTCAGCAAACTCCAGCAGCAAAAGACCTCAGACTATAGTTATTTGCTTGTCACCTTCATTTAGGTGCCAAGCTCTTCAGGAGGAGGTGGAGTCTCAGAAACATTCACAGATGACCTGGTAACTTGATATATCAGAACATAGTTCTGAGTTACTACTGAGTTCATAGTTATTGAGCATATATCCCCGAGTGGAGAGAACATAGAAGATAATTTGTTTAAAATAAAATTCCATTAGAAATGTGACTCACTGAAGATTAGCTAAGTCTTTCAGAAGTCTCTTATCCCATACCAGTAACACAGGCATTTTGGAAAGTCCTTCTCTTCACAGATTCAAAAATCGCACAAAGTAGATCAGAACGCAGAAAGGAAATGCTAGCAATGAAGCCTCAGCAATGGAGAGCTTTAAAAGCTTACCCTTGTGTTGATATTTCTCTTATTCAGGATAAAAGAGGAAATTATGCCGGAGTACAATTCAAAATAATAACAGGATCAACCTCTGAATTCCTTCTCAACAGTCCAAAGATTACATGTTCCCATTACCTTTAGGGTGTGTTAGAAAAATTCTTAGTGTGTAATTTCCAGCTAAGTTTCTTCAGAAAGAAGTCTAGTTCCCATCCTCCAAAGGCCTTGAGTAAGGTAACTTAGAGAACATTGAGTGTAGGAGATTCACAGGCAAGGGCAATTCACATCATAGAAACATTTATGTAGTGCTCTTAACTGCTAATGTAGGCAGATCCATTCAATCCCCAGAAGAAAATGTTTCTTCCAGCAAAAGAAAATTGGCTAAGGTCACACTTATGACCATCTGCATGAAATAGCTAATGCAAAACTAAGAAGTCAGGTATAATTCAAAGTACAATAGCCATTTGTCTTGTTTATCTCACTGTTCTGTCTTCCTGCAGGTTACACTGAGGTGGCTACAGAAGCTGCTGTTCACAGCTGGACACATTGTCTCTCATTCAGAGGTTTTCCCTCCATTATTCATGAAGCTGGGCCACCACAAATTACAAATGAAAATTAAGGAAAAACTTGAGGCATAAATAATAGCTAAGAATTCATATTTGTCCTAGGCAATCCTAGGCATCCTAAGCAATGTCAAGACCATAGAATAAAGGAGATTTGTAGAGAGCCTGAAAAAAAAAACCTGTCAAGAAAGACCCACAGGATGCCTCATGCTGGATCTGAGAACAAGGTGAAAATACGAGTGACCCCACTTGCTAAACATGGTTTAAATATAACCAATGTCCATACCACATCCAATGTCTTTCATGTTCCATCTCATTTGAAATGATTCTTTCATAGATGAGCCTTCACAGAATAACAGAATTCTATTTGTCCCACACAGGCAAAGTATATTCTTTTGAAATAACTAATTGTGTAAAAATAATTACTCATGTGGACAGTCCTCTAACAACCGTAAGGTCAGATAGATCTTCTGATATATTTTATACTTTAGACTTGAGTCTGAACGGTAAAAAAAAATTGATGTGGCCTTTTACCAAAGGAATGTACAATCTGCAGTATTTTTAAACCAAAAATTTCTTCCCACCTGTTCACTCAGGAGTATAAAGGAAAAAAAAAAAGAAAAAGAAAAAGAAAAAGAGAAAGGAAAAGAAAAAGAAAAAGAAGTTAATAAAAAGACTGGCTTCAGTATTTTTTTAAAATAGATTTTGGGTTATGCTTCTAGTTCTGGTTCAGGGACCTCTTAGATAATGATTGGTAAAATTCACCTTCATGAGTACAAACAGTGCTTGAAAGGTCACAAGTTAATTCAGAAAATTGGCCACAATTACTTTTTTTGATGCTTCAGAATTATTTCTATGTCTCCTAAGAAAATGCTGTTTCTACTTACGTAGAAAAGCCTCCAGGAGACCATTTTACCTTCTAAAAAGGCAAGGACAGCAATTTTTCAAGTACCAGTCAGGCTGTGTGATACGCCACAGGCCGCATTTTGCTGATCATGTTAGGCTCCAAAAGAGGCAAATACTTTGACTTTATAATATGAAATTATGTTCCTGCTGAGAATATATCCTGGTAGCTGACAGCCATTTCTCCTGGATTTAAAGGAGTCATTCAGCAAAAATCCACCTGTCATGTTTTAGCAAGCAGGAGCACTGTCTTGGGTTCTTACAATCTTCTTATATTACCTCCCATGTTATAATTTTATCTGTTTTGTAGTATGCTGTCATCGTGGCTTCCAAAATGAAGTCTTCTCCTTTGTGACCAGTGCAGAGAAGTGAGTAGCCAAAATAGACATTTTTGTTACTCAAGCATTCATCTCCCTGTAATGAAGTCATCAACATTTATGAGTGTTTGCATTGGATTGAAAACTTTTCTGACAAAGAATATCACATGCAATGTGTTTCAAGGAATGTGTGAAACAGCAAATGTGAAGACTTCAATACTGGATCCACAGCAAAATTTAACCTCTTTTGAAAAACAGAACACACTTTCTGTAAAGACAAGGGATTCACTAGATAACCACAACTCTGAAGAAACTAAGAGTTACTGCCCCTGGAAGAGCTGAAAAAATATATAGATGTGTTGCTTAGAGACATCATTAGGTGGTGGATTTGGAAGTTCTGGGTTAACAGTTGGATCTGATGAAATAAGAGGTGTTTTCCAGTCTGAAGTTTTTCTAGGCATTAATAAGACGGGAAATGTCTAGGAACACCTTTGCACATAGGGAGAGGATATAGATAATTTTATTTGTCAGAAATCTGAAAGATATACAGTGTTAACTAAAATCTGAACATCAGTATGAAATGTATGTCTCCGTTAACTGCTACAGTACCTTTCTGTTCTATTTCCTATCTTTTTTAAATACAACAGTCTATCAGTGTATCCTCAATCAATTGAAATGGTTATTTAATTTTATCACAACTCTACCTAGCTTTAAATAAGCATTTCAGAGCTGCCTTCTTCTGCAGTCTGTAGCATAATTCATACCTCAGGGTAGCTGCTACCAGATCATTCTTAAGCCATAGTAATGGAGATAAAATTTTGACAAAATCTAGTGTGGAGGATGCTCACTTCATAGTATTTGTGACACAGTTGTTTTATTAGATGTTCTGTAGAAATAAAACGAAACCATTTTTCGAACAGGTAATATTTAACTGTGGTGCTCATATGAAAAAATTACTGCAAACCTATGTGTACTTCCAGTCAAAATTTCTGAAGCAGCACTAATATTAATGACTTCATTTTTCCTACCACCATCCTTTAGACTCCTTCAAAATGATAAAGAGAATATTAGTCCTTTTAATTTTATTGATAACAGATACTACTGTGACTGAGGCCAGACTTAACCAAACCTAACACATTACCTGTGCACAAGCCAAATACCATATGCGCAGGACAAGCTAGAGCTTTGGCATTCCTCGCTCTTCCTGAAGTATATCATAGCACCTGCAATATGTTGTCCTGAAGATAAAGCCCCGTTTGATGTTGTATGAATAGACTTTGTTGTTGTTCTCTCATCTGCTTAGCTGAAAATTGATTTGAACTTCAGCAGAGTCCCAAATAAGCCACATGACAGCATTCAAGAGGCAGGAGAGATTAAAAGGAGTTGGGCAATCATTGGAACTGACAAGAACACTTTATTCCTTCTACTGATTTTTTTTTTTTAATAGGTCATATCTAAAGATACCTAAAATATCTTCTCCCATGCCCTCCAGGACTTAGGAGGGGAAAGAAGGAGAAAAGTGAAATGACACAGCATACCTTGATCTATACACAGCATCACAGAAATAGATTATTCCTCGCAAATTTATTTCTTTTCCTGAATCAAAAATTCACCTGGCACCTTAGACTTTCTCTGGGTAATTTTTAGCATACACTACTCCAATGAGACTTTGAGGTCATCTTAGTTTATGAATCAGGTAATCACACCTGCAGTACAAGATTACAGGAAACTGCAGTATTTCCCAATTCTAAAGTGACCTACTGTACAGCTCTCTTGCTGTTGAGAAGTACTAGAATTATGCACACCTGACCCATACAGGAAGGCTGGAATTTTAATCCTGAAAATTAAGAACACTTTTAAGACTATCAAAGACTATATTATTTGCCGATGCATAAATAATCAAACATAAAAGTTTTTCTACTACTACCAAAGTTTCTTAAAGTTACTGTGTCTGAATTGATTACACAGCAAATTTATACATAGCAGCTGACAGAAACATGAACCAGTGCTAAAACCACATACTATTTTGACTGACATTGGAAGAAAACCAGTTAGACCTGCTGGATGTTTTGACATCTCTTGCTAAATCAAAGTGATTTTATGAGTTAATCTTTCATGGCAGCAAAAAATCAGCTAAGAAGAAACTTGATCTAGAGAGAATGGTTAGTAGTCTTTGTTAAAGCTATCATGATAGTGACTCTGGTCATTGAATAATACATACATTCCAAATAACAGGGGAATGTGCTCAGACTAAAATCTATTAAAAAAAAAACCACAACAGATTTTAAACGGAATTTAGGATTTATTTTTTTAAAATTATGTTTATACTCAATGATCTTTGTTACTAGAGTATTAAGTAGGTCTGTGATGCTCAAGTTGCAAAGAAGTTGCAATGAATACAGCAATTATTAGAAAGTGTGTTGTCTGTTGTCAGTATCAAAGGCTTGTTTTACTTTCTACTCATGCACATAATGTCCAGGGTAATTTAGGTATAGACTACTTTGCTGCTTTTCAGTAATTATTTCAGTAGTTCCATGAAATTTAATTCCCACTTTACTATTACACATGTGATAGTCTAAAGGGATTTACAAATTCTTACCTTTTCCCTCCTATGTCAAAAGAAACAGCTCCTTTCCATGGACAGACACAGATGGTACCTGCTGGCCAGAATGGAGGAAGGGAATGTACTGTTTATCAGAAATGCTGGCTGCTGTTAAAACTATTCCTGACATTTTGCAACACAAGCTAGCAAGTAAATGACACAACTTCAATAAATAAAATCTTTTATTGGTATCTAAATCTCCTGATCTTAAAAATACTTAACTAGATTCCACAATAAACCCCTATGTGGGAAGCATTTTAACCTTTCTACAAGCTGCGTGTCTTTACCTACTTGAGGAGCAACTTTAATTTGTCCTGCAGTAGAAAAATCCTCTGCTTTCCAAAAGCAAAATGTTTATTTATGTGAATATTGGGACTTCAGATGCAAACCAAAGTCAATACCAAGCCTTTTTTTTTCCCACTAAAATACATGGGGTACTAAGTAAATGTGTATACTTATTTTTAAAGGTGTCAGTCTCCAGAAATGGAATGCACATCTGTAGTTATAAAATTATTGTTATGGGGTAGCAGTTTTAATTACTATGTAACTTTAATTACTAAATTACTGCAGTGTGTTGTCTGGAGAATGCAATAATGGACCTAAATAACTGCATCAGTACAAATTCAGGGATGCGACTCCCACTTTTTAAACCACATTATCTTTCATGGCTTATGAGACTCCACAGTTAATGAAGAAGAAAATCTTAATTTCAACCCAAATATTCCACTGCTGCCTGTTTGTCTGCCGTTCAAATACATATAGCAGAACCATTTCCACATCTAACAAAGAACATTTTATTCCTTTTAAATCACCACTGTATTTCAGTGTTCCATTAAAACAATTACATGCTTTAGGTAGTATTTTTGCAGATTACATTGCATTAGAGACTCTTATGATGATGTCATCACACAGGACAGATTCTTCTCTTTGATTTCTTTTCTTCCGTTCTTTTTCAAACGGCATCTTTAAAGATAGAAGAGATGAAGAGGCTGAGAAGACTTGATTGTCAAAACTGCCACTGAAAAACACAGAAGCAAAGCATTGCTGATTTGGAAGTCACAAAGTTTTTTATTTTACTTTTCCTCCACAATTTCACTGGGAGAAAGACTAAAAATGCAGGCTGATGTCACCTTTCCCTCAGGAAGGAAAAGCACTTCCACTTCATATAATCCCATGGTGAAGATGTGGGTTCAGATCCCTGCAGGCAGAGCAGAGATGTGAACTGGTTTTCCCACATCCTCAGTGAAGGTTCCAGTTGCACAAGTACTGGAAAGTGCTGTCATTATTCGTCTTCCCAGTCTGTGAACAAAGACTTTTGATTCCAGTGCTATTCATTAAAAGTGATGGGCATTAAAATATTTCAGAAATGTCAGAAGAAACTATACTAGTCTTCCCTAAATTGGCTTTCTTCATTAATTAATTTATTTAGGAAGTAACTAATACATAGAGGATCACTCATCCATTTTCTACATTCAAGGTGTAAGTCCAGCTGCTCAAAACTATTCTTTCTCAGAGAGTGAAACTCCATCACCTTTATCAGGACATGAAGATTTCCCCTATCCCTCCACCCCCCCCGCAAGCTGCTAGCTCAGATTTAGTGGGATTGGGAGAGGGGATCTTCCAAATATGGAGAAGAGATTCAAAAGAGGCCCCTTACCTCAGGATGTATTCCAAAGCTTTCTCAATGAAGGGATTCCAGGAGGCAAGGAGGGAGCACATGGAGGGAGAGGGGGTTTTATCCCTTTTGGGGTCGGGGTCAGATTACCTGGCCAAAAGCCATAGGGCAGAGTCAAGGGGCAGGTAAATCAGGACAGGTTACAGTTTCTGACGGAAGGGTTTTTGAGGAGAGATCATTCCCTAAAAGGAATGCAACATCAACACAAGCAGTTTATTGCTTTTATTCCCTTGGAGTAAGTGCATGCATCCTTATTGCTCATTCTATTCTTATGCCTCGGGGACAAATACATTTATTTATGTTCATCTTAGCTTGTTCCTTGAGTCTTCCTGTAATGTGTTCAAGAAATGTATAGATTACACATGGCTTTTTCTCCACCTTTACAGAGCACTGGGACATCAGTTCCATCAGGCCTTAGAGAACCAGTCGTGCTTTAATTGCCCACTCCATGGCCCATCAATATCTCCATGCAGCGCTCTAGGGATGCACCTTCTTCAATCATTTTGCATTTGAAGCCTGTCCCTAGGAGCCAACTCCCATCACATATTCCAGGGAAAACATCTGTGTGTCTTGTGAGTATAATGCCTCTTCGTCAAATATTCTTTAATTTTTGTGGCTGGAAAGACTTGATGTCTGATAAATGTTCCCTACTTGCTTATTGGAAACTAAACTTCTGTGTTAATTCATTGTGACAAGTTAAAACTACTTTGTATTTAAAACCATTTTGCTAGTTTTAGAAAGAAATCCTGAGAACTGAAAAACAACAGTGATAACATAATTCAAATAATAACTTATTATCCTGAGAGAGTATATCTCACATAAGTGTAATTTCCCCCCAGTTTTCCAATTCTACAATTAGATTTCCAATTTTCCAAATCACAGACACATTCATATTTTGACTGTGCAACCTACACTTCCAAGTCTGGAGGTTCATGACTGGGAGTGTCAATACCACAGCAGTTTTTGTCAGGCATCCTCCAAATGGTATCCATCCTCCATCTCTCTTCTGTCACTCTGGTACTCCTACTCTTCTGAGATGTCTCCCTCAGTGCTCTCCTAGTATGAGGCCACACAGAGAACACTAGCTCATGCTTTTCCTCCTCAGCCTGTGCTTCCCCAAATCCTACACAATGTAAAAATATAAAGAACATTAACCACCATGTAGGCTCCCTGTTAACTGAAATATTCCTAGCAATTATCACTGTAAACTCTTTTTACACCATCTTAATCCTTCTTAGGTGGACTTGCATATAAAACTAAATATTTCAGAAAGATATAGTTAACCCCAGCATAAATTTTTATTTCTGATTCAGATTTAAATTACTGAATTAGTTTGGTGAGTATAGAATACAATGATCCACACTAGAAGATGACTCTTGGATGTTTTCCAAGTCAAATTAAAATTTATATACACAGGTATGTTTTTTCACTAACACATGATGTTATTATTTCCATTTCAGAACTTAAAGGAAAACATAACTAAAGGAAAAAACTCAGTCACTACGTTGATTTTTTCTTTCTTAATGCTGATGTTAGGAGCAAATAATTTAAATTCTCCTTCCATTTTTCTCCTGTATTTTAAGGGAAAAAAAAAAAAACCCACCCAATAAAACAAAACAGAAATACCCTCACCATAAAATACATAATATCACATAGTGATGAAAGATCCAAAATACAATGAAGTTGCTTAAACATGCTCTAAAAAATATCAGCAAAGAAAAAGCTAGACCTTTGAGCATTATGTGGGCACCTCAAGGTGATGGGTGAGATCAGTATTTGCCTACCTCATGAAAGCGTGTGAAAAAGGGATGACTTTGTAACAGTGAAAACCGTTTCTTTGGGTACTGGAATTTTGCCTTGGTAATTGCACCTTTAGAAGAATTTTATCAGAAAAGCACCGTATTCTGTGATTAGCTGAATTTTTTTTCTAGCAAGGCCATCACAGTGCTGGTAAGAACCTGTCATACATCCCACTGAGCAGAGTCGTGTGTCACGGACTTCTCCTCAGGATGAAATCTCAACCCCTACCTATGGTCAGATTCGTCACAGATTCAACTGTAGCCCTAACTACCCCCTCAATGTTTTTTAACATCTTCAAAAAAGACAATTAGTGGTTTCTGGCCACGTCAAACAAGCAGCTTCATGACCTATTTCCCTGCCATGATCCGCGTAAGGACATGGTTTTTTATACCCGTTTGCAGCAGAGTTACTGAGAGAACCGATACTCTGGGTGGGAAGGGTGCGGAGGGGCCAGGGCGCTGCAGAGCAAGAGCCCGCTGTAAGGGGCGGTTTTGCGGGCTGGCCTGCTTCCGGCACAGCTTCCACCAAATAAATGCCAGCATCTGGGCTGTGCACGAGAAACGGGCGAGGGGGGGGCTCCCCCTTGGGGGGGGGGGGGGGGTGGGGGTCATCGCAGCTCCACGAGCATTTAAAAAACTGGAACAAAACTTGTGCTCTTCGCGCGTCCAACACACGGACGCACCAAGCCGCCAGGTTTGCTATCGGTAGTTCTGAATTCAGGGTTTTTCCCAAGCGGCTGTAGGTGGGGAATGGGTTGTGCCACCTGCCGTCCAGCGTATCAGCTCAGCCGGCTTCCTGGGAAGCCCAGAGTGAACGGGGGTAATGCACCCAAGCTGCAGGGAAGCACACGCCCGGGATTGCACACGGGGTGTTTCCGCTCATTTTCGCTGATCGCGCGAGTGGACCGTTCCACTTCAGTCCGGCCCCATCAGCCCTCCCGCAGCAGCACGGGGAGGCGGCGCCGCTCCCGCTGGGACGAGCAGGCGCGGACTCCAACTCCCAGCAGCCCGCCGCGGCGGGAGGCGGTGCGCGATGGCCCGCCCGGGCAGCCCCGGGCCCGCCCCCCCCCCGGCGCCCGCCTCCGCTGGGCCGGGCGGTGCGCGGCGAGCAGCGGGAAAACCATGGAGGCCGCTCGCAGCCCGGCCCGGAGGCGGGGCACCGCCGCCGCCCCGCGCCCCCGGCGCAGGGCGGAAGCTGGAGCAGGAGAAGCTGGTTCGGGCGGTGGTGGTGAAGAGCGTCCAGGCGGAAGTCTGCGCAGAAGTACCGGGAAGTAACGGCGCGGCGGGGGGCGCCCGCTGCCCATCGCCGGCAGCGGTCGGGGTGTCCACCGCGGGATCGGGGAGGGCGGCCAAGGGAAGCAGCTCCGCGCTCGCTCTGCTCATCTCCACGGCAGACGGGGGTCGCAGCCCGCCGTAGGCAGCCGGTCCTCTATGTACGGGGCTGTGGGCCGACTTCCCGGGGCTGTGGACCCTTCCCGGCGGCTGTGCCGCCTTCCCGGGGTGTGCCGCCTTACGGGGCTGTGCCGCCTTCCAGGGGCATGTGCCGCCTTCACGGGAGCTGTGTGGTGTCCTTCCGGAGCTGTGCCGCATTCCGGACTGTGCCGCTTCCCGGGCTGTGCCGCCTTCACGGGCTGTGCCGCCTGCCTTCACGGGGCGTGTGCCGCTGCCCTTCCGTGGCTGTGCCGCCGTCTTCCCGGAGCTGTGCCGCCTTCCCGGACTGTGCCGCCTTCCCGGTGGCTGTGCCGCCTGCCTTCCGGGGCTGTGCCGCCTGCCTTACCGGGGCTGGGCCGCCTGCCTTCCGGGGTGTTGCGCGGCCTTCACGGGGCGTGCCGCCGTCGTCCCGGAGCTGTGCGCCTTCCGGGGCTGTGCAGCCTTGCCTTCCCGGGGCTGTGCCGCGCCTTCCCGGGGGCTGTGCCGCACTGCTTCCGGGGCTGTGCCGCATGCCTTCACGGGGCTGTGCCGCCTGCCTGCCCGGGGATGTTGCCGGTCCTGCCTTCCCGGGGCCTGTGCCGCTGCCTTCCCGGGGCTTGTGCGCATGGCCTTCCCGGGGCTTGCCGCTGCCTTCCCGGGCTGTGCCGCCTGCACTTCCCGGGCTGTGCCGCCGTTCTTTCCGGGGCTGTGCCCGCCTTCGGGGCTGTGCCCGCCTTCCCGGGGCCTTGTGCCGCCCCTTCCGGGCTTGGACCTGCCGCCTTCCGGAGCTGTTGGGCAGCGGAGCCCCCTGCCTGGCTGAGGGAGGGCAGCTTCCCGGCCTTACAGCAGTGTTTCCCGAAGTGAGGTGACAAGCGTTTGCCGGAAAGCGTTGAATGGTGTTCTGAAAGGCGCAGGCTTTGTGAAGTATTGTGCTCCGTCTCCAGTCGTATGGAAGTGTTGAGGCAGAGCACTAAATGGAAGGGTGGCGGTAAAGTTGTTGTATTACCGTACTTCGAAAAATCTACTTTGTCATCGGATTAATGGCCTATGCAGGGTTTTTACGGGTGGTATTGGAATGCTTAAAACCTCCCTGATGTGTAAGGTCACCGGAACATGTATACGTCCCCTTCTTTTCGTGGTCACAGCTCACACCAGAAGAAAACAAACATGAAATGGAAGCTCTTCCTTTGTGGCAAAGTTCTGTGGTGTGTATCCCCCTGCTGTTTGCATATGGACACTTCTGTTAAGGAGGAAAACATGGGTTATTAATGCCTTCTGGCCTCCCAAAATCTCCCTTGGTAGCCAGTTCATGGAGGGGCACTTATAGATTTGGCCTTTAGGTACTGATCAAAGTTGCTGTTCATTTTGGCCTTGGGAGGCAAAAACTTAGGGGAGGATCTCCGTCTTCACTCAAATGCTGGGAGAAATGAACAAGTTTATCTTTAAACCTTCGTGTGTTACCCTTGGCACAAGGGACCCCCCCGGGTCCAGCGTTTTAGAAGTATCATGTTTCTGTGTTATTCAGAGAGCTGCCAGATATTGTGGTGTAGAAAGGATGGCCTGTGTTCATTTTTTTTTTTAAAGTGAGCAATCTTGTAGCAACTCGTTTTGTGGTTTTTGTTTGTTTAGATGAGGTATAATTAGGAGGAAGAGTTTTTGTACGCCTATCTTAGCAAAAAGAAAGTTTATACGCTAGGGTAAGTTGTGTGTAGCTGGTTAAGTGAAAGAGCCAAGAGCATTTTCATCATTCCTTGCCTGTTAAACTCATGCATGTGTGGGTAAAACTTTATAATGATTTCGTAGTCCTCCAGAGTAGCAATGAATGGGGGGGTTTTTTTCATTTGTTGAGAGAGTTAAAACCAAACAATTTCATCGCCATCAAGCAACAAGAAGAGCTTCTACCCATTGATACCCATCCCACACCCTTCTCAAGTGTGTAGGTGGTCCTTACAAGTTACTAGTGATTAGTCGGCTTTATTGTTGTGTGTGCTATTCCCATGTAACGGTTATTTCAGCATAAACAATTCTCGTTTGTGAGGCTTTTTCTACCTACATCTGTCTTCCTTTCTAAGGCAGACTTGAGAACCTCTTGGTTCTTTTTAAAATGCCTTTAATGTTGTTCTGAAATTGTAAATTAGATTTCCTTACTTGGTGATGTGGCGTTGTATGTTACCTGACAAAATTGCAAGTTGACAGTTTTTGAAATTAGAGAAGTCAAAACACAACTCTATAAATACTCTTGCTTGCACAGTACAAATTGAATTATGCTTGAGTATGCAGAAGCAAAGAGCAAAAACCGTTCCTGTTATTGTTTATAGCTTTTTACACAGGAAAGCCTCTTGACTCCACAATCAGTGCTCTCATGCTCCATACAAAGCAGAAATATTGTATGTGTTGTAATTTTCGCCAAATCTGGTGATGTCCTTTGTCCCCTTTTCTTTTTCTACTTGCCTTCTCTCTGTTTCTGGGAGTTCTGTGAAGTAGTTCAATTTTGTCTGCACAAGCAAAACACTTTATTTTTTAGAGTTGTGTTGCATGGCTTTCATGCTTTGTCTGTAGAGCCAATTGCATCCATCTTAATTTTGTGGTATATGATCTAAAAATAAAAATCCTGTTCACCTGTCCTGAAAAGTATATGGTTATTTGCACAGTGTAGATAAAATCTCTAAGGAAAACACTTGGGTATTGTAATATGACCTAAGTGTGTGTGTGAGAAGTGTTGCAAGGAAATAGATGCAGTCTTGAGACACGAGAGTGTGTTGACAGATTTTATTGGACTGATTTAATAAGCTGATGTCTTTTGCTAGTAGGCTATTGCCTTGTGACATTATCAAGGTTGTGTTTTATGGGCAATTGTAAAAAGAATAGAAAGTTATATTCTATGAGGCTTATCCACGCACCATTGTCTATATTTAGCTCTTCATTTGCTGCAATGGTCCCCCTTTTTTGAAGATTTGCTCGA